>JARGCV010000112.1:16197500-16797500 GCA_034064705.1 Bothrops alternatus | reverse complement strand
GAAATAATCCAGTTCATGTTACTTGTAGAATTTCTTTTCCCCCATTAGAATTCAACAGCCATCACATTTTAAAATATATTAATTTCCAGAATAAGGATTAACTAATAACCTTGATCAAACTATAGCTTGGTATTAATTTGGAGATTTTCAAAACTTAAGGGTGTTGAAAAGAACTGAACTCCGCATTTTCGGTTATACAGCATAGTTCTGATCACCCATTTGGTCATCCTAAACTCAGAAAGCAAAGCAGCCCTGATGTTCTAGCGTCCACATCCTTCCAGCTCTCATTTAGCTGCAGGAATTTCCAGGGCTGAGAGTATTTTGAACAATATAATACAAATGCAGTAATTTGTTTGAATTAAATTATTGAGCCAGATTAATGGACATGTTTTTATTTTTAAAATCTATATTTATTTCTTTATTACAGTATGGATTAGTCTTTATTATGTTGCATTCTATGTGGTAGTCATTGGACTATTTGCACTTTCTATCTATTCTTTAATGAAGACAATTAATCCTTATACACCAGACTATCAAGATCGATTAAAATCACCAGGTATTTTTTACATTTCTTCTCATTTTGTTATTAAATCCATATAACCCAAAATTATTTTATAAACTTATCTAAATTTATGGGAGAGAACACTATGAAACAGAACTAAAATAAATTCAGAATTGTTCTTCAAGGCATTATTAACTGATTAAAATCTGATGGATCAATGCACTAAAGATCCACCTCGATCTCAAATAATTTGGCTTCTGAGCAAAAATGTATATAAGAGGAAAAGTTCCATCAAACCTCTTGTATAAATACTATTTATCGAAAGTATTTAGTTTATTTTTTATCCTAGGATGGTTATAACAGGAATAAATAGATCATATACTACAAAATAATAAAACCAACAGCTTAAATGCAGGAAGAAAAACAGCAAGCAAAAAGCTGCATTTCTACCACTTTGACCAATGTATGAGTTATATAGCATTTAAAAAGTTGCAAATACAGAATTTTATATGGATTAAAGTTAAATGTTATCACATATAGTGATGGGTAAAGTATAATTAACAAAACAATGGCCATTTTTATTAACTAAACTTTAAACCTTACATTCCTTAAGACTACTTTGTTCAAAGGGAAAAAAATAGTAGGTTCATGACAACATATATGTAATTTGAGAATATAGATTTCAGCTAAAGACTACATTGCTAAAATATATTTTGCTTTTAAATTTTACTTCATGCTAGATTTGATGAAAAAGACTTGATAAGCAAACTGTAGTTTTTGTATTTTTGTTCTTCTATTTTTGATTTATCGTTAAAGGAGTGACATTACGACCAGATGTATATGGAGAAAAAGGATTGGAAATTTATTATAACATTTCTCAGCAGTCTTCCTGGGATGGTTATGTTCTGACACTTCAGAAATTTCTTTCAGGTAAAGGCGGAAGAGTGGTATGCAAATAATGTAGGAAACTGTAGACGTTCTATTGAAAATTGAAGGTTACAAAGAAAAGGAAAACAAACTTGAAAATAAAATGCAGGATAGGTTGAGTTCCAATTAACAAAGTATTTGATGCAAAAACCTTTATCAAAGATTCTTACTAAAAAAAAAACAGGAACAGGACAATATAAGGCACTTTAATAGAGAAAACAATTTGACTACAAAAAGGGTAAACAATTTCAATGTTCCGCTTGCATTTTACTAAAATATATGATCGTATATTATCTGTAATTGAAATGTCAATGTCAACTCAGCGTTGCAACTTCAGTACAAGTTCTATGCACATTGTTCTATGTCATTTCCAGAGGAAAGCATGAATCATATGAGCATGAGTGCTCATACAATTTTAAATATTGATTTCTGCCTACGCAGATTTCTTTACCAAAGTGCATGGTGGAGGAAAAACACTAATTTTTTTTACAGTTGGTTCTAAGTACCATTGAAAAATTCACACTTCCTTCCTTATTTGTCCTAAACAGATGGATTACTCTAAAGTTTTGTATTTGTGTCGAACTCATAAATATTCCAAAAATTTCACAATAGTTCACAAAATACAAAGCTACCAGTAGAATATAAAAATATACAATTCAACAATAATAAACAAACAAATAAATGTATATCAGTGTAACATTCTATCTTGAAATATTATAATTATGATTACCATGCTAGGCAGGCCATCCTTGAGAGCACAGAGTTTGGAAAGCTGTTAACCAGCATTTTCAAAACTTTGCTTCACAAAAGTGGCTTATCACATCAAATTTACTGCAAGGAAGATGCTTATCATAAGACAGAGTTCACCTCTCCAATATACAATGGCTTTGAACTTATTTGAGACATTTCATTTTGGCTAGGAGTGATATGAGAAACAAATGATTATGGCTTAGCACTGTACAAACCAGATTATTATGGCTTGCTCAGGATTACACATGACCCTGGCCACTCCGATTTAGTTGGGACCCAAGAAATACTTGGCAGCTGTTTCCAATCTGACTTACCTTTCCCATCTGGCAAAACGTAATTAGACCACTGTTGCATATAATAACTGAAATAACCAAGTTACAGAAGCTTAGAATTCGGTAAAAGGCAAGAACAAGTACTTTTTGAATTTATTATATAAACTATTTATTATTTATATTTACCTGCAATAGAAAATGTTTATTTTTCTTCTACTTTCTCACTTTAGCATACAATGAAACTATGCAAGAAGGCCACAAAAATTGTACTCAGGAAAATTATTACTACCAAAAGACATTTGATGCTCCAAATAATGAAAAATATTCTTGCAAATTTACAAAAGATATGCTTGAAAACTGCTCTGGTTTGACGGATTCCACTTTTGGTTTTCCTGAAGGAAGTCCATGCTTAATAATAAAGATGAACAGAGTAAGTATAATACCAGATGTGAAAAGCATAGTTTAAAACCAACTAATAGTTAAAGGAAATTTTGCTGACAGGTATTTTATTATTTTCTGCACTGTGTTCTGCAAAGGATTATAAAAATATTGTTACAACATGAACCTGCAAATGAAGGAAGCTTGAATATGCCCAATTTTAATAATTCTCACGACACCCAAGACAAAAAAAACAACAAATTTTGGAGTCAAATGCATAGAAAAAGCAAAGTACTGAGATCAGTTGCAGCAGTCACAAAAGGATGGGAAAATCTTCTGTTTGGTGGACATAAACATTTAATTTCTACAGCTGCTTAATGCCTACACTTGATTTATTAACATTAAATTTGCAAAACTTTTAACAAGGAAATTGTATTACAGATTATCAATTTTCTCCCTGGCAACGGGACTGCACCAAAAGTGAACTGCACAACTCTAGTAAGTATGTATTACAAGGTTCTTCAGATCTCAGGCAGCCCACACTTTTCACCTTTGTTTCCTAGTTATCAATCATCTGCTTTCCTCTCAAGGATGTTTCAATGGTTATTTCAAAACATTTCATATGCCTCCACAAAATTATTAAAATAAATGCAATCTCAATTATTAACCACATACTTAAATTGGCAAGTGAAACAAATCTTGCCTCCTGAGGTTTGCAGAAATTGTACGATGACATGTATTATGCAGATGACATTTCACTGATACACTATTAGACATATTTACTTTTAAATAATGAAACTTCCAAATAAGAGCAATTAAACTCACACACAACAGAAAATATGGCTATACTGCTATATGATGCATTTACATACTGTATGATAATATACATTGAGTCTCAAAGTTATCTCATACTAGCACTAATACTTACCTTATTTATGATCAACTGAAGGATGACAGCCCACTTGAAGTAGCATATTATCCTGCAAATGGAACTTTTAGCCTTCACTACTTCCCTTACTATGGACTCAAGGCACAGGTATGCTTTTTTCCCTTCAACCTGTTCTGTTATGATAGGTTTGCTGCATATATTTATTAACATTTTTCATATGTATTTCCATCTCAGCCTAGCTATACTAATCCACTGGTAGCAGTGAAACTTCTCAACATTTCTTTAAACAAAGAAGTACACATAGTATGCAGAGTTATCGGCACTGGAATTACTTCAGATAATCCACATGATCCATATGAAGGAAAAGTAGAATTCAAAATTCGGATACAAAATTAATCAAGGTTTATAAAAACTGCACAAAGAATTTATGTATTATGTAGTTTTGTATGACAATCAATTGTATAAAGTTTCTTTTCATTATCTAGTATGCTTTATTAGAAATGTTTATTGGATTTTTCCACACCCCTGAGAATACCAAACATATTCCTGGTTTACTGCATATTTGGCAATGGGATATGATTCCACTGAATGTGTGTAAAGTTATGTAATACACAACTATTTATATATTGAAAAACATTAAACATAAAAAATTATTTCTGGAATTCATATAATAAATTGGGCAGGAAGAAAAACACTGCTTTGCATCTCAACATATTTCAAGAAAAAAAGTAAGAACTAGTGTATGAAAGAAACATATAAACAAAAGCTGTTGAATCAAATATAGCTCCTGAACCTCTTTTTTTGTGACCCTAGAAACTCCAAAACAATGGCAGTAAACTGAACCTGGGAACGATAATCTTATTGATTGTAAAACAAAGCTAACTAATTCACTTGACAGTATTAGGATACATTGGAAGAAAATCCACAATGCTTCAGTGCCGTAGTGCCAGCAACAACATAATAAACAAAAACAAAGACCCTAAATATGAAAATGTTACATACCCTGATCTAAAACTATCTTATGTATTGTTTTTTATTGTTGTTTAATTGTATCACTATTATTTCAGAAATTACTGATTTGCTTGACAGAGGCCTCAGTGGAAACTTATTTTAAATTGAATGACTTAGCATATTTTGATGCAATTGTGTTGGACAAGTTACTTTAAAGCACCTAAAATATCTTAATATGAAGGCATTTTAATAATTGAAACCTACCTTACACATAAAAACATATGCACTTATATATATATAAAGTACATGTATTGAACCAGATCATTTTCATAATGAATCTTCCAACAAATTCATCACCTGCATGATGATGATAGGTAGGTAAAGTGGAAGCAGTGTTTATGGGTATTAAAAAGAAGTTATTGAAATGAATTAAAGATGAGGAGAGGAAATGGGGTACCACTAGAATTGGTCCATAAGGGAAAGACCAGAATGTTGCAACCATCTGTGACATTCTGCTATCTGTAATGAAGAGATATGCATATCAAAAGAATATATGACGCTTTAATTGAAATTGATTCTGGAACTGAATTAGTTAAAGATTGTATGATTAAGTGGGAAGGTAATTTTGGACACCCAATTATGATAGAAACTTGGAAAAGAATATGGGTGAAAAATGTTAAATTTACACAAGCTCAGCATTTAAGAGAAAATTTTTATAAAATGTTTTATAGATGGCATTTAGATCCAAAAAAATTATCGCTTATGTACCCAAATATGCAACCCAAATGTTGGAGATGTGATTCTATGGACGCTACTTATTTTCACATTTGGTGGACTTGTAAAAAAATTAAGGCTTTTTGGATAAAAATATGGTGGATTCTTCAAAATATTTTGAAAAAGCGTATTGAGTTTTTACCTCAGTTATTCTTGTTGGGTATTACAAAGGACTGTACCACCATAGAGACTAAGCTGATCATCAAACATTTTGTTGATGCATCTGCTTTTTGCTTCTACACCATGGGGATATATACCAATCTACTATATCAATATATAACAGTAAAATGTAAAATGGCATTTAGAGCTATTGATATTTGCATTTAACATGCTTTTAAATTACTAGCTTAGTAAAATGTTTCCTACTCTGGAGAGGCACTCAAATATCAGTAAAATTTCATATGCAAATGGAAAGCATGTTCATGCATGTAGGGGAATTAGTTCTGTGCATAGCTTAATAATGAACTTGAGAATCTTCTAAGGCTCACAGTGGTAAGAATAACTGAAAATGGTACAAAGTTTGTAATTCTATATATCATTAGCGGTTCAATTCCTGCTGTACGTAAGGATTTCAAATTTTTGGAATGTGTAAATATCTACTTCTTGAACAAATCCCAAAATAAGAAAGTGTGGACTTATCTGATGTGACATACAGTACTTAGAATAGCTACCATTTGATACATAAAATATTTTATACTGATAGAATATATAAAGTCTCACATCATTCTGTCTTATTCAATTCTGAATCCCCAACATTGACTGTATCAATGCGCCCATAGACACTTTCCTTGGTAGCTAGCAGGCTTCAGTATTAAAAATAAAGAATAAAGCTCTTTTAATTTAAAAATGTAATGGCAAACTAGCATGCTGCAAAGCACCAGCCTCAAGCTGAATATTTATTCTCAAGAAATAAAGTATATACAAAGAGGGACTGTTAAAACAGAGAGCTGTAGTCCAGTATTTGTTTAGAACCATGCCTCTTATGTGAGATGGGGGGGGGAGAAAGGAGGTAAATTAAGATGGAGAAGTGGGAAACTGAAAGACGCATTCTGGAACAACCATATCAGTTTTATTTGTATAAAAGTGTATTTTATGACTGGTCATATAATATTACTAGGAATACACATTTAATCACTTACATATTTGTGGAGTGAATGCAGTCTCCCAAGAACTTAGCAATCATCAGTGCATGCTGTTGTTTCTCATCATATAGATATAGATATATCTCCCTACTTACCCTTTAAAAGAGCTCTGAGACTCTTCCATACTGAAGAACCAGATGATAAGTCAAACACAACAAAGCAGAAGGTGAAAATAATCTTGATTAGAGAAACAAAATATTTGTTAAAAATGCCCACGCGTGTTTTATTAATAAAAACTAATAGTGCCACAATTAAACAAGTAAAACAAACTGCTTATATGCCATAAAATATTACAGAAAATTTATTTGTGTTTCAGTAAAAAGACTTCTGTCTTAAAACAGGCAGCTGACAGTATTTGTGCAGTTAAATCTGTGTGAATAAATTTAAAAAGACTACCACCTGTCCTGTTTTTTTTATAAAAAATGAAGTATTAAAAGTGATTGACAAGTTTTGAGTTAAACATAAAACATTCTCTATATTTAATTTCAACTTTATAATAGATTACTGGAAGATGTTTATGAAACAAATATAAACCATTTGTTTCAGTACATGTCTTTTATACCATAGACTTCTAAGTATGTAAACAACTATGTAACAAATTGTTTTTAAAATCTGCCTGTAAGAAATCAGGCAAATTTTTATCATAAGCAAAACTCATTCTAAACTTTCAAGACATTTACACAGCTATACCAGCCTGGCAGTAAACATTTGCCCCCAAATCATAACTCATATTTCTAACTTCAGCAAACATAGTATATAGAATTTGATGGGCTTACAATGATCAGTATAATTTTAAAAAAGGAAATAAATTCATACAATTTCTGCAAACTAACATTTAAAAGATCATTTTTTGTTTGATTCTTTGGACATGGCATGATCAGCAAAATATAGTATTACATTTGATTACTATGCATCAATACGATGTCACCTAAATTCAATCTCAATAAAATGCCATTCATGTATGCATTTTGACAGATGGACAGATTTTATTTTCCATTAAATGTGGCTACATTTCAAACTTTATGACAACATTTAGGGGCAAAATGCATTTTCCTTCAAGTTAAAAATCCTAAGCAAAAGTAAATAAAAGTTCTGCATTAACACACTGGTATTAACACACACATCCTCATCACATGTAAAAAAATCTACATAAAAAACAAACAATCTTTACTTTATTGGAGGTGCAATTTTCTAAATTCAGACTCTTACCAGTATCTCCTTGATGGGACAATTTTGACAATCTCTTCCTAGAATTTATTCCTGCCGCTTGCTGAATTTTAAAAATAAAAAAGTCTACAGGCAAAAAGTATCAGTCATCATCATCATTCTCATTAAAGTCATCATCATCATCATCGTCATCATCCCCAACATAAGACACTGGTGTCTCTACTCTGGAGCCGCTGTATTGAGATCCATTGGAACTTGTAGCCAACATTCCATCTCCTCCATTTGAGTAGTCACTGCAAAATGAGCAAACTGCATTAATCTTTTAATTCCACCTTCCCAATTAATAAGTTTAGCCAGGAGTGGGTAACTGCAGACTCTTAAGGCCAAATATTAAACTGTGGCAACTTCTAAAACTATTTTATATAAATTATGAATTAATGAATTACTTATTATTAAATGAATTACAAATTAATGGAATTCAATGTGGATAAAAGTAAGGTTTTTACACTAGGATCTTGGCGTCTTAGTGGACAATTACTTAAATATGAGTCAGTAGCATGCGGCAGCAGCCAAAAAAGCAAATGCAAGACTGGGCTGCATTAACAGAGGAATCAAGATGGTGGGAAATATTAGTACCACTTTACAAAGCCTTGGTACAGCCACACTTGGAATACTGCATCCAGTTTTGAAGAACATTTGCAGGAATTGGGTATGACTAGTCTAATGAAAAGAAGGACTAGGGGAGATATGATAGTAGAGCTCCAGTACTTGAGGGGAACAAACTAAAGCACCAGAAGGCAAGACAAGAACCAATGGATGGAAACTAATCAAGAAGAGAAGCAACCTAGAACTAAGGAGAAATTTTCTAATGGTGAGAACCATCAACCAATGGAATGCCTTGCCTTCAGAAGTTGTGGGTGCCCCATCGCTGGAGATTTTAGAGAAGAGACTGGACAGCCATTTGTCTGTAATGGTATAGACTCTCCTGCTCATGCAGTGAGTTGGACCAGATGACCTCCAAGGTCCCAACTCTTATTCTAAGTTCTATGTTCTAATTACAATTACCAAGGTACCTTGACACCTATACTGAAAGTATTTAGTGCAAAAATAGTCCCAGTGCTCACCTTTGGCATGGAACTGTGGGGCTCTATAAAACCTACTTCACTTGAGCAAGTTCAGACCCATTTTTAAAGAAGCATATGGGGAATTGTTTTCACTTACTGGCAGAGGATCCATTCAATGGATCCTGATAAGACTAGCCTAGCTTCATTTTATATACATGTTTTAAGTTCTTTAATATTTTTCCTGTTTGAAGCTTTAAGACAGAAGTAGGTAGTCTGGCCCTCATCTGGTTCCCAGCTCCTTTCAAGCTTACAAATTCAGTGGCAAAATGGTCAATTTTGGCAACTGAAAAGGAAAATTTCTTAAGATGTCTTTTGATAAGATGGTATATTAAAATGTTTCTGAGGTATCTATTTAGATCACTTTTGAATTAAATAAAAAGTCAATGTAACAATTAACAATTAAAAATGAAATAATATAGTTTTACTATTTAGCAGATGATACTGGGTCTATGAACTAGTTTTTAAACATAAAACTCAATTTTATCCAACCTGTTAGAAAATCTTGTCCCATTTGAAGCTGAACCTGATGAGGATGAGACATACACATTGCTGATTGATCCCTGAGCCATTTCTGTAAGACAAAATAACATCAAGAATTAGACAGCAGTCACTATATAGCATATGTATCTGCAATTCAATAAAACTTTCACTGAATATAATTTACATATATAGCATTTCAAACTTTCATATTTAGTGTCCCATCAACTGCTCTATTAGTAAACCTGGGTTCTAGCTTGATAGAACCAAATAGTCTTTCTGAGGAGACCTTTACGTTTATAGTAGACAACCCATTAACCACTGGGTTATTATTTCAGAGATATATTTTTACCCAAAGAAAGAAACAGAATGACCAGAGGTAAGTAAAGATGCAGTTGGAGCAGAAGCAATTTCCAACTGGCTTCCCCATTGACTTTTCTTTTAGAAAGTTGACAGGGAGCATTAGAAATGATAATGTGGCAGCACTGATGCAGCCCCAGATTTACTGAATTTTAACCCCAGGGTGTAATTGTTCATGTGATGTTGTATCTACCTACTTTTAAGAATTAAGGTCCAGATGATTTTTACTAAGTCCTAATACACAGAACTATAGAACTCAAAGAGGATATACTTTCTTTTTCATGTGACTGTAGATATTTCTATTATAATCTATGAGAATCTTTAAGGAAATAAACATGCAATGGCTTAAAGCTTAACAAAAATATCAATTTCTTTAGTAGCTGAAAAGCAAAAGAAAATTGTGAGGTTGAGAAGTAGCTGATAAGGCTTGGAGGTTCTTTATGAGAAGCTTGGTGCTATGCAAGAAGTGGTAAGAGGGAAGGAAACTAAGGTGAAATGAGGTTAGTTTTAAGCAGCTTTTTATAAGCAAAAAAGCGAAAAGGCCAAAGGGAACTCAGTGGGTGCAGACTAAAAGAAAAAGACCAAGAGCAAATATTTTCATCAGGCAGTGGCAGTGATGCAAAAGTGGAAAGCTACTGCTTGTCTAGGTACCGGAAGTCCCACGTGATGAATCTTTGGCTTACAAACAATCCCTAGGTATGAATTGGATGCCTGTTTTACTCAAAATGGCAGACAGCCAACTGGTAACAACATCCAACTCAAAAAGAGAGAGGCAGGCATGCACTGGCAAGGGGACCCCCAGTGTTGCAGACAGGGAGATCTGGTGGCATCTCTCTCTTGTCCATGTGGCTATGGTGGGGAAGATGTGAAGAACCCAGCAATGTTTCTCTCACATACATGGTTGCCAAAGAGTACTGCAGGCTATTGCTACTACTCCACCACTGCATCTTTTGAGGCTCCCCTCCCCCGGTTCAGTTTTATATCCTCCCTGCTTCCATGTGTGCTTAACCCCCCCCCCCAATCCAAAGTCCATGTGCACTCTGGTCTGTTTTCAGTGGTTCGTAGTAAGACAAGGTTGATTAAGTATTTTTTCTGGTTAAATACAAATAAGGTTTAAGGACAGACTGGAAAACAAAACATGTTCTTAATCTCAATTAGGGACTTGCTGTACTTTTTGCCTTTTCCCCTTTTTGCGACTATGTAAAAAGATAGTTATCAGACCAACAAAGAAAGGAGTTAGATGAACTCTGGAGAAAAAAAACTTTTCCTGTTTTGTGGCCACTCTTTCAAAGCAGTATCTGAAGTTTCTCAAACAAGCCCTTCTTTTACCTTAACAGGTGTAAGTCCCACTCTTTTAGCCTAAAGAACTGAGAAGAGTTGTGCCATACGTCTCACCTGGATTACTTCTGTGTATATCAGTGTATGTGTATCACTGGTTGTGAAATACTACTCTAAAAAATAGACCATGGTATTGTGACCACAGGAAATGCCTGGGCCTATACAACCTGCTAACCTAAAACAAAACAAACCAATTTTTTTTTGCACAATATGTGAACCTCATAATAATTTACATTACTGGTTTTAAGAATCACATCATTAGGCAATCAATTGGGCATGGATGGTGGAAATACAAAAGAAGACTGGCTAATAAAGTGCCACTTTGGCTATCATCCCATGAAACACTACATAGAAAAGAGATGTTATTGGAATGTAAATGGATGACATATTGGGATTTACTGATATATGAAGAAGAGGGACTTAAGATAAAAACAAGAGAACTAGTAAGTGAAGGATTTGTTTTTGACTGTTATAATTATTATAGAATTTTTGAAAGATTTAAACTTGATAAAAAAAGGTTTGTTTTTGCAGAGTTAAATCTGAATTGGGTATCAACTCATGTTCTGGAGATGACCACCTGATCGCTAATGTACCATATGTAAAATGTTACTTAAGATGAATCTGGAAGATGAATATTTCCAAGATTGTATGGTAAAACGGGTGAAAAATTTTGGGTATAAGACAACACTATATAAGTGGGAGGATGGACTAATGGATTAAACTTTATTTTGAATTACAGTTTGAAAGAAAACTTTTATAATATGATGTATCATTGGTGTATTTGACCCCAGACAGACTAGCAAAAACGTATAGAGGAATTTTTAACATGTGTTGGAAATGTAATAAAAATCCAGATACGTTTGATCATATGTGGTGGTCTTATACATATTAAATCATACTCGATAAACATAATAATACCTTGGTTAGAGACAATGGACTAGAAAACATAATAAAAGACTGAAAGTTGTTTGTGGACTTTCTACCTGTTAAATACAATAATAGATAGTTAACAGAGGGGTTTGAAGTTTAGCGTAATGTTTGGGCTAACCTGTTGACTATTTTTTCTTTTCTTTTTTTCATATATGCTATAATTAGATGTTGGGTCAATTTTATTATTAGATAGACTTCCTCATCTGGAATATTTGTGTATTTAATATAGTATTTTTGTTAAGTAAGAATGGAAAAGCTTATAACTATTTGTAGACCTGCTATGTAAGGGGAGGATAACTTATACGTTTTTTAAAATTTATTTTTCAGCATCCAGCCAAGGTGGATTTTTTATGTTCAATGTTAGATTTATTTGAGATTTGGTTTTTTTTCCTCTACCCAGGAATTTTTTTCCCTCACTGTTAAATGTTGAATGTTCATTTTTCTGTTTTGTATTTTATCCTTGTTGATGAAAGAAATTATTAAAAATAATAATTTACATTATTTAAGTACAGTAAGCACTAGATGAAAAGGTGTTATGCTAATGCAAATCAAATGTATTATGTTTCAATATCTTCTAAGGTTTTCTGAACTAAACATTACCTTTATGTTACAGAATTATTATGGCTAGCAGAGCAGAAGATAAAATTTGTATTTTATATCCTGTAGCTGTCAAAGTTATAATCTCAACTATTAACATGACCCATCATCTCAACTATTAACTGAAGGCATTTTGCTAACAGCAAAGCAGATAATGTTTATATTATATTGCACTGTTTATCACAGTTGTGTTAAGTTCTAATAGCAGTTTATTTTGTTCTTAAGTTTTATTTCAAATGTTAAAAAATAAGTTATTTCATTTAACTTTACCCGTCACATATGGTTCAAGAGCTTTAGGAACCAAGCTCCTTGCATTTTTTAGATCTTCTGCTGAGCAACTTCCAGATTCCAGTCCAAATGCCATTCCCATGCGCTTCAATACTTCAATATCATCATGTATTTCAAATGCGTTATCAAAATTAAATAGATATTCAAACCTAAAAGGAATGAATAGATGTTGGTCAATATGTTATATACAGGTATCAGTATTTTTCTTCTAAAGTACTTCTTCCATTAAAACGTAAAATTGGGAAATAAAGCATGCGTAGTGTTATTCTGCTTAAATGTTTTTATTTTAGAAAATTTTTTGTTTTTATGGTCTTTTACCACCTTTTAGCCCAATATAAACTTATACTGATCATACCTATAGCACAGTGCTTCAAAACCAACTACAGTTTACAGAACAGTTAGTTTTCTACTGAGAAACTGAATGATATATGTGAAAGTTGAAGAAAGAGACAGAGGGGCTAATTCTGGTTGCACAAGACCAACCCTTAAGAACAAATGCATACAAGCCAGAACTGAGAAGACAGCAACAGATAGCAAAGAAGCTGAAGAAAAGTGGATCATCTGATTAGCTGTTGCAAAAAGATGGCACAGACTGACTACAAGCAACTGCATACAAAGTAGCAAAAATGGTGCTTGGAAAGATCTGCAAGAAATACCATTTGCCTGCAAACAGAACTGGTGAGACCATAAAATAGAAAAAGTAATAGAAGGAGCTAAACTGCTCTGGGACCTTAGAATTCAAACACACAAGAACTGTCACATAACACCTCAGATTTAACAAATGTTGATAAGAAAGACAAAAAAATCTGAATGGTGGACATGGTAGTTCCTGGAGACAGCAGAATAGAAGAGGAAGAACTGGAGAAGATAACAAAATACAGAGAGCTGCAAACAGAAACAAAATGATTGTGGCAAAAGCAAGCAAAGGTAGTACCAATAGTAATACTGTATTTTCCTGAAAATAAGACCAGGTCTTACAATTTGGGGGGGGGGACAAAAAGACCCATTAGGGCTTATTTTTGGGGGATGTCTTACATACAGCAGCTTTGCATGGGTTTGGAACTGACTCAAAAGATCACCGAAGGTGAAATTAGAGTTCTCTTTAAAATTTTAACGTTCTAATGAGTATCACATTAAAACATTAAAGACTGAAGAGTACCATCCTTGCTATGAGACAGTGCAGTGTAACATTTGAATTGTCATAGAGATTTTTTTGGTTGTGTCAGTACCAAAAGGAAAGGCGCCTGTTGTAGTTATTTTTGTTTAGTGAATTTACTCACCGCCTAGAGTTGTTTCATTGCGAGAGGGGTAGCAAATAAATTTGGATGGATGGACAGAGAGGAACAATCACACGCAATGGCTCTACATCAAGCTGGAGGGACATTTCGAGTGGATATACTATGGGACGATGTTCTAGACCACGTGCTATTCATATTTAAGTATAAAGACTGAGGAGGATCTTCACAAGATGGAACAGTGGACAGAAATCAGCAACAGGAGTTTCATAAGAACATAAGAAGAGCCATGCTGAATCAGGCCAAAGCCCATCGAGTCCAGCATTCTGTGTCACACAGTAGCCCACCAATTGTACATGGGGATCTTGAGCAGAAAGAGAAGGCAAAACCCTCCCTTTCCCTTGACCCCCAACAAATGGCACTCAAGGGAATCCTGCCTGCCTCAACCAACATAGAGGCGGCACATGAACATCCGTTTTACTAACCACCGATACACTTGGCATCCATGAATCTATCTAGCCCTGCCTTGAAGCTGTCAAGGCTGACAGCTGTCACGACCCCTTCTGGAAGTGAATTCCATAAATCAACGACCCTCTGGTTGAAGAAATATTTCCCTTTATTTGTCCTCACTTTCTTAGCTATGAGCTTTAGCGAGTGCCCCCTTGTCCTGGTATTGTGTGATAGAGAAAAGAATGTTTCTCTATCCACCTTTTCTATCCCATGCATGATTTTATACACTTCGATCAAGTCACCCCTTAAACGCCGTCTTTCAAGGCTGAAGAGACCAAGGCGTTGCAATCTGGTTTCATAAGGGAGGCGCTCCATTTCCTTGATCATTCTTGTTGCCCTTTTTTGCACCTTTTCCAGTTCCATTATATCTTTCTTGAGGTGCGGTGACCAGAACTGTACACAGTACTCCAAGTGTGGTCTCACCATCGATTTGTACAGAGGCAATACAACACTTGCTGACTTATTTTCGATTCCCTTCTTAATCATGCCAAGCATGGAATTTGCTTTTTTTTTACTGCTGCTGCGCATTGGGTTGACATCTTCATCGAGCTGTCCACCAAAACCCCAAGATCCCTTTCTTGGGTTGTCTCAGAAAGTTTGGTCCCCATCAGTTGGTAAGTATAATTGGGGTTCTTTGCCCCTATGTGCATAACTTTGCACTTGTTTAGGTTAAAATGCATTTGCCACTTTGTTGCCCACTCACACAATTTCGAGAGATCCTTCTGGAGCTCCCGACAATCAGTTTCAGTTTTCACAACCCGGAACAATTTAGTGTCATCAGCAAACTTGGCTACCTCACTATTAACTTCTACATCCAGATCATTGATGAATAAATTAAAAAGTAAAGGTCCCAAAACTGAACCTTGGGGTACACTTCTCACTTCTTTCCATCCAGAGAATTGTCCATTTATTGCCACCCTTTGCTTCCTACAATTTAGCCAGTTACCAATCCAGGACAAGACCTGTCCTCTAATTCCGTGGCTGGAGAGCTTTTTTAGGAGCCTTTGGTGAGGGACTTTGTCAAAAGCCTTTTGAAAGTCAAGATATACAATATCAACTGGGGCCCCTTTATCTATGTATTTATTTACACCCTCAAAGAATTCTAACAAGTTAGTAAGACATGATTTGCCTTTGCAGAAACCATGTTGATTTTCTTTCAGCAATGCCTGTTTTTCTATGTGCCCTGTAATTTTATCTTTAATAATGGTTTCCATCAGTTTGCCTGGAACTGAGGTTAGACTGACTGGTCTATAGTTTCCTGGATCACCTCTGGATCCTTTCTTGAAGATCGGGGTTATATTTGCTTCCCTCCAATCCTCCGGTACAGTGCCTGATCTTAGAGAAAGATTATGTATTTTAGCTAGAAGTTCAGCAATTTCACACTTGCGTTCCTTGAGAATTCTAGGGTGGATGCCATCTGGACCCGGCGATTTGTTGACGTTTAGTTTAGAAAGGCATGCAAGAACATCTTCCTTGTTTATCTCTATCAGGTTTAATTCTTCTATTTCCCTCCCTGGGAAAACTAATTCAGTGGCAGGCAAATGTTCTCTATCCTCCTCAGTGAAAACGGAGGCAAAGAAGTCATTTAGCCTCTCAGCAATCTCCTTGTCTTCTCTGATTATCCCCTTCTGACCATTGTCATCAAGTGGCCCAACTGATTTTCTGGTTGGGTTCCTGCTTCTGATGTACTTAAAAAAGGTTTTGTTATTATTTTTAATATTCTTGGCTATATGCTCCTCAAAGTCTCTCTTGGCTTTCATGACTATTGCCTTGCATTTGGTCTGCCAGAGTTTGTGATCCCTCCTGTTCTCCTCGGTAGGAAGAGCCTTCCATTTCTTAAATGAGTTTTTCTTCTTTCCAATAACCTCCTTTACCTCATTCGTAAACCATACTGGTATCCTCTTGGACTTTCCAGCCCTCTTTCTTCTTCTAGGAATGCATTTTATTTGAGCCTGCTGTAACGTATTTTTAAACAGTTTCTAAGCATTTTGGAGGGATTTGACTTTTTTTACTGTTCTTTTTAGTTTCTTCTTTACTATTTTCCTCATTTTGTCAAAATTCCCTCTGTGAAAGTTTAAGGTCTCTGTGTTGGTTTTCACTGACAATTTGCTATCCATGGTTAAGTTGAAGGTTATTGTGTTGTGATCGCTGGTTCTATGGGCTCGGTTATAAGGACATCATGAACCAAATCCTGTGCATTAGTTAGAACCAAGTCCAGGATCCCCTTTCCCCTGGTTGGTTCCATGACCATCTGCTCAAGGGAATAATCAGCTAACATGTCGAGGAACCTTGTCTCTCTTTCATGTGTAGAACAAGAATTTACCCAATCTATTTGGGGATAGTTGAAGTCCCCCATTATGACTACCCTATTTCTTTTTGAGGCCTCCTTAAATTCATTTTCCAAATAGCAATCTGCCTCTGGAGTTTGGTTGGGAGGGCGATAGCAGATCCCTAACGTCAGATTAGTTTCCTGTCCTGGGATTTTTATCCACAATGTTTCTGTGGGTGAGTTTGAATTTTCTTTAATTTCGAGTTCATGAGATTCTAACTCCTCATTTATGTACAAGGCCACGCCACCACCATTTCTCCCTCTCCTGTCCATCCTATACAATTTGTAACCTGGAATCCTTGTGTCCCATTGGTTTTCATCCGTCCACCAGGTTTCTGTTATGCCGATAATATCAATATTATTTTCCTTCACCAAGCATTCCAATTCCCCTATTTTTGCTCGAATGCTTCTAGCATTTGTGTATAGACCTTTATATGTAATTTCAACTTTGACTGTGGATTTTGACTGTAGAATTTGGTTGTAGAATTTGTAGATGGTCTACCATGTCCTTCTGCTTGACTATTACAATTTAGTTTTCCTGTTGACTCACCAATGTGTGCATAACTCCCTCCCTCCATATTAGGCAGTGCGCCTTCTCGAACCGGAAGCTGCCCAGCTCCTGTCGACTTGCCCCTATGAATCAGTTTAAAAGCTGCTCTGAAACCTTTTTAATATTAATCGCCAACAGTCTGATTCCATTATGGTTCAAATGTAACCCGTCCCTTCTGTACAGGTGTGGCTTGTCCCAAAATGTTTCCCAGTTCCTAATGAATCTAAACCCTTCCTCCCGGCACCACTGCCTCATCCACGCATTGAAGCTCCTGAGCTCTGCCTGTCTAGCTGGCCCTGCGCGTGGAACAGGTAGCATTTCTGAGAATGCAACCTTGGGGGTCCTGGACTTTAATCTTCTACCTAGCAACCTAAATTTGGCTTCCAGGACCTTCCACTTAGCTTTTCCAATGTCATTGGTACCGACATGTACCACAACAGTTGGCTCCACCCCAGCACTGTCTATCAGCCTGTCTAGATGCCTCGTGATGTCCGCAACCTTTGCACCCGGCAGGCAGTTTACCATGCGGTCAACGCTTCCATCACAAACCCGTCTCTCTATATTTCTAACAATTGAATCACCCACTACAAGAAGCCCCCCTCCCACCACCCGCGGAGAAGTATCCTCGGTGCAAGAGGATATGGGCACATCCTCCAGGGAAGGGGTCTCAACTAAGGGAGCCTGTCCCTCTTCCACAGATTGATGTCCTCCCTGCCCAAGATCTCCATTTTCCAAAGCAGCTGGAGAGCTGCTCAGCATGGAGTGGGACGCTCCTGCTGCATCCCTGAAGATCTTCTCCTGCCTCGCTATCTCTCTCTGCTTCTCCAGGTCTGCTACCTTGGCTTCAAGGGAAAGAACCTGTTCCCTGAGAGCCAGGAGCTCATTGCACCGATCACACACCCAAGACTTCTGTCCAGCAGACAGATAGTCATACATGTGACACTCAATGCAAAACACTGGGAAGCTCCCCTCCGTCTGCCGGCTATCTATCTCCATTTCTTGTTCTTATATGTTTGCTGTTATTATTATACTAATTATTATTAAAAAAAAAACAAAAAAACACACAGCTTTTTTGGGTTGTTCAAATTTTTGTTTTGGTCTCAGTTTACTTTTGTATTTTTTCTTACTTGTTTTAGGATTTTATCGCGCGCCGTCAGGGGCGCGATGGCTGCTAAAAAAAGGTGAATTTGTAAACAGGAACAGATGCAAAATGTTCCGTATGGTTAGGAAAAATTGAAGGTGTCAGTATAATATAAGAGAACCATACTATGCAAAATACATGTGAAAAGGAGTTGAGTGTTTTTGGTGAATCTCTACATAAACATGAGTCTAGTGTGAAGCTGCTGCAAAAAGTATATAAAAAAACAACAAATCTTAGGTTGCATCATCAAAACTAGTGTCAAAATAGATAAGGTATTGTTTGTCTCTATTCAGCATTAGTCACATTAAACCTAGAATACTGCATCGAATTCTGGGCACTGCATCTTATCAAAGCACTGACAAACTTAACAAATATTATAAGAGAATTAGGAAGTTAAAATGAAAGAGCAATTAGATAATGATGGCTGTCTTGAAAACAGCTAAACAACTGTTAAAGACAGGACCAAATTTCTCTAAGACAATGGATTTAAATTACAGGTAGTCCTCGAATTATGAAAGTAATGGAGCCTGCCCATTCCATTCATAACTCGAAAACTCATGGGAGTGAATCTCATACCTCGAATGAGATCACTCCCTGCTCATTAAGACGCACACGGCTTGTTAAGTGAACATGAGGTATCTCAGGGTGGGGAAGGACATGGAGAGATTAGTGATGGAACAGGCCCCCAAGGCCTCCCCGACCCACTAAGATACCTCATGCTTCCCCCTCCCTTCCTGCTGCGCTGGACTCACCTTGATAAGATCCGTCTCTTCTCTGCTGCAGTTGCTGCTGTAGCCCGGATCTGAGGATGGGAGACAGTTCTGCACACCTCTGAGGCTGGATACGGGCATCTGAGGCCTTTTCCAGGCTGCTGCTGCCCGGATCTTAGGGTGGGGGATGCTTCCGTGGCCATCCAGAGGTCCGATCTGTGCACCGTTTTTTTCTAGGCCGCTGGAAAAGGCCTCCAATGCCCAGCCTAAGGCCTCCAGAGGGCCGCGGGACTATCCCCAGCCTTAGGCAGCGGACTGGAAAAGACTTCCGGTGCCCGGATTGGGCCTCCGGAGGGCTGCGGAAGCACCCCCTCCCCGGCTTCAAATCCAGGCAGCAGCGGCCTGCAAAAGGCCTCTGGCGCCCAGATCCAGCTTCCAGAGGCATGCGAAGTACCCCCCAGCTTTGGTTCTGCTCTCTGTTAGAGAACAGAGGCCTAAAGTACCATGAGATCACGCGAGATCAGTAGCGTGAGATCTTGTTCCACTGATCTTGCTTGATCCATTCTCTGCGAAGGTACCGAAGGCTTGGAGCAGCCAACAAAGCAAAGGATTTCAAGTTTCACAGGGTATTGAAGGCCTAGTGCCTAGAGCGGTGGTGGGGAAGGAAGGAATAACCAGAGTGAATGTTGCAGAGCCACTGGGGTCGCTCGTAAGGGTGAATGACTGCCGTGGTGCGGAAACATTCGTAATTTCGGGATTTGCTCGTAAGCACTAGGGGGTGCTTATCGTGTAACTTCGAATATTCACTAAGGGAATGCTCAGAACTCGGGGATTACCTGCATAAGGAAGATTTTAGCCAGATATCAGTGAAAAAATCTTAACAGAAAAAGCTGTCCAATAACAAAGAACCTGCCTTGGAAATGTTCCAGCACAGGTTAAATGGCCATCTGTTCCAAATGCTATAGTAATGGAGTTGGGCACTGGCAGAGGATTGTACTAGATCAGTGATGGCAAACCTTTTAGAGACTGAGTGCCCAAAAACTGGCCCTGCCCCCAGCTACATCCCCTGCCCTGCCCCCGCCCTGCCTCCCCATCCCCCGCCCACCCGCAGGGCCACTCACTGCCTCCAGGGCCCGCCACAGATCGCCCAGCAGCGCTAAGGCGGTCACACCCTCTGCCCATGCCCTGCAGCATCAACTGTGCACGATGGGGTGTGAGGGCAGAGTCTTGTCTATGCTGCCTGGCTGCCATGTCCTTGGCTGCCCTCTGCTCCATGTGGGCCATGTTCAGGGCCGACTCCCCTTCAGGGGGGCTGCTGGAGAGGAGGGGATTGCGGGAGGTGAGGCTGGGGCAATGGCACGTGTGCCCACAGAGAGGGCTCCGAGTGTCACCTCTGGCACCTGTGCCATAGGTTTGCCACCACTGCACTAGATGATCTCCCATATCCCTTACATAAGCCTTGTGTTCTATTTTTCCACCTTAGACAGGGCAAAGAATAAAAGTATTTATAACTGCTAATAAGATCGGAAACCACTTCTTTATTTTTTTTTAAATTTTCTATTTCTATTTCATTTTTCACTTTTCTACAACTTTTCTCTATTTCTAGCTTCTTTAACTTAAAATTTGTACTATTTTTATTCTGTTAAAAAGTGTTATGAAAAATCCCCTTATATTATATATGTTTTAATGAATGCAGTAATTTCTCTTATTTTGGTTGAGGGGCAAGAAACAAAAAAGGCTTTTTTTATCAGCTTTTTTTCCCCATACTGAAATACCAGAACTATCTTTAAGTTTTTAAAAAAAAAACTCCTAGCACTACATCATTTTTATCTTTATGTAGCTTATTGAAAGACTAGATAGCAATTATCTTAATTACTGGTATAATTTATTTCCATAATTTTGTAAGGGCAACAGTAGATAAAGATGGAAAAAAATCAGACTTATGAAAAATAGGTCACATAAGAGTTCTTTCCAATCCCTTCCCCCTCCAATAATACTGTGCACAAATACGTCTTTTCTGCATGGCAGGATCTATCTTTATTCTTTCCCAATGCTAAAGAATATATCACGTTCTGCTAAGCTTAGCTGCTAGTCATGTTCATGCTTTGTTTTATACGATGATTACAAGCCATGGCTTGGGACAGATTGCAACTGGTGCGATATCTTACTGGATGCACCAATCTGAGATTATTATGATGAGCAGGCAAAGCCAATATATTGTCTGTCAGTGGACACCTCTGCTGAAGTAAAAGAGGTTTGAAAATTATAAGAGTTCTGAATCCTGTAAGAAGTCAACTTAATAATATGACATTGACAAGTATATCTGTGCCAAATTGAAAAGAGCGCCTGCAGTAAGACTGAGAAAGAATATCCCTGATAATAGGAAAATGATAAAAATGTCACGAATACCATTGGTATCCACTGAAATAAATAAATATACATCAGTTAACTATTAAGGCAAATCAACATCCTTTAAAAGAAAAGGAAAAATTCTAGTTTAGGAAATCATATAAAAGTGTATCACCAATAACTAAGCATTCAATTCTTTAAAAGAATTGGATAAAGGTTCCCATTGTTTTCATTACTGTGAATTATTTAGAATAAAAGCCTGACTTAGCTCAGATGAGGAATTCTATATGCAGCCCTGGCTTACTAGCTACTTCATTTAGCAACCAAAGTTATAATGGTGTTAAAAAAAAAGCTTTGCAACCAATCCACACATTTGTGACTGTCACAGCAACCCATGATCATGTGATTACTATTTGCATGTTTTCCAACCTGCTGGCTACAAAAGTTATTCTAATGATTTGGATACATTATCTTCTTTTTGTACTGCTTAATAATGGTGAACAAGTCTTAACATTTCTGTGCAACATTCTTTTGTGTATATGAAGAATATTTTGTTCCCCCTCAGTCCTCTCAAGCTGAACATTCCCTGTTCTTTCAGCCTTTTTTTTGGACTCAGTTTCTATTTGCTGAAAGTTTTCTGTGCTGTTTTCTGAACCTGTTACAACTGGAAATGGCCTGCAGGTAGGTTCAGGATGGAAAACATGACATGTACAGTTCCTCGCTGACTTCAAAAACAATGGGCAATACGCATACAATAATGTATAGAAGCATGGTAAGATTATAGAATACCGTACTAAGATGTATGATATACATGTACATTTTCTTTAGCACATGATCCAATGCATTACCTGCCTTTTTACTAAACTATTTATTGTCCTGGAATTCTTTAACTTGGGTCTTAGACATTGCAAAAGGTCTGTACAATGTAGTCATACATACTGCTGAAGGGCAATAATTTCTACAACGGTTTCTGTTGCACTCTCCTGAATCTTGCCTTGTGTTAATCTGCTACTTAGTAATCCAAAGTGTTAAATACTGAAGATTTTGGTAATGCTATGAATATCGTGTTCACCCAAAGAAAATGTTATTTCATTAGGTAAGCTTGGTAAACTATTCTGAGACAACACACTACAGAAAAAAAAACCTTCTTACCTATTCATCAAGCTTCTTCTCAATATTTCATATTAATACTATGCTTTACAGGAGTAAAATTGGTTCAGGAAAGCATCTGAAAATTATTCAGATGAGGTAGAAACTGAACATGAATTCTTATCTAGCTGGGAATGACTATCCAACTGCAAGACCAGCATCATTAGATAGTATCTTTCAATATGTTAATGACAGAGGATTCTGCTGTGGATTGACATTTGCTCACTGTAAGTTGTGGCTTCTAGGTGCAATAATAATCACAAACCTTGCTGCTGAGAGAACAGCAGTCCCATGGGTCAGGAAATGGCTGACCAGCCTCAGGACAATGTTGAGGCATAAGAGGATTTTTGGACACAAGGGTCATGACTGAACCCAGAAAGTCTATTTCCTGCTAGATCCAATATATTCAAAGAGTAAAGCTCACTATGACAATGGGAAAAACAAAACACTGTACTGTTCAAGAGTTGTACCTGAAAATTAGAAACAGAATGGACACTAGACAAGATCTGCTATGAATTACAGAAAAATAGATAGACAGGTTCAAAATTGAGAATGACAGTGGCTTGGCAACTGGTTCTGAATTTGTTTCCCAGAGACTGAGTCTGTAATCTGGTAACTCCCAAATAGTAGTCTTTTAATAAAAGTAGCATAGGAAATGGTAGGAGACAAAGTAAAGAAAGAATGGAAATGGTGATGACATCAATATTAATGGTGCTATTATCAGTAAAACAAAGCTTAAAAGAATTTAATCTTTAATAAAGCCTAAAGAGTTTAATAATGAAAAAGCACTCAGTTTATACCTTTTTTTCTTTTATGGTGCTGATATTGATGGTTGTTCTGGTGCCAGGGCTCCAGGATCAGAAGCAGTTTGTGTTTACAAGGTCAACAAATCAAATAATGCCTTCAGTTGCACAGGCAATGCACCTTTACATTAAACTCTAAGCTGCAAATGTGCAAAGCTACAAATATGCAGTGACTGGAACATCTATAAAGCACACCTGAAGCATATCAAACAGGTCACCTAATGTTGTTTGCAAGGGAGTGGAGGCAGTGAAGGCATGTTTTTATTACATGCCCGTGGCTCAAGCAGATCAGGTTTCAGAGAAGTTTCATTATACTATGGTTAGAATATAGGTTGGAAACACCAAACAGAGAACAACCAAAGAGCCATTGTTAAAACTGACAAAAGAGAAACTGAGAATTGGGTGGGATTATTATCATATTATGGTTCAAGGTGACTCTGAGTGGCTCTTTTCATTTGTAGCAAGTCTCAGGAAACATATGTAGCTTAGCCAAAAATCCAAAACTTCATACAGGTTAACAACTGCCCTATTTAGTGACTGTTCAAAGTTACAGCACTGCTGAAAAAGTAACTTTACAACCAGTCCTTGCTTTTACAACCATTGCAGTGTCCATATGATCAACATTCAGGTATTTTGCAACCAGCAAGTGTTTATTGTTGTTGCACAATCCAGCCAACCTATGATTTCTATTGGCATGCTTCATCTAGCCCAATACAGAGTCAATGGAGAAACTGGCAATAAAATCCCAAGTCATGGTCACGTGATGTCTTGCTGAACAACTTGCAGTGACTTAACAACTAAATGAAAAGTGACCTCAAAGTCAGTCATGGTCACATTTTGCTTAGCAACACAGATGCTGACCTCAACTGTGGTCACTAAGTGAAGCTATGGAGGAATAAATTATGTCCTGTAATAGCCCTTCAAAGTATTGGAAGACTGCTATCATGTCTCCTGAAGTCTTATCTTTGTTAAGCTAAAAATACCTAGTTCCCTTCTCCATTCATCATATAATTTAGCCTCCAAACTCATTTGTTTCTTTGTTGCACTTCTCTACACTCTTTCTAGAGCCTCAGCATCTTTTTTGTCTCATGATGACTACAACTGAACACAGTATTCCAAATGTGGCCCACTAGAGTGATACTATCACTTCTTGTAACCTTGATGCTATCTCTCTGTTGATGTAGTCTAGGACGGTGTTCCTTTTTGGCAACTGTAGCACACTACTGACTCATACTTATGTGGTAATCCACTAGGACAGCTAGATCCCTCTCAGTTACTACTGTTGAGCCAAGTACTATCTACTCTATACCTTCCTGCCTAAGTGCTCTTACTAGTCTTGTGCTTGACAACTTTCACACAACTTTGTCCTGATTTCTAGTTCATCCAACTACATTATAGTACATTACAGTAGCAGGTCCCATGTCAATCATAAAGACTAAGAATGAAAGTGGTTCCTCAGGCAAGAAATAATTCTAGTACAGTTAGAAGGCAGACATGGTCTGCCAATGAAGAAACTTAGTATTCAAATATTTTATTTTCAATATTAAGTTCAACTATTCACCATGTAAACACAAGCTACCTCCCATCAACACAGCTAAATTTAAACACCTGAAGTCTAATGGGAACAAATTAACAGTAAAGTCTAATGACTTTTTGTGTCCAGATACCAGTCCCCATATATAAATTTGAAAATTCATACAGAGGTTATGATCGGCATGGAAAATATGTCAATTTATTATCCTGCAACTAACAATAATGTAAGCATTTATAACCTTCAATCATTCTATTCAACAATCTACATACTATATCTACAAAACCAAAAGAAATCATTTTTCTGGGTAGTAGTAACTTACTTGTCATTAGAAATACTGCAATCAATTACAGTTTTCTTGCTGGTGTTCACTATGATAAATGGCAAGTGAATGACAGAATTAGAAGTTGGTGGTCTATTTGCTTGCTGTTCTGCATGACGATTTCGCTGAACAAGATTTTTGAAGGCAATTTGCTGTTAAAGGATTTAAGCACACAAAGTTTGCTTTTTTAAGATTTGGGAAACAATTTGCATTATTTATCTCAATAGCTTTAGCAGGTGACAGGACCTAATTGACTTGGTGATCTCAGAAGTTAGGGAGGTCTAGTCCTGGACAGTATTAGATGGGAGACCATCTGAACATTCAGACTTGTTGACTAGACAGGGGAGTTGAAAAAAGGAATCCTGAAAGACACCAATGGCAAACCATTTCTGCAATAATGCCAAGAAAATTGCTCAAATTAAAGTTATCCCAGAGCTGAACTCAACTCAAGGGCATTTTTATTTTTATTATACTCACTTGTATGCTACTCATTCATCATATTGTTTTTTTTTTAAATCTAAAGCATGCAAATTTAAGAACTGTTAAAATAATGATAAATTGACATTAATTAAATTAAAACATGATTAAAGAAGAAGAAAAAACCTGAATTCAAATGCCTATTTTCAAGGTTGCACCTAACATCAGATTAGCAGGAAGAAAATGTATGCTACTGCTCTATGATGATACCTGAAGAATTAATTCTTGTAGTTGTGACTGTTTTTGCTTTATTCTTTCAAGTCTTCTCTGCCTCTCCACCTTAACAAAAAGAAAAAAAACTGTAATAACATGTTGAATGAATCAAATATGTATACTCCTAGTATACTCCTAGATGTATACTCATACTAGGAGCTATTTTAAAGGTTTTACTAGGAGCTATTTTAAAGGTTTTACTCACCAATGAGCAACTAAAGCAGCATGAAAACAGTTTTGTATATGTAAGAAAAGCTACAATTGTTCTAAAAATAGAATCAGAATACCAAGCAACTCCAAAAGCTCTTTTCCCCCCAAAAGCAGTTTCAAACTACGGTAGCTGTGCAGGAAAAAAAAAAATCCAATATTTTAATTATGCTGAAACAGTTTTGTAAAATGTTACCTATTTTACCTAACGTTACCTAAGAGTCAGCAATTTTCTTGGCATGGAACAGTTATTTCAAAAAATAAAGCACAGACAGATAGTCTTCACTTAATGACTCTAATTGGGACCAGAATTTCCATTGCTAAGCAATGTGATCATTAGATGAAACATCACGTAACTGCACTTCTTAGAGACAGAAGTTCTAGCTGTTAGGCCAGGAACATGCCATCGCAGTTCTCCTGCCCTGCTGCGCTCATCTCCATTTCAACTCCCACCACCTTCCTAACCATCCATCTCTGCACTCTGTGGCCTACTAGTTCGTGCCCCACTGACTTCACCATCTTCTTTGTCCTATTGCTGATGAGGCACGACTGGCTGGGACAGCTGCTGGCCCTTTGCAAGATGTTTGCACGGCCTTGTGAAGGGCCTTGCAAAGCTGTCTGGACCAGGTATGCTTCATCAGCAGTGGGACGGAGAAGACAGAAAAGGTCAACCAGTGGAGGTGGGGGTAGGCAGCAGAGTGCAGGGCAGGCAAAAGGGCAGATGCAGGGGAGACCGATGGGTGGTGGGAGTCGAAAAGCATACTGTCATCATAAATGTAAGCAGTCGTCTGAATTTTGATCATGTGACTCACTCAAATTTTGATCATGTTACTATGAGGTGATGCAATGGCAGTAGTTTTGGCCACTGGCTGTAGTTACTAAATGTTCACTGAATCACTAAATGGTCACCGAATCATTAAGCAAGGATTACTTGTATCCCAAATACTGAAACATTTGCACATATAGCACTATATTACTACCAATGAAATCCAAGCAGTATTTAAAATTCATTACATTATATATAATTGAATCAGGCAAAATACCTATTATACAATCATACTGAATGAGAAAATTCATTAAAAAATATTACAAATGGCACATTTTCAACAAATTTTACCTCTAAATTCTGGCATTCCTGAGCTGAATTAGTAGGTAGGCCAATCCATTTGATTTCTTTCTTCTCCTTGGAAATAATGTTCATGGCCATAAGAACATTTAAGGCATCATAGACTCGTCGCCTTATATTTTTCTGATCATAAGCCTGCTGTAAAAATGATAAATTAAAAGTATCAGAATACTTGCAGTTATACTACTTAGTAACATAAACTAACAAATTAGATAAACATTGTTATCATCAGTTAGTCCAAATGATGATACCAAAGAGAGAAATAAATGGGCATCATTAAGTAAAAAGGGAGTTTTTGTGGGAATATATAATTCATTAAAAATGAATTTAGAATACAAATATATTTACCGATTCATTTGGTGAGATGTGAGCATCTGCAGTACTGAATTCTGCAACTAACTCATCTGCTACCTCATTGTATGAGGTAGTTCCTTTCCTCTGAACCTTCTCACAAACCTTCATAGAGAAGTGTCGTAAACCCTTGCCATTCTTCTCTCCCTTTTTGTTTCGTTTCCTACAAAAATACAATTAGCTTTAGGTACACAGACCTCCTTAATCCACTTATGTACACAAGAGATTTATATATTTTACTTTTAAAACAGATATCCTGAACTACTCGCTTCATTTAATTTCAGTGTACGTGACTAGTTTATTTACACAACCATGACCAAACATATCTAAACAATAAAAGAAAATGAATTTACTTTATGACTCAAAACATAACATACGCTTTCACAGAAAAAAAATACTATATTCTGAACTAAAGAAGTATGTGGTATATCAACAACCTGTACCAAAATATACTAGGGAAAAGAATAACTGCTGCTTGAGAACTTACTATTTAGCAAATGCCAGATTGATTAAAAAATTAATGTCAGACTTAAACTGCATATTTTGAGGCATATATTTTCATATTTCTACAAAACAGTAATTCTAGTTCTAATCTAATTTAACAGAACGTTACTTACCCAGCAGACCAAGGTGAAGAATCTGCAGTCTGATTCTGTGATACAAAGTGTGTGTTGGGAGTATGTGGACTTCCTACTAAAATAGTATTTGGGGCTGATGGTCTCTGTGGTGTACCAATAACCTACAATTAACAGAAGACCATTAGAAAAAAATAATTATTCATTATTGTGATGTTATTAGCTTCCTTAAAAAAGAAACAATTGCAACTTTTTTGTACTGGCCAAATACCTATAGGAACACTATCTTAAAATATGCTTATTGTTCCTCACTTTCAATATATTTATCAATATTGTAACTAGTTATTACATGATTAAGAGTAATAATAATAATGTCCACAAAGATATTGTCCCCAAGTTTATAAGCTTGGGTCTCTCCTCTGCAACAGAAAATGTTACTTTAAGTGTACCTGTATTACCTTAGTACAGGTTTTCAATTAGGGATTCTGAGACACCTGAGATACTAGAACAGTGGTGGCCCGTCCTTGGCCTTCAGCTGGGTTTTATAAACCTTTTCGCTTTAGGCCTCCACCGCCGTGTGCAAAAAAAAAAAAAAGAGGTTCAATCAATCAGTCAATTTAAACTTCTCACGGCAAAAAAAAAATCTTGCAAAGTTGGGATTGATTGAACTTTTAAGTCCCACCCCGTCTGCCGTTACCGCCGTAGCCACACCCAGCCAATGGGCCATACCCAGCCAGTGGGCCACACCCACACAGCACCCGACGATGCATAAGTGGGTTTTGGGTTGCAGTTTGGGCACTTGGTCTCTAAAAGGTTCGCCATCACTGTACTAGAACAACTTGTTAAATCCTTTAACACTAAAAAACCTATAATTTTGATATTTATTTTCAATAAATCAGTTTGATATGCAGATGCTGAAAACTGAATGAAATAAAGAATTAGAGATTTCTATATTACCTAGACAATGGGAGTGTTTTAACTTCCATACCTAAAATGTCAATAAATATCAAATTATGACATACAACAACATATTTAAAATGTATTGGGCCCCATTATATTTTATATAGGGAAGGACTGTCAAAACGGCATTTTGTTAGAGATGCAATAAGGACAATGTTTCTTTAAAACATATTATCATGGCTAAAAGTCCGACATTGCAGCATTGGAAAGATAAGTATACTGTAGGTCTCCATTTACTTAATGGATTGAAGATCTGATTACACTTACTACCTATGAGGAGATTGCCTATAGCCATAGACTTGTATGGATAAGTATAATGAAATATGGGATTCAGTTGTACAAAAAAAACATGATACTTCTACAGGTGTTTTAGAAATAATATATACTTGCGTAATGTTTGCACTAGTTACATATAGAATTCTAACTGTATACTATAGCAACCAATTATATTTTGTTGTGTTTTTTCACTTTGTTAAGCCATTAAGTATTTTTACAGTGTGTAATTTTGTGTTTTGTTCCTTTTTGTTATTATTTTAAAGCAATAAAAATACATTTAAATTTTTTTTAAAAAATTCAATGAGAAAGAAGTGATTTATTTCCTACTTTCAGATCCAATCCCTGTTAGGAAAAGAGTAGCCAGGTTTTTATTAGCAATTACTGCTATAAAAAAGCTCAAGATGTTTGACTCCTAGAATGAAGTTGACAGGAATGAAGTTCTTTTATCCTTTTATCTTAATTTTATCTCTTTTGTTTTGTATTATCTTGTTCTGTTTTGTTTTAGCAAATGTATAGGGTGATTTTATTCCTTTTATTATATTAAGCCTGTTTTTATGTGCTGTCTTTTTAACACTATAGCTACTTTGCTGGTCACTGATGGTTAATAAATACAATTTCAGATATTACTTTAAATAATTAGTCATATAACATACAATGAAAAAACTAGGATTGTTACTATAATCCTAGTATAAACCGGATAATGGATTTTATTATACCAACTTAACTGTTAGTCTACAGTAAGTTCAGGCACAAATAAAATAAACCAGAACTAACTGGCAGAGCATTCATTTTGCTTTGATAATGCAAATGCTTTTTCTATAACTTTGGAACAAATATCCTTACGTCCCACATGCCTAATACTTTCCCCATAAGTAGGTGTGTATGTATTCATGTGTATGTGTTAAAAATGATCTTACAATTTGATTAGTAGACTTTTCTGATAGGCCTCTTACCACTTGTTGTGCAATGTTGACATTCGATGGTCCAAACGTTTTCGGCAAAAGCTGTTTTCCGAGTGTTGAGGGATGAACAGCTACTAATGAAACAACACCTAAATGTCCATGCAAAAAATTTAAAAATTGACAATGCATGTAACTTCCTACCTTAACACTCAATACATGTACAATACAGATATAATTGTCTCTAATGTTGACCCAGTTTCAGATCTTGTTCCAATATATACTTTCATATATACTTTCAAGTTCAACAGTTTAATATTTTTGAGCCTTGAAGAGATTTATTTATTGTTTAAAAACCTAAGATAAGATATGGAATTCAATGTTATATGAATGGATAATTATATGCGTAACAAGATTTCCCTTTCTTGCCTTGTCCCTGCAACCATTTTAAGTTTTTCAATTATTTTGGAAGTTGGCGGACTCTTTATAGTAGATTCTGAAGACCTAGGAAAAGGGATGATCAGCCGTTCCAATTTTGAAAGCTTCTGCCCAAGAAATATGAAATTAAAGTTCATCTCAATTATTTAAGATCAAGCTGATTTAACTATTACTTCACTCTTTGAAATCAGAAAAGTTAACACTTAAACAATCTCTAAATGACCAACACAAATATCCAACTTTGTTTCAAACTTAATATTAAGATTAAACGAGAATGGATGAGAATCTCTATATTTACAATTTAGCAAATTTTCTGTTTTGATAAGACTTCCGTGTCAAAACTTTCCAGTCCTACTAAGAAAGTTGCAATTTTACTGTATTTTCCAATTTGACCCAGAAGTCCGAATTTTAAACGTCCTATGTATATGCAAAATACTGCCACCTTGTGGTCAAAAATAATGTATCTGATTAAATTCCTAAAAAAAAAAAAATCACTTAGCAAGATATAAAACAGTTCCAATTTGAGAACTGAGGGATAGTGAAAGGAGAAGAGAGTAATTTTTAGGCACAATTTGCTTGTCTGGTGTTATTTGTTCACTGCCTAACACAAGGTGTGCATCATCTCAAATTAACCTGAATTATAATCTGTCACATTCAAAGATAAAGAATATCACAATCTACATCAAATAATATGAGAACATTATATCCTCTATGTAATCTACCACTTATTAATCACTAGGAAGTGACATGCTAATATATTAAATTTGCATAATTAGCAGTAATTCTCATTTAATTAATTTAACATTTGTGAGTCCATTGTTTAATAACATTTTAAATAAAACATTTGTAAACAGTGATTAAAAACATGTGGGACAAAATAACCTTTACTTAATATCCATACCTTTAAGCAAAATAAATTCTTGTAACATATATTTTTTCCTATTAGCACTTACTCAAAATTCAGTTATAAAAGTACATATCAACATAAATTTTAACAAATACCAACTCCAATGCAAAATGACATGTACATATTCAGTTCAGGGAACTGGGTACCTTTCATGGAAATGCTGAATTTCAGTGGAAAACAATGCAAAATTATTATTATTTATTTCAAACAGTGCATGCCTCCCTTGTTCATGAAAATTCCCCACCAAATTATCTGAATTAAAATTAAAATCTTATACATTTCTTTGATTTGTCCTTCACTTTTTAACTTTCAAATTATAGATGCATTTTTCCCCCTTCTAAACTCCACCACTTCAAAATAATTATTCATTAGATTATTGGGAAGTAGTAGAGAAAGAATGGAGAGTGAATGTAGCTCTTGAATTTATCAGAAATTCTCAGACCTATACAATGTCATTTCTCAAACACAAATGATAAAAAAATGTTACCTTTTCCTGGACTAAGATTTTGATCTATAAAAACCTTTAACTCTCCATTAGCTTCAATGAGACCAGCCTATGATAGAAAAAAAAACCCATGAAAAATAATGGATAAACAAATTATATTCTGCTATCAACATGTATAGTAGAAAAAACCATTTATGTTATGACATTTGAATAAATCTTCACTCTTTTAGCTTTAACACATTTTTTTTAAAGACAGAGATATCAAGCAATACAATTTCTTCTACAGTAACTTAAAATATTATCCATTTACACAAGCCATAAAAATAGATACGAAAAACTGTGTTACATACATTATCTAAACCATTTTGGAAGGAATAAGAAATATCATGTTAATTAGTTCAATAAAATATCTTTCAGCTATAGAATCAATATCCTAGCTTAACCTTTATTGAAGAAACTAGGAAAGGTAATTGCGGAACTGTTCTTATAATCTTTGATAAATGAAAAACGAGTAAGCATTCCCAGAAGATGGGAGGAGAGTAAATGTTATATATTCCTATATTCAAAAAAAGAAAGGAGTCTGAAAAATGCAAAATGATCAGCTTGGTATCTGTACCAAGGCAAACATCTAACATTATGTTTGAAAATACTTGGCTAGGCTTGCTACAAATATGCAAAATATTGGGCAGATCAGTAGTTCTTACGGAACTAGCTAAAAAAATTCCTGCAATCCCCAATGAACAAAGCTCTGATGATACAATAGTTGTGTTTGAATGCATTTGGGGCTGGGGTGGAGGCCAGAGCTTAATCTCTCATTGAACTCCATCAAGGATTGTGCAGAACAGTTTAAAAAAATCTGGGCTAGCTGATACTTCTTTTGATAAACTCACAGTTGACTTTAATGAGTATTTGTTAATGGCTCGACTTCAGCTTGTAGAGATGGACTGTATAGTTCATCAAGGTCCTGTTCTGAGCTTGAAGTCTGCAAGTGTCATAATAGTAGGGCGGGTGACAGCTAATATTTAAGATTCAAAATATTTAGACAGGTTTGATCCATGTTCTGAAATCTGTATTACGAAGTTAAGAGAAAGAAATGTATATTTCTTGTACCTGGGAAAGAAAATTAAAAGGCACAAGTTTAGCATGGGGAAGATCTGGCTTGGCAGTAGTACATGGAAAAGGTTTTGAACCAGCAGTATGACACAGCTGCTAAAAAGACTAAAATGTTATTTTGGGATGTGTTAGCAGGAACATAGAATGTAGGCCATAGGAAATTTATTTAAGTTTTCATAAAAAACAAGCAAACAAGCAAGAGAAAAAATTAATTGGTTGAAAAATATATCTATAACTGGACAAAGGAATGAACAAGATTATGCAACTAGTACTCAGTATATCTTTGATTAAAAATTAACCATAATAAAATCAAATTACATTTAAATATATTATACTGTTTTAAGAAAGTTTAAATCTAAAGTTTAAACGCTAAAATTTTCATTATTTGTTGCTTATGAATACAAAAGTGAAAAAAAATTAAGAACACAATAAATAAAATTGGTTTTCTAATTTCCTCTGTACTCCAATTAATGTGCAATATTTACAGATTTAATTTTTATTTTTTGTGCTTATCTCTTAATTTCAATTTTAGTCAATTATTTTTCCCATTAAAACCATACTATGAATAATTGTATTTCCCTTGCTGCATTGTATATAATATGCAAGGATGCCATTCTTGCTTAAATTTGTTTATACTTCTAATCTGAATATATGTTGTTAATTTTGCCATGTTTGTTATGTTTAAGTTTTCAGTCTGATTTTTGGGGTAACATATCTCTTTTATAATGTTGTCCCAAATCTATCCTTTCCATCATAAATATGTAAGTTGTGATACCTTTTATTAATATGTTTTGTAATTATGCCCAGTAAGTTTCACCTCAAATTTGATTTCTAAAATTCTTTGAATAGTTCTATGAATTTCTTTCCAATTTGTTAAGTATTTTTCTTCTACCACATATGATAAAAAGTTCCTATCTCATGACGTTTCCAACATTTGCTAGTAAGAAAATCATTGCACGCTCCACTCTGCCTTGGCCTGAGTGCATTTGGAGCCTTTATCCAAATAATATCAATTCAAAAAGCATAATGACAAATTGGAACAGCTTTAGAGTTTAAGATAATTAGAGTTGGAAACTAAGTCCTATGACAAAACAGTTAAAGAGTCTAGGGCAGTGGTGGCGAACCTATGGCACGCGTGCCAGAGATGGCACTCGGAGCCCTCTCTGTGGGCATGCTTAACGTCGTCCCAGCCTACCTCCTCCCATGGCCCCCTCCTCCCCAGCAGCCCCCCCAGAGGAGAACTGCCTGCGGGCATGGCCCATATGAAGCAGCGTAGCCAAGTACATGGTAGCCGGGCAGCGGGGACAAGACTCCACCCTTGCGCCCCATTGCACGCAGATGATGCTGCAGGGTGTGCAGGGTGTGGCCACCATGGCGCTGCTGGGCTGCCTGGGTGATCTGTGGTGGGCTGTGGAGGTGGTGGGTGGCCCAGCAGGCAGGGCGGAGTGGGGACAGGGGTGGGGGGGCGGGTTTTGGGTACTCGCTCTCTAAAAGGTTTGCCATCACTGGTCTAGGGTATGTTTAAATTCAGTAATAGTCTTAAAATACTAGGATTGTTCTATCAAAGAGGAAAAGGATGAATCCTAATGGATCCTGCCATAAGCAGAGGGATGGACTAGATGATCCCTCAAGTGCCTTCCAACTATGATTCACCAGCCTAACAACTGCTGTGTCCATGTAATGAACAGATGTTGGCACATTTCTCCTCAAATAAAAAAAAATTGCAATGAAATTTCAGAGAATACTTTTTAAAAGCAAAGCATTAAAGAACCTACTTTTCCTCCAAATATGTGAAATAGATATGCAGCACTCACTACAAAAAACCATATTGAATATTGAAATAAACTGCTATTAAGTCAACCAACAAATCTCACTGCAGATACTGTTGAAATACCATCATATGTCAGTTCATATATCCCAATATTAAAATTAAAAGGTAAAGAAAAATTATAGGCCTTGCTAAAACATGTTTCATTTCCTAATTTGTTTAAATCAATATTCCTAATTTAAAGTCTGGTGTACTGTATTATTGCAAAGGTTTAGAATTGTTGTAGCAGAGTTTTTGATTCTCTAGAATAACTTTCCAAGAATACATAAAGCTATGGCATTGAGGTTGCATAAGACATGGCTTCTCTTCTCATAAAAGAATGTTTAAATCAAATACATTTCCCACCAGGTAGTCCAGAAAGATACCAAGATTATTACTACTACATGCTATGTTATCTGTGACAATGTAAACAACATCCCTAGATGACCTATCCAAACAATTTCAGGTAGAATGATGATAACTAGCATGTAGAACTAAATAAAATCATAAAATAATTAAAGTGCAGGCGGAAAAAGTTATTAGGCAGTTCCCATCAAAACCAAAAGAAAATCTAGTTTTAGTTACACAAATTTTCAACAATGATCAAGTTGTTTCACTCCTAAACCTTATGTAAACCAAAACACATTCATTTAAAATAGGATTCATTGGGATATTTATTCTGTTAACCAAGTACACAAAATAAGTTTCATGTTTTAGGACTTAAAACCTAAGCAGTCTCAAGAATTCTTGCCTCATCTTGAAATCTGAAGCTACAATGCTTCAAAAGTTCCACTCTGCTCCAAAAAGTAGCAATGAAAGCAGGTCAACATTTTTCTATATTTTGCATTATAAAGCACAATTTAAACTTTCTCAGTCAAGAAAACTAATCTATTTAAGACCAAGTAAAATTTCCCATTAACAGGAGAAAAGTGTTTTTACCACATTTCTCACATAACAATGAAGTTCGCTGTAAGTACCCACTTACAATAAAAGAACTAAAGATTAGAAATTCTTTATTATAAACACGTACATTTTACTTTTGTAATCACTGCAAAAAAGTACATCAGATAATAAATAAGGAACTTTATTCTGACTTGGAGAAAGTAAATATGTAATACCTTTTGAGTGAAATTTGAGATATGCTCTATCCATCTGGGCCATTTCACAATTAAAACTACAAAGATAGGATAGAATCACAGGGGCTATATAAATAATTGCATTAAAGTATTTCTTTAAGAAAGGTAAGAATTAAAAGCAAAGAAACTCAAGGTTTATAAATATAAACATGAATTTGTAAAAGCAGGTTAGTCCACAGTCAATCACTGCCTTTGTAGAAAAAGTTAAGCAAGGTCAGACAAATTAAATACTAGGATGGGAATCTATCAGGAAGTTTTAGACTGAAATATGAAGTTGGAAAAACATTTAAGATGATGATGATAAGCTACTGTTGTATTTTATATGCACATACTTGTCTCACATCAGTATGTATCACTTTTTTAAATTGTATAAAATGATTGTGAAATATAATTTAATACAATAACATATTCATGAATTCTCTAGTGTGTTTTACTTGGGAATCAAACAACTTTGCTGAATAATCCAACAAATTTTAAAATATTCTCCATTATGCACATGTGATAACAAAGTCTACTTTTTTGCGGTTACTGGATTGGATTTGCTATCACACTTCAACTCACAACACAAATTATTGCTGAGCACTACACCAAAGCCCAATATAATCCTGAGACTTATCTTTCACCTTAACTAAAAACAAATTGTAGTTTATGCTTATATCAGAACTTATCAGAGATGGCTTAATCAAGTTATTCATATGACTCTGGATTATCAAACCTGAAGATATGATTTTGATTTGGAATCTTTAAATTCTTTGATGTTAACTACTTATGTACAAAATAATTCTTATTAATTAAAATTAATTCTTATTAGCCTCGAAATCTTTCCTTTTCATGATTTCTTTGAGTAGATTATGCAAGCAGTCCATAGTCCACATATTGATAAGGATTAAATTTGATTTTAGGTTCATAGCTATTTTATTAAAATGAATAGTTCAGAATACTTGAAAAGTAACAAATGTAATCTCCATTGCTAATTTATTCAAAATAAATTTGTTCAGCGAATCAAGTCAAAATGAAGTTCCAAAGCACTCCCAACTAATTCATCTTTACAAAATACACAAAGCAAAAATTATTTAAAGAGTTTAAACTTCCTAGATTACTTTCAGTACATACAATGCAGATGTATGAAAGAAGCAGATAACATGCTATGGAAATCAATGCTTTCCCAGAAGACACAGAATCCTTTCTTACAAGGTCATATGCTAGACAGTCACTTAAATGCAAAGGGAAATGTTAGCATCAATCATTTAATATGTTAACAGATATTCCTTTTCAATTTTATAGTTCTTTCTAAAGACAGCTTTGGTTCCTTTCCTGGAAAAAATACATCATCATAACCATCATCATTTAATGCTATTAAATTAGGCCTGTCGATTTTAAATCAAAGTTTATGTGAAGGATGCATTTTGTTTAGCAGAGTGATGTACTTTGAAACTGATTATCAAGTCTGTAAAATAAAAAGAAATAGTTTTTTTAAGAGTATGTAATGTCTAATGGTTCTTAATAAGGTAAACACTATTGAAAAAAATAAGCAAGAGTATTTTGTTATGATGCGTAAAACATTCAAAAGTTTCAAGTGTTCCCAACTCAGAACATAGGGCTCCTAAATTCTATCTCAAATTCAAGACAAAACGAGGCAGATCATTCCACGTGGTTTTAGGTGACCCCACAGTATTGACTTAAAAAAAACAAATTCTCCAAACCAAGGTGACTTGGAGAATAATCCTAATAATCACTGACTTTAAGTTTTAAGAAGAGACTGGACAGCCATTTGTCTGAAATGGTATAAGATTTCCTGCCTGAGCAGGGGGTTGAACTAGATGACCTCCAAGATCCCTTCCAATATTATTATTATTATTATTATTATTATTATTATTATTATTATTATTATTATTATTATTATTAAGGACATGTTTATTAAGAATAGTCTGGATAAGAAAACATTGTTATCTCCCTGTTTTAAAAAACTGTTTATTACTGGAAAGTTAGAGCTCACAAGTTGTCAGTTGGGCTTTATTTTCAGACAAATGCAAAATATGCACTTTACATATACATTATAGGTAGCAGTGTTATATTGTTGAGCTTTTAGGTTGTCATGTGCAAAAGAAGCCCATCCTGCAAGAATGCAGATAAAGTAACAGCCAGAAAAAGTTGTTACTTTCTGCTACTAAGCATTGCTGATATTATGAAGTTAACATGTTTTGAGTTTGAAAGTGTTTACTGAAATAATCCAACTATTCCAGAAGTGTTCCAAGTTTGAAACAGCACTGGAATATGTTTGTTAATGCCAGAAGAATTGTTTCAAACACTGATCTGGACATTCTGAACTTGAAAATGAATCACAAGGTCATTGGACAGTACAGGTTAAACACATTTAATTAAAAGAAAAGCAATATGATTTTTGATATTGAATGATTTAGGTCATATATTCAAGGTCATATATAGAAAGGTTTTGAGGGTCCCAGGACACACATCATCTCAGGCTTATTCAAAGCTCAAATTCCTACTTCAGATCCTGCAACAGCATTCTATTTATGATTTTAGCAAGCAAACGATATGAATATTTATTTCTCATCCAATAGAGAAACACATCTTATTTATGTAGCAGTGAAATATGCATGCTTACATCCAATCCTTAGCATGTTCAAACAGTTGCATGCTTTGTTTAAAGGTAATTAAAGTCTTCTATAAGTCAGACTTAATTTATGAACTTAATGGATGCATGTTCATCTGGCAACAACAGGAAAATGGTACATATCACTGCCTTGTTCTGAATTTTAATGGAATATATATACCTATGTGTTATATATATCAATTCAGTTAATATTTAGGATATGCAAAAGATTGCAAGTCAAACTATTATGGTAACCGATACCTATGAAAGCTTGTTTAGGAATACAGTTTAAATAATAATGACCACGTTAACATGGTTTGATTTTAATATGATTAAATGGTTTGAGCTAAATATAAAGTTGCCGACTCCTGAAAATGATATAGTCTATCTACTTCTTGAGTTTCATAAGTAAATCATTAAACAAACAAAAAAACAACTGACCAATCAACACCTTGGTAATCAGAAACAGTGATTTTTGGAGGGGGTGGAGGCTTGATGGATCACAAGATTTAGAAATATAATGTATCAAATGGTTACCCAACCTATTAAATTTCTGCTTATATAGGAACATATGTGTGGATTAAATTGAACTAATCATTTCTAGCTCTGAAGAAAATTATAATTAAGAAACAGTGATTTAAACTTCAAGCAAAATTTCTCTGATGATTTGAATAATCAAAAATGTAATTAAAGCTGATACTGTTTAAAACCTGTATTTACACATTCAGGTACAATAAGGTTAAATTAGTAGAAATTTAAAAATATACCTATAGATCACTAGATAATGATTACAAAATATTATATGTATGATACAAATAAGCATGAAACAAAATCAGCACCAGATGAGCCATCTATAAGTTTTCAAATTTAAACTTTCTTACAATATTAAAAACTATCAACAGATAAAAAATCATTATGAAACCTATTATATGATCCACAGAGATAGCAAAGCAACAATCTAAAGGAGTCAATTTTTAGAAAAATACAAAGGTAGGCAAAATTTAATGATTCTTTTGCTAAAAAGAGGCAGAACTACTGATGATCCAAAAAAAACTGCTTCAGAACAATCAAGTGTTGATAATGGTTCTTTTTAAAGTAAAAATAATAAAAATGTACTTATCATGGATTGTACTAAGATAAATAGCTTTGCACTGGTATTTTATTCTGATAAATATGGCATATTTTCACAGCAGCTGCCTAATAAGCTACGGTATGGTATGATATGACTTGTCTTGTTTGTATATGATGGAGTTTGTGATATAATAAAGGGAGTTTAGCTATGTTGAGGGAAGATACAACTGTACATTCTTAGAATATGGTAATAGTTACACTGATATCGTTATTATTCAATAAAATATATCTGCTTCACTCAACTCCTACAAGAGGCCATTTTAGCAACAGTAGTAATTTCTATTATTCATTCATCCTAGCAAAAAATCTCTATAAGTATTATTTACTATACTTACATCTTTTGCCATGTTACCAAGTCCAAAAACAAAATGTTTACTTCTGATCACCACAGGAAGTCTAGAAACAGCTGTATTATATTCTGAAAGAAAAAGGGAAGAATATACCGGTAGTTAAATGTAAACTCTCACACATTTCATATTGAATACCAACAGTGCTCAGATATTGTTAGTCATCCAGCTTGGATTTAAAATAAGATTTGCAAACGCTCTCCCCTCACATATGGGGCAACTTAGTCCTCAAGGAATTTTAAGTTTCTTTCTTAGGAAATAAAAAATAAAAAAACAATCTAAACTGAGAAACATGGGCAAGATAAGGTCCTATCCAACTGTGCACCGAGTTACTGAGAATGATTATGCCTCATAAAGATATGCACAACCTAAGCGTGTAATGCCTGCTCCATTCACTGCATTACAATTGCTAGGCCTCGGGACCCAACCCCCAATGCACTCTTTCCCAATCCTAAACAAAACGCACGCCTCTTCCTCTGCGTAAATAGCCAAGCAGGCCGAGGCAATTTATGTAATGTTTCCACGAGGAGGAGGAGGAGTGGGCCCTCAGCCCCGGTGGAAATCAAGCAAGCAGCAGCAGCAGCAGCATCTGTGCTTCAGAGAACAAGTCTCGCCAGCCCCCGCCTCCAGCACCTACCCGCCCCTCTCCAGGGCCTCAGAAGCCCGGCCAGAGCACTGGAAGTCTAGTCCCGCCACACAACTGCCTCCGGAGAGGGACGCGGGCCACCCAGGCACCACACTCCCCCTCGTTCCTTGTCACCGACCCGAGGAGGGAAGGGGGAGGGTCGGCGGACTGAAGAGGTCGAGGGTCTCTTCCTCATGTTAAACCATCCCGCCTGAATGCTCCGCGACAGAAGCAGCGGCGGTGGCGACGACGACACCCGGCTGCCGCTTCCTCTTTCCCTGCCACCTGTCCTCGCGACCCCCCCCGGTACCTGAAGCGCGGGCGAGGAGTAGCCGAGAGCCAACTCCATCCCCCACCACGCACTCCCGAGCGATTCCCCCACCCACAGCGCCGCCGCCACCGCCGCCGCCGCGCTCTCACAGGAGCCAGAGATGCCAACTGCACATGTGCAATGCACGGCCCTCCTAAACCCCCCCCGGGGGGGGAGGAGACCCAGCGGGCGCCCTCGCCGGCAGGAGCTGTGCTTGGAGGGACGCTTCAACAAACCCTCCCCCCCCCGTTGCACCAGTCGCGAAGTGAAAACTATCCCGCAGTAATGACAAAGCGGGAAGAAGGCAACGCGTTTCTCGCAGTTGCCATCCAACTCCCCGCTCTGGTTCCTCCGGGGGCGCAGGAGCGGGAGATGTTCCTCGCAAGGGCCCGGGTGGGGGTGAAGGGTGGACGGGCGACCCGCTTTAACACGCAGTCGCAAGTCTCTCTAAACTGTCTGCAGCCCTTGAGGGTGCAGTCTCTGCACGTTGGCTGGGAGCAAGGATCCTCGGTGACTGTTGCACGCCAAATCCACGTGCAAGGATTGAGGGAAAGATCGGCTGTTGCCTCAGGTTTAAGGGGCAGTAAATGCCCCTTACAACGAGTCGATCTTATTTCCATCCCGCTCGGCTCCAATTAGAATCCAGAGTTCCCATTCGATGCGGACTTCCAAGGAAGTGCGCCTTGTTAGTGCGCCTTGTTATCCGGAAAGCATGAATAGAATGCGGCGGCAGAGGTGGCCCTCGTCTCTCTCCGAAGCTCTATCACCCCCTGCCCTGCCAAGTCGCGCTCTCCTTCCTGCCCCCGAGGCTCCGGCGGGCTGTCGTCCTTGACGCCCCGTAGCTGCCCCTCGCACCTGTTCGCGCTGCCTGCACAGAAGGCGGCCGAGGACGACCAAGGAGCGCCTCGGCCCCGCTTACTCTCCCGCCGCGATCCCACAAGGATGAGTTTCTTGGCGGTTGGCAGGAAGGGAGGAAAAAATTGAAACTTACACTTTCGTGCGTCCCTCCTGCGTGACGCTACGCGCTGGAGCTGACGTCACGGAGGGAAACGTGCCCCACATAGACAAACGCTAGGAGCTCGTTACGCCCTCTCCCGTCTCCTCACGCCAGACGTTTGTTTAGCCAAGCCTACCGGGCGGTGCAAAGAAAACCGCGCGCATGCGTCAGGTTTTCGCGCCTTCGGGATTCCAACACGCCTTTTTTTTGCTCCCGGAGACCAAATGCGCTGGCTAGCGGTTGCTGACGGCTTCGGAATCCGCCAGCTGGCCCCCACCCCGTTGAGAGCCCCGCCCTCGCGAAATGGAAGGCTCAGTCGGGAGAAGGGCTGCCCCGCCCACTGGAGGGGGCATGAATAATCAGGGCCGCGGCAGTGACGTTTCCCCCGCCTGCCCTCTTTCCCTCCACAGACGGGAGCGGAGCAGCTTTAACCCCATTGCAAAAGTAGGTTGTTGGTGGCGTCTTGAAATTCGCATACGTTCAAGGGCCAAGAAGGATCTGTCGAAGTCCATTCGAGTATGCTTATTGTATTAAATGGTTGCGATACTGGTACCGGATTATAGCGAGATGGAAGAGGTGGGCTTGTTAAGAAATGCATTATCGGTCATTTTCCAGAAGCAATCATTAATGACCTTTGTGGATGAGCTGATTCCAAAGTAGGAAGCCGCACAAAGCCATTAGGGAGGAGAGAGATATTAATTCGGGAGGGAGACCATATGGATACCGGATATGGAAGTCCGAGGATTCAACTTTCCTATTTTTAGGGCTTTCCCTGCACATTTAAAATATTCCCTGTTTACATATTACATTTATTTATTTGTACATTCGATATGAATAGTCGCTCATCTTTAAATGGCGATTAGAGGAATGGGCTTTTGAATTAACATACTGCCTCTTAAAATATCCTTATCTATTTGCACAATCAGCTTGAGCACATTTCTTTAAGGAACAGGATTTAGTAAAAGGTAGTTCAACCAAAGGTGCCACAGCTTAATTTGTTTCTGCGCTATCAACCCATATTATTGTAAAAGCAGTTTTCTTGCACTATTTGACTCCGAGGATATTGAGAATGTTACATATTTTTAAAACAATGAACCTTTCTTTGCCCAAAATCAGAAAAGCATACAGAAATATTACTATTTAAAATAGAAGAGAGTATTTGACTCAGTATGTACCTGTATGCATATCAGCCACTGATTTCTTGAATAGAAATACTACAACACAAATGTTCTGTCCACGTTTTAAGTTGGAGAAAAGGTAACACAGGTAGTTTAATGGCTTGTTTACTGTTATGATGGTGATGAAAAAATAACTACAACCAACTCTTGCATTTACAAGCTTTTCCGCCTGGAAAGTTCAATAAAATCATAAATGCAGTTGCAGTTTCATTTAGCAACCACTTTGCTTAATGACTGAGTTGCCAGTCCTGATTGTGTTTGCTAAACAAGAACTACCTGTATTCTTTAGGTTTTTCACTTCCAATTGTATGTCCAGAAATAATATTTCAGTTTGCAACTTTTCCAGGTACATTCTGTAACTTTAGAAAGTAATATTTAATCTACCGGTATATTTTGAAAACAGTTTTAATAACAAACTCTTACAGTGAAGAATGTGTAGAATTATCAATTCTTACTTAGGATGCCAGTTTTTAAAAATTTAGCTGAGTTTAGCGAATAACCAGTGCATTTATTTCTAATAAGTAACACTGCATATAATATGGAGCAATATAATTTAAGGATTTTTTTTCATTTTAAGAAAATGAGTAGTAATGAATCATTTATTTATACTCAAAAGGCCAGTTCAACATGACAACAAATTCTAATTCTGCTATATATCCAATGAATAGAACTACAAAATTAAATATCCCCCAAGAATACTTTTAATTAATAGTTATCATCAGTATAAAAAGACGGTAATCATACTAGAAGTTATTCTGATCACTATTAACCATGTTTCAGACCACAAATCATAATAAATAAGTATAGGTAATTGTTTTTAAAAATAATGCAGTAAGATATTCTTAGGAATATAATTTACAGTTCTCAGAGCAGTTTTAAATCCTATATTTGAATGAAAAACTTATATTGCTTTGAAAAAAAAACTTGTGACCAATGTTTCACTAGATACTAATTCAGTGGTTGTCTTATAGTAGTACCACAGGCACTATAAATGTTCATTTGCTGCATGGACTGGAAAATAATCCTGTAAAAGGCACATTAATTATTGGATTCATAGATTTTTAAAAAAATAAATCAATTTTTGGAAAAATCTATTTAACATATATTCAGTATTCTAAAAATCAAAATGTATTATGAAAAATGTTACATTTCTGTTTCATGAACTGAAACCAGTATAAGGCTTGTAGTAAGCTAAATAACATATGAAATGTATTATCTAAAGAAGCACATGAACTAAAGGTTTTCAGGAATACAATCGTCTTTCAGATCTTGGTACACATTTCATAATTGCAGCTCTCCACAGTGCTGGTGCAAGCAATAAACTTAGAGTAGTCACACTCAGTATAAGGAGGTAGACCTAGAAATTGGAAAATAAAATGTTATCTATATTTTTTACTTACATTTTAAGTCAGGAGCACATTATAAGTGCTTAAACTTAACTGACATTGTTAAAAATAACATAATTGTGCTATACCTGGACAACATGTTCAGCTTGAATAGTTAGATTTCTTATTCTGAGATGACTTGGCAATGACTTAATCACCCCAAGATAGAAGAAGTCAGCATGCAATTTGCTATGTTATATTTCTTTATTTGAATGGCCTTGTGGGGAAGCAATAGAAAACAACTGGAGCAGAATGAAAAGCCAGCAAATGGACAAGGAAGAGAATTTAGGATTACCCATACATGCTTTCCACAAGGAGATTGTAAAACAGTGGAGGGTTTAGAGACATCATGCCCAACCCATAGTTCAGATTCTTTAAATGGACACTAACAATTATAATTAAAGAAGAGAGCCATTGATACACATTGGAACAAAATGCTTAATGGACTTTTGTTGGTTAGGGTTCAATAAGGAGGCTTTAAGAATTTGTTTATTGATAAAAGCTGAGATAGGAAGAAGACATCCTTTGTTATAGTATCAGAGAAGGTGATAAGTTATTAAAATTGTACTTGATGAAGGGGGAAGCTATTTCTTTATTTCTTTTTTTATATTTTTTTTCTTTAGCCCTCTTGCACTTTTTAATTTAATTTAATTTTTCTTTTTTAAGAAGTTAGCATGTATTTTTAATCTTTGTATTTGTAAATTTGAATTAAAATTATATAAACATTGAATGGACTGATCTGTGTCCCATTCCTTTCCTAGCTTCCTCATAATTTCATTCATGCATTCAATTTCTGTGGCCGCCCATCTCAGTAAATGACTCTGGGAAGCTTGATTACAAACACAATCCCAATCTGTTATTAGCCCAATACTATTCTCTGTTTTTATCCAAAGTCTCCAGATCTGTCTCCACTACTTCAGTATTTGCCTTCAGGGTGTATTCATGTCATTTAATTTTCCAGTTTCCTCGTAGACTTCAGATTATTAAAATGTCAGCAGTCCTATCTTACTATGGTTTTAAGGCTTTAAGTTTCCAAAATCAGATAGTTTAAAGAGCTGCTGATGCTGTCATGAGAACAGCTAAGGAACAGCATTCAACCTCCCTGCCCCCACAAATCTACTAATCTGTTCTAGGCAGAATAATGGCCAAATATTGTTATGTTATGCCACTTAAGATATTAAAGATGATGTTGCTGTTCAGAGCGAAAAATAAGACAATGAAAAATAAGCTATATTAGGAAATGACACATGATTTTTGTTCTTCTTGAGAAGTGGAAAATGCAGGGGCAACTTTCACTTAATTTCCCTGAATATCTTGCACCCTCTGGAACAATGTCAGTAAGGTAGTCCTCGATGTATGACCACAATTGAGCCCCAAATTTCTGCTGCTGAGACATTTGTTAAGTGAGTTTTGCCCCATTTTACAACCTTTCTTGCCACAGTTGTTAAGTGGATCTGTCTTCCCCACTGACTTTGCTTGTCACAAAAGGGGATTACATGACCCCAGGACACTGCAATCATAAAGCTGAATTAGCTGTCTAGCATCCGAATTCTGATCACGTAATTCTGCTGCAATGGTCATAAGTGTGAAAACCGATCATAAGTCACTTTTTTCAGTACCATTGTAACTTTAAATAGTCACTAAACGAACGGTTGTAAGTCGAGTATCTGTAGAGGTCCAGAGGAATGTGATGGGAAGATAAAAATCACTTAATTGCCTACCTATCTGTAACGGTAATCCTTTACATCACTTTCTCAAATTATAAACTTTATTTACTGAAATATAAGTCTGCTTTTGATACTTTGCTATTTCTCAATACGTTGCTCAGTGTTCAGAACTGGGATGCTGACATGTGCTAGTTTTGAGAATTCATATATGCAATTAGAGAAAATAATAAAGTCTAAAAACTTAAAACTTCTGTAGAAAAATCAAACACTACAAAACACTACATACTATATACACTCACTGCTCTGAGAAGTTGTAAACTGCCACAAGGGGAGTATAAGTTTATTTAAGACTTTCCCTTCCCGCAAATAGCATTTTTGATAGATTTTTCCCATTTTTTTGCATCCAATCTTATGGAAGATATTTTTTAGATGGAAAATTAGTTTGAAGGAAAAGGATTAATCAACTGTCCTTGTCCTTTGCTACTGTTCCTTGAAAATAAAGTGACAGAAGAAACTATGTAATATCTAATCTAGCATTTTATTACATCCTCCAAAACGTAAAAGAAACTATCCATCATAGCTTACCTCTCGAGAAATTATTCCAGCTCTGCGTGCTCTACTTCCCAGGACAAAGGAAAATTCACTGACTTGAGCCAAGCCTGCTGATACAATCCATTTGATATACTGGCTGTTCTTTGGCAAAATCATAGAAAGGACAAGTACTGCCAGGAAAAACTTAAAAGAAAGACTGTTTTTAGAAAAAAACAGTGGAACAAACAAGCTTATCTTTTTTTTAAAAATTAATGGAATTCAATGGAATATTTTAAAAAGTCAAAATGAAGAAGTCATCAATGAACTATATTGATATGAAGAGTTCAGTGATAGAACTTAATTCCAGAGCCATCTCAAGAGGGTTAAAAAAAAAAGTCATAACTGCATGATCCCAGTTGCACATCTTTTTTACATGTTTTGACACATTTCATGTATTGACACATTAAAAGGGCTAGTATTGTCACTTATAGAGTCAGTATGTACAGCAGTCTCCTATCTTCAGATGTCTCCATTAAAAAAAAAAAAGAACAGCCTTGAACAAAATGCTGGAGTGTAATACATGGAATGGGGTGGTAAAAAACAAATTAAAATCAGGCAGACATAGCTTCTTGAAGTTCAGCTTCCACAAATCAAGTTTTCCTATTTACATCTCAGTCTGCTGGGGCACTTTGTTTTAAATGCTCTCTGCAAAAATGCATAGAAGCATTCATTACCAACTTCAAGGGACATGGGATATTATAATTATATAATATAAACATCTATAAATATCTCTATCTAACATTTAGCTGACACAGACATTCATCACCTACCAACCGAGGTAAAACACAATCCTGGACTTTGGTGTATGTGTAAAAAACATTAATAGTGCCCACAACTGATATTTTAATAACATCAAATTATTAAAATGTCATTAGTGAAAAACAGTATATATTAAATTATATGTGACACTCCAGTCCTCTATTTCTGAAAAGACACACAAGAGAAGTGTATATACTAGTAAGTTTGGCTATTCTTGCCAGCTGTCTACATAACAGCTTTGGCACACATGGGGAGAGGGGTAATCATACACATTATAAATCTCCATTAACATCTAATCCTATTAGAAAATATTAATACCTTCATTATCACCACTGAAAGTGTAAGAAACAGCAGGATTGTGAATTCATATATTACAAATGTGGGAAATACATGAAGACCTGCAAAAGAAAAAATAAAAGGAATACTTCTCATTACTTTTCCTGAAAGTTTTATCAGGCATTTTTTTTCATGTATGAAATGGAAAAATATGATCTTCATTTCCAAAATTTTGAAAGACAATATATCAAATCAAAGCGGTCATCAATATTTGTACAGAGGTCTGAAATATAGTATGATGTAGAAGACATATTTTCTGAAAATTTCCTTATCTGTAATCCTTGGGGAGTATGTTATTGTTTCTCTATTTTATTATTATTATTTTTTGCTTCAGCTTTTTTTAACAAAATTATCCTAACTAACCTAATTGCATTTCTAAATGCATGGGTTTAAGTAATTTTCTAAGGTTTTAATACTGTTTAATAAGTGCTTAAAATATAATTTAGAAAATATCAGTAAAATGTGAACATGGTTCCAATAAATGGCTAAAATGCAGGAAAGAGCACAGATGTAGTGTTGGCTGGTACCATTTATCCTCTAAGTCTATTGTTTACATTAAAAAATCTTGTTTCCCAAAAAGTTGGAAACTGAATATTGCAATAAGTAATCCATATACTTTTATTTACCAGTTTCTCTCACTCTATCTTTTCCTTATGAGCCATTTCTAATTCTAGAAGAGCATCAGAAATTTGCCTAGATTATAAACCTTGTATTATGTTCTTCATGCTTATAGATAATCAAATTTGTTAAAATTAAATGTCATTTATATATGATTCTGTAATAAATTACCTATAGATGCAAAGAATATGATAGCAAGAAAGTCACGTATTGGTTCAATACAGGATATAACCTCCTCAGTAACCATGTGACCCTGAGAAGAAATAAGTGCTCCTGCCAGGAAACATCCCAATTCCATTGAAACATCCAATAACTCTGTGAGCTGTTAGGAAAATGGAAATACATAAGATTAAACTGAATATTAATTTATCTTCAGAGAGATAATGTACATTTAATGTACACTTTCATATCAGATTATATAATTAAGATTACAATAAAAATGTTGCACATAACCCAATAGATGACTACATTCTACATACAATTACATGGTTGTAAATGTAGAGGAACTTAAACTTCAACACATGACAATGAGTTATGCAAAATCTTATGGACTCAGAGACCTAACCTCCATTTTAAGTTCAAAAGGGTTTAATATCTATTTTTAAAGTGATAAATCAGATAGGTATTTACTGCAAAGAGCATATAGATATAATATCCTTTTCTGGGCACTTTTCCTCTTCAACTGCTATTCAGTGTTTACTGTCTCTGATCCTGAATGAGATATATAGCCATTGTGATTACAACTGCCTCATTTCCATACACTACATCATCACTGATTCTTAGCCCTTATAATTTGCAGTTTCTGCAAGCCCGTCTCTTAATAGCCAACTGTGAAATCAAAGAAGTGAGGAGGGGGAGGACATCTTGTACATATAAGGGTTTAAATTTCATTAGTCTAAATAAACATTGCAACTTTACTTGGTAGATGTCATTCCTCACTGAAGTGTACAGATATCATCTGGAATTATTTTGATATAAACTTAAAACATTAGGACATAAATGTCAAACTTGCTGAATGCCAAGCAAGTTATATAAGTGGACATGCCAATGGTATGATTAGAGATTTGACCATTCTGTATAAACTTTAAAGAGTGGGCATACATTTTTGGAAGAATGGGTGGTAAAATACTCAGCAAATTAATAAATAATTGAAGTCAAGGTGTCCTAGCCCAGTTTAACTCCTGTTAACTCTTGCAGCCTCTTTTCTGGTGATTTCCCATCTAAATTCTATGATTGAAAGCTATATTTTCATCTACAGTTATTTAAGTTTTCAAATATAATAAATTCTTATATAAAGAGCATGTCAAAAAATATAAATATTTGTGAAAACTACCATTAACATAAGAAACATAAAAGCAGATATCCCTAGAACTAGAATTTCTTTGTTTCCTTTGCTTTCTATATGCAACTTGCGGTAGTAGGGTCCTATCAGGTAAGTCTTTAAAATAAGACATATAAGCAGTACAGCAGCCAGGGAGAAGAGGATTTGTCCAATCAGCATCAATATTCTTAGTATTTCTTTGATGATGCTAGAAAAAGAAAAAAAGCCAGTATCAATGTCATGGTTCTAAATTGTTCAATTTATTTATTACAAATGTATCAAATGTATATATTTTATAATTTTACTCTAAAAGAAAAACATTGATTTCAGAGGAGAGTTTAAGATGTAACTGTTTTTGTACTTTTATCAAAGAATAAGTGTTACTCAGTTGGGTTTGACATTTAATAATAATACAGATAATCCTCGGCCTACGACCACAATTGAGCTCCAAATTTATGTTGTTAAGTGAGACATCTGTTAAGTGATGTTTGCCCTATTTTACAAACTTTCTTGCCACTGTCTCATGCAGTGACTGTTCAAAGTTGTGAACAATAAGAGACACTTATAACTGGTCCTTGAAGTTCCAGCTGTGACAGTGCCCTCAAGATCACCTTTTGGGATACTTGGCAACCAGCTCACATTTACAAAGATTGTATCATTACAGACATCATTGTAGCTGTGATCTGGTCACATCAGTACATCTAGATCTGCTTGTAAAAGTTCATCTATTTCTTAAATCTTCAGGAGGTGTCTTGCAGTTTAGGTTTTTCATTGTCTGGCATGTCAGCTTATATAAATGTTTCCACAATATCAACTTGATTTTTTTTTAGCAATACTGATTTTTTTCTAGATTTGATTCAGGAATTCTTTCTCCTAGGTAAATTAGTTTCTCTCATTTTTGCAATGCCCCATCTTCACTTTAGTATTGATTATTCTTACTTTAATGCCTCCCCTTTTTACTTTTTTGCAAGAATAACACTATCAAAGTTCCCCAAGACTTTGTCTCATGGGATCTGAAGATCGATAACAAATTGATTCATAAATATGAAGCAATGTATATAACAAATTAAATGCTACTAATATATTATCCAAGTTTTTTTCCCTGCAAAATATCAAAATAAAAATGTAATGAACAAAGTAACAACTTAGCTTTATTACCTGGGATGTGTGCCAAATCCAGCTTGAATAAAAGTTGGCATCACAGCTATGAATAAGCCAAGCTGTACATCCTGCATCACCAACATTGCAAGGAGAACGCTGCTATAATCAATTTCACCTATTAGGCAAGAAACATTCACTGTAATATGAAACTTAACATTTCATTAACAAGAATTGTCTACTTTCAAAATTCACTGATCATATAAATGTCAGTACTTAGCATGTGTGACTTTCAGAATTCAAAAATCAATCACCTTTTATTCCCTTGCCCTCAAGGAAGCTGAGTTTTAATACTCTGTACCTGTTTAAAACCTTATTTTATTTCATTTATTTAAAATGCTGATGTGGGTGCCCCTTTCAGGATGCAGAAATACTACAAAAGGAGATGCCTGCTTCCATTCCTCAGATTTTGAAACCTATTTCTATTCCATTTTATATGCTGTAATCTGTTAATGTTTCCAAAAACTATCCTAGGCTGTATATTTTTTTACAATTTATCAAAGATATTTGATAAAGTGAGAGCAAAGATAAAAATACAAGGGCAATTTGGAAATAAACCTCCGTTTGAGCATGTGTAAGAAATAGGCAGACATAGCGACGCCCGTCCTATGGTGTCGTGCGCAGTAGTTCAGTAGGCAGTGAGGAGTGGAAGGAGAAGGTTGTGTTGCAGTTGACTCGTCCTCTATATCAATTGAAAATGAACCCTGCCATAGAAAAACCCGCCAAATGTGAAGATACCAAAGGAGTATTGCTAGTGAAGGTCATGGAGCGTGGTTCGACCGTCAATTCAGAAGTCTATTGTGAAATGTTACGAAAACCCATCCATAACAAGCATCAGGGTATGTTGATTTCCGGTGTGGTGTTGGTTCATGATACTGCTCGTCCGCACACTGCTAGATGCACCCAAGAACTTTTAAAGCAGTTCTGTTGGGATGTTTTTGATTCCCCCCCCCCCCGAATAGCCCAGATTTGGCATCGAGCAAATACTATTAAGGAATTTCAAACCTTGTAAGACATTATGACAAGTGCCTCAATTGGAATGGCAATTATGTCGAAAAGTAATGTAATGTTGTAGTTTTTTAATGTGTATAATAAAAGTTCTGTATCTGTGTCTGTCATTGATAACCAAACAGGTTTATTTCCGAATTGCCCTTGTACATAACAAATAAGGAGTGATTCATTCTTGTAACACTTCAGTTTTGTCTTCCCTTTTCCTAAAGAATAAAAACACCTCTTACTTTAATGCCACAATCTATGGTAGCAGTGCAGAAGTGAACATACAAGAAAGTAGCCCACCTGCCTCTGTAGCAAGAATAGGTATCTTCCTCTCTGCTATCTAACTACTCTTTCATCATAAGGTTTCTATGCCAAGCCAAAAGTTTCATGTGTAATTTTACAAATTTTACAATTCATTCTGCACCTGTAGATATTTCAATGGATAGGAGGAATCTTAAGTCTTCAGAAAGTAAACTCAAGACAACTTCTTGACACAAATATGAGAGACATAGAAGATGACTATAGAACCATTTCAATATAACCGTTTCCAGTTTCTCATGGAAAATACACAAAGTACAACCGTATATCTTTGAAGAAAGTGAGTATATGGACTGGCCTAGACTGGGTTTTTCATTATTCACCTTAATTGACTGACTCCAGCTTTCAGTAATACAGAAGAAGTGAAGAATCCTTTTTCGGTCATATCTATGACTTACAATTTAGTTTCATTACTGTATTACTTTAAACTTTTGCCAATGCCAGGGAAAAATAAAGATTCACTAAATATAAAACTATATGCATTATAATATTAACTTCAGCTTATGAAGATTATTTAAATCGTATATTTGCAAAATTATCAAGCTTGGTACTGTTTGAAACAATGTTTTAATTACACAAATGCTGACAATATTTAGTAAAAGACAGGAGCAAGAAATGTGTTTACCATATATAAGGAATATATATTAACTCATGAGTTACTGATCTCAATAATTCAGAACAACATAGAGAGGTTTGGTGTCACCAAACATTAACCCAAAGTATTCTTCACATAAAGTGATCAACTGATAGATTGGCTAAAAGAAATATATGTGACTGAAATAACTAAGAGCGTTCATGTTCAAAACTGTCATTATAACATTTGAAAGTTAACTGTCAATTAAAAGCACTTTTCTACAGCAAAAAATTTCAAAAATACTATTTACATCATTTTTTTAAATTTCGTATATGGCCCTATGTTTGCATTCTAATAAAGAAGTTGCACTGGACCTACCTTCTTTATCTCCGCGAACACTCCCTGCAAGGAATCTAGATACCAATGGTGTGCTTGATAATGATAAACAAGTAGCAATGAAAACACTCTGAGTTGCTCTGATTTGTAGCAAATGCCCCCAGAGTAAGCCAAATGTAATCATCAGGAGTGTCATGTAGCAAGGTCCTTGCAAAGATATTTTCCATACCTTTAAGAATAATTGTAATATAGAATTGAATTTTAGCATTTTCCAATATTATTTTCAACTGAATACTAAAACTTGGTAAGAAAAAATGTGCAACTATTTAAGATGCCAAAAGTTCTTTTGAGTTTCAAAATGATTTTTGTTGCCAATGTTTGTAGATATTAAAAGTACCAAACAGCATTAAGTCCAACACCTTTTTTTCTTCAATGATACAAAGTTTGGATATCTGTATATCAGTGAAAACTCAAAGATGTTTAAGCTATTATAAAGGTTCAAAGAAATCTATCATCACCAAGAGAAAACAAGGCTGCAATGTTAAGAAAGTTTTTTTTTCTACCGTAGTCATAGCCTTAACCATAGCAGCCCATTTTGGTAATAATCAGTATTCAAACCTTCTAATTATTACTATCATCATTATAGCTTTGTCCCAAAATACTACTATATTCAGGTCCAACATTTGTGGACATACTGTAATTGCCAGAATTCTTGACAAGTACCTGAGAAAATCTGGGAGCTAAAATCTACATGTCCACAGGGCACAACATTCATTCATTCATACATACATACAGTACATACATTCATTCATACATTGCTAAATTTCCATAAAAAAATATCAGCCGTTTACAGTTGAGGAAGCTGAGTTTAGTGATACATGAAAAGAACTTCTGCCCTTTTTTCCCATAAAAAACCCTTCCCAACATCATTTCTCATTGTGCTTCAAAAATCTGTTCTCATCTCAGCCCAAAGGGAGTTCCATTTAAATCATATCCTCGCAGTATATAGAAAACATCCTTCTGTTTGCAGATTCTTTTAATTAGACCCAACCTACTTTTTACTGTCAATTTTACTTTTCTTAAACTTTCTCTTTTGCTAAGATCCTACTAAGTTGATAAGGACAAATTTTGACTTATATACATTCTTATATGACACTTTTTTTTCTTCCATTCAGAAGAATGGAAGAAACTGCCTGGACAAGACCCTGCAGTTTTCTTGGCAAGACCAAAAGAAAGTGACTGGTCCAAAGTCATCCAGCTGGCTTTATGCCTAATGTGGGACTACAACTCATGGTCTCCCAGTTTCTAGCTTGATGGCCTTAACCACTACACCAAATAGCTTCTCATAAGACAATGCAAAACAATTCTTTCATTTTGAAAACCAGGTATCAATGGAAATGAGTCTAATGCTGTTCCAGATATGCTAGGTTTCATATTTAGTATTAATTTATAGTACTAATGTACAATACCTTTCTTAGTCTTTCAGGAGAAAATTCCAGACCAACCAGGAACAGTGTGAAGAATACTCCAAATTCTCCTAATGTCTCTACCTGCACAATTGACTGAAAAATATTCTATTCAGTATGCTACAATCTTATTATAACAGTTGCTTAAAATATTCAATTGGACTGAATTCCTACAAAAAGAATCTAATCACAGTAGCCATATTTCTTTGCATTTGATATACAGGTAGTTCTCAACTCACAACCACAGCTGAGCCCAATATTTCCACTGCTAAGCAAGGCAGTTTAGTGAATTATGTCCCATTTTAGGATCTTTTTTGTCATACTTTTTAAGCAAATCACTGCAGTTGTTAAATGAATCACACAGTCATTAAGCGAATCTGGCTTCCCCAAATTGACTTTGCTTGTTGGAAGTTAGCGGGGAACATCACATGATGATCATATGACTCCAGAACAATGCAATACATGCCAGTTACCAAGTAATCAAATTCTGATGTCAGCCTGGGGATGCTGCAATAGTCATAAATGTGAAAACTGATCATAAGTCATTTTTTTCAATGCTGTTATAATTCAAATAGTTACTAAACAAATGAAAGTCAAGGACTATATGTATTCTATAATGGCCAAATATACTACCTTATTTGCTAGTGCTTATTATTAACAAGACATATTCTTTAAAATGGAGTAATATATCTTGGAATTAAATAAGGAAATCACATTAAATAAAACAATTTCTTAATTAAGATTCCTTATATGCTTATTGAAATTAGTGATTATTTTTTTATTTAAAAAATCCTTTTCTTGGAATCAAAAAATAAAAATATATTCATTGCTTAAGATAATTTCCTTTTCAATTTTGGATGAATATTGCCTAATTCCTAATATTCAAATAATAAATACTTATTGCAGGTAATCCTCGATTTATGACCACAATTGAGCCCAAAATTTCTGTTGCTAAACAAGATAGTTTTTAAGTGAATTCTGCCCCATTTTACAATCTTTCTTGCCACAATTGTTAAATGAATCATTGCACTTGTTAAGTTAGTAGCATTGTTGTTAAATGAATCTGGCTTCCCCACTGATTTGGCTTGTCAGAAGGTCGCAAAAAGTGATCACATGACCCTTGGATACTGCAACCGTCATACATATGAGCCAATTGCCAAGCTTCCAAATTTTGATCATATGACCATGGGGATGCTGCAATGGTTATAAGTTTGAAAAAATAGTCATAAGTTACTTTTCAGTGCCGTGGTAACTTTGATCACTAAAAAATGATTTAAGTCGAGGCTACCTATAATCAAACATTATGTTTCATCTCATTCAACTCTTATTCCTTGAAACATAGAAAAAGTTTATTTTCTAATATTGTCACACAGAATAGTCCAGTGGTGGCAAACCTATGGCACGTGTGCCAGAGGCGGCACTCAGAGCCCTCTCTGTGAGCACATGCGCCGTTGCCCCAGCTCCGCCTCCCCCCACGGCCCCCTCATCAGCAGCCCCCATGGAGAGTCGCCCCCAGGTGCGGCCCGTGCAGAACAGCGCAGCCAAAGACATGACAGCCAGGCAGCAGGGACAAGACTCCGCCTTTGTGCCTCAATGTGTGCAGATGATGATGCTGGGCATGGGTGGAGAGTGTGGCTGTCATGGCGCTGCAGGGCTGCGTGGGCAATCTGCAGCAGGCCGTGGAGGTGGGGGGCCCTGTGAGCGGGTGGGGGCAGAGTGGGGGGTGGAGCAGGGGTAGGCAGCGAAGCGGGCAGGTGGGCTGGGTGGTTTTGGGGCACTCAGTCTCTAAAAGGTTCACCATCACTGGAATAGTCCATTTAAATTCCTGAGCAGCTTATTTCTTACAAATATATTTTTTAAATGCATTCTGATACTTAACTTAAAAATAAGTACCACCCCCAAATATACTCTTACCTTTATACTGTTTAAACCTGATGGCCCCAAAAGTACTCCACAAATAATATAGCCAAACATTGTTGGCAATCCTATTGTTGTGCATAGCCAACCACAAGGCAAAGACAGCATTCCTATTGTCACAATATCCTAATGAATAAAATAAAAATACACCACTGCTGAAAAGATCCAGGCAATCAATGCAATCCATCCTGGAACAAAGTAATTCATTAACAATTCATCATTGTTCACCATCCATTACTGATCACATTCTAGGGTTATGTTGTTCCTGAGACTTTAATTGAGACTTTAACCTGTGACCTGTTAGATCATTATTTCAGAGATATATCCTTACCTAACAGAATGATCATGGGTGGGTTAAAAAACAATGGGACTTCCAATTTCCTGCCATCTTCCCTATTGACTTTCTTTGCAAGAAGCTGACAGGGAGTGTTGAAAATGATAATCATGTGATTGCAGCTGACTGCAGTAACACAGCAGTATAACAGCAGTAAAATGGCCACAACTTTGCCAAATTTCAATCCATGCAAATCATGGGTCCTGACTTTGGACTCGTTCTATGAATTAGCTCATTTGTTGTATGTTGATTCAAAAAAATATGTACCATTTCACCCAACTGAAGGTTACAAACAATTAAACTGACTGGACAATTTTAATAGATATGGGAGAAAGAGTAAATTTTGGATGTGTTTTCCTGCAGGAAACAATGGAATTTATTTTAAATTCAATCTCTCCCAAACTTGACATTTTCTAGATAGCTGGATTTCAATTCCTAGACCTCTTCAGCCAGCAATGATAATTAAAAAGAATTTGGGGAATTGAAATCTCCATGTCTGGAAGACATGAAAATTGGAGAACATGGTTCTAAAGTAAGTCTCTAGAAACCCCAGGATATCATTTCTTGTTATTTGTAAAACTAGCTGAAAGATTTTGAAATGAAGTGATTTGGGTCATACTTTGGTGATTTATTACAATATAAATTTAGCTCTCTACTTCACCCAGGAGGTCAGATGATACTAGGGGACAAGATTTAACTGAAGGAATTATGTAATAATTTAAGCACGATCACGATGCCACTGGATTCATCATACAGACCAAAATGGAAAATAAATTCTCCTTTTATTTTTGCATAAAAACATCTGCTTCATTTGGAGTTGGCTTTCCCAAAATAAGAAAGAAGTGCACCTAGGAATGAGTTCAGCCAAGGACTGACTGACATGACCTCTGAAGAAATGCTTGGTAGCTTCTGTTCTTCCTAGGCCTCTTCTATGAATGCTGAACAAAGTGGATCTCATCTTGTGCATGTTTTAATCGGAGCATTGACAAGATCATCAACAAAGAATGTCACATGTCATTTTCTTAGATAGAGATGAGGAATATCTACAGAAATTTCTATGAAAACTAGGACCTGTTGACCAACCTGTACCAAGGCAACTGAAAGTGTATTTTCCTGCCTTAAAAGTAAACATATTTTTGAGGCTACAGACTAAAAATCACAGTGCTGCCTTTATCAAAATAAATATAAGATTTTGAATTTTTGTACTTTAATACTACATGTAAAATTGCTTATCCAGTGGCATCAATAATACATTTAACAGTAAAGTTATGTTTCTTTTCATTATATATAATCCAAATTATTCAAATATATATTTAAATGCATCAAGCGTACCGGCTTGTCACATCCATTATCTTATTGCAAATATATTTTGATAGCTAAATCCAGATTTCTTATTAAATGATGCCGTTCCAGTGAATGATCAAGCTGAGTCCAGGAGAATTATGATTATATGCAGTTATGTAATAGCAACTTACATAAATAATATTCCTGGACTGTCAAAGAAACAAAGTTCAGAATACTTGTTTTCAATCATATCCAGCCAAAAGCAGTTTATGAACTTAGACAATATTTTATTGTTTATTTCTCATATGTTTCTCTTAAAATAACAATGCATATCAATGAAGATAGTAATGAGATAAATTCACTTTCGGTGGCTTCGCCGGCGTCGCTGGAGTCTCTACTGTGAGGCTCCGTTCTCTGGGTTTGTAAAGCCGCTAACAACAGCGCTCATCAGCTGTTTGTTGCGGTGGAAAAACCCCTCTTCGGGTAAAGAAGAGGTGTACAGCCTCAAGAGCAAGGTTGAGCCCTTCTAAGATCCCTGGAAAAAATTTTCAGGGGCAGAGAAGGTGTGTTCCCTAGGCACTTGAAATGCTCCTGCCCAGAGACGCTTCTGTCGGCTGACAGAAATAGACGTCGCGACCGCCTCTGCTTTTAAGAGAGAATAATAAGGATCTTATACAGACGGAGTGAATACAGGAGACCTTTGAGTATTGCAAGTATTTTGTTACTTTGTTTCTGCCTTTGTACTTATAACTTTTTTGAATCAACATAATCCCTTCAAAATGGCGATTGTTCTTTGTACTCAGTGAAAGTGAAGAAAATGAAAGTGATCAAAGCAATTATCTATGTTAGGCAGGATAGCCGCAATTAAAATGAACGTATTGCCGAAATTTTTATTTTTGTTTCAAATGTTGCCAATACTTAAAAAGGATGGGAATCTTGAGGAATGGCAGAAAGGTATAAACAAATTTATTTGGGATGGCAAGAAACCAAGGGTTAAATTTAAAATTATTCAAGACACAAGAGAGAGAGGTGGTTTGAAAATGCCTAATTTTAAATTATATTATTATGCAGCAGTTCTAGTGGCAATAAGTGATTGGATTAACTTAACAAATGAAAGAATACTGAATATAGAAGGATATGGGTTAGTGTATGGGTTCCACGCATATTTAGTTTATGATAAAAAACTGGATAGGAGTTTTAAAGAGCATATATTAAGAAACTCTATGTTACGTGTCTGGAAAAAGTATTATTATAAATTATGTGGTAAAATTCCTTTATGGACAGTTCCCAGGCATGCAATACAGAGTGTAGGTATACAACAAATTCAGGATGTGGTGCCCTATAACAAACTTTTAATTAAAGAAGGGAATAGCCTAGAACTGAAATCATTAGATAGATTAAAGGAGGAAGGTATAGCTCACAATTGGTATCATCATGCACAACTTCAAGCTAGATGGCAAAAAGATGTTAAGATGGGCTTTTCTTTAAAGGATGATAAATTAATTATACAAATTAGAGATCAAAGAGTTATGCATATCAAAAGAATATATGATGCTTTAATTGAAATTGACTCTGGAACTGAATTACTCAAAGATTGTATGATTAAGTGGGAAGGTAATTTTGGACACCCAATTATGATAGAAACTTGGAAAAGAATATGGGTGAAAAATGTTAAATTTACACAAGCTCAGCATTTAAGAGAAAATTTTTATAAAATGTTCTACAGATGGCATTTAGATCCAAAAAAATTATCGCTTATGTATCCAAATGTGCAACCCAAATGTTGGAGATGTGATTCTATGGACGCTACATATTTTCACATTTGGTGGACGTGTAAAAAAATTAAGGCTTTTTGGATAAAAATATGGTGGATTCTTCAAAACATTTTGAAAAAGCGTATTGAGTTTTTACCACAGTTATTTTTGTTGGGTATTACAAAGGACTGTTCCACCATAGAGTCTAAGCTGATTTTGAACTTGATTACGGCTGCAAGATTGTTGGTGGGACAATATTGGAAGACATCTGAAATACCATCTATTGAAGAATGGACATTAAAAGTTACCCATCTTGTGGAGATGGCTAAGATATCAGCGTACCTGAAAAACCACTCAAATGAAGTATTTTTGATGGACTGGAAAAAATGGATTGATTATATGCAAAAGAAATATCAACTGAAAGAATTAGATTTGATATATAGATAAATAGTTATAAAATAGTTATAAAATAGTAGATTAGCGGGGTTTCTTGCGTTTTTACTCTGTATTCACTCTGGGAAGCCTGGGGGGGAGGGGGAGGGAGATAATAAGTATTAGATTATGTTTCTCAACTGTAGTTGGGGGTATTAAGGGATTAGAAAAATTTTTCAGGGCGCTCGGGAGAACTCTAGACACCGCATTGGATGGTGTGGAAGGAGGAGTGAAGGTGAGGTATGTGTAGAGGGTTAGAGGGTGGAGATAGGGAATAGAGGTGGGTGGAGGGAAGATGTACAGAAAGGCGAAAGTAAGTAGTTAGAAGGTTAGAAGAGGGGTTGAGGTTGTTGGAGGATGTGGTGTGGGGGGGTTCCGAGCAGTTATTCGTATTGATTGTTAAATATGTTATTTGCTTGTTTTCAGTTGAGTTATTATGTTATTATGTTATAATTTTGTTAAAAGTTTCTAAAATTTAATAAAAATATAATTTAAAAAAAATAAAAAAAATAAAAAAAAAGTAATGAGATAAATTCAGTAATTGAGAATTCTTGATGCACCACAAAATTTTGCCATGGTTGAATCAATTTTCTTCTGTTGAAACTTCTAGTATTGTGTCGTTGAAAGAGAAAGGTATAGACAATGATAGATTTTTAATATTATTTTCTTCATCTCTTTATAGCAGCTTACCTTTATAAAATGATGATCAGCACGTGGAATGGTTGAGTCTCTGGGCTTTGTAAGAATGTACTGATTGTTTTGTGAATCAATAAGCATACTTAAACCCAAATCATCTTCCACTTTCCTTTTTGAAATATTTCTTTTGGTATCCGCTTCATCCTCTTCTACTCTTAAAACGGCTTCAAAATTAACTCCTCTCACCTGCCAATGAAATAAAATTCTAATGTTTCATTTATTTAAGGCAAAACTCAGTGGCATAAGACTGAGACTCCTATTTACAAATATCGCTTTATTTTCTTTTCCCGTCAATCCTCCCACAAAGAACTGACTAAGCTGAATTTTGAGGATTCAGAGAGCCTGCTGAGAAAGAAAAATACACCAGAAGCCTTTTGCTGAATATGGAAGATAAATTATTTTTTTTAAAAAAATCCCTTTTACCATATTGTCTTCTGAGAATTTTTTTAAAAAGGAAAAACAATGAAAACTATTAAAGTAGGCAGACTATTGCAACAATTTTCAAATATATATAAGCAGTCACTGCAGAATTTATATTTTCAGTTTATATGCTTTATCATATATTCTAGTCTGTAACATTACCCTTGAATATCTATTATTTTGCTATTCATATTCTCAACCTCAGGATGTGTAACTATGCTATTTATTATAGTTACACAGAATAGCGCAGCTATGCTACTCCTCATAGTGCTGAACTATATTTTGATTTTTTTTTGTATTCCTCCACACTTCATAGTCTTTCAAAATTATATTCCAACAATTGATTTTTCCTTTCAGAAACTTGTTTTTTTGGGAAAAAATGAGAAAATAATATGTAGATAAATTATCTCATTTACAGCTAGAAAACCAGTTTCTAAATAAACTTACTGACTTGTTGTCATCAAAGGCATGTTCTCCTATTTCTTCTTCTAGCCTATCAGCTGCTTTTCTTACATCTTCAAGAATCTCATCAAGAATAGACAGACTTTTATTTTGATGCTGCATGTTTTTCAGGGCTTCAGCTTGATGCTTCTCTGCTGCTAAAAGTTCAACATATTCTGTTTCCTCCTGTCAAAATATATTAAAAGGTGAATGGTTACTCAAAACTCAAAATACTTTGCCAAATTTTGACTTTTAATGAAAAATTTTGACTTTTGAAAAATCTGAGGAAAGCTTTTCTGTACCTTCAGCTATTATAGTAGCATCAAACTGCTCAATAAAACTGGGTGATACTTTAGATTTCTGAAATATAATTTAAAAGATGAGAAAGAGCTATCTAATTTAAAAAAGAAAAAGCACACAAAAAGATATGTTCTTTCTCCTGTCACAACGGTATATATTATATTTGTACTCTTTAAGTTTTCCCCCCAAAGCAGCTCAGCTTGGATTGCATACTTTTATTGTGTGGTATATAGTTTTGGGAGATAAGACAAGTAGCCTAGCAAACCATTATATTATGCTGTAGTCTAATGTGAATATGAGAGGAAGATGCTTCCTTCCTCTGCCAAGCCAGAAAAGACAAAATGAAGGACGTGTTGGGTTATTCTAGCTGAAGTTGAACAGAGTTCTTTCAGATAGCGGAACTAAAAGGCTTTTATAATCGTTTAGACCTATAAATCCTTTCTAAAAGGAAAGCAGTGTTGAATGTATGCAAAAGAGTAGTATCTTCAGCTTTGGTTTTAGCTATTTTGTTCATGCTTCATCTTTGTAAAACATTACAGTTTGAAGGTCCCAAAGAGCTTACCTTTATTGCAGCCTCTCTCAAAGCTTCCAGCCGCTGATGACTACTTTCCTTCATGTTTACAACATCTTTGTAATCGCCTTGTAGAGCTCTTTGAAGCCCATAGATTGCTTGAAAGACTGAATTTTCGCTTTCATTTAATTCTTTTTGAAAAATTTCAAATGTGTGAACCTGAAAAATCCTCTCTTCAAATGACAATCCTGAATCCTTTTCCACTGCTCTTATTGCACTTTTCAGTTTGTTGAGAACCACAGTCTTCTGATGTAGAAGTCCAGATAATTTTCTGCAATTTTCTATAAGCCACTGTTTCTTTTGAGTAATAGTAACTCCTCTTCCACGATGCAGCTTTATTGCATGTTTCACTATGTCCTCATGTTCTGCATGGGTTATTAATTGGCAGCAAAGCAGTAAGGCCAGTACCCATAGTGAAATAAATCCAGTTACACTCATTGTCCAGTTTTTATTACAAGCTGTGGAATGCCACACAGAAAATATGCCAAACTTTCTGTCAAAAGTCTTTTGCATTTCAAATATGCATACAGTATGACCACTTAATAAAAATGTTTCTCTATAACACACAGTAGGATCTCTGAATTAAACATAAATTTAATTTTTGGCAAACAGGAGGATAAACTAGGTTAGGTTCTTCTTTGAGGGTAAACTAGATTAGGTTCTTCTCTGTACACATTTAAAATCCTTTGCATTACAAACACCTTCTTTCTTTGCCTGTTTTTGCTCCAAAACATAACACCAGTTAACATCTTTCAAACTGAAAAGATGAACAGAACTGAAGAATATCCTAATATCTTTTCCCCTTGATGTGGTTGCTTGTTCTTATGTAATTGACAGTACCAGTGCTGTATTTTAAAACATAAAAGTAAAATGGTTATTTTTTACAATAAATAACATCCAAAGTTTTCTTTTAAAAAGTTTTACATATTCCCAAATAACTTAATGTTCCTTACCAAAAATCTATCATCCTATATAAGATTGCCTCCTCACTTCTTTCTGCCATTCAAACACATATCCCACAGGGCTCTCATTTCTCCTTTTCTGTTTATCTCATATTGTTTTTCCTTCCCCTTCCCCTTTCTAATATTTAATCTTTTCCAAATATAAATGTTGTTTAGCAAACTAAATATAAGAGCTAAAACAAACAAAAAAGGGGTTGTCACTTCTGGATCCAGTCACAGTGAATTTTAGCTCTAACTTTACACTTCTGATTACACAAATGGAACATAACCTTTGATATCTAAAACAGTATTTTCTCATTCCTGATTCTTTTTTGAAATCTTATTCTGCCCTCACAATTTTATTAGGTACTCCATCATTTAGGAGTATCATAAGCACATAATACCTGTATGCATTCCCCCCCCACACACACTTCTCTTGACATTTTTTGAAAGAAGATTTTTTGAAATAAAATTAAATGAGAAGTTGGCATACTACAAAGCAGATCATCAGGCTTTATTTGTTTATTAAATAAACAAATTAAATATTTGTTTATTAAAATGCTTCTGAGCCCAGCAGGCTTATTGGAAAAATCAAAAATGGTGATTTTGTTTGTTTTGTTCAGAAGTATGCCCACCTGGCCAGATCTGCGAACAAAACATAAGTGAACTGGAATGATAATGATTATCTTTAGACTGGTGGATAGGATACAGTGGGAAGCAACCTCATCATGGGAAATTTTCACTATCGTATCCATAAAGTTAGTAGGCAAGATTCACAATTCCTCATTATGAATGCACAGCTTATTCTCAAAATTCCAAAAGAACCCCATCCACATATGTAAAATATTTAAGATCAATACATGTACACACTCTTAATTTATATTTTATGTTGCATTTAAATTCCTATAGCACTATCTATCATATTTTTAGTAGCTAGTATCTTTTTTCTCTTTTCAGATTTTATTAATTTTTAAGTTACAATCTTTAAAGCTTAGTAAACGACATGTTGTCTGAGTTCACATATTTAACATTAAATTATTCAATATAAATCTATTCAGTACTACACAATCCAGTATTTTTTTTCTTGATCTTCCTTTCTTCCCCATATTTTTTTCTTTCCCCCCATCAAACAATTACAATTCTTAATACTATTAAGGTATACAAAATTAGATATAGACAGCTTCATCATATTTTACTAATATTATAGAAGTAACAATAATATCAATTCATAAGTCAATATCCTGTTTTTCATGCTGTTATTAAAGTTTAATTTCCCATCAGTATTTAAAGTATCTTTGTCAGTTATGATTTTCTCAATATTAATTACATTTATATAGCTAAAAAAATTTATTCATACCAATCCTCTTATTTTCAAATTTCCCATATAAAAAGAAAGAAAAAAATGCTATGTTAATTCTAAATTCATCCATTATAGAAATCTAGTTATATCTAAGGATCATCCGTTCTTTTAATCATATTCAAACATGTATATTAAGCAGATAGTGCCCCCTCTGAGAGATCAAATCCTCTGTTTTTTAAGTCTAACTCTCACTTTCTTTCTTTGCCAAGCAGATTTCCAGGACAGGGCAATTAAATTGCCCAAGAATTTTCTTTCTATTTTTGTGCAAGCTGCTTGGCATGAGAAAGATAGTTTAGGTAGAGTATTTGAGGGGGGGAAATTCCGCCCATCCACATTCCCTAGACATTTCCCCTACTCGTTCTATGTTCCATTTTATAGACTCTTCTTCCTTGTCATCAGGTGTATTTTGGAGAAAGGAGTAAAAGGTCTTTTGTATTTTCATTGTTATAGGTAGGTCTTGAAATATTTTATTTCTATATGGTAGTCCATATTTCCCTTCTCCGATCTCCTCCATCTCTAGGTCTATTTCGTTTGCTTCACCCTCTGATTTCTGGTTTATTTGTTCATACTTTGTAGTTGTTGTCTGGGAGCTTTCCAGTTGTAGCTTCAATTTGGAGATTTGGTCCTTATGTCATCTAGGTTATTTTTAGTCTCATTATGGTTTCTTTTTATGTCCTCTTTGTGTGCAAGAATTGTTTGATGAATTTGCTGTAGCATAGAGAGAATTTCTTTTTTAAAGATACTTGTTTTTTCTTGAGGCATCATTCCTAGAAATCCTCTAGTATCACCAGTCTCGGTAAGAGTGGAACAGAATTTCCTCTAGTTTTCTGATCTTTTTATATAGCCTTTATAATCCCATCCTAATAGCAATATTTTATAATAATCCTTTGTCTCAAGTATCCTGAAAATTATCAGTCAGGCAAGGTTGTTATCCCCAAAGTTCCAAGTGTTCAAAATGTTCAACCTCCCTGCAGCCAGACGTATTCAAAAGTCAAATTTTCCTTTCTTTCCCACTAGCTCTTGAAATTAAAAGTCCAAGTTCAGTAGGTATTTATAGTCCAAGAAGGTCAGGATGATAAAAGTGCCAAAATATTTTCCTTTATTTCCAGCTGTTCTCCCTTAATTGAAATTCACCAAGTAGTGAAGGAGCTATAGTGCTATACTCAAATCCACCACTAGATGTCATTCAAAATCCTTTTTCCACTCTTAAAACAAAGGGTTGATTTTTTTTATATTTCTTATATTTCACCTCAATATTTTTTTCCAAAGAGAAAATCTTAACAATTTATCTCAGTTCTCAGATTTATCAAAACTGTAGCTTTGTATTACTTTCACTTCAGTATTGTGTATTTCTGTCCTCCATAAAAAATTTAAAACACCACTTCTGTTCACATCCGGAGGTTTTAAGCTTCTTGGGAGCCTTTCCAAGGAAATTGTGTTGTAAAATAGTAAAGAAAGGATCAATATTCTCACCCAGTCCAAACATGCTGTTTACATGTGCTAATTAAGCTTTTGTTCTTCAGTTTTCAGCAGCTAATGGCCGTCCACAGAGGTGTGGCCAGTCTTTCCCCTACCAGTTTAGAGGGTTTTCCTTGGATCAAACAGAGAGACTACTGTCTCTCCATGATCCACAAGGCACCTCTCCTTCATCGCCTCTTCGGGGCGACTTTAGGCCCTTTTCAGGGGCCCCAGCAGGGCAAAACCGGGCATGAAAGGCAGAGCCCTGCCTTCCTGCTTACCATCTCACAATGACGCAAAACCGGAAGTCACCTATCATGTTTTTATCCTATCCAACTATTCCATATTTTCTTTTTCTTATCCTGTACTTGCCTTCATTTCTTTTATCAGATGGGTGTTTTTTGACTAAAAGTTCACATTTCTGCTTAACAATTTCCTTCTTTATATTTGTCAAACCACTGACACAATGCCTTCAAGATCTTCTTGTTCTACAGCATTTTTAGTCTTCAGTAAATATGTACATTTCAGCTATTTTGGTACTTCTATTGTACACATTTGTTTGCCTTTTAGTTCATGGCTAAGGTATGTTTTTTTTTAGTTCATAACTAATTATACCCTATAACACATTTTAAACGTCAACAGAAAAGACCATCTTCAAGGAAGATCACAATTCTTAACCATCCTCACTACTAATCTTGCAAACACTGGGAAAAAATAAATTGGGCTGTGACTTATCTAAACAGTCCCTTCAAAATTATGGATTGCCAGCTGCTATTGATTAACTTGGATAGCTGCTTGCATAGTTATTTGCTTAACAGAGTCAGGATATAAGCTTAAGGTACTACTATAGACACTGATAGCTGCTATTGATTAACTTGGATAGCTGCTTGCATAGTTATTTGCTTAACAGAGTCAGGATCTAAGCTTAAGGTACTATGGTACTATAGACATTGATGCAGTAAATTCATTATATACAAATGGCATTTTTGACATATTCTTTAGAACACCAGTTAAAGATGAATCGATTAGGTGTACATGCATTTCTATATAGCTCATTTAAAGAATCATTAAGGTTACTAGCTTCCTGTCTTTTTAATATTGATGGCTTATAAGATAGAAGTTATTTATGTGAAGGACAATATAGTACAGAAGCAAGTGTAAGACCTAAAACCAGCCTCTCCCATCCTGGTGCCTTTTAGGGGGCTTCCATCCCCACAGCCAGCAGAGTTGAGGATTATAATCATTGGTGGCCAACATACCTGAAAAACACCACAGGGAGGAAGGCTGCTCGGGAGGTATTTCTCCCACATTCTCCTAAGTGAAGCTGCTGTAATGAACCCCCCATCGTATTTGAGGGTAGGCTTATCACCAGCGTCCTGGTAGGTCCAGGTTCAAACAAAAACCAGTTTGGAGAAACCTTTTTTTTCCTTTCTAGGGCATATTTGAAAAGGGGGGGGACGTCAGCTGCATTCTACCAAAGATGAAGAAGAAGGGGGGGAAAGGTCGTTTAGGGATTCCTTCGCTTGTTTCCACCACCTCCCGTCCCAATTAAAACCAGAGTAAAAATCACTCCGACCTCTCCCTGCCCTAGAAACACCTTGATGGTGCTACCGCCCCTCACCTTTCTTCACTCCTCAAACCCGACCCCTGCCGCTGTATTTGCACTCCCCCTTCTTTTCCCGGCTCCGCCGACGGACGAGTGACATCGCTTCACCCAGGAGAGTCCGAGCCACGTCCCCATCACCAAGCCCATTCCCCGCCCTTCCTCCTCCTGCTCTCAGGTGCCCAATGGTCCTTCAGCCCTCCCCCATCGGAGCGGACGGACTTTAAACGGCGCCGCCCTTTAAACCTAGGCCCACACCAGCCTTCGGCCTTCGCTCAGCCGCCCTGCAATCCCTGAGCGCCATGCGAGACGGGCAGGGGGAGCAAACTCCAGACCACCTAGCTGCTAGCTGCATCTCTTACCCGGCTTTTGCACCTTTTGGGGATAGTAGTTTTCTGGCTGCAGTGCTCTGTGGGAAATGTAGTGAACGGGAAAGTGTGGTGCATTGTGGGAAGCAGCACTATCCCCGGCCAGTGGCAGTATATAGAAGTACGACAGTTAGAGTGAAAAATGTTGTAGGTTTCATTGGCGCTCGTTTCCCCTTTTTACCCACGGAGAGAGAAAACTACCCTTACAAACGAGGGAAAATTCCAAAATGTAAGTTTTGCTTTCATTCGGTAGCAGCAAAAAGATTAGGGAAGAGGTAATGCAGTTTCCATATAAGTTCGTCCAGAGACCCTCGGTCAGCCTAATTCTAGCGCTGAACGGAATCCGGGAGGGGGGTGGAAGAGCCACTATAACCAATAGACTTGAGAGTGAAGACAATATATATTTCTGTCCAATCACAACTGGATTAAAATGGTGAATTTTCCTATGTTTTCTGCCCGCACGGTACGGGCAGAATACAAGTGAATAAAATTAAAGCGGAAGCTGCAGAGTGCGCACAAGTCTACGCATAAATCTATGCCACAGATGGTTAGGCCAGACGGTCTCATGGGTAACGTAGTTTTAGCTCTGGCTGGGCCCGCGTGAGTCTCCTCCGCCTCCTCCAGGTCGAAGTAGTTGTCAAGCCGGAGCGAGAGAAAAAGAAGAACGGGGCACAGAGGGGCTTCTTGAAGCCGTAAGGTGCAGGTGATGCCCGGCACCTGAAGCCAGCGAGCGGGGGTGGGGAGGGGGAGGAGGAGGAGGAGGAAGAGAAGAGTAAAGGAAAAGACGAGTCGCGCGTGCGCAGAAACAAGCTGTACTGGCGGCAGCGGCAACAGCGGCGGCAGTGGCCGCGCTAGCGAGTGAAGTTGGGTGAAGGCGCTGCCGATAAAATGGTAGGTGGGGGGATTGGGTGGATTTCCCCGCCTGGAACGAACCCCTCCGCGCGCTCGGGGAAGGAGACGGAGAGAGCGGTGAGGCAGGATCCTCATGCGAGATGATCAGATTCTCCTCCGCCCGCGAGCAAAGGGCAGAGTGGCGGGCGCTCTTCTACTCCGGGCGCCCCCTCCCCGCCCGCCGCGTCATGGGGAGCTCGCGAGGGAGGGAGGGAGGGGGCAACGGGCGCGCAGGCTGCGAGAGAGTTGCGCAGGGAGCCTCCGCGGACGCAACGCGGCGGCAGGAGGGACGGGAGGGCTCCGCGGTTGCGTGGGGAAGGAGCTCCGGGCCGGGCAGGGAAAGCGCCGCCACCCTCGCCACGTACCTTTCCCTTTTTTGGGCAGGGGAGAAGGTGGCAGGTGGCTGTTGGCCGACCCTGCTCCGGGTTCCCCTGGCCCAACCTTTGTCTTCCTTTCGCTTTTTATAAAACGGCCGAGGAGCCCCATCTCCTGTGGATGCCCTCGAGATCTTCACCTGTTCTCTCAGGAGCTGGCTTAAAAGGAAAGCCTGTAGGCCCGGGGAAAGCCCCCCAAGGGAGGAAGGAGCCCACTCTCTCTCTCTCTCTCTCTCTCTCTCTCTCTCTCTCTCTCTCTCTCGGGGATTGCATTTTCCCTCTTTCACACGGTGAAATAGTTCCTTGGCTATTCCAGTCCCCAACCCTCTCCTTGCCCCCCCCCCGGCCACTTTTCTTTCCCTGACATCCCTTTCGGTGAGTGTCTTCTTTGATGGAGAACAAAATTTAAAAGAAGATCCCTAGTTGGGAGCAAAAACTCATTTTAACACCTGAAATTGCAACTCCCTCTCCTTTTTAAACGTACCATTCTGGTTTCTTGCAAGCCGTTTTGATAACCCCTGTTTTCACCCAAAGAGAATTAGGAAACCTAGAGTAATAAGAAATCGTGCATTCTTAAGTGAAAATAGAACTTAAAATAATTAAACATTAAGTTTGCTTGGCAAATACAGAAATTAGGATCCTCATTTTATTACTATGTCTTTTTAAACACACTTGTATCAAGATTGCTTTTATGCAATTTATTTAGACTCAGAAATGAAGAATCATAGTTGTGTTGGCCAAATTATGCTTGAAACTTGTTCATTTTCTTAACTAAAATGATTTGTTTGTAGAGAGGCATTCTTTGTTGAAGAGTCTTAAAGTGTGTAATAAATCTTAGGGATATTTTAGGTCCCTATTAATTGTTCAGAAATGCCATCAAAACCTACGTAGAAATATTGTATAAAATTATACATTGACATTATTTTATCTTGGCTGTGTTTTTATAGGGCATATTTAAAAAGTGTTACTTTTATAATGTAAAGCAATATTTATGAAAGGCTTACTCCTGAAATTGCTTTTTTTTACTTGCAGCACCACTTATATGGCAACTAATGTGTAATCGTGTGCATAACTATTTAGAATAAGGCACAAGTAATTGTGTATAATTTTCAGCTTTAAACTTTTGAATCTATCACAGTATAATCACATATTCATATTATATTAAGAATGGGATACTTTTGGTCATTTATTGTAGGGTTACCGGTATCATTGTAAAGATTCTTTCACTGAATGATTTATGCATTTAATGGAAAGCCACTATGTAAAAAGTTATGTCTTTTTACATGGAAAACTAGAGGCATAAAGTTAAGACTGAAATGAATTGCCCTCAGATTTTTAATTTGTGTGTTAAAAATATTTAGGTTCAGTTAATTTTTCAGTTTTCAAAAGAAAATTGTCTTTTACTGTAATGAAATAAGATATATTTATTTTTTTCTGAAATGAAATGTTATTACTCCAAAAAAAGAATACAATATTTTTTAAAGACAGGCGATTTTAGTAAAATTCTGAAACAAACATCTGGATTAGCTTCATTGGCTTTCCTGCTTCTTTTGCATCCCAAAGCATAAGCTTAAATCGGCTCAGAAGGACAAGGTCCGCCAGTTTATGGCAGTTACCCAGGCTGGTGAAAGGACTGCTATATACTGCTTAATGCAGAATGAGTGGAAACTAGAAGTGGCAACAGACAACTACTTCCAGAATCCAGACTTGTACTACAAAGAATCCATGAAAATTTCAATAGACAGAAAGAAATTAGAACAATTGTATAACAGGTACAAAGGTAAGGTTTACTTCTTCACTTTTTCCTTTGAGCTTGATTTCCACTTCAGTTTACACCTTCAGGGGGAAAAAGGGCTACAGTTCTAGTATATTTACTAAGAAGTAAGCCCTACTGAACATAGTGGGACTTAGTAAGCATGAACAGTATCAAACTATAAACATGAGTACAGTGATACTATCCTATGTGTGTATATGTGTATGTGTGTTTAGATAGTATAATTTTTTAAATGTAAAACTTTCTCTTTAAAAAAAATCTAAAGTTTTAATTTAAAATATATAAACATCTGGGCACTAATGCAGATAGTCCTCGACTTACGACCACAAATGAGTTCCAAAATTATATTATTGTATTCCATCTCCTAGATCAGGGCTTTTCAACTGGTGGTACGCATACCACTGGTGTGTACTTCAGCACCTGGCAGGTAGTACCCGTAGGACGGGTTGAAAAGCCCTGAAAAAAAAAAGTGTAAAAGTGGATGAGGTGAAGCGGCTGCAGCACTGCACAGGCCTGTGGGAAAGTCAGCCGGAGCTGCATGAGGTATCACCGGGACTCTGCTGAGAATCCAGGATTGTTGCGCACTGCTCCAGCTGATCGGTGGCAGCCTTGTGGGTGGGAGGCAGCTGCACGCAGTCTTAGGGCAGAGATTCAGCTGGAGCTGCTTGAGGTTTGCCTGGGTTCTGCTGAGAGCCCAGGATCAGCACGTGCAGCTACAGCTGATGGGGGGGGGTCTAGGATCTTTTGCCTCCTACCCTTGGCCACGCCTCCTTCTCCTTGAGCCTCCCACCTCCTCCCATTTGCCTCTAGCTTTGCCAATAGGTGATTGCAGGGGCTTGGGGGGGTGTTGTTTCTTGGGGGCGTGTTGGGGTGCTAGTTGGTTATCCCCCCAAAGATTCTCTAACCTTAAAACAGCTCTTGGGTGGCAACAGTTACCCAGCACGAGGGGCTCAGGAGAAAGAGATGCCAGCAGTGCTAACTCCCAAGAATGAGGAGCTCAGAGGCAGCTACAGGGGAGGCAGGGGAGGCGGCAGGGGGGGGCAGCAAAGAAAGAAAATAAGACTTGATTGACAGAGAGCATAGTAATCCTGCCCCTATTCTGCAGAGGGCAGATCCCCATCATCCCAGCCCGGTGGGGGTCTTCCTGCCCCACCATTGCAGACAAAGGGGGGCTCCAGTAAGGAGGAGGAAGAAGAAAGTTTAAGCAAGCTTAGCAACTGGAGTGGAAATCTCTCCCAAAACAAATGTGCTTCATGGGTAACCTCCCAGCACGACAGAAGTGACCAAAACCTGCTGCATCCACCTAGCAGACAGGCGAATAAAAACTAAACAGCCCCCCCCCCGCTGCCAATCCTCAACAGAAATTCTCACGACAACGTCCCATTTTATGACTTTCCTTGACACATTTATTAAGTGAATCACTGCAATTGTTAAATTAGTAACAGAGTTCTTAAGTGAATCTGGTTTCCCCATTGACTTTGCTTGTCAGAAGGTTGCAAAAGGGGCTCACATGACTCCGGGACACTGTTGAGCATCATAAATATGAATCAGTTGCCAAGCCTCTGAATATAAATCACAAGACCCTGGGGATGCCGCAATGGTCATAAGTGTGTGAAAAATGGTCATAAGTCACTTTTTTCAGTGCCGTTGTAACTTTGAACAGTCACTAAGCAAACTGTTGTAAGTCGAGGACTTGTCATTTTTTTTTCTTTTTTCTTTTTTTTGGTCACCAAGTTTTTGACACCTTGCTAGGCGACTGCTGGTGCTCAAATATTGCCATATCCTAAAAGTGGTACAATCTGAAAAGTTTGAAAAGCACTGTCCTAGACCACCTGCTTGAACTACAAGCATAAATTGGATTGTCCTGAAAATGTGAATGCAGTTTAAACTTATTACACCATTTTTATTGAATATTCCGAAAGATGCAATTTCCATATGAGCAGTATGTTCCACTGAAATCACTGCTGAAAGAGTTAATGCACAGCATTCACCAGACTAGATCCATGAAGGAGTGCCTACTCCTATTTATAATGTTTCTTAATTTAGGTAAGGACAAATATATTTGTTAAATAAGTATTCTTTTTTAAAGATCTAATCCAGGTAAAACATTGAATAATTTCTTATATGGATGTTCTGAAATATAGAATTATGTTCAACTATAAGAATGTCTCTGAGGTTGGAAGCTTTATTGAAACTCCTTTGTTAATTCTGCTTTTGAATTCATATTGCTGCAAACATTTTAGAAAATAATTCAGTTATTTCAGAGACAGTAAAGTGGTTACAAGGAATAAATCATAAATGGAATTGTTATATTTTTAAACTATATACTGATCATGGATTATAGTAAATTATTGGATTGGTGGGGTGATTATAATCCAATCAATTTTTCTCTGCCCTGTCTATTTCACAGGATTGTGACAATAAAATGAGAGGTAACCATACTTAGGATTCTTAGCTCCATTGAAGAGATTATAAATAGGATGAATGAATAACAAAATATTTTGAATACTCCTTTAGCTATATTGTATATTAATACACATGCATATTTCTGGATAACCATTCAAATACCTAGTTTTCTAAAAAAAAAAAAAAGGTTCAGTCTTCAATTCAGAAGTTCTTGTTTGTAGGATTGTATTTTGCCCATAGTGCTGCATATAGGGGTCTTCATACCTAACAGGTCATTGCTGTTATCTTAATTCTTGAATATATTCCCTTGTTTCCTTGCAGCATTAAAAAAAAAGTCAGATCCACAAATATAATTATTTCCAAATATAGTTTATCTCTTCCCTTGCAATTGATTGATTTCTGTGCTAAACAAATTTTCTTTATTCAACAAGGGTATTTGTTAAAAAAAACTAAGAGAAATGTGATTTATTTATTACTGACATACAGTTCAATGAATTTTTCAATGGCCTGAATATAAAGAAAAAAAAGGAGACAAAAATGTACCTGTCTTATTGAATATTTATAGCTGTTTCACTGTTTCACTGTTCTTTATTTCCTTTCCTTTAATTTTTTTCTGGGGGTATTCTATAGCTTTTTAGAAAGTCAATGAGGGGATGTTAAATTCATGGTTAGTGAGGGGATGTTAAATTCATGATTATTTCATTTCCATTTCTTGGATATCCCTCAGTTATTGGGCAATACAGATATACATTTTGTGACACAAAATAATTTTATTACATTTATTTTTTAATCCTTGTATAGCTGCTGAGGGTAAATCCTTGTATAGCTGCTGATCAATTATGAGTTTTCTATGTTTAGTCCTATCAGTATTTTTCATATTCAAATGAGGGGGTAGAGGTTGTCCTTGACTTACAACAGTTCATTTAGTGATCATTCGAAGTTACCACAACACTGGAAAAAAAGTAACTTATGATCATTTTTCACACAATCATTTCAGCATCCCCATGGTCATGTGATCAAAATTCAAATGCTTGGCAACTGATTCATATTTATGATGATGGCAGCATCCCAGGGTCATGTGATCATCTTTTGCAATTTTCTGACAAAGTCAGTGGGGAAGCCAGATTCATTTAACAACCATGTTACTAACTTAACAACTGCAGTGATTCATTTAACAACTGTGGTAAGAAAGGTCACAAAAAGGTCATTTTATGTCTTGCTTAGCAACAGAAATTTGGGGCTCATTTGTGGTTGTAAGTCGAGGACTATCTGTATATAAAAAGTGGAAAAAAGATTACTTATGTTACACACAGTTATCTTTTGAGTTAGTCATAATCCTTGTTTGTGATTTTAGTTGTTTTCCATAAAACTGGATTTCCAAGTATATTTCTGAGGAAATAAATCATAAAGGCTGCATTTTATTTAATTTTTATCAAACATCTAAGAACAAGCTTCTTTTGGCTTTCCTCCCTCTGTATTTCCTTCCATGTATATTATATCTGCTCTGGAAAGTCCTGTAACTCTGAAATTGATTTGAAGATGCAATAACGGGGAAGAGATGAATATTAATTTCCACTGGTGGGTAATCTTAAATCTCCAATGAGAAGATAAAAGTAATGAGAATGTGTTTATTAGTATTTGTAAATTTAGTTTTTTGGTAAGGTATATTTTTTTAAAAAAGCATTAATGTCAAACTTCATAAAGGCACTTCATATAGGTCTGTGCTTGTTGGTGGAGGATTGAAAAGGACAATGGTGGACTGTAGGAAAGTTGTGCTATTCGGTGATTTTTGTGAACAGAAAATGAAAACAAATTAGTCTCAATGTCTGCCAAAGTTAACAGTACTGCCAAAGCAATCCTGTTTGTTTGTTTTTTTCAGTTTGTTGTAATAGTTAAGGTGTTAGCTAGACATCAGGACACTGTGAGTTCTCGTCTCACTTTAACCTACTTCACAGGCTTTTGTGGAGAAAATAGGACAAAGGAGTATTGTGTATATTCACCACCTTGAGTTACTTATAAAGTAATAAAAGCAGGATAAAAATCAAATAGTAAGATAGATAGATAGATAGATAGATAGATAGATAGATAGATAGATAGATAGATAGATAGATAGATAGATAGATAGATAGATAGATAGATAGATGGATAGATGGATAGATGGATAGATAGATGGATGGTTAGATAGACAGACAGACAGACAGACAATAAATGTAAACTTGTTTTTAAAGCTAAAACTCTATCTTAAATATGTGCTACACAGGTATGCACCTTTAATGATTCAAGGCCCTTTGACATTGTCCAACGTAGGTTTTTACAAAATCCTTTGCTATTTCTCAAGTACTTTAATCCTCACCCGAAACTGATATATTCTCATTAGAGGCACATTTGTTTAATCTCCTACTAGCTTAAACTTTTGTTTAGCACTGATTCATTGGCCCTATTAATTCTCTTTGAAAACATTTATCAAGGTAGGAAATAAAAATTGTAATTGATCTTTTCTTTGCTGTTTCTAGATTTACAGCTAAATTTGAAATCTGTAAAGGAATTTTTGGCATTGCATGGCAGAAGGATTTGGGTATTAATTGTAGCCAATTCTCAGTGCTGGTTCCAACACAAGCTATTTATTCAGTCTTATTTGACCAATATGCTGAATGGCTTTTTCTTTGCCTCATTTCAACACTTTATCCTCTATAGTACCAGGTTAGAAATGTACAGCAGGATTCCATTCACCAAAAGAAACGTGTCTTTGTGGTCTGAATGAACCTAAGACCCTAAGTCATAAATCTTTCCCATTTCTACAGGAATTTGGTTGTAGATATATCTTTAACATATCCTAGCAAAAATGAAATCTGTTATGAGGGAGAGATGGTTCTTTCTTACTCTCAGATCACAATGTTTCTATTACCAATAAAATTACTAAGTAGTTACCTACAATAGTTTTTATAAAAAGGCATAAATAACCTAATCTTGGAGTAGTGACATTATTAAATTTTATGTTGTAATTTAGTTTATTCTTATAAATTTTACATTTTCTTACTTAATCTAGTTTATTAACTTTTTTTACACCATAACGTTTTAAGTCACATATGACTGACATGGTTTTTATTTTGCTGGTCATTGAGCATAAATAATACGTGTAGAGGTTTACCCTTAACTAATGCTTTGATGCAATTGTTAGTGTATTATTTTAACAACACTGATTTCTCAGAGCATTGCAAATAGTTTTCTTTGCATTTCCAAGCCATCTCCTGTCAATTACATCTTGCAATTTGCTATTCTTTAAAACAGGGCTTTTCAACCTTTTCACCCATTGTACCACTTTTAGTATATAGCAACATCCGAGTGCCATCAGTCGCCTAGCAAGGTGTCAAAAACTTGATGACACCCCCCCCAAAAAAGGAAAAAAGTGATGAAGTACAGGTAGTCCTCGACTTACAACAGTTCGCTTAGTGACTGTTCGAAGTTACAGTGGCACTGAAAAAAGTTCCCCCCAGGCCACAGCCGAGCAAGATACCTGCCTGCCCACCCGGCGGTGCTCTTCCTCCTGTCCGAGATTTTCATTGCTGTGAGCATTTCTATTGAGGATTAGGAGCAGGGGTGGGGTGGGGGGTGTTTGGTTTTTATCCCCCCTGTCTGCTGGGTGGTTGCAGCAGGTTTTGGTCACTTCACATGACCCTGGGACACTGACTGTCATACATATGAATCAGTTGCCAAGCATCTGAATGTAAATCACAAGACCCTGGAGATGCTGCAACATTCCAGCTGATCGGCGCTTCTGGGCTCAGCAGAAGCGCCAGGATCAGCGCCGAGCTCCAGCTGGAGCCTGGTGCTGATCCTGGCGCATCCACTGAACCCTGACAATCCCAAAGAAGCGCTGATCCTGGCGCTTCCGTGGAGCCCTGACAGCCCTGCAGCTCCAGTCATCTCTCGCTGAGGCTTGTGCAGTGCTGCCACCGGTTCAGCTCATTCCCCTCCCCCGCTACCACTTTTCTAGGATGGTCGCGTACCACCTGCCAGGTGCCAAAGTACCACAGGTGGTACCCGTACCACTGGTTGAAAAGCCTTGCTTTAAAACATCCGCGCCATAGAATTGTTGATTAGCATGGGAGTGGAATACTTGAAAATGTTGTTAAGACCTTTTCCTGTAAGGATATGGGTACTCTGATTGTTTTGAAACAAAAGTTAGTCAGGCACATTCTGCCTTACCCAGATATCTAATATTTAATAGAATGCTTTATTTCCTTTGCCCTAAATAAGTACCTTTCAAGGCTTTACCTGGTTATCAGCACTTCAAGCACAGAGAGAGAAGTGCAAGTGATTAATGGTGATGGAAATGGCTTCTCCTAAAGATGCATATAAGAAATAGTTAAAATAATTAAAATAATTGATATTGGAATAGCTATAACTTGAAAATTCTTCTTGCTAATTTCAGCTGCAGTACAGGTAGTGCTCAAATTATGACCACAATTGAGCCCAAAATTTCTGTTGCTAAGCAAGATAGTTGTTAAGTGAATTTTGACCCATTTTATGAGCTTTCTTACCACAATTGTTAAATGAATCATTGCAGTTATTACATTAGTAACATGGTTCTTAAATAAATTTGGATTTCCCATTGACTTTGATTGTCAGAAGATCACAAAAAATGATCACATGACCCTTGGTCACATCAGTCGTCATAAATAGGATCGAGTTGCTAAGCATCTGAATTTTTATCATGTGTCCATGAGGCTGCTGAAGTGGTCATAAGTGTGAAAAACTCTCATAATTCACTTGTTTCCGTGTGTTATAACTTTGATCAGTCACTAAACAAAGGGTTGTAAGTTGAGGACCACCTGTAGTTAGGTTAAGCATGTGGTTAAAGAACAAGTATCACCTTTTTTACCTATATGTCACATAAAAGGAGGAAGGCACAATATGTAAACTGAAGCAGAAATACTTTCTAAAGGTTTAGCTATTTTCTCTGGGAGAATAGAACTTTTATTTTTGTTTTTATTTTTAGCTTGGAACAGGGTGGATTTGATTTAAATCAAGCCAATTTAAATCACTAGTAAAAAGGCTTGATTTAAATCAACTCAATTTAAATAATAATTTTTAAAGAACAACTGTCATCTCTGTCCCAGAGTGGCTCCTCCTTTGACTCACTGTTGACTCACCAACAGTCCCATTCCACTTTAATGGGACGGCTGGGGATGCAGCAGTGACACACCAAGGTGAGTAGATGCCCGCTAACAGGTGCTGCCGTGATGGATCTGAAATGACAGGTGCTCTTTAAATGTAAGGACTCATTCTTGCTGGTAGTTAGAATCCTTAATATTATTTGTAAACAAAATGAAGGTTTCCTATTTAGAATAATAAGCTGCAAGGTTAGTAAAACAGCAATATCAGAACCGATTTTAGGTTAATGGGTTAATCACACATAGTTGGAAAACTACTCAAATTCTTTTATTTAACTAAAACACTTAGAGCCTGGTACAGATGCATCTCTCTTCAAACAATCATACAGTTTGTAATGTATATAGATTTGCAAAACAATGGGATAAAGGAATATTCTTGAACTTTGTTTTATGATTTATCTCATGGTTACTGTGAAATTGTATGAATGCATCAATGCAGTGCATGTTATCTCAGCTTGAAGAGCTTGGATTCATTGAGTTTACCAAAAAATGTAAATATTGTAGAGTATACAGCCCTATGCTACATAACTAAGCTCCATTTCATGCCGAATAAACTAAATTATTAATGTATCTTGAATAGAAAACTATATTTAGATAGATTTTTACTCCTGAAGCATTTTATTAAAATAAATTTGAGAAAAATAAAAAAAATCCGCTTTAAATTTAAAAAAATGATTTTTAATTTTTTTTTAAAAAAATCATCGATTATTATCCACTCTGGATGGGAAATTGATTTGACAATCTCTGGCAGCATTCTTTACAAGGCTCTACTTGGGATAAACAAATAATATTTCAGAAGTGTAGCATATGCAAAGAGGTGTCTTTTTTTAGCCGCTGATGTCTAAAGAATGATGGTGTGATATGAAGAAACAGAAGTCTGCCTATCAATCCACTGGAGACCTATGTTGCTTAAAATAGCAGGAACTTTGTTGAAATAATAGGGGTTAACAATTTCAACAACAGTGATTCTAAACTCTAACCAGTCTCAAATTTTTTACTTTTCACCTCAGCAAAATGTACTCTATATTTCTCATATAAATTTACTTGCTCATATTGGAAGAAAACCACAATATTGCTAAGACCATGTGTTTTTATATTTGACGGTTGTGCTTTAAATATCAATACTGTTGCTATAATTACTACAATTTTAAATAAAATGAACCTTTCTATATACAGTATACAGAATTGCCATTAACTCCTTTTTTTACCTAATTTATATGATTATATTTTTTAGGTAGTAAGAGTTGAAACTATAAAGTTATAGTTTTAAAAATCAGAATAACATTGTGTGATTATGAAAAGGCTACACATCTTTAATGTAAAATGTAACATAACATCCTGTTTTGTTTTTTGTTTTCAAATACAGACCCACAGGATGACAATAAAATTGGCATTGATGGAATTCAGCAATTTTGTGATGATTTAAGTCTGGACCCTGCTAGTATCAGTGTTTTGGTCATAGCATGGAAATTCCGGGCAGCCACTCAGTGTGAATTCAGTAAAAAAGAATTTGTAGATGGCATGATGGAGCTGGGGTAAGTATAACAGTTTTTAATCAGAATTCCATTTTTTTCAATATCAAAATAGTTTATATCAAAACTGATTTTGTCAAATTGGTTAAAAAATCAATTATTTGAAATATACAAAGAATTATGCAGGCATGCTTGTGGCATTAAAATGTAACAGTAACTTGCCTAATTCATTATGCAAGGACTATAAAAATGTTTTGACATAAGCCTGTGGTGCATAAATACTTTACAATTTATAAGAATAATCCAGTTCCTCAGTTCTAAATTTATTTCCATCCACAAACCATATTTTGCATTCAATTGGAGCGCTTTCTAAATAACTGACTCACTATTTCTTTCAACTGAAAACTAATTTATTTTTTTAAAGTGGTCTTGCTGAAGGCAGGCAGTTCTGGGAGCAGTAGTCTTGCCATTTGAGGAGATTAAAACACAAATATTGTGGGATACTATTAATATATGTTTAATTGATTTCAGTGACAACTGGTTACAGATAGTCTCAGCTTAAAATGATTCCTCCCAAAGCTACATTTTTAAAATTATAATGCCCATTTGCCATTTGGTCATGGAATCACATTTTGAGCACTTGGCAGCTTGTTTAACTTTATGGCTGTTTGCAGTGATTCGCAGTCATGTGACCATCATTTGTAGTGTGTTTTTTTCAGTTTCTAGCATTTGCTTCTGGTTTGCAGCAAAAAATATCCATTGGGGAAAATTGATCTGCTTAGCAACAGCAGTGTTTGCTTAAGAATTATAGTGTTTGTTAAATTACCACCACAAAAAATGTCAAATAATCAGGTAGGCACATCATGCCTTGACTTACAACTGCAATGTCTTATAATTCCGGGCTCAATTAATTTGGGGACTATCTGTATTCTTGGTATGTATTCAGCCCTGTCTCTTAGCTCTGATTTAGACATTATTATAGCTATAGTTTAAAAGGGTAATATTAATTAAGGGTAATTAATGAATTACTAAATTAATTATATGTTCAACATATGGATTAAGATGACTAAAATGCCTGGAAAAATAAAAATGTCATTGGCTCTAACCCCCCCTCCCCAAAGTTAGTACCAAGTATAATTCACTGAGAATACTTTTTCAGAGATGAGTCTTCCACTGAAAAGGCACATTCCCAAGTATCTGCTGTAGACATCTTGGCCTATAAGGCATCCAAAGCAAAGTCCCTGAAGATGATCTCAGATGATGGATGGGAACATATAATTAATACTGTTATTTCAGGCATTAAGATCCCAAACTATGAAAACTTATACAAATTTTTACTAATACCTTGAATTACGAGCAAACTGGAGCTGCCGATAACCATGTAAGATAAGTTTACTTTCATAGTGTAGTGCTAATTCCAATTCATACCCTGGCTGATCTATTTAATACTAACTGTAGTTTTTGGCCCACCTTGAAGATTAGTCTCATATAAAACACATAGTAATTTACATAAAAAAATATCAGGGCATAAATTAGCACAGGCAAACTAAACCAAGAAAAGATACTCCATTCACAGAGCACATAATGACAAAGATTGATATAGAAGTTTTTCAAATTAGGAAGAGTGCAATCTCTTTTAAAATAGGCTGTGCATTACTCATCTAGACAAATAAACCATCTACCAATAGCTTCTCTAGTATGACGAGTGGAGAATCCACCAATGGATTAACTTCGCCTTCTGCCTGTAGACTAGTTGTCCAATTTTGCTCCGCCTCTCCTCCTGGGACCTCCCTTCCCCAGTCTCGACTAGTCTTGAGCCCACTTAGACTGAATTCTTGACTCCTGAAGTGATTCTTCTTTAAGGTCGTATATCTTTGATATTTTGGTTAATCCGTGGGGGGGGGAGGAACTGCAAAGAATGAACGGCTGTTCGTTTGAGCCTTTTCTGCTGCCGGATTGCAGCTCAACCACAAGGCTGGCCTGAGCCCAGCCGAACACCGGACAAGCAAGGAACCGGATGCCATTTTCCAGTCACCAAGTGTGACCCTGAACAAAGGGAGAGACAATCTCCTTCCCCCGTTCCCAAACCAATCATCCCACAGAGCTAGCCAGGATAGGCAAAGCAAATTCGGAATACATTAGCACTGCTGATCAGCAGGCAATTTAAACCTCCCGCAGATCATACGGAAGCCGGCGAGCCGCGTGGGAACAATAGGGGGCTGGTGAGCTTCAGAGGAATATCACAGCTCTCCAAAGCACTTACCCTAAATTCAACTAAAGAACTCGAAGGCTCCTGTTGTTTTCCATTGCCTGAAGCGGGGATTAGCTGGTTGGCGGAGGACTTTTAAACTCTGCAGCTCCCTCACAGTTTCCCTGCATCTCCGCAACTCCCTTGCAACTCACGGTGACCGTATTCCACTGAATACAAGCACAGTTGGTTTTTTTGGGCAGTCTCCAGGAAATTCAGCTGAGGGAGACACGAGAGAGACTTGGGTTCGACCAATAGCAACCTCAACTCACCCAAGCTCAGTCTTTCTTCCTAGCCACATAGGAATAATAATAATAATAATTAAAATAATAATAATTTTTAAAAAAATAATATTAATAATAATAGTAATAATTGAAGAGCACAAGACATAGATCATCTCACAATTACCCTGAACCAGACTGGAATTGAATTTTATTCCAGTTAAGAATGGCAGATACCAGCACAGTTCAAACAGTGCAGGAACCTGCCACCACCAGCCACCTGCTCGTAAAAGACAGAGATCACCCAAGCAAGAGGTGGCTAGGAAGATCAAGGCCAAGGCAACATTGGCCAAAAGGCCTTCCAAGCAGCGGATAGGGAGGCTAAGCGATGTCACCAGGATCTAGAGAGACAATTCTCCCGAGCCGAAAGGAGACAAAACTCCACTGAAGATGAATTAGAGCCACCCAATTACAGGGAGGAGGAAATTTTTGGCACAAGGAAGCCCAGCTAGGAACCTCTGGAAACAGAGGCCGATACGGAACAGGGGAACGGCTCTCTCCTAAGCGAGGGGCCTGGAGATCTGGGTTCAGAAGCAGGCACCCATCGCTCAGATAATCATGGAGCAATATCTTCAGAGCACCTTCAATCCCTGATATCTCAGGCTGTCGCACAGGCCATGGCCTCCTCAAGACACCATTGTTCCAGAACAAGGTCGAAGGCCTCTAGGGGCGGCTCCCGCCTTTCTCAAGAGGAGGCCTCTGAGTACCAAGACTCTATTTCCTCCTCCAGGTCCTCCAGAGGCAGGAGGTCCTGCGGAGGACCATGAGCTGATGGATCAGAGACTGTCCGACGAAGAGGATGTATCTCCAGATCCTCCTCTGTTTGTAGGCCTGTTTAATCCGTCCTTATTCAAGACGCTGCTACATAAAGCCAGTGGCACTGCAAATATCGAGAGGCCCCCGATTCCGCAGAAAGAAACTTCCACCAATCCCTCAACTAGTAAGGTCACAAACAAAGTGTTTTCACAACCCACCTATACCCAGCACTTTGTCCCCTGTCAACCTCTCTTTTTTGATTCTGTTCAGAACAACATGGAGGCATCGGGTTCCTTCCTCCCAATGGGGGGGGGACAGACAAGAAAATGTTCAACATAGATCTGGCACTATCAGCGATAATAGAAGTGCCAACAATAGATGAACCCATTGCAACCCTCTTTTCTCCACCCCCGATAGCTGGGGATGCGGCGGAGGCCCCGAAATCAGAAGACAAGAAGATGGACCTCATGTTCCGCAAAGCACACCAGGCCTCGGCGTGGGCAATCAAGGCAGGCATCACTACATCCTTTTTCGCCAGGACATCTCTTCTTTGTGTCACCTCCAGTCGAGTATTCCCCCAGTGGAGGAAAAAACTCACCAGAATTTAAGGAGGTTAGTGGCGGCAGCGGAGCTCATGTCGGATTCCTCCTTACACGCAACCAATTTCTCTGCCAGAGGAATAGCGTACAACACTGGTGCACGCAGATTGCTGTGGCTCAAGCATTGAAGAGCAGACATGGACTAAGTGGCGTTTAGCGGCGACACCCTATAAGGGCGGCCGGCTCTTTGGCGAGGCGCTTGACCCTTATCTAATTGAAAATAAGGACAAACGTAAGATCTTGGCTCACCTGATAAAAAGGACGGAGAGGAGAGCTCCCTCCTATTCCCGCAGACCGTCCTTCTGACCTGATGCAGGCACGGATCAGGGGGCCTTTTCCCATCCCTATCAGCCCAGATCGGACTGTCAAGGTGAGAGAAACAATAACAGGGACAGGTTCAGACAACAGGCTCAAGCAAGGCGGCCCTTTCGAGGAGCTGGGGGGCGTCCCTACCGCAGATTCAAGTGACGGCCCGAGGGGCTCCCCCTTTAGTGGCCGGCTAGCCCTTTTTGCTCACAAATGGCAAGCCACCACCACAGACCTTTGGGTCCTAAATACCATCAGATTCGGCCTATCTCTAGAAGTCCTCTCAACACCCCCGAACCGGTTCATTCCTTGCCCATCTCCAAAAGATCTAATCAAGAAGAACCTCAACATAGAGGCCATCCAACACCTCCTGGATACTCAGGCTATAGAACCGGTAAAAAGAGATCAGTGGGGACAAGGATTCTATTCCATCCTATTCATAGTCCCAAAGAATTCGGGGGGGGGGGGGGTGGAAAGCAATACTAGACCTAAAGAGTCTGAACAGAAACCTGGAGTACAAAAAATTCAAAATGCAAACCCTTCACTCGATATTAGCAAGCATCAGGAAGGGGGATCTTCTGACATCCATAGATCTGACGGAGGCCTACCTGCACATTCCCATACTTCCGGACCCCCGGAGGTTCCTCAGGTTGTACCACACAGGTCAACACTTCCAATACAGGGCCCTACCTTTTGGACTTTCTTCAGCTCCCAGGGTGTTCACAAAGATATTGGCAACAATCGCGCACACTTGAGAACAATTCCGCTGTACATCCAATGCTATCTGGACGACATTCTCATCCAATCCTCATTGGTCCAGACAGCACAGTCAGACCTGGCACTGACTCTGAAAACCCTTCAAGACCACGGGTTCTCAGTAAATTTTCAGAAGAGTCAGACCATTCCCTCAAACCGTCTTCTTTATCTGGGAGCGGTCATAGACACACAAAAATGCACGGTCCATCTCTCTCAGGACCATCAACGCAGCATTCGAACCCTGGTCAGGCTCATCCGAAGGAAGCGATCCTCAACGCTGGCTACACTCTCACAATTGTTAGGAAAGTTGGTGTCATGCCTCGCAATCGTACCTTGGGCAAGACTACACTCCAGAGAGCTCCAGTGGTTCCTACTTCCGTTTCAAAGAGTGGGGATAGGCTCCTCAAACCGAAGAGTGAAAGTGCTACCAAGGGTCCTGAGATCGCTCCAGTGGTGGTCATCCCCAGCGATGGGGAAGGGACACTTGTTCAGGGAAGCCAACTGAGTCACCCTTACAACGGATGCCAGCCTATTCGGCTGGGGAGCGCACCTGCAGTCACAGCTAGCACAGGGTCAATGGTCAAAGAAAGACCTAAAGCACAACATAAACTGGCTAGAACTCAGAGCCATACACATGGCCCTCCGTCACTTCCGCAGCGCAGTGGCACATCAACATGTGCTCATACTCACGGACAACGTGGCGGCCAAAGCACATGTCAACCGACAAGGACGCACGCGATCCAGGGCCCTCATGAACGAAGCACAAGCGCTGGGAACCTGGGCAGAAAACAACCTAACCTCCATCAAGGCCAAGCACATCTCAGGAGAAGCCAATTACCAGGCAGACTTCCTGAGCAGGACAACGATAGACCATTCAGAGTGAAGCCTGCACCCTGCTCTCTTCAGAGAGGCAGCAGAGAGATTCGGCCATCCAGTGTTGGACCTGTTTGCCAGTCCAAAGAATACTCAGCTTCCGATGTTCTTCTCTCGTTTTCCGACATCAGGAGCAGAGACAGCGGATGCATTCCGAGACCACTGGCCGAAAGGACTGCTGTATGCATTCCCACCTCTTCCTCTGTTACAAGCAACCATCAGGAAGATATTGCAGGAACAGGTGGAGGTGATACTCATTGCACCGCACTGGCCAAGACGGCCGTGGTTTGCCGATCTCGTAAATCTATCTACATTTCCACGGTGGAGGATTCCACACGACCAAATTTCCCTCAACGAGGGGTCCCTGCTACATCCAGACCCACAGTGGCTTCCAATTGACCGCCTGGCGCTTGAGCGGAGTCTTCTAGAGCAGCGGTTCTCAACCTGTGGGTCGCGACCCCATTTGGGGTCGAATGACCGTTTCACGGGGGTCGCCGGACACCGCAGTCCGCCATTTTTTCCCCATTTCCCCTCGGCCGTTGCACGCAGTTCGGCCCGTCACGCCCCTCCTCCCCGGCCTGCCCTCGCCAGCGCCGCCCCCTTTTCTCCGCGGCGGCCAATGGGGGCGGTGGGGCGGGGGCGGCGCGGCTACGGCTCCCCTTCCTCCTCCCAGGCGCCGTGGGGGCTGCCTGCCTGCCTGGCTCTGGCTCTGCCCTGCTCGCTCCCTCCCTCGCTCGGCGGCGGCCGGAGCAGGCGGTAAGGTGCCCAGCCAGCGGGCACTGCGGCCACGCAAGGCGCGCGGCGGGCCGGCAAGATGAACTACCTGGTGAGTCCCTGCCGGGCGTGGGGGGAGGCCGAGCCGGGGAGGAAGCCGGGAAGCCTGGCCAGACGCCCCCCGCCCGGCTGGCCGGCCTAACCCAAGCGGGACTGGCGCCGAGAGCGAGCTGGCCCGGGCGGGCTCCCCAGTCCTGCCACCTGCCTACCTACCTGCGGCTGCTGCCGGCCCTGCGGAAGGCGTGGGAGTCCCGGACAAGCTGGGCAGGCGGAGCGCTGCAACCTGGACGCCGGTCCGGAGCGCGGACTTGGGGGCCGGAGGCAGCCGCCGGGCGCCTTTCGCTTCTCTCGGGCCACCGGGCGCCTCTCGCCACAGCCGGGCCGGTCTCGGTGAAGTGCGGGCCTGCTTCGAGGTCCGGCTGCCCCGACCGCATGGGTGGCTGCCGGAGGGTGAGGAGGAGGCCGGGCCTGGGACATGGCGGAGCGGGAAGGAGGCTGATCGGCCCATCGCACGGCATATGCGTGGGTTGGGGTCGCGCCACGCATGGGCGGCGCAGGTGGTTCTCGGCCTGAAAAAGGTTGAGAACCGCTGTCCTAGAGAGAGACAACTTCTCACAAAGAGTCATTAGGACTCTCCAGGCCTCTAGAAGGCCTACAACTAACAGGATCTATGATTCCACTTGGAAAAATTTTTTGCGGTTGGTGCAACAGGCAACAACTAGACCCATGCAACATCTCTATCCCAAATATCTTAGCCTACCTAGCGGAAGGTCTGAATAGGGGGTTAGCACCCAATACAGTTCGTAGACAGGTGGCTGCCCTATCAACCATTCTTACCTAAGGCAACTCCTAAAATCTAGCCCGACACCCAGTGGTGCGATCCTTTGTAAAGGGTGCATCTAACAGTACACAGATGTGGTACACAGATACCCCTCCTGGAATCTACCTAAGGTCCTACAGGCCATAACCTTATCTCCGTTTGAGCCTGTCAGGACCTGCGACCTACAGTACCTGACCCTTCAGGTTGCCTTCTTAGTCGCTGTTACCTCAGCAAGACGCATCTCAGAACTAGCAGCCCTGTCAGTGAGGGAGGACCTTTGTACCTTCCATACGGACAGGGTGGTGTTACGCTTGGACCCCTCCTTCGTACCAAAGGTCAATTCCCTATTCCACAGAACACAGGAGGTGGTGCTACCAAACTTTTGCCCTGAACCATCCCATAAACTGGAGCTCAAGTGGCACACCTTAGACATTTGCAGAGTTTTAAAACAGTACATCAAGTGAACGGCACCCTTCCGTAAATCGGAAGCACTGTTTGTCTCCTTCCTTTCTCACACAAGAGGTTGGAGGGTCACTGCATCCACAATCGGTAGATGGATTAGAAGGTGTATAGTGGAGGCATACAGGGGACAGTCCTTGACGGTCCCCAGACGAATCACTGCACACTCCACGCGCAGTGCTGCAACCTCAGCAGCATGGGCAACTCAGGCTTCGATTGAAGAAATATGTAGAGCAGCGACGTGGACGTCGCCTTCCCCTTTTATAAGACATTACAAATTAGACAGATTCGCATCTGCGGAAGTCTTCTTTGGCAGGAGGGTACTCCAGTGCATAGTATCAGAGAGTGGGATACAGGCCCAGATGGCATCCTACCCACAAGGACAGTGAGTCTTTGATATGTCCCATTGGTGGATTCTCCACTCGTCATACTGGAGAAGGGGCATTGGTCTTACCTGAACGCCTTTTCTCAGCATGATGATGGAGAATCCACTCCCACCCTAGAGGCCAGTCAGGTCCTGTGAGGGGAGAGGATGGAGTCAACACAAGAAAACATAGCCAAACAGCTTTCGCTTCGTCGAGACTGGGGAAGGGAGGTCCCAGGAGGAGAGGCGGAGCAAAATTGGACAACTAGTCTACAGGCAGAAGACGAAGTTAACCCATTGGTGGATTCTCCATCGTCATGCTGAGAAAAGGCATTCAGGTAAGACCAACACCCCATCTCTATGTCTGGATTGAGCTTTCTTGACTATTACCCAGTTACTTTGACCAAGTACAGCATTTTGCTTTTTCACTGGATTTTATGAAAACAAGAATGTTGTCCATCAGCAACATAGTAATATTTTACTCTAAATTTCTGAATGACCTCTCTGAACAGATTAATGCAGATGTTAAACCTTAGGGAAGATAAAAGGGAATTCAAAAGGCTATACTTATTCAGATCTAGATCTGAATTTTTTCATCATAGTCTTTATGACTGAAGGCCCACTCCTTCACTGATGAAGTTCAAGTTTATTTAAAAAAAACCATAAAAAGAGATTGGAATGAAAGGTATCAAACAAACCTTACTTCTAAAATGCAAATGTGCTACAGTATGACAAAATATCTCTTAAGTAGCTTATAACCTCCACCCAAATACTCCCATCCTGCCAGATGTAATAAGCTATAGTAGCTAAAGTCAAGTGAGGAGGTAAATCTCTATCAAGCATTTTGTCATCAGAATTTAACAAATGAAAATCATAAAAAAGACTTTTATAAATTGAACTCTCAGAAATGCTGAATCTTAAGTGTATGTATAATTGATTTTATCCTCAAAGCCAGCACACCACATTGTATTATCAAGGATTCTGTGAAACTTTATGCTGGGCCATTCTTAGTAATGCCCAAAGCACGCAGAGAAATTCTGGTTCTTTACCTCCATCCCTGCCATATAGTAGTCTTTAATAATGAGCTCTTACTAGTATTTAATCAAATTTTGATACTTTTTTTACTTCTATATATAACTGTCTTCCAAATTGCTCATTGTGTCAACTGCATAAGTCACATCTGCATTTACAGAATAATCAAGACCTTTGACAGAAGCATCCATCATATTAGCTAAAAGATCTAGAGTTTTCTGGAATCCATTGAGATCTATTCATTCCAAGGAGGACTATCCTGGTGTTTCCTCAGCGAAAGGAATAGTTGCTGTAACTCTAAATTTCAATGGGAAGTGGTTCTGCCACAGCAAGGGAACAGCTCCTCCAACTTCAGAGATCCAATTACCTTTCTAATGTCTGAAGAGGCCAAGGGATGTAAGATCATATACAGTGTAAATAGGGAGGCCAAGCAAATTTATAACATTTGCCTGTGTTTTATTAAATATAATGAGACCTTTGTGCAGAGTTTGTCAGAATGTGCACAATATTAAAATTAATAAGTGTGCCAGAATATTGTATCATTTTTCCAAGAAATCTTATTAGTTCCTTGTACACAGAAGAAGAAGCCACAATAAAATCTAAATTTGGAGAAGTAGAATTGTCCCAAATCAAGAAGAAATGAAATAGTTGTAATTGTTCTTATATCTTTTAATTGGTGTAATGCTCTAATATTTGTCATAAAATGGTATTAAATTGAAATAAAAATGGACATGGGTCATTGAACATTTACCAGACAGTGGATGAACACAAAAAGTGACATGGTAGTACTACAATTACACATGCCCACTCAGGATGGAAAGGTGGATTTACAAAAATATATTGGTCCAAACTGCAGTACTATAGCAAAATACTAGATGAAATACAAGTATTTGTTGAAATTATCATTTCAAATATCAGCATTATTCAGATGAATATGATGATAAAGCAAAAGTAATGTGTTTAATTTATACAGAAAATAGATTATATGAATGGCAAGATGGGAAGGGATGAGACATGGAATTAAAGTTGAAGGTCGAAACACTAATAGTTTGAAAGATAACATTAGTTTCTAGGGAACTTTCACTAGGGAAAGTGAAAAATTTGGCTAAATGTTAAATTTTAAGAAGGCAAAGGAAATGATATCCAGTGGACTAAATAAAGACTGATTGTCTCCATTAAACAATGCTCACTAAACAAAATCTTACGTAATTAGAGAATATCATGTCAGCAAACTAGTAAAAACAATCATGCTTGAGAAAGTTGAACAAAGTAGCAGAAAAGAACAATAAATGCCATCAAGAAATAAGAGTGCCTTAAAAGACCTATAGATTCTCACTGATTGCGATGGCAGGTGTTTTTCCATAGCCACCACGGATTGTAGCTATGTTGATGTCACCTAACCAAATGGTTATACTTACCCCTTGTGTTTAAATAAAACCAAAGCTGATTTAAATTTCCCAGCAAATGCTTAATTGTTGATCTTACACCTGTGCAAAAAGCTGCAATTTAGTTACAATCCTAGGACAAGTAGTTTGTATACAGATCAGATAACTAATCCTCAACTTATGACCACAATTAGAACCAGAATTTCTGTTGCTAAGTAAGACAATTGTTAAGCGAGTCATGCCCAATTTTACATCCTTTTGGCCACAATTGTTAAGTGAATCACTGTGGTTGTTACGTGAATCATGAGGTTGTTAAGCGAATCCTGATTCCCCTGTTGACTTTGCCCACTGGGAAGGTCACAAATGGTGATCCCATGACCCTGGGACACTGCAGCTGTCAATTGACAAGCGCCAGAATTTTGATCATGTGACCATGATCCTGCAATGGTTGTAAGTACAAGGACTGTTTGTTGTAAGTTGAGTACCTGTATAAGACAATACTGAACAAATATTATAAAATCTCAGTATGACTTGTTTGTGCACCTAAAAATAAAATACACTAATAATTAAATTTAAATAATATTAATGCTGTCACAAGGATGTGATTTTTGCCCACATTGCTTACTAGGAAGTCAGATGAATTTTCTTGTTTTCTGCTAACTAAAAGTGGACTTTATCATTATCAGAAATACAGTAAGTGGAGAATGGATAGCTGCCTATGGTGATTTTGTTATAAGATGTCGATTTCTTAGTTAAGAATTACTGTTTTCAATTTTACATATATACTTGATCTACTTTATCTATTGGCAGAAACATAACATAAAACAATAGTTCAAGTTAAATTACAGTATGAGAATGTTAGCATGGAAGTAGAGACTATTGTAGGAAACTAAGTTAGCTGAACAGTGTGTTACACCTTTATCGTATTTATTGACCACATATAAATGCCTTTACACCATATTTTAATCCTGATAAGGGGTAAAAGGCCTTTATTTTACTGCACTTATAGCTGCCTATTATTTGCAAAATCGTTCTAATAAAAATGAATATGTATTTTATGAATTATGCAGCACCAGCTAAATGAAATATTATGGAATAATATAAGTTTATTATATTAACATCAACTGAATTAGTCTTAAAATGGAACTATTTCTTGTATATTGCAATTTTCCATTTTTAAACAAATATTTTATAACTTTTATATTTATATTTCAAAATTCTAAAACAATATAATTGATACTGAATAAACTGAAAAGTAGCATCTTTTTACCAGGTGTGATACCACAGACAAGTTAAAAACTCTTTTGCCAAGACTGGAACAAGAATTAAAGGATCCAATGAAGTTTAAAGATTTTTATCAGTTTACTTTTAACTTTGCTAAAAACCCTGGGCAAAAAGGTTTAGGTGAGTTTTTTTAAAATTATTGTGTTTTCAATAAGAGATTTTATAATATGATTTAACAAAATGAAAGCTTAGGTGAGACTCACTTGTAAATTTTTTTAAGCGAGATATTAGGTTGGCAGGGAAGGCAACATTATTGTGATCCATGACTAAATGAATGGTGTAACTTACATGTTTTGAATAATAAATGTCACATTATTATTTTAAAAATAGACAAAATATCTTGATAATGGGATAGTATATTACAGTTTTTTCTTAAGTAGAAATCAATATATTAGCCATTATTTTTACAATAATAGTTTTTAAAATCTCAGTTCTTAAGCATTTGGCAATTCTGTCGAATAGAATTTAGGATATTCAGTCAAATCGTGTGGACTTTTGTGATGTTCCAGAAACAAATTTCTTTTACAATATTTTTTCTCTTTATGGTTTCTCATACTAATTTAGCATACATGTTGTATATAAATCTAAGTTGCTACATCTCAAAGACAAGTTTGTACATTTCAGCAGACTCTGGTGGCTTTTCTTTCTTTTTCTATATAAAAACATTTGTTTCATTTTTTGATTCATTGGCCCCTTTAGCTAAGGCAATGATGGATAGGTTTATGGTCTGTAGGGCCCTTGGTGCTGTGAGCTTGATTGTTTTCTTGCAGACATTTCATTATCAAATTAGGTAACATTATCAATGCTAGAAGAGTGGGATTTGCTCTTATTTTATATACTAATAGCTTGCCCTATCTGTTAGTGGGGGTGGTCTTGGTGGTTCCTTGGCTAGGCTATTGTTTACCTGTTCCCTTGTTTGTCTGGGTTGGTAGTTCTTGATCGGGGTATTGCTTGCTTCTTGATTATTGAGTATTAATCTTTGTGTTACTCTCTGCTCACCTGGGTGTTGATTGCTGATGAGGTGTTTTGGTCTTTTTTGTTTCCTTTTTGTTTATTGTTTCTTTTGAATGGTATGTAGATGTTGTTTATTTTTATGTGCCTGTTGATGGCTGATTTGACTATGTACCAAACCTAGGAACTCTTTGGCGTTTTTGGACTTGGCTTCACAGTTCCCAAGTTAAATTATGATTAAGTCTGATCATAAGTTGTTAAATTAAGGAGTTTTCATTATGTCTTCTAACTGTTAGTTGGTGTTAATGGGTGAGCTTGGCTAGTCTTCTGTCTATTTGTCCTACATAGTCCTTGCATTGTGGGTTGTAGATGACTCCTGCTTTTCCTTCTGGGGCTGCTGGTTCTTTTGGTTTACTTAGGATGTTTTGGAGAACTTTAGTTGATTTGTATGCTACTATGATGCCATATGGTTGAAATACTTCTATTTTTATCTTTTCTTTGCACATTTATGAATTAAATGTGTTTAAATATTAAATGTTCAGAGGCTGAACATAAATGTTTCAGTTTTTCAGGACCTTAAACTGTGCATCCTGTGTTAAGGCAACTAACTGTGTTCTAGTTCTTATATATTATTATATATAAATGGTTATATTTGATAAAAGAAATATATCATAGACAGATTAAGCAAAGTTGAAATCCACTTGGACTGCACATGGATAAAGCTAGTCTGGTTAATGTGTACAAACATGGCATTAGAAACAGTAGTTATGACAGAAATTGGAGCTAACTTTCAAAATTCAGATCCTCTCTTAAAATAATCTAATGCACCAAAGGAATGCTAGCCTTATCTTTTAGAGACATATACAGATTGTGAATGCCATGCAAAAGATAGCACATGCTATCCTGGGAAGGAAATATTTCAAGTTTACACTGAACATGCATTTATATACAAAACAAATTACGGTATTGTTGTCATATTTGTTGTTTGTCACAACAAAATGTGATAAGAAAAGACTATAGTTAGTAGGTATTTTTGAAAAAGCAGTATGATAATCAAATTAATACAAACCCACTTTTGTAATGTTATTTTGGGGGATTTTTAGCTGCTTGGAGTTGACTTGGTAAATTAGGAAGAATTGTCACTCATGGCAAATGAGCATTTCTTTTAGATTCATTCTCATTGTTTTATTCCACTAATTACTTAAATATCACAGTTACTTAAGTTAAAATTAAAATTGATTTGGCACACAACTTTTGTAGATTGCTATAAGAAAGGTCTACTCTAGAATTTAGAAGTCGCTTAGAGTATTTGGAATTCATTGGTTAAAGAAAAGCATATCATGTTATATATAATATTGTAGCTACCATTGTTTACCTTGTAAACAAATGATATATCAAGTGAAATGAGTACAGTATAGTCATCGTGCATGGACAATCTTCAAGGAGGACAACCATTTGTAGATTTACAAGACAAATGGTTACAATGTCATAATACAATAAAGGTACCGTATTTTCCGACGTATAATACAACTAGGTGTATAAGACGACCCCCAACTTTTCCAGTTAAAATATAGAGTTTGGGCTATACTCGCCGTATAAGACTACCCTTCTTCCAATGCACACCAAATAAAAATTTAAAAACATCAGATTTGATTTCAATATGGTAATTTTAATTCAAATGCTTATGACATGCAGGTACTTAGCAGGAAAACTGTCACTTATAAACATAAGTCATCAAACATGTAAACATAAAACAGTGCAAGTGGATTAAACTTTTCCTAATTCACTCTAAAGCTGAAAGGAAGGATAAGACAATAAACCCATGGGAGCTGCCATGCTGTTTGTTTTCTAAGCTGTCAACCAAACTGGAACTGATGATGATAGGAGGAAGATAAGAAACAATAGAGAGAGCAAGTGCCGGGCAAGTCCCTGGCGAGTCAGCAACGCCTATCATAACTGCAAGCTATTTTTACAGGTTTTGCTGGTGTGACAGTTTCCCTTTAAAAGCCTTCAAAATCATCCTGTTCATCTGATATCTTAAGTACATCAATGACATCTTGTGATACATTTGTAAGGCAGTCAAGATGGTGTGGTCTCAGCTTCGGCTTCTTCTTCATCTTGCCACAAGTAGTCGTCCTCCATACCATCTGTTGTGAGTGTCCCTAGACCAGCTTGGGAAGTGTCAGAGGATGAGGATGAGCAGCCAGGCCCCTCTGGGTGTTTTCCCCTCCCGGCAGCCGAGGAAGAGCAGCCAGGCCCCTCTGGGTATTTTCCCCTCCCGGCAGCTGAGACAGACAGGGAGGAGATTTACAGGCAGTCTGGGTCAGATTCGCAAAGTGAGCGGTCAGATTTGGATCAAGAAGATAGATGGCTTGATCCGAGATTCCGAAGGTTTGATAAGCGAAGGTGTCAGTTAAGTGGAAAAAGGAAGTAATGGGGGGAAGTGACGTATCGGAAACTATATTAGAAGGGAAAAGAGAGACTACGCCTTTGTCACGAGCAACGTTAATCAAGGAGTAGCCTGATATCTGGAGCAGTGCGTTTGAACTCAGTCTTCTGATGTTTTGGAAATCTACGGAAGAATAATGAGGTCTTGGACAATGTGATAAAGAAAGAGTGAGTTAATTGGAAGGTGTGGGAAGAGCATGTTTCGATCTAAATGTAAATAAATGAGACTTGGCCGTTCCTGCCAGCAAAATGCCAGCAGCGTGCTTTGAAGTGAATCCTTTTGAAATGTGTTAAATAAACCTCTTAAAGACATATTTATGTGGATTTTAATGAGCTGAGAGGGGCCAGACATAACACCATCTAATGAGTTTGATATGCCACACTTCTTGAAAGACTTGATTACTGTTTCTGCATCAATATCATTCCAGGCTTTTATGACAAACTTTCACAAAACATCCAACCGTGGAGCACGCATGTTTCCTCCTTTTGTGAATGACTTTTCGCCGCTAACCATCCATTCATTCCACTGTTCTCGAATGTGATCTTTAAATGGCTTGTTTAGGCACACATCCAGTGGCTGTACCAACGATGTCAATCCTGCAGGAATAACTGCCACATCTGTGTTTATTCTTGCAAGCCTTTGCTTGGTGCTGGGAGTTAAATGAGCCCTGAACATATCCCACACCAGTAGATTACGTTTTTGAATAAGTCCACCTGGTCGCCTGCTCCATACATTATCAAGCCATAGCTTTACCCCTTCTTCATCCATCCAGCCTTTTTCATTCACATGTACAAAACAACCAACAGGGAACTTGAGTTTCGGCATTGTTTTTCTTTTAAAAATAATCATTGCTCTCAGTTTGGCACCATCAGCTGTGCATACTAGTACCACTCTAAAACTGGACTTCTCATGTCCTGTTGTTTTAATTAAAATTGTTTTTTCACCTTTTGATGGACAGTTTTATTTCCAACCATATCAAAATTCATTGGAGTTTCATCCATATTTCCAATACTACTTAACGCATAGCCATGTTTAGTGCGTTGTTGTATTATGTATTGATGGAAACTATTTACTTTGCTATCAAGATCTGCAGGTAATTTTTGTGCAATTTTCGTCTTTTGCCTCAGTACCATATTATACCTTCCCAAGAATCTAGTACACCAGGATACAGTGCCCTTAAATCTGTTGCTGTGATCTGGCTTAGATTTGGCCCACTGAAGTGCAAACAAACGTATTTTATTTCGTGTCACTACATAACCATTTTGGCAATGCTCATTCACCATGTCTGCTACATGTTTTTTGAGTTCTGGCCAATGTGAGGTGCCTCTTCTTAATGCACACTTACCCCTTGGCATACTCTTTAATGCTTTTTCATTTGCTTTCCAGTCCCGAACCATCTTTTCTGTTACTCCATATTGTCTTGCAGCAGCGCAGGTATTATGTTCCATGGCAAAGTTTACAACTTTAAGTTTGAAACTGGCTTCATATTTCTTTCTTCTTGCTGGTGGAGCCATGATGGGGTCTTGACTGTTGGACCTTTGTATACTGTACTGTATGTACTGGTGCTGTACTGTATGAACTGGTACAGATACTGGTGCTGTACTGTATGTACCCAGTATACAACAACCAGCCAATCATGGCAAGCGATATACCTTACCGGTGATTGGCTGGTTGTTGTATACAAAGCCTGCTTGGATTGGGTGGGTCAGCTCTCCCTGCCTGCCCAGCCCTCCCTGTCGTCTTATACGCCGTAGGGAAAAAATGGACAAGTTAATACACCCTTTCACTGAAGAAGGGGAGAGGGAGGGGGGAAAGGGAGCGAAGTTTTCTGAGTTCTCATTGGCCACCTGTAAGCCCAAATGAGTACAGTATTCCCTCCTTCGCGGGCGCCCCTTTATGCCAGTGCTGAGCTCAGGGTGTGTGCGTGCATGCATGCGTGCAACTCCCCGCTCCCCCCGCCCACCTTGTATCCTGCTCTCTATTCCCTCCTTTCCCTGTTTTGGAAACTTCCGTGCAGCTTTGTGGATCGTGCAGAAAAGAAAAAAGGGGGGGAACCACCCCATCCTGTGTTGTCCATCTATGCAAATATACCAGCCTTGGTAGTTGCTTGGAGACGAACACACTCAAATCCTCCGGATTGGCACCATCTAAGCCGCTGCTGCTTGCTTGATTCCTCTCCCTGGCCCCAAAAAATGGTCTTTGTCCAGCCCCCGAGTCCCCCCACCACCACTCTTTTTTTTGTTTTACAGCTCCCTCTCTCGCACTCCAATTGGTCTTTTTGTGTATTTAGGAAGGAATTTTTAATAGGCACTTTTTATATTAAAAGAAACCGATATATTAAGTGACGAGGCTGCCTCCTGTGCTTCTGTTAGCTGTTTGGTTAGACGCTACTTGGGGGACCTTGGGTGGGGCAAAGGGGGGGAGATGGCTTCGCGGCGAAGGCTTGGGGGCGCTGCTTGCAGGACAGGCAAGGCGGCTGCAGGGCTCGCTGTTGGCTACGCCCCGCAACAGCTCCAGGGGAATTGAGCCCAGTTTCCCGGTGCTAGTATCCAGGAAGCCAACGCAGCTGAGTTCGCGCCACAACAGAAAACTAGCCAAGCACCGTACGTGGGAACGCAGCCACGGTGGCAGCCTTCGCACATGGGGCAGCTGAACGCGGGGCCGAGATTTGGGCTGTTTATAAGGCAGTGCCCCTGAAAAGCAGAGCCTCTCTTTTCCCCCGTTGACGCTCCTGCTCCAAAGCCTCTGACCCCTCCATTCTAGCAAAGTGCTGCCTGCTTTCCTTTTTTCTCCTCCTTTCCCTCGGTCCCAACTCAGTTCGGCGGCGGGATGGATGAGATTTCTCCTGGCCCGCGTTTCAAAGGCGTTTGGTGATTAGACACACAACGACGCCCACAATAATTGGGCCATGAGGCACAACTTCCCCCAGGAGGCAGAAAGAATTCGGACAAGAGGCGTTTTGGAGGTCAGGCCGGGGCTTGGTCGGGCCCTCGCGGGGCGCAATTAGGGGCGGCTCTGCGGAGTCCTGGGCGCCTGACTCACGGAGAAAGCCGGCCGGGAGCCCACAATTAGCAGGCCCACCAAGAGGCAGCTGATGTGGACATCCCTGCAGCGGTCAGGCGACCCCCGAGCTCCCCGAGCCGGATGGGATTCCTGGCCAGCTGGCCATGGGGCGGGAGCAGCTCCCTCGCCGGGGCTGCTCGTCCTCCCCGGCCGGCCGGCTATCCCAGCCTTTCCAGGGCCAAATCCTGCAGGAGGGTGAGCCAGGCCAGGCTGGGCGGCAGGAAAGGAGGCGTGCTGCGATTCGCACAGTCCCGATCCCGGTCCAGAGGAGCGCCCCGGCCCCGGTGGATGGGGGGTTGGGAGGGGGAAGCCCCTTCCGATGCCCAGAAAGCAGTGCTTCCTCTCTTGCTCCAGGCATGGGAATATGGGCGGAAGTCCTGGGAAGGCCAAGTATGGGGGGGAGGAAGCAGAAGGCACCCGGGGCACCACTGACAGGCCCGGGGAGATGCATTTCAGCACCCGCCCTATAAGATGACACCTGACAACCCCCTACTTTTGAGAAGATTTTCATGGTTTAGAAAGTCGTCTTATATGCCCGAAAATACGGTATTTCCACATATCTAATATTTTACCATAGACGCCATTAAGCTGTGACCATACTATTTTAGGGACTGGATGATCCTTGGAAATTTATGCAGACAGTTGCATAGTGACGATTGCCAAAACTATTTCCCCCCGTTTATATTACAAAAGAAAAATTTACTGTCCAGTATATGTAAAGGAAACAGTTATTCCTGTTATGTCCATTTTTCATTGTAGACTCAATTCAGATTTAAAATACCTGGTTTAATATGCCATGCTTTAAGCCCATGTTGTCATATTTCTTTGGCTGCTCATTTTGATATTTTTTTGTTTCCTTAAGCTGAAAGTGTATGTAACATTTTAACGATTTTGACTTAAGTTTGGAATAAATATGCAAATTGAACTTATTTTTTCTCTGAGATATTTAAAGTATCAAAATATGGAGACAAGATGGGCTTATCTGTACAAGGCTCCATGCTTATTCACAATACACTATAATTTATTAAAACAAAAACATCCTCAAGTTTGTCCTGTCTTTGGTTGGCATGTTATTTGATAATGCATTTAATTAAAAAAAAATTCAAGCAAGTATGTACTATTAAGATTTTCAGCTGTTCCACTGATTTGTTTTTATTGGTATGTGCTATCTATTTATCATTCATTCATTCATTTATTTATTAAATATATATTCTGCCTTTCATTCAGGAGCTTATTGTCAATGTAATTTCTATTCAGAGACACAGATATTAGTACTCAAATGTCTATTCTGTTTTGTGCATACTTTCCACTGATTGAGTTGGGGGCAAAAAGCTGTCTCAATAGGTATAGTTTTATTTTTTTTAATGAAGGATTATATATTGTCAACTTCCAGTGGAGGCATGGCAAGCTAAACACATCTCTGTGGAGAGTGAAGATAACAACCATGGCAAAGACCAAAGAACCGGTGAGTAGACCAGTTCTTTGGAACCTGTCCAGATAAAAAGAAGACTGGAGATCACTCAAATGTGATTTGGATGGTTTGTCCTTGTGAGGACGCTGCAAGATAGTGGTCTCTAATAGATCTGAGTGCCAGGAAACAAAGGAATTAATCATCAAGTTCACAAGCACCAGCTGGCAATTTTAAGGACACTAAATTTGCTAAACTAACTTCTAATCATATGTGGAAATTGGTTATTTAAATATCTTCAGTCTAAAAAGTCACCTGGTAAGTTTATTTCTAAACAAATCAAAAATTAACTCAATTTGAAATAAATGGATTTTTGTGAGAACCAGAATTATTTTAACTATTTCCAGTCATAACAAAGATAAGAGACCTTTTGATTTAAATTGAACACCAGAGGGGACAAAAGTTCAGGGGAAAAAAGAAAAAAACTTGCCTTTAAGATTGTGATTTACAAAAAGATACAAAATACTATAACAATTGAAATATTAGAGATATTTGAAGTATGGGGCCAGAAATTAGTAGCGATGATATCAGTAACAATGTTTGCTTCTAAGGATTGAGTTGGCCTAAAAGATATTGATGAAGGAATGACACGTGAAAAAAAATGTTTGATGTAGTAATACTGGAATCCGAAATAGTGGATTTAAAAAGTGTGAATTACAAAACAGACAAAAGATGTAAATTGGAAATACAAATGACAGAAAAAGTGTGGATTACAAAACACACAAGAGATGCAAATTGGAGATACAAATGATAGGAAAAGTGTGGATTATAAAATAGAGAAATGAACAACCGCTATAATGACTTTTTACTGAATATACAAAAGAAGCCAGTTAAGGTTTTGAAAAATCAAAAGGGAAATACAAAAAACAAACCAAGAGAATGACCTGGATAATGACTTTCCGCTGGATTTACACAACAGATCTGTGAAAGCCTCGAAGAAGTCTTTGGGATAGGAAAAAGATATATAACATTTGAATGAATCAAAGATCAAGATTGTTGCAAGTAGAAGATGGAATATAAAGCTGGTTTGTTTGATCAAGGTTAAAATAAAGCTCTGGTTTATTTTTTATAAAGCTCTGGTTAACTGTAATGGACTTTTTGCTGACCCCAGAACTGCAAAGTTGATGATTTATGGTTTTGCATATAGAAGGGATAGATTATGGGAAGAAGAAATACTTATTTGTAAATTTATAGGGAGGTGATGAATTATCAAATTTGTTTTTCCTTCTGATGAAGATTGGAAGTCACTTCTTTTTACATATTTCTTTTTACTTCTTTCCTTTTTTCTGTTTTTCTTTTTTATTCACTTTTTATTTTTGTGAGTTTAATTTATAATTGCTTTTTCTGTTGTATTTAAAAATCATTAATAGAAATTAAAAATACATTTTCAAGTAAGCTTCACTGCAATGTATGCATCTAGGGAAAATATTAGCATAAGTAAGAGTATGAAAATATTTGTCTCGTTTATATTGACAAATCCAAATTCTGTTTCCATAACATTATTTTAATCTTAGGAATAATAAAGAATGGATCTGGTTAATTCATGAAAGTACATGCAGAATAAATAAAGATTAGTATGTATATTTGTAAAAATATGCATTGTTTTGGTAATCTCTCCCCAGATTTCAGTTTGTGTACAGTAGAGATAGTTCAAAATAATGAGCAGTGCACTTGTATCAGTGATAACCTCTGAGAAATACTTCTGATAAATTTCAGTGTAAGACTAGAACGCTGTGTAGTCTTTTACTCACATTCTTCTAAGTAAACATGCATTGGACTATTATGTAAAAAAGGAAGTTTTTAGTAGAATAGTTGGGGTACATTCTGAAAAATGAGATAAGACAGGAGAAAAACTATTTTGTGATAGTTGAAATAAATATGGTTATTCTCCATGTATTTAATAATTTCCCTTTCTGTCACATTCAACATTACAACTTGGGAGCTCGTAGTAAAAGACTGTAGTAAAAGGGTTGATAATTTGCATGAATAAGGTGAAATGTTGTTTGAGCTAGTGTCATAACATAATAACAAGGAAGAGTGATGTTTTGTATATCACATATCTAATATACAGCTTGGTAGGACAAACGAGGCCGTGAGACCTCATTAGACCCATTCCATATTTACAGGCCTTATGCGTATTTATTTTTAAACCTTGAAATGGCTTAGAATTTGTACTGTGTTTTTTAAAAATGTAACTTAAAATCTATAGAACTACAGATAGTCCTTGACTTACACCATTCACTTAGTGACCATTTAAAGTTGGATGGCACTAAAATATGAATTGTGAGAGTTTTTTACACTTACAACCGTTGCAGCATCCCCATAGTCACGGGATCCAAATTTGGATGGCAACTGGTTCATATTTATGATGTTTTCAATACCCTGGGATCATGTGATCGATCATGTGTTACGACCTTCTGACAAGGAAAATCAATAGGGAAGCCAGATTCATTTCATGTGTTATTAAATTAACAACTTAAGTGATTCACTTAACAGCTGTGGCAAGAAAGGTTATAAAATAAGACAAAACTCACTTAACTGTCTTAGCATCATAAATTTTGTGCTCAGTTGTGGTTGTAAGTCAAGGATTACCTGTACTGAATTTTCTTGCCATATATAACATAAAACCAAATATTTTTTTCATACTTTTCTGCCTAGGTGGGATATTGGAAACTCTAATAACAACTAACGTGGATTATAAATTACATTTATGTCTTTCAGATCTAGAAATGGCAATTGCATATTGGAATTTAGTGTTATCAGGAAGATTTAAATTTTTAGATCTTTGGAATAAATTTTTATTGGTAAGTACCCTGCAGGATTACTCCAAGTGTGTTTGTGCAAATTCTGAATAGGAATATAATAAATTTGTGTAACAGATCATATGGGAAGAAGGTTTGTGCATTAGAGCTTATTGATAGCAAATTGGGGGCAATTCACCAATGTGTCATCTGCATAATTACATAATTAAGATTATTTGCATCAGTTGTGCAAACTGCTTTGAAAACTACATATTTTGTCCATTATTTCTGGGTCAATTTGAAAATAATGGATTTTGTCTATTATAAAATTCTTTTGATTGGGGCCCATAAAGTTGATGTTTTACAGTAATTTTACTGTAACTTGTAAAATTACTGCATCTTGGTTTATTTTAGTCTCCTACTCTAATAATTCTGGTCAGTATCTTCTCAATAAAGATTTTACTAAATCTGTAAATCTAAATTGAATTCATACTAGATTTGTTTTCTTACATAGGAGCATCATAAAAGATCAATCCCTAAGGATACTTGGAACCTACTTTTAGACTTTGGAAATATGATTGCAGATGATATGTCAAACTATGATGAAGAAGGTAAGTGATGTAGATATTCAGACTTAAATATTGTTTTGAAATATTGTCTTTAAAAATTCTACTTTTAATTAGATATCTGATTAGCAATATTTGGAATGTAGTTATTAAGCGGGTTGGCAACCTTCTTTTCCATTGGAGCCAGAAGCCATGCTATTTTCACTTCCTCCTGCTGAGGTGAGTGTCACCAAAATGGCTGTCGAAGGAGGTGGCAAACACTCCCTCCTTCTCTGTTACAGGTCAGGTAAATATATTTCTTTTTGGGACAATGGGCCAGATGATTATGGGTGGTAGATCACATCTTACCTGTGGGTCATAGGTTGCTAGCTCTCACATAATCAGTGGGATTAATTTGGTTTCCATTATTTTAGTGACTTCCTATGAATACGAGTTAATTTTTATTTGTTTATAATTTTTATATATTTTATTTTGTTATTTATTTTATGTATGTATGTATTGCAAAGAGTTGTCATTCTAAAATGTAGCTAATGTACACTATTTAAATTAGGTGTTAAAAGTCTTTCTTCAGATTATTGTTATATTTTCCCATGAAGAAGATGCTTTAATTTTATAGATTTAGATTTAAATTTATAGGGCTGTCCATCTTGCCATAATGACTCTGGGGAGTTAGCAATAAATAAAAATATCATACAAATTAAAAAAATCATAATGACTATTAAGATAAAAACAAATCTGATCAAAGAAAAATACCTCAGGGGCTCCAGGTAATTTCTTGATTCCCCCATGTGTGAGAACACATCAAAGTCTGTCAGGCTTTTTGGAAAGTCAGCAGGATTGGGACCAATTTAATCTTGGTGGGCATGGTATTCCAAGGGGCAGGCAATGTGACAGAATAACTACAAGTCCAAGAGAACCTTTAGATCACAGGCCTGGTCTTTCAAAGGGAGAGCCACCTCATCCAGAACCAAAGTTGGAGCTTTTAAAAAGGTTTATAATTTTTGAATAATGATTCTACCTTACTGGGATTCAGCTTGATCCTTTTTTGACCAGCCTCCAGTATCAGGACAGGACATCCACTGCATCTCTTGTGTAATCAGCTGAGAGATGTATACTTGTGTTCATTAGTATTTTGATGGTATGTGTCCACAACCAACAAATGACTTCTAGCACTTTTATGTAGTTGCTAAATAATGTGAAGAAGAGGACTGGGCCCTCAGCCATTCTCTTCCCTATTCCTGTTAACTGGAATTGCCTGCTTTGAGAAGAATAGAAATGGGGCAGTAATTGACTTTAGGTTAGGACATATCACCAACTCCTCCAAGTGGTACAGATTACTATAAGATTAGATTGCTGTAAATATTCAGAGCCTTTATTCAGAATTGTTTAATTCTTCTTTAGGAGCGTGGCCAGTCCTAATAGATGATTTTGTGGAATACGCAAGACCAGTAGTCACAGGAGGAAAACGTAAAGCTTCCTAACCATGACTTCTCAGTGGACTAATTTTGCAGTCTGAACTGCATCGGGTAATGAAGACTTTTGGCCAATAACTGTGCACACACTGTCTCCGATTTCAAAAGTTGAGGTGGGATGCCACTGACAAAACAGAAATCGCTTCTTCTGCTGCAAGAAAATGATGGCTGACTCATGGACACTGCAAGAAGAAATTCAAAAGATAGCCCAGGGTATCTGTAGGATACTGGCTTCAATTACTGTACTGGTTGTATAATATAGGATGTAGATTTTGCATGATTTTATACTTTGGAAAAGTTTAACTAGAGGCCATTTTAGTAAAATTTTAACAGCACAGCATGCCATTCAGTTCATAATACAGGGTGAACACCAGCAGTTACATAAATACAACTGTATTATATTGTACTTATATTAAAAGCAGTATTTGTGATATATAAATTAAATCTCTAAATCAAATATGTGGTATGTGGTATTTTTCTGTATGTCTAAAAGATGTTGAGAGAATACAATGCAATATTTATTGTTTTATTTTCCTGATGCAGGATTCTGTGTTTATAAATTTTTTTTATTACAACCTCCATTTTTTTAAAAAATGCTTTCCTTATTCCAATGCCAAATGAAGTTTGTAGTCCTCATTCACACGATTTAATGGTTTGTTTATGGAAAGCAATTTCCATACACCAGATGCTTCTATTTCTTTTTGTTCCCTTCCTGGAGGTTAATTACAGTGAGAAAAAAAGACTTTTTTCAGGAACCAACTTTTGATGACAACTCTCTAAGGGACATCATTCTCATTGCCAGACTTAAGGAAGTTTTATCAGTCCTGCTTCTCTAACTGCTCTCCGCAAGGAAGCATTGTTGGGGCAACAAGCCAGAGTCCCCTGCTTTGCCGTTTGCTGTCCCATTGCATATCACAGTGGCCCACTGCTACCTGCCCTTTCTCAGTCACTGCCTACTCAGGCCCTCTTCCTATCAGCTTTCCTGCCTGCCTCCTGAGCACTTTCATTCCTTCCCTCTCCTTCTTAGGAGGTAAGAGAGTTGTAAGAAGGATTCAGGGATGCCTCTTACTCCTACCTGCAGCTTGGGTAGCACTTTCTTGGAAAAACATGCCCTATTGTTTAGACAGCTTTCCCAAATAATAGACAAGATGATTATTTTGGGATGCAGCCTGGATTATAATATTGTTATATCCAAAATTGACCATAGATAGCTCCATTAAAAGGGTGATTGCAGCAACGTGGCTTTAAGCATCAGTAACCTTGGCATGTATTTAATAATAAAGAAGCCTTGATTATTTTAAATATACAGAGTGAAGTGCAGGCACATTTTAGCTCAAATTAAATTCTGCTGCTATCACTGTCTACTTAATTTTCAACCAAAATTGAAGCTACTTGAAAATATCAGGCAGAAATAATTGTGCAAAAAAGTATCTTGTTTTGTGGTTTGTATTAAAGTATTCTCAGGGTGGTAAGCAACTTCTAAAGGACTAGTCAGAAAGAAATAGCATGTTGCCTACTAGTGGTTATTGACTCAGGATCCTGACCGAAAGTGAATTGCTTCTGTGCTACCAGTAGCACTACCGTATGGCTTTCTTTTTGTCTGGCTTCAAATAATAAAAGGAATGGCAAATGTAAAAAGTGGCTGTTGTGCCTCCTGTATAGCATAGGTGATAAAAATAGACATATTTTTAGATCCTCCATGATTTTTTTGAATTCTGTCTTCCACATGATTGTTAACACTAACTCTGCTCTTCATTGTGTAACTGGTCATTGTGAAAACAGACACAAAGAACATGTATGCTAAATATAAAGTGGAATTCTGCATGAATTAAAAAACTTCAGCATGGTACAGCGTAAACTGCAACTTAAAAGCAATCACTTTAATTTTTATTTCGGGAGTTGGAAACATTAGCTATAGAAATGTGAGAAATGGGTTATCTCTCATTCCACCACTAGATGCCAGTAACTCAGTTATTATTTTTCATTTTGTTGCTCTCAGATAAATATAGCAATACTAAAGGCTACTGTACTACTTTGTTGCATCCTCAAATACAACAGTATCTGTCACTGAACTTCTTCAAATGAATTTTTTTTTTAAAGAAAGAAAGCTTTACAAAGGTTTGGCTTTGAAACTCATTAAATGTGATGTTAAACATGCTTAAAATTAGTTTTAATGTTTTCTAATAGTCATCTTTACAGTTTATTCTTTTAATTCAAGAGCTAAGGAAACAATCACGTATTCCAGACGTTACCATTTTTTTATTAGAGTTAATTTGTTTTCTCTTGCATTCCTATTATAACAATATCAAACTATTCATATTGGGAGTTTTAAGAAATGTAAACTTGTAAACTTTCCTACAATGAGCAATATTCTAAAATGTAACAGTAGCTAAAGTGAAGATAAATATTTCACCTATCATTGAAACATTGAGAGGTTTCTATGCTTATAGGAAATGAAAAACCAAGACTGAGCAAAGGTGGTTATTGATGTTCCTCACACACAGCTGGCAAAGCTGATTGAATTCAACTGCTGATCTTGTTGCAGCATAAATATTATGAGGTTTGTTGGAACTGTGTTTTATTTGAAACAAAGTTGTGCATTCCCTTATTACTAGTAGAATATGTTCATTTACACTTTACACAATTTTATACTCTTCAATCAGTACACGTGTTTAAATCAAAGTCAATTCAAATTGGAAGATGGTATCTTCAAGATCGTTAGTATCAAATATAATATGTTGTCTGTTCTTCACAAAAATCCCATGAAACAGATCAAAATTTCAGTTTGATACAGGTTGAAAGAGAAAAACTAGACCAATATAAGACAAGCCATTTGGAATTTGTCCACTCTTTAGGGCAAATCCAGTATGGTTCTTCTGTAGTGCCACAGGATCTATCCAGTAATTGCATAATAGCTTTGTAACGTCATAGTGCAGGGATTGTAACAATGGAAATGCCAGTACAGGATGATGGGGCTGACCATAATAAGCATCAGTGCAATTTTTCTTTTGAAAACTAAATTCCAAGTCTTGAGATGTTTCACAATCTATGAGAGGTTGTTAAAGCAATCATATCATTTTCAAGGCTGTCATGGCTGTTTCCAGGCATATGTCCAGATACTTCACTTCCTTAGTCACAGCTTATTGTAAAAAGTACCTTTTTGGAAGGCACTGCCCAACCCTTTTAAATTCTCTGCCAAAGAGTTATGACTTGGAATAAAAATTAGCACTATTTTGCAACAGTTAAAATGCTTTATCTTTTTTTCAGCTTTATTACTGAAAGAAATTGAAACATATTTACTGAAAGAATAGTAAACTTGTATTTGGAAGCTGCATCTTCCCAGGCATTGTTAATAATAAAATAGTTTTCTTTCTAAAATAAAGTTTGCATTATTATAATAGGAAATCATTCAAGAATGCTAAACCTCATACTGCTACATGATAATTTTTATTATTTTGTAACCTGCTTTGTAAATATCCTCACACATCTGCAAAGCTGTGTCAGTTTACAATTTACATTTAAACCTATCAATTTTAAATTAATAATTACAACTTTTATCTTTTCATTGTGAGGTAATATAAAACTTACTTAGTTATTTTTATCATTCACACGAACATCTTGTCAGGTTTTACAAGGAAGAAAGACAAGAAGATAGGAATAAAAAACATCAGTGAAATCTCTTCTGAGAAGTGCAGAATAATTCATCTATGTATATGCACAACAAACTGATTCTAATGCACAATTGCTGAGCAGGAAAATCAGTTCCAATTGTTTGTATCATAATATAAATTTGCAATAAGACAGCATTTGATATACAGACAAATCTTCCTATCTTCAGTTAAATGTAGGGATTAGACAAGAGATTTGTTTCAGTACAGTTTTTGAATTACTTTCTCAATAATGTTTAGATCTTCTGAATGTAATGTCCGTAAAATCAACGTGTTTCTGTGTTGTTTAAGGAAACACAATAAGGCAGTGATTCCAAAATTGCAGAAATGTACCAATTTGAACAGCTTTAAAAATAAGTCTCTTAATTCAACATGTGTTTCTCAAGGGATAGAGTTACATAAACTGGAGAGACCAAATATTTCTTGGCTTGTTTTGTCCTGGGGCTTCTGAGTTTTGCAACTACACTTATTTGTGCTCTGCACACTTTCTAAGCTTGCAGCTTAAAAATAAATGGGAAAATATTTGGACTTAACAGTTTTATCTTGACCATTGGCTATCAGAGAAGCAGTGGCATATGCATGCCAGGAAAGGCCAGGCTTCCCTTATACGGACAGTTCTTTGCAATGACACAATGGCTCCAATATAAAGTGTTGCTTAATCTAAGCTAGAAGGCAAAGGAACAAAGAAACATCAAGTGCCTGTTTGAGACCAAAGAGAACTGAAAAAGCACGTCATTTAACAATGGAGAAATTTAAGGCTGCTTTGTTACTAGCAGGGGTAGGGGATGCTTTGGGCTATCGAAATTTTATTCAGGAAAACAATGCTTTAGGTGCAAAGATCCAAGAGGAATTGAAAGAAATTGGAGGACTCGGGAACCTGGTCTTGTCCTCTGACAAATGGCCAGTAAGTGACAATACCCTGATGCACATGGCAACAGCTGAAGCTCTCATCACAGGTAAGAGGAAAAAACAGATGGGAGGGTAGAAAGAGAACTGGAGAAGAGCTGTAATAATCATGTTTACTACCGGTAGTTGAGCAGTGAGCTAATACTACCTTTAGTGAATGATGTTAATAGGCCATGCATTTGCCCTAAATTTAAATAAGGTGAAAAAGAATGTAAATAAAGAAGGAAGTCTATGACTCAAATGCCACCTCAACCATGAACTCATAAAGTCACCTTTGGAGAGGCACTATGTGTATCTGTTTATCTGCAATATTTGAAATATCATACTTGTCTAAAAAGATTATATGAATAATACTAGGAATAAATTATTCCTAGTAAAAAATTAAACAATTATTTAAAACTCAAAATTAGCTTTATTTAATTTGTGCATCAAGCTGAATTCCAGTTAGCAAGGTTGCACATTAGCTCATTTTGGCTGTATAAATTTGGTTAAAAGAATACATTAAGATTGCATGATACAACTGAGTAAATTTCCACAAATACGGAAAGAAAATTAATCTCAAATGCCAGTCCTGCAGCTCTTTGGTGTAGTAAAAATCAGTCTCCTGCATCAATAATAAATGATATAACATTCATGCAATTGTATTTTGTATCCAGTTTATGATGCACGTTCAGGGGGACAGATATAGATTTCCTAACTTGTATTGCTTTCTTATTTTTTATGTGTATTGTACAATCAGATGTGTCAAAGTCAATGAAATTCATTTAAATTCCTTTCTTATCTGACTGCTGTTCTAAAATTAGCTGCCACTGATCTGTTGATGAGAATCTTGAGTATTTCTTATCTAGCTACTAGTTAGCCAATGAAGTGAGATAGAGCTAACACCCTAAAGATAATGGCAAGATGTCAACCTATGAAAGCAAAGAATGACTAGCATACTTCTGAATATAGTCAATGATTAAATACGAGTCACATGTCTCTGACCTCTGAGCATAAAGGTTATCTGCAAGCCTTATCAGCCCTCTCTGCAACCATTTTTAGATACAGTAGTTCCAAATTAGCAAGGTCATATTTCTCTCAATATATAACATGACACCACTTGTCAGGATACACCTTAACCTTGATTTCTTCAATTGTATTTACAGGCAACAGCTATTCAGTGTCTTTGTCTGTTTTTATTCTAAATAGGAAATATGCTGTTTTTCTATTATAGAAAGCATTACTTGATAACCTTTAAAATAAAGTTATATAGATAACAGGGAATACAGATGTTGATAGTTTATTGTTATCTACCAGTTGACAGGAAAAAAGAATTTGACAAAGAATAAATTAGAAACTAACCATGCTATCTGGAAACTAACCATGCTACCTTTCTAGAAAGATGGAAAATAGACACACATCCATTTTCTCCTTTTGTATTTTGATAGTTCAATTGCTTTGCCATACTTAAAAATATTTATTAGAAATGTAAAATGTTCATTAGAAATGTTACAAGCACAGTGGATGTTGCAGATGTAGTAGTAAAATATCCATTTTGACATTTACTATTCTCTTTTTCTATATTACAATATCTAACAAGAACTCATTCTGATGTGCAATTATTTTCACAAACATAATTAAGAATGATCAATATAAAAACCAAAGCCATGAAACTATCTAAATTCTATAACAAACTAATTCAAATTAAGCAAGATACAATTAATATATAAATAAATAGGCAGCAAATAAACAGATGTCCATCCTCAAATGGCTTTCTGAATAATTCTGTTTCCAGCCCTTAATAAAATACAGGAAAAAAAGGTACCATTTGGCCATTTTAATTTTATTAGAATCCCAATTTAATTAGTACAGAAGCAGCTAATGACTTTTACTGCAGCTTTGTTTATTATACCAATATAATTCCAATTTTATAAAAGGGTCTCTAATCTAGGCCACTAAATGAATACATGGCTACCACTGGTCAAATACAATAGTTCTCAGCCAGAAAAAAAACAGAGCTACATTGACTTGTTCCTCCATGGGTGAGTACCAGTAGTGCTGCCATTCATCATGAACTAAACCATTGCTGAGAGGTATTTTGCAAAACAGTGTTGAAGCACTATTCTTGAGGGTAGAGGCCATCATAGGGTATGCCAGTAGAAAAACATGCTGGCAGCATTTCCACTCCTGATTCTGTCTCAACAAAAAGATAGAATATAGTGCTATGTCAGAACCCAGGGATCGAGACAAACAGGTAAAAACCTCTTGCTGTCAGCTTTCCAATCTAACACATTGTTTGGAGAACTGGCACCAGAGACACCATCATTGCCACTTGTCTCCTCCCGGCTTACCTACCATCCACGGGAAGAGTAGCAAAGGTGAGAGAAACGTGAATGTCCTTTTTGTGACAGTTTTCCATGTACCAAGATCAGTCTCCCCTTCCCACCTTTGCATTATCACATGGAAGTGATGTCTGGAGCACTTAAACTCCAAGTGAGGGTAAGCAACTCTTCAATTGCCACTCACGTATGGTAAGCCTGGCCCTCCAGATTTCTGAATGCATGTCAAAAATGGCAACTCTCCAACCCTCCTGGTCAGATGGTATGCCAGGGCTGGGTGAGCACAGCAAACAGCAGCACCCTGAAGGTGGCAAATCTTTAGCCTGGAGAGCTACTCTTGGGTTGCCATCCAGCCAAGTCCTGGCAACCCTCGGATCTGCTACCACTTCATATGTTACATATGAATTATATTGGTTCTCTGATGATGGGTCAGGGATGTGTTGAAAGTACATTGATAATTTATGTCCTCCAAATACTATTGCTACATCTTCTACAGTTGGCAAGGTGTGCAGAAATATTCTAAGTATGTATCTCTATTTGATTTGCACAGCTGTCCAACTTACAAAAGTGACTTTAAGTGGTTATAAATGGTTAGAAGCACAATAAACAAAACCAGAAACCAAACCACAATGAAGATCCAAAACAAAATATATGAGGCCAACAACAGACATACCATTTTTTTCAGTTCTGGATGATCTTATTCCATGCTCTGGCCCAATGCAGAAAGGACAAACTAAGTTTATGGAAGATCAGCAGAGCTAGAGCCATTAAAACCATGGGTAAAATTCTATTCTACAGGACAAGCACTGTAACAAAGAAGACACACATTCCAGGTGTGTCTGCCAGGAGGTACTGTTTCCTAGACGGGACCTGAAGCGTGCCACTCTCTTGGATCTCCTGAGATGAGCTAACTAAAGATAGTTGATCATATGAATAAGTTGTTGGAAAGTGGACTTGTTTTGAATTTTTGTAAGACAACAGAAAATAAGCAGTTTTTAAAAATTGGATGCTAAAAGAAACTACACTTTTTAATTAAAGGAGAACACATAAAACTAATTCATAGCTACAGCTATATTGAAGGACCATTTTGAAATATGGCATCAGAAGTTAATATCAATAATGTCAATAGTGATGTTTGTTTCTATGGGTTGACTATTTCCAAAAGATGTTATGGAATAAATGGTAGAAGAGGAACAAGTTTTATCTGACACAGCAGAGACAGAATTGACACTAAAAATGGATGTACAAATGACAAGTTATAAGAATAACATGGAAAAAGATGTCTCATTGGATACAAAAGAAATTGGTTGATGCTTTAAAAATCAAGGAGTAATTACAAATAATAAAAGAGATTGATCTTGATAATTGTTTTATATTAGATTATAAAAGAGGTTTCTTAAAGCTTGGATTAATCTTATGAGAAGGGGCAAAAGTTCTACGTTACAGTACTTGAATAAACTAAAGATTAAGTCAGTGATGGAGAACCTTTTAGAGACTGAGTGCCCAAACTGCAACCCAAAACCCACTTATGCATAATTGAGTGCCGGGTGGGTGTGGCCCATTGGCTGGGTGTGGCCAATTTGGGTGTGTGGCCCATTGAATGGGCATGGCTGCGGTGGTAACGGCAGACTGGGTGGGACTAAAAAGTTCAATCAATCAATTCCAACTTTGCAAGATCTTTTTTTTCCCGCAAGAAGTTGAAATTGACTGATTGATTGAACCTTTTTTTTTTGCATATGGCGGCTGAGGCCTAAAGCGAAAAGGTTTTATAAAACCCAACTGAAGGCCTGGGACTGGGGCAACGGCGCGCATGCCCACAGAGAGGGCTCTGAGTGCTGCCTCTGGCACCCGTGCCAAAGGTTCGCCACCACTGGATTAAGTTATAAGAAGTAAAAGAAGGAATATAAAGTTGATTTATTTGATCAAAATTAAAATACTGTAGTTATGTTGTTTCTGACAATCCTTAATGAACTTTTGCTAGGACTGAAATGATGCTTTATGGGTTTGTTTATAGATAAGAAGTGGGATATGGAATGAAGACATCATAGTTTGTAAATTAAGAGGAGATGAAGTTACTAAAGTTGTGTTGGAATATTCATGAGCAGGAAGAGTCATGTGGTAACTCAGTCAGCCAATGTGAAGAAAGTGCTACTGAGTCTGTGCAAAAGGGTATTGAGTTAGGAGTTGGATTTCCAGTCTTGCATTTGTCTCTGTATCTCTCTGTAAGAAGTCTTCATTGAGCTATGTTTCTGTAAAGAAGAATGTATGGCATTGTAAATATTTTAATAAGAATATAAAGAAATTTATTTGAATCAGTAAATGCAGTCAACTGTGAAAGCTTCTGATTTATTTTCACCAACAGAGAAATTAAAATTTTCTAACAGGTTATGGGCCCAGAGCTTACTAAGGACTGCATTGTAATTTAAAGCTGGAAAAAATTGCCTGTGTTTAGAACAGCGGTTCTCAATCTTTTTCAGGCCGCGACCCCGACCTGCACCACGCATGCGCGGCGCGATGGTCCGCATCGCACATGTGCGCCGCACGACGGTCCGCATCGCGCATGCGTGGCACGACGGCCCACATCATGCATGCACGGCACGTGCATGAAGGCCCGCATCACGCATGCGCGGCACAATGGCTTGCATCATGCATGCGCGGCGTGACAGCCCGCATTGCGCATGCGCGGCGTGTGACGGCCCATATCACGCATGCGCAGCGCGATGGCCCGCATCGCACATGCGCGGGGCTACCCCGCGCATGCGCGGGGCTGCCCCCTGCGCCGGCCGAGGGGAAAAGGGGAAAAAATGGCGGACTGCGTTGTTTGGCGACCCCCGTGAAATGGTCGTTCAACCCCAAATGGGGTCGCGACCCACAGGTTGAGAACCGCTGGTTTAGAAAGTATAAGAACAAGGCAGAGTTAGCAGAATGGCTGCAATAGAATTTAAGGAAAGATCTGTGCCTCGTTTGGGCCAGAAAAATTACATTGTGTAGGCTGCTAAAATGGAATGTTTGCTCAAAGCAAAAGAGCTGTGGTATATTGTAGAAAATCCACCCCAAGTGTTTGCAGCTGCTGATCAGAAAAGTCATGATCGAGCAATGGCTTATCTCATCTTGAATTTAGATGATGAACGATTTCTAAATGTTGCAAATTTAAAGACTGCAAAGGAGATTTGGTTGAAGTTGAGAGCTGTGCACGTGAATGTTTCTCCATGCAATATAATGCAATTGTCAAGAAAACTTTACAGGGCCTGTTTGCAACCAGGTGAATCTGTGGAACAGCATTTAAATAAAATGCAAAGTTTATTTTTGGACTTAGAACAACGTGGGATTAAATTCCCTGAGTCCCAGAAGGTTTTATTCGTGTTGAACAGGTTAGATAAAACCTGGGACACAGTTTCTGTGATATTTGAGTGTAAAGAAGAGCAAGACTTAAATTTTGAGGCTTTAAAGGCATGTTTGCTTAATGAAGAAGAAAAGCGCCATTTTAGGAACAGCCACGAGGAGGAGAAATTCCTGAGGAGGGGGTCCAGACTGCAAGTCTCTGGAGAAGGAACAAGCAGCAGATGGGCCCAAGTTGCAACAAAGGAAAGGGACTGTTTGCAGAGGAACAATTTGCAGCAAAGGACATTTGTGCAAGCAAAAAAGACTGATTTGCAAAAGGAACATTTTGGTGTTGCAAAAGTTTGCTATAGCAACAACAGAGACAAGTGGCTAATAGATAGTGGGGCAAGTCAAACAATTGTTAATGACTCTGAATTATTTTGCAGGTTTGTTGCAGTAGCACAAGAAGCTGTGGCTTTGGCAAATGGCCAGAAAGCAAAAGTCATCGGAAGAGGCAATGTAAAAATTCCATCTTTGGAATCAAAGTTTACCAATGTGCTTTGTGTACCTGAGATGGAACATAATTCGTTAAGTGTGTCTAATTTAGACAAACAAGGTTTTGAGATCATTTTTATAAATGGGAAGTGTCTCATCAAAAGAAATGGGAATATTTGTGCAGAAGGCATAAAGGAAGATAATCTATATGTATTGCAGGGACAAAAGGTTCAATGTTCCCATATATTTAAGAATGTTGCAGAGCACAATTCATGTGTTCATCTTCTACATACCGGGTAGAAGATTTGGCCATGCAAGCTTTAAAGTTTTGCAGCAAATGCAAGAGTTTGCAGAAGGGCTAAATTTGAAGGATGCAAAACATATTTGGACTGTACAGTATGCAAAGCATCAAACTCAAAGAGCTCTAGAGCTGGTCCATGCAGATCTGGTGGGACCTATGCAAGCCAGTTTGGGAGGAGCAAAATATGCACTGGTAATTGTTGATGATTATAGCAGGTATAGTTTTTGCTACTTGCTTAGAGGAAAGACAGAGGTGTTACAACAATTCAAACAGTGGGTAAGTTTTGTAGAGAGAAGATACAGACAACAAGTATGTCAGTTGCAAATTGACAAAGGTACTGAATTTATGTCAACTAAATTCCAACAATGGTTGGGGCAGTTGGGGATAAGACACAGACGTACAAATTCTTACACAGCAGCAGAGAACGGTGTAGCTGAAAGAAGGAATGGTGTTTTGCAAACAATGAAAGATTCATTATTAGAGGATTCTGGTATGAGCAGGTCATATTGGAGAGAAGCCATATTGACTGACAATTATATAGCTAACAGGCTGTGGAGTTCCTCCATTAATAATACTCCATATGCCATTCTATATGGGAGAAAGCCATCACTGGCACATTTGAGAATTTTTGGAAGTACTGCATGGGTACATATTCCGAAGACAATTAGAAGAAAGGGACAGCAAAAGGCAAGAAACCTCAGGTTTGTGGGCTATGAGCCAGGGTCAAAAGGATATCGCTTTAGCGATGGAAGTAAAATAATTGTAATTTCAAGGTCTGCTAATTTTGCAGAACAAAATTGGGACAGAATTAATGCAAATTCTGGGTATGTCTCACTTAATGACGGTGATCTATTTAACAACAATAACTCATCTAATGATGGAAAAATGATTATTGAGGATGTCAATGTTCAGGGAGGAGAGGCTGAACAAGACATGAAGCCAGAATGACTTGAGACACAGGAGCAGTTAATACCACGTAGGTCAGAGCGATGTAACAAAGGAATTCCGCCTGACAGGTATTCTGCCAGCAAGGTAAAGGTTTGCAATGTGTGATATGAGCCAAGAAGTTATAAAGAAGTGTTGGCATTACCAAAAGCTGAACAAGAAAGATGGAAGGAGGCCATGGATAAAGAGATGAAATCCATGGGAGACCATGAAGTATTTAAATCAGTGACTTTGCCACAGGGAACCAAAGCTGTGGGTTGTATGTGGGTATATAAGAAAAAGGTATGGGTGTAAAAAGGGTTCTCAAGATATTTAAAGGGAACCATAAATTTGGGTCTTCAAATACAGATTACTGAGGAATTGAAATTAAAGTGTTATGTCAATAGTGACTATGCAAATGACATAAACACAAGGAAATCAAATTCTGGGATTATAATATTGTTTGGAGGGACTCTGATTGGATGGAAGTCCAGAAAACAAACAACTTGCTATTTCAACAGTGGAAGCAGAGTTTATTGCTTTATCTGAATTGTGTTCTGAAGTAACATGGTATGTACAGTTGTTGCAAGATTTAAATATTAATGTAAAAGAATCTGTAAAGGTATTTGAAGACAATGCTGCCTGTATAAAAATGGCAACTGGTGACAGGGTGAAGAACAGAAGTAAACATGTAGACATTAAATATTGTACTGTCAGGGAAGCTGTAAAAGGAAAATTGATTAGTTTACATCATTGTTCTTCTGAGGATAATTTGGTAGACATGATGACTAAATCATTGGGTGGTGTTCACTATGGAGAATGTATTAAATCAATAGGTCTGATATCTCTTCCTGTCGTAAGAAGTCTTCATTGAGCTATGTTTCTGTAAAGAAGAATGTATGGTATTGTAAATATTTTAATCTGAATATAAAGAAATTTATTTGAATCAGTAAATGCAGTCAACTGTGAGAGCTTCTGATTTATTTTCACCAGCAGAGAAATTAAAATTCTCTAACAAGTTGTTTATATTTGTTGTGATGAAGGTTAGAAGTCCTTCCTTCCTTCCTTTTCTATTTTTCTTTCTTTTAGTTTATATCAGTTATTACTACTGCAATTAAAATATTTAAAGAAATTGTTTTTAAAAATATGAAGTCACTTAAAGTTGGAATACTTTTTATCTGTACCTCTTTAGTACTGTCTTTGGGCAGGGAAAGTGTGAATGCTCAAGAAATAGTCTTGCTGTCATGTTGGGTTGTTCATTTAAAATGCTAGCTAGCACAGTATCTAGTTGTTGTTTTAAAAAGCGAATTCCATTCTAGGAATTATTAGAAAAAGAATTGCTAGTAATGAATGTCCTTCCAGAAACCTACTACCGTAATATATACAATATTCAATCCTATGATTTTACTAATACTGATTATTAAGTCTCAGAAAGTCTCAAGCATTGGAAAAGAGCAAACACAGATATCTTAAATAAATAGAAGGCTAAAGCAAATTCCCTACAAGAAAAATGAATAATGGTTGCAGGGTTTGTTCTTAACCAATAGAGGATAAGGAGAGACTTAACAGAAGCACATAAATCATAAATGATATGGAAGATATGAGTTCTTTAATTTAATTTTCAGAGCACTAACCTTTGAAATTAAATACAGATTCAAGAATAGCAAAAATATGAAAAGTGTATTTACATTCTGCAGATTTAACAATAGCACTTCCTACTATTTAGCAAGTTTTAAAGGAGAATTATGCATATTCATAAACAGCTGTGCTATCAGTGATTTCTGATGCTACATCTGAATCATAGCCAACAAACTATGAATGACTGTCTGCTACGCTTCAGTAGAAAGAGACATTGATCTTCTATTTGTGAATTTTCTAACTACATCTGTTTGGCCAAATCATGTTACAGAATGCAATGTCTTTTTGGTTCTTATAAAATTGTATTATGGAGATAAAACAATGTTCTTAACTCTGTGATAAAGTAAAAAGAACTCCTGGTTGTACAAAGAACTTTCCACCTTATTTTTTATTTCCAATATTCAACTCATATTCATGAGAATGAAGATAAATATATGTGTCCCAAGATAATGTTGAAGGGTGCAATCTGAGTCAGCCACTGGGAACAAAGGTTTACTCTTCCAAGCTTTCAGGCTCGTCCTGGAACTCATTATCGGGGAACTTCTTTCTCTTCCAAATATATGCACTGGGCTGTTCTATGCTCAGTATATGGTTTCTGGTTATGTGTAGCTTTTAGTTGTAATTAGGGTGTGGCTGACTGGCTATTAAATTATTAGCTGTTTCCTTGTGCCACCACATCCTTGGTTCATAAGTACCTCATAGGCTCATGGTTAATCAGCACTCCTATTGACTGACATCAGGCCAGTTTTTCCGGCTTCAGTGTTTCCCTGGCTATATTTGTCCCTGCTCAGCCAACAATAATTATAGCTGCAAAATCAAACACATGTCCTTGTTCATTGCAATGTGAGGCTACCAATGAGTTTGGGTCTCCTCAACTGTTCTCGCAATCTGATGATTAGCTTCCTCTCCATCTTCCCACATAGTTGCAAGGGTAATCCATTCAGGGAATCCATTAAATTACATTACAAATTTCTCTCACCTCCAAACTATCATATTCATGTGTTCCATGTTACATAGAGGATTCCACTGCCATCTTTCTACCTTTCTAATTGTTCACAAATAGAGCATATGTGGCTCTTAAGAAGTGAACTTCATATGTCAACCCTGTTGGTTGGGGCCACTGAGAACTGTAGTTCAATAATATCTATGGGCCTCACTTTATCTGTCATAGTAGATGTACTATATTCTACATTTTTCATGAATTTATACTTTGCTACTATTTAGTGCTTACCTGAATGTTTGCAGCCAAAACTGTAACTCTCTATTATCCTACATTCATAAACTCACTCAGCAGATATCAGAATAAGCCAGGGTGAATGTAATAAGACTAACTTGTTGATAACCATGCATAGTTGCCCTATTTATCATTGCCATTCATGTATGCCAAGACTGTTATGATGTAACATGTTAAATGACAGTGACAATGAAATAATTGCCCTGTTCAGGCATCATTCATGTTCTTCCTTCTCTTTTTAACATTTCTTGCTATATGCACATTTATCTTATTTTTTGCCTGCATAGATTATTGGTGCTTAGAAGACCTGTATCGCGATGTTGTTAAACGTTATGTTGATGCAGTTGAAAAACTTCCTGAGAGAAGGTCAGATCCTGCTACTATTGAAGGATGCTCCCAATTGAAGCCAGATAATTATCTCCTTGCTTGGCATACACCCTTCAATGAGAAAGGTAGGCTGAACATTTTTTCACTATTTTAACAAAAGCCATATTACACGCTTGTCATTTCAGGAAAAAAAGATGCAGACCATTGCTGGATCAAAGGCCACATTCTTTTGGCATCCCAAAGTTCTAGGACAAAAACAAATGTACAATTATTGTGTTGAATCTATATTCATTATAAACTAATCTGAATTAAAAGAAACGGCTACCCATTTATTTAATATTTTTCTTTTGTCTGACCTATTAAAAACCACAGTTGAGAAGGAGGTTTTGTAAATATTCTGGGAACTGTATTTAAAGGTCTCAAAGGACTGCATAAAGTTTGAAGTTTTGGATGTGGATTCCCTGCCCTGTTTCAAAGTAGCCTGAAGTATTACAGAAAGTGGCAAGGAATCTTAGACAAGATCATGTTAAGTGGGGACTAGACTAATATTTCTTAAGTATTAACTTAATAAGTATTAACTTAATAAGTATTAACTTAATATACTATCATTTTGAATATATTAGGAGCTGTTGTAGCATGAAGGCTAGAATATAGTATTGCAGGCTCACTCTCCACAGCCAGGAGTTCAATCTTGACCAGCTCACGGTTGACTCAGCCTTCTATCCTTCTTAGGTCAGTAAAATGAAGACCCAGATTGTTGGGGGCAAAATGAGGACATTTGTAAACTGCTTAGAGAGTGCTGTAAAGTACTATGAAGCAGTATTTAGGTCTAAGTGCTATTGCTACTGCTATTGCTATTTTGGCTGCATTTTAATGTATTCAGCTGCTGGTAGATTGCACAGAAGACATTGATATTTATATACATACAGAGACACACGCACCCCCATACACAATATTGAACTAACTTTAGATAAATATGAACATGATTGCTTTTGTTTGGTGTGTGCATTTTAAAATACTAAATGCTTGGCACTTGGCTGCTATCTCAATTAACCAGTGAGAAATTGCAGATTACAGTTTTCCATGTAATCTGAAAACTACTACTAAACCCAGAAAACTATTAAGCTCACCAAAATGGTGCCATCCAAAGATACGCATATCACTGTAACTCCCATATTTCTGGAGGATATCAGATTAGGAATGGCTATACCACTGTCAAAGAATTTACTTCTTGTTGGACCACTCAAATTTAGAGCCTGTTTGGTTTGGTATACATAAAGAGCTAAATTATTTAGGTTTCTTTTGTGTTTCATAAAAATGTTTTATTGGTTGATCCTGTAAAAATATATGTGATATTTTTTCTCTTTTTACAATAACAAGGAGGAAACCTGTATGCTCGCCTCTGACAAGTGAGAAAGAATCATGGTCTGTTGTATCCCTGATCTATATGTGCCTGGAGAAGAATAGTCAGATGCCAAGAATTCCTTGGGCTCAGCTGAGTGTCCTTTTGTAAATTATCTCGGCTTACAAATAGCTCAATATCTATTTCTAGAGTCTTTGTTCTTGGCATGATGCTTTCTGATCCCAGATTTATGTCCTCAAATTTTGTATTTGTATTCATTTCCAGCAATCGGTCATGTTTCATCTGGAGCTGTGCAATTATTAGACATTTTGCCAGTTACATTTATTGAAATCAGATTACTGAAACAATCCAACTACGTACATATATATATATATATATATATATATATATATATATATATATATATATATATATATATATATATATATATATATATATATATATATATATATATATATATATATATATATATATATATATATATATATATATATATATATATATATATATATATATATATATATATATATATATATATATATATATATATATATATATATATATATATATATATATATATATATATATATGATGCCTCTGAGTGTAGGGCTAAAGACAAAACTTCAACTGCCGGTTTGATTTCTCCAGTGACTTCACTTTGTTTCCCCTCCTGGTGTAGATTGCACAAACCTAACTACCACATATGCAAACTGCAGAACCTGTTCTATGCTCTGAATGCTGGCAAATTTAAGAGGCCATATTTCATGGGTAAAAGCTCAGCTTCCACTGGATGATGCAGATTCCAGATCCAGCAGTGGGTTAATATGACACTGATTCATTGGGATATAAGGGCACTCAATTGGAACATCATCATCTAAGACAGTGTCATGGCAATTATTTTTGTCCCTGTGCAGTACAGCACTGATGTCAAAACAGCTGCCCCTCCTCACTCTCCAGAAGAAAAAAATAAAATAAAACTGGGCCAGTCTTAGGCTATAGTTTCCCACTGATGCTCGGTGTCTCTCTCTGATCCATTCTGTGGTTCAGCCAACTGGAAGGTAGCAAATTGTCGTGACATAGAGACATCTGTCTCATACTACTCTATCATTCTGAGAGGACACTTGAGAAGGTGTCAGTAATACCAGTATTATAAACCATGAGTGAAAAAATAAGTAACACCTCCTAATGGGAACATGCTATTTTTTCCCACTTTATGTAACTTGGAAATTTCCCAATTAGTCATTGAACAATAAGACTGAATATACAATATTCCTAATATAATTTAATATAGTGCAGTGATTTACGGTATTAAGTGTCTGGGCTTGGAGCTGATGAAGCTGGAGTTTTTGATTCCTGTGATAGAGAAAGACATTTTGTAAACAAGCGATAGGCACCAGAAATGCTCAAGACCAAGAAACAAATCATGCACTGTTGATCACTTGAAAAGGTGAAGGAAGAGGTCCAGAAATCAAAACCTTGGGATTAATATATATATAATAAAGGCAGGGTGTCTAGGTTACAAAGAGATAAAGTTACTCCTCAACTTACAACCACAATTAAGCCCAACATTTCTGTTGCTAAGAGAGACATTTGTTAAGTGAATTTTGCCCCATTTTACGATCTTGTTTGCCACAGTTGTTAAATGAATCACTGTACTTGTTAAATTAGTGACACAGTTGTTAAATAAATCTGGCTTCCACATTGACTTTGCTGGTCAGAAGGTTGCAAAAGATAATCACACATGATCCCAGAATACTGCACCTGTCATAAATATGAGTCAGTTGCCAAACTCCTGAATTTTGATCACGTGACCATGAGGATGCTGCAAAGGTTGTGTGAAAAACGGTCGTAAATCACTTTTTTCAGTGCTGTTGTAACTTTGAACGGTCACTAAGTGAACTGTATGCCAAGTACTACCGGTACCTGTATAGAAATACATCCAATTAATGGTCAAAAGTTTGTTGTTACTAAACATTACAGAACTAAAATGCACCTTTGTTCGATCAATAGTATTTAGAAGTAAGGAGAAATTACTTGGCGTGAAAAATTAATGCAATATTCCAAGACTCATCAGAGGTTCCACAGACCCCTTAATCCCAGGCATAAGCTTTACACACCCACACCCACCCACACTTGTTAAAAATCTTTTTCATGAGGGACAAATTCAGCCTTATTGTAATTTTTCTAATATATTACCCTCATCTGTTGAAATATAATTTCCTGTAGAAAATTTGTGTGGGAGGGGGTCGGAGGATGAGAGAAGGGAGTGTGTAAAGCTTATGCTTGGGATTAGAATGTCTGTGGAGCCTCTGATGCCTCTTTCTTGCATGATGGGGAGTCTTCTGTTGGTTTTTTGTCTTATTCTTAACGTAAGCATTGAATATATTGTAAGCTGCTCAGAGCCTTTTAAAATTTTTATTTTGTTGACTTTATCAAATCCAATAAAAAAGAAAACATCAAAATTTCACTTCAAAACTCTTATGTATGTGTTGTGTGTATTCCAAATTATTAATTTCTCTAAAAACTTGTTCCTGGTTTATCTTGGTTTTTTAAAGTTTGTATTATTATTAAACATCTAGGATCAGCTAGATGTTTAAATTGGATTTGACATTCTTATCCACCTATAGCCTCCTTCCCAAGGACATGAGATAAACAGATCTTGTTGTTTGATGGTGTTAAAGGTATTGTTGCAAGATATATGCTGTTTCAACTAAAACTGCCTTTTGCAATTGACTGATAGTGAATTATTATTATTATTTATTACATTTATATGCTATAGTATTTATACTATACTATTTCTCTGGATTTCTTTGTATTTAATTAAATTGTTCATGCAATCATTTTAAAACAGTGGAATGTACTTTATTAATGTACATGTTGTTGTTTATCATGTAGGCTCAGGGTTTGGTGCAGCTACAAAAGCCATGTGTTTAGGGATGAAATACTGGAAGCCCGAAAGACTGGAAACTCTCATTGAAGTGAGCATTGAAGTTGGACGAATGACTCATAATCATCCTACAGGTAATATCCAGGAGAATGTGCTTGGTCATCCTATATAAAACACTTTGTCATTTAGCAAATGGCTGAGTGTAGTAATATATATCCTGGCTCTTGGGTACCATAAGTTTTATTTGATATTTGTATAATTAAAGGCATATGTTCTAGTATACTGAACACATGTTCTAATATACTAGCTCCCTTAAGGTTAGAACTGCACTAATCGTATGAAGACAAACACTGAAGTGGGGGGGGGATTGGAGGGTGGAAAGGAACATTTATCTGTCCCTACCCATTAGAATAAAGATAGAGCTAGTACTCCTGGCAATGTTTCTTGTCTAGAGTGTCTTGCAAGCTAACAGATACTTACACACGCACACACAAATATGAGAAGAAAATAATTATAGGAAGAATTTTCAAGGAAGATGCTTGATATTTTCTGGAAGAGCTGAGATAATAACATGTAAGGTTCTAATATCAAAAACAAAAATGTAAAAGGTTAGATATGTTAATGCAGGCATGCACAAATGTTTGCCAGTAACCCTATTTTATTTAGTCATTAAGAAGTTCCATCTGTTGTAACGACTCACTTCCAAATACATGTGCCTAGATTTAGAAGCTATATTTTATGTTCCAAGTGGAATCCTTGGGCCAAGGATTCCAAAGTGTGATTTGATTGCAACATGACAGGTTCACATTCTGAATTAACTTGTTTTCCCAGCTGTAGTTCAGGGAGGAATGGGAAGGAGCTATGAAAAGAAAAGATGGGGATTATAGGTATAACCAGGGCTTTTTTTCTCATAGAACGCCCAGAATGGAGTTACGGCACCTTTTTTGGATGGAACTTTGTAGGGTAGGCAAGGCGGGTTGTATGACGTGTGTGAGTTCTGGCACTTTTTTTTTTTTTTTTAGAAAAAAAGCACTGGGTATAACCTAAAGAGGTATAGAGTCAAATGGGCAATTGCCCAAAAGGAACTAAAGTAAGTAGGGTGGATAGGCAGCAGGAGAAGCAGCCACCAGGAACCAATAGTAAACCTACAAGTATGCTTACTAGGGAATTTAACACATCTGTAAAAATCCTGGTCAGGGAAAGATGCACAAACAGTGACACACTATAATCTGAGCATGCATATTAATGGCAAACTTTCTTCTTCTCTGACTTCCTACTAAATGTCAGATGAAAATCAGCCCTAATGTATCTCACAAATGCACTTAAAATAGATCTATCATGTTTTCTAGAAACCAATATGCACATTCAGTACAAGAGGAGTTGCCATAAAAATGTGCGAAATCGGTAAATGAATTAATGAATTATTGCCCCCAATGAAGAAAACAATAACTGTAAACTAAAATTCAAACCAGTCTCCTCTCCAAGCAGTGACATGCAACGGGATATTAATTCATCTTTTAAGTTGCGCTGAGAATAATTAAAAGTTTATTTTGAATTTCTGCATCCCATTCTCATGTCATAATCACTGAGATCAGAACTGCATATAGAAATAAAATAGCTCACCATCCTGGAATGTTACCATGAAAACATGCCAGCCAGCTACCTCCTAAAGGCAGATACAAGTAGCAGGTCATAGCTATTCTCTGAAATGTTCCAAAGTTATGATTATGTGCTGGCAGTGGTACAAAAGGCATTATGAACATCTTTAACATGGGGCTAGTTTTAAATTAATTTTTCTTTCTTAAAAAAGTTTAAGGAAATATAGAGCTTGAAGTTGGATGAATTAAGCCTCAAAGCACATGTTTTTATTATGCTACCATTAGCATTATACTTTGGCCATTTTGGGATGTTTATAAAGCATTTTAAAATTTTAAGTGATCAAACTAAACATTGTTAAATATACCATAATCTTTTATTTTGTTCTTTAAAGAACTGTTATTTATATCTGTACATAAAAAGGCAGAGGTTGTTACCATTTCAGAGTGGATCATTAAAAGTCCAGGTGCTTTATAAAGCAACAACTCCTAAATACTAAGTAAATGAAGCATTATTTGGATTCAGATAACTTATTTCATGATTGCTTCTTCAATTTTTCAAAAAGGTGTTGAAATTATGTTGTATGTCTGATCCATAAAATAAAGCAGATGAAATTTTAACTGACTTAATTAGCTGCTTCAGTCTCACAAAATGACTCCTCCTAAAACATTTTTCTTATGCACACATAGATATGGTTCTGTCCACAAACTTTTTAAAAAAAAAGTTGTATTACCTTTTTTTTTTAACCATACACACATTTATCTTTATATGCTAATTTCAGGCTTCCTAGGATCCCTCTGTGCAGCTCTGTTTGTTTCATATGCAATCCAAGGAAAGCCACTGGTCCAGTGGGGAAGAGAGATGATGAAAGTCGTTCCAATGGCCGAAGAATATTGCAAAAAGACCATCAGGCACATGGCAGGTAAAACTGATTAATTGGGCATTTCAAATTCATAAAAGGTAAAAAAGAAATCACTTTTTAAACTTCTCAGTAACTTTGTTTAGTTACCCAAGGTGGCGCAGTGGTTAGAATGAAGTATTGCAGGCTAATTGTGCCAACTGCCAGGGGTTCGATGCTCACCAGCCCAAGTTTGACTCAGCCTACCATCCTTCCAAGGTTGGTAAATGAGGACCCAGATTGTTGGGGACAATATGCTGACTCTGTAAACTGCTTAGAGTGGACTATAAAGCATTATGAAGCAGTATATAAATCTGCTATTACTATTGCTATTGCTATCCTTTCTAGTAATTAATTTCACTTGCCATTTTCAGTTTGAATTTAAATTTAAATGATATTGTGAGATAAGAAGTTGGGTGAGAAATGTAATGAAATATTAATTTTAAAATAACAATACATATTAGATCACTGATGCATATGCATAAGCCCCTTCATTTTTTTAATGGAAGTTCTTCCACTTTTATTAAAACTGTTGTTGTTTCTTAAGAGTAGAGCAGGTGCAGGATTAACACTTATAGGTCTGTCTCTCACAGGAGGAGGGTGGCATTTGCTCAGGGCAATGTCATCTCTAAGCTAAACACGCAAACCTTTTGAAGCATGTGCTTGTAACCCCGTCATTGTGGAAAACAGTGCTATTTTAGAAAGCAGGGAGAGAGGTTGAAAAAATAGATCCCTGTTTGAATCACAACAGAATCTTGTTTTTCAAGATATTTGGCTGGCTAAACTCAACAGCTTTCCTACTCAACAGCTCTAAATGGTACGTGGCAGCACTAAGCTAAATATAATGAAGAAAATAAATACAATTTAGATAGCTTACACCGCAGCTACTTCACAAATTACTTTTCCTCCTGAAATCAAAGATAATTTCCTATACAGAAAGAGCTCTAGCATAAAATATGTTTAGAAGTTTTTCTAACCCAATATCATGGTGTCAGGAAATACATTTAAGACAGAATAGCAGGGCATATTTTAAGAATAACAGTGAGCGTGCCCTTTTGTCTCCCCAAAAAATATTTCTTAAGACAAAAAAAGAGTCAAAGATGAATTACCCTAAAAAAAAAATTTGTATCTTTCACCCAGATTCATACAACACTTGCATAATATTCAAGTATACAGCTTAAATGTGATACTCATTATATTAACAAAAATATTACAGGGTTCAGATTGTGTATCGAAAGCTGATTGGGCTTTAGTTACCTTTATGACTATGTTACTATATTTAGTTATTTAGTTGGCTATGTTACTATAGAATATTGTGTGAAAGAAAGCCGTTGAAAATGGCCTAAAAATGAAACTAATATAAATCCTATTACAGCCAGATTGCTAACAAAACTTGGTTTCCATAAATGAAATGCATTAAGCAATAAGAAAACATCTTAAAAGATTTCCAGGCTTAAGTCTAAATTCTCACATAAACTCAAAGTGCAGAAAGACTTGGACAGATCTACCCTGCTTATTTCATAGTTTGTGTCTATTTTCTTCAGTTCAATCATGTCTGATTCTCAGAGACTGCCTAGACAAGCTCCTGCAGTTTTCTTGGAAAGGGTTTTTCAAAAGTGGTTTGTTATTCATCCTTCCTAGAGTTGAAATAAGTGACTAACCTAAGGTTATGCAGTTGGCTTTGTGGCAAAAGTGGATCTAGAACTCAGTCTCCTGTTTGTAGTCTGATGCCTTAACCACAACACTAAATGGGATCTCTATTTTGTGTTAGCTGATTCTAATTCTGTCTTTATGGAAATAAAAATCTTCCAAACCAATTCTCTATTGTACAATATATTGGTTGGTATTAATGACAAACAGTATTATAACAGCATTATTTGACTATTCTTGACAGGAATAATTTTTCAAGATTAAATATATTATAATTGCACTTTTATTTTCCATTCAGAATATCAGGAACACTGGTTTTACTTTGAAGCAAAATGGCAATTTTATTTGGAGGAGAGAGAGATCAATGAAGAAAACCAGAATAAACCTCATTTTCCTGACAATTATGATGCTGAAGAAAGAGAAAAAGTAAGTTCTTCAAGAAACAGCTGTTTAAACTGTGTGTGTCTGGGGAGGGGAGGAATAGATATGAAATGATACTTTTCTTACTAAAAATGAATGTTATGTTGTAATTATGAAACCAAATGACAGAGGTTGTGTCTCAAAAAGACAGATTTTACAGAATAAAGTTTAAGTTGGTCATTTGTAAGAGAAATAGCAATAAAAACAAAAAAGTAGTGATTGTTGGTGTATAGTGAATCAGTGATCAATGGGTAGATATTACTCAAAGCATTAAAAGCAAATAAATCAAGAAACTTGAAAACATAAAACTGTAATTTAATGTTTCTTTATCAATCTATATTTTTAAAACATGCAAACTGAGAGATTTATAGATGCATGTTCTGGTTTGCATTTCGTCAAGTTGTTAATTATTCATTTAGACTTACCGGAGATGGAGTTCTGAAGGTCGTGGTGGAAGGAGAGGTCATGATGCTCCCATGATTGCATATGATGCTCTCTTAGGATGTGGTGGTGATTGGACAGAGCTTTGTAACAGGGCAATGTTCCATGGAGGTGAGTAAACTACTGCTTTTTGTATTTCTTCTATAATTCAATCCTTATAGAAATTAAAAAGCAACAGCAGCTTTCACAGCAGTTTTCCTCAACCAAAAGTTGTTGAGATATCTTGGTCATATAATTCCTGCCAGTCTGGCCAGTATCTCATTGAAAGTTCTATTGTTCAACCATTTTCAATATTTTCACTGCAGGACTCACTTTCCATTACAGAGAGCAGGATAACCTTAGATAAAGAAGGTAATAGTGACAGCTATTTAGACATTCCCTTCTATTTAAGTTCAAAGCATCTTAGGCTACTTCCTACCTAATAACTTAGGGTGATATAATACTTTTCCTCGTTATGCTGTTATGATACAAGAATGATAAGAAAGTAAAGCATTATCAGTTGAAATGTCAACTGATATTAATGAGGAATAGTTTGTGGTAGTAACATAGAATATCCATTGGTTTTCTATGCAGCTGATTGAGGGGATTGTACATGAAGATTATTTTGGATGAGATCATCAATTTTTATAAATTCAAAGCTGGTTAATAAATGCACTGATTCACATATAACATCACAGCAATGGGGCATAGTGTTGTCATCTTACTTCTGTGATGTGCTGGGTTTTGATTTTTGATTTTTCATGCTGATGAAAATTGAGGATGGAGATGCTGGGGAAATTTTAGAGATTCAGTTCACAAAGAGGTCCAGAATCCTGTCAGAAATACAATCTTGATCATTGTTTGGTAATTGTCTAATCTTTCACTCATGGTTAAAGTCCCTGAATGGAGCTAACTGTTCGTTTGTGCTTTTGATTTTTAGGCGAGAGTGCAGCTACGGGATCAATCGCTGGCTGCTTATATGGGCTGCTCTATGGCCTCAACAAGGTTCCTAAAGGCTTATACCGGGAACTTGAGCAAAGGGAGAAGCTCGAAAACTTGGGGGAAAGTATTTTCCAACGATCTTCAGAGGAAAAGTAAAGATACTTTTAATTTTTTATTTTATAATAAACTGGTAACCACTTTTGAAAACAAATTTGCAGGAGGCAAAAAAGAAAAGACCAGAGACCCCCTTTTGTTTAAGATTATACTATTCAGTAATAACGATGTGCTCATCTTCCCCCAGGACATTAGGATCGTTGCCCGGAAGCATTTAAGCACTGTTGGCAGTCAGCGTTTTAAAATAACTTTAAAAATTATCTGTGTTTCTTCAAAGGTAGAATCTTGGCATCCATTTTAAATAGTAACTCTTCTAAAAAAAATTATATGACATGAATTTCTGCCTCACTTTGTTAATTAATGTCACCCTTTCATCTGTATGCTCATTTTCACTTATGCATATAAAAATATCATGCTATCTACACCCCAGAGATTGCTTTCATCACCCCTCTAAAAGAGCAGTTACTTTTTCATGCACTCATTTTCCCTGAAATTCTTAACCCGCACTCCTGTCACTTCCTTTTAATGTGACTTCTGTGTCAGACTTGCAGTACCATTCTTTTAAAGAGGGAGAGCTAGAGGGAGAGCTAACACCATGAAGCGATCCAAGAAAAGGCAGAAAATAGTTATCCAAATCATTCAAATAAATGTAAAAAAAACCCACAAAAGTACAATGGTTCCTAGTTTAGCCTTTCAGATTTTTCAATGCTATTTTTTAAAAAGACAAAATTTGTAATTCTTTGGGTAGCTAAAATTCTTGTGAATAAATAAATAAATGTTATGCCTCTTCATAAGCATTGTTCTTTATTTTCGCACTGTGCTTATTGCATGTTCCTGTATGTTTTCACTGGAATTTTTGCTTGAAGTTGTCACTAGAGGTCAAGGTTAAAATGATTTATTTGTAGGCAGACATTGATTCCATCCACTTACATATTCGGTTAGGATTCAGGGCCATGCATATTTACCTAGGAATAAATTGAAATTGCCATGATTTATATCCAAGTAGATACATGCAGGATTACAATAGCAGAACTCCTGGGTCTCAATAAAATTAATAATAAAAACTTACTTAATTTTCACTCATTTCCATAGGACTTAAGTATGACTGTGACTATAGGAAGAATGATCAATTCTACTCCAACAATTCTGAATCAATGGACTGGACTTTTTCCCATCTTTTCCCAATTCTATTCTTTCCCTTTAAACATCTTTCTTTCTGTTCATGCTATGGTGAAATATGATAAAGTCTAGGAGACAAAAGAGTTAGGTAGAGATACCAGTAAGGCCTGGTTTTTCTCTTGGCATCTGTGTCAAAATCTGCATGATTGAAGCCCAGCTGCTTTTGTATATGCATCAATGTCACATGCAGAAAAGGGTGGGATTTTAATCACGATCTCATTCCCATCATCCAAATTTGAACTCCTCCCATTCCATAGTTATTGGTGGTCTTTCATCCATTAATTTAGGACTGGTTTACATAGTCCTTTACTGACTAACTAAAATAACTAATGCACTGCCCTAAAACAGCCATTCCTAATTCCTGCCCTATAGTATAGTTTCCTGTACTTTTCAAAGAATGCATATCCAGGCATTTAAAATGTACAGGCTATTCTTAGTGGTTGAAAACTGCTCATATGAAGGAAATAGTCATTGAAATAAAACTATGCACTTATGTTTTGACCAGGTGCTAATTTAGCACTGGCTAAATAAAAGATTATTCTGATTTGCTGTCATTAATGGTAACACAAACTTGAGTTTTAACTTAGATATGCTACATTTCCTGATTCTTTAACACCTCCACTGTAAGAGGAAGGTGAAAGTATTTGTGAATCAATCTCTGAATTAGGGAAATGTGTATGTATGAAGTATTTTGAATTTTAGTTCTCACAACCCCTTTCCTACTGATGATGCTGGTTGACTGAAGGGTATTGAAATATAGTACAGTGTTTCTCAATCTTGACCAGCTTGCTGGCTGGGGAATTCTGGGAGTTGAAGTACACACAGCTTACAGTGGCCAAGGTTGAGAAACAGTGAAATATACAATATCTGAAAGGGAGGAGATTGCCTATCTCTGTCCTACATCCTTCTAAAGTTCCTGTTAGAAGTATCTTGCTTCTTTATTAAAGGAGTTAGAGCAGTGATAGCGAATCTTTTAGAGACTGAGTGCCCAAAAACCGCCTCGCCCCTGCCCCGTCCCCGCGTCTCCTGCCTGTAGGGCCATCCACCATCTCCACAGCCTGCCACAGCAGATTGCCCAGGCAGCTCAGCAGCGTCATGGCGGCCACGCCTTCTGTCCATGCCCTGCAGCTTCATCTGTACACGATGGGGCATGAGGGCAGAGTCTTGTCCCCACTGGCCAGCTGCCATGTTGCGCTGCTCTGCACAGGCTGCGCCCAAAGCGACTCTTCTCCTGGGGGGCTGCTGGTGAGGAGGGGGCTATGGGGGGTGGTGGGGCTGGGGCAACGGTGTGTGTGCCCACAGAGAGGGTTCTGAATGTCACCTCTGGCACCCGTGCCATAGATTCGCCACTGAGTTAGAGTGAAGGATTGTATATGTCACTCTATTACTGTATTTGTACATTAAAAAAATAAATTATAGTGGTTCTATGGACTGCATCATATATTGCTTTCTACCATCATGATGCATAGTTCCTATAGTTGGTTATTATATACTTCATTTCTTATGTTTTGGAAGAATCCCATACTTTAACACGCAGATCAATGTGTTGTAGGAACAAATCACCATGCTACCTGCTTAACCCACTTCCTGGTCATGGGTTCCTAGGGGTTGCTGCAGAGGAAGAACTATTACCAAACTTTCTTGCATAAGTTCATAATATTTCCTGGGAGCTGAAATAATTATTATTATTTATTTCCTGCTTGATATAGATCACCTGGCAAAACACAACTGTCTAAGGTAATATATAATATTAATAAATAATAAAAATGCAATTATCTTGCATAACAAGCTCGTAAAATTAAACTGCTTTTTATGCCCTTAAGCATTAGCAACACAATTAACATTAATGCAGAGTTTTTGCTTTACCCATAACACCGCAGATGCTTTCCCACATTATAGAGATAATGTAGAAGTGAACTGTATGGATTTGGCTCTGAATATTTAGATTGTCTGAATAAGTACCGTTACAAAACCAGCATCAGCTACAAAACTTTTTGTTTGTTAACTAGTGGAATAGTCAAGGTGGGATATCTATGTATTGTAAATGCATCACAGTCCTAGTTGCAACTGAAATGTTTTGGTCAGGACAAATTCCCACTTGTTAAAAGCAAAGTTTAAAAGCATCTGAAATGTTTAATCATCTTGAACTCATATTTTCATAATGGAAAGAGAACCCAGTGACAGGCAGGGTTCTGATGCTGAGATCAAGCTCAGTAAATGTGTGCCACAATCCTCACAGCAACACTTTCCTCTGTCATGTATTTATCATGGAGAGGACCCAGCAGAACTTGCTTTTAATAAAAGTGTTGTCACAGGTGTAATGTTGTGTATGTGTGTGTGTGGGGGATGATGAGTAAGAGGGAAACTTGCCCTTCAGGAAGATATAATGCTTTGACCAAATGCTGGCTTTGAATTGCTTATTTCATTCAGAGATGGTCAATGGACAAAGGTTTTTTTTTCTTTTTTTCCATGTGGTCTTTGCTGAATATCGTAAAGGTTTATATAAAGGGAGCCTGTGATGATAATACTGTTTCAGTCTAATGTTCCTATGTGCAGCATTATCCATAAGTGAAACCCTGCATACTGGATTCTGTCATTTTAATTTTCAGAAAGAGGAAGAATATTTACTCAGCATACGGTTATGATTTTTTTAGGAATCACCTAAATTTCAGATTATGAGAAACTGCGATTACAACCAATGTTAAAACTGTTGTGCCTTCCTCCCCCAAATCTGGCCCTGGTCCTTCTATTTGCAGGACATAAATGCTAGTAGTATTTTTGTCCTTATGTGATTATTACTGAGCAAGAATAAATAGTTACTTGGCTTTACAATTATCTGGATGGCAGAATTAATATGAGCATCCGTTCATGTTGCTTCTTGGAATCAGACATGTGTTACATGGGCTGGCCACTTTCTTGTTATGTGGTATTAAGGATGAAATCCTGTGTTATTAGAATTAATAATTTCCTTTGCCCTTGACCTCATCAGGAATTCATCTGAAAACAATTGTTGTCATGCTTCTGCTTATATATGAAGAGGTATAAAAACGTAATCCTATTTTGACCTGTAAGATGAATCTCATTCACGTACTATTTTATTACTTGACGAATTAACTACCTAAGATTTTTATGGTGCTAGAAAGCTGAAACCACTGGGGTTCCCATCACCCACTTCCAAGCAATTGTCTATTGCCATTGGTTCATTCTGTGGCTTTCACACTGAGTTCTTCCAAATTCTTCCAATAAAAGTATTCTTACAACCATGTTAATGACTTAAATGATACAGAAGCCAGTTAATATTATCCTGAATATCTTTGCATACATAAAGCTTTTATCTTTGCCATTGTAATTTTATAGGGGTAATACTTTTAAATTTTTATTAGTTTATCAAAATATAAAATACAAAGAAAAATGAAAATAATGGGAAGTAGGGAAGGAAAAAAGAAAGAGGAAATGTGTAGGGTAAAAAGAAAATTTTAAAAAAAACATTGATTTCCAACTCTTTTTAGCATAACAGAATAAGGTAATAGACTCAATGTTTTACTTGTGCATGATACTATACACTAGCTGTTTCTATAATAACAAACCTATCTAATCACAAAACCCCAAATTAAAGTTTCATTTTTTTTAAACCTCAAGCACGAAGTCCAGAAATGGTTTCCAAGTGGAGGTAATGCCTTCAGAAAAGAGATTTTAAGAGTACATTTTCCACAAAATTGGAAATTGTGTTTTAATTTAACTAAGTAGGCTTTGGACCTAAATTTATCAAGTAGCTTCCTATATTTTATACTTTGTAGGATATGGAACACTGTGGAAATAGATTTTTATAAAAATTGAGCAAACTTGTCAGCATTGTATTTTTAGTTCCTTAAAAATGTACAACACCCAGTAATATATTTTGGGTATCCTTTATTTAGCTGTTGGCTGAAGGTATGCAATCTTTTTCAAAGTTAATGAAACATATTACTGCTTATATCAGATAATACAATTGTTGACAATGGCCAGTCATAGACAGGTACCCATAATAACAGGTTGATGATTGTCTTGTCTAAGGTTATGTATTTTATATAAACGTGTACATTAGATGTACAATGTTTGCAGCTTTAAGAGCAATTTTAGTATACAATGTAATGTATAATGCATATTTATGGTTCCTCTTTCCAAAACATTGATTTTCTTCTGTGCAGCAAAAGCAAAGTTATGAAGGTGAGCAGCGATATGGTGCAGATTGATCCCATTGCACTGAAGAAGAAACTCAATAAGATGTCAAACAAATTAGGTGCTTTTGCTGTTCTCAGCAGCCTTTTGATTTACCTCACAGACCTCATATCTAACAGGCTTCCAGCTGAAAACAAAAAAGTCAAGTGGCTAGAAAGCATAGAAAAAAATATGAGCTCAAAGCCTAAATGCCAAAGCACGAACAATGGTATTCGCCCTACAAAATTTCAACTTCTGCAGTCAAGGTTCATGAACAACCATCGTGAGCCCTTACGAAAGAAGCCAAGAGAGGTAGGCAAGTTGATTATTAAAGAAAAGCATTCTGCCCCTAAAAATGGGCTAAATTCCATCATAACCAAGTTTGACAGAAATTCGTTAACCAGTGAAGAAAGTCCAAATACGATAAGCCAAGAAAAAACTAAATGGATTAGCTTAAGTGGGAAAAATACTGTAAAAAATGTTCTGAAGAAATTTATAGCCGCTGAGGAAAAAGAAGCTAAGGAGAAGCAGCCAGATCTGAAAAAGAACCTACCCAAAATAATCAATAAAAACTCAGTCTTCTCCAAAATGAAAGAAAAGTTTGAGCAAACCAGTAATATTTGTTCAGTTATTGATGTGAGAATAGCTCCCCCCCATGCAAGAGGGAAAGAAAAGACAAAAAAGGACAAAAAGCCTCTGCAGCAAAAAGCTATTTGCAAAGCAGAAACTAAAATACTAAAGGATAATTTGAGAGTAGCAACAAATATCAACAGCAATAAGCCACAACTTTTGGTTTGTACAACTGTCCCTATACCTAAATTTTGTGTTGCTATTGTAATTAATCATCCTTGCAGTTGGGCAACAAATACCAAATGTATTGTTCAGCTTTCTGACAATAATGTCCCAGGGGAAAAAATAAAGGATTCAGAAAATAGCATTCAATTTGGTGAAAATGGGATATCGGAACACAAGGAACAGAAAGGACAGTTGCAAAGGAAAATTAATGAAATGCCTAAGATGGCTGCAGACAAAGTAGATATGGCTGAAACTTCTGCAAGTCCAGCTCCTAACATGGGCAACGTTCCACTTTTGATGGAAGAGGTATTCCTTGTTGGCCATAAGCTTACTTTACCCTTAGACCCAAACCAGAAACCCACATCACCTAAAGATAGCATGTTCTCTAGCTCTACAAACAAAGGTACAACACAAACTTCTAAGAATGAAAAGTCTTCTACTATTTGCCCCTCTATCACCTGCCCTACTAAAGGAGTCAGTGTCGTCAGCCATCAGGAAACTAAAGAAGATGAGATTCCTGCCATGCCAGAAGATTTGTGTAGGTCAAAAGAGACAGAAATAGAATTAACAGCGTCTGTAAAAGATCCTCCCCCCTTTGCCAGCCAAAAATGTTTCTCTAAACAGAAAGTGTTGGAAAATACTCTACTGTTTCACTCTCCTATAACTCAGGGATCATGTAACATCGAGCCCTCAATCAAAAACCAACAATCAAGTGTTGAACCTGCAGCTAGAGACAAAATGTCTCTCAGTTGGAAGAATAGAGAAGATTTTGGAAGCAGATTTTCTGATGGAATTCAGGACAAAGAAAAACTCTCTGATAAAGAAGAACTATTTCTAAAATGTACGACAAATAATGATCACAAAACAAAACAAGGAGACCAAAACTCGTCTGACTGCTGGATAGAAAATAAAAATTTGCCCCTGCAGCCCATGAGCCAACAAAATTACCAGGATAACAGCAGGCCAAACTTTTCAAATAACTCAGATCAAGCCCTCATTTCAAATAATACTGTAAAAGGAAATGATATTCACAGTGAATTTGAAAAACATTACTCGTATTTGCCTAATTCAATGAAGAAATCCCGGTCTAATGTAGCAGTAGAAAATAGTAAAGCCAAATCCTGCTCAATCAATGAAAATACATATTCAGAAAACAACACTAACAAGGAAAGGGTGAGCTTGAGCGACTGGCATAGCTCTCAAAGCCTTGTGAAAGAACTGCTTAGCCATGAAAGCCACAATGTAATAGACAGTCCTGGGGCTGCTTCTGAAAAATGTCATGTATCTTCATTAGATGATTCAGCAAAAGCCGTACTCAATATTGCTGATGTCAACAGTCCTTTATGCAAAATAGGGAACTTTCCAATGCCAGCCTCGTCCTCATTAACAAAGAATGAAAGTGATATTACCTTTTGTTCTCATTCTAAGAAATGCCATAGCCCTTCTCCTAGTGACTCTCTAAAGCCCAAGAATACACCCAGACAAAATTACAAAATAATGCACAACTTGAACAATGATTTAATACACAATGAAAAAAATGTTGTAGAAGACAAAGATTTTGGTCATCAGAGTGGGAAGCATCAACTGTCTTCAAAAAGGAAGTTTAGGAGGCCTGAAAATGCCCCTGCACATCTCAAGCCCAATGAAGAAACACAACCAATGTCCTTGGGAAATGACATTAGAAAGCAACACAACATTAAAATGATGTCAGAAGAAAAGTCTGAGGAGAGCTATTTCCCTCCCCAAAATGAAGTAATGTATCTAGGAACCAAAGATGCAGAGAATAAGGATTTACCCAAAACAGCACAACATCTGACTTCTTTATCAATCATTAAAAGGGAAGAAGAGAAAAATAAGACAGAAGATAACAATCCTTCACCAAAAATGTCACATACTTCCAAAACTTCCCAGAAATCAAGAAAAAATGAGTTTACAAAGAATAGTGGTGATATAACAGAAACAAAAGTTTCTCAGACACAGCAGTTAACGCCACCTAAATCTAAAACTAGTAACATAGGAATAGTACCCTCCATAGTCACCACTTCAAAATACCCAACACCACCAAGGGAACCAGTGAAACACAAAGATGTTACAGCACAAGATGACACTATTGTACCTTCAATAGTCAAACAATCAAAATACCAAATGCCACCAAGGGAACCAGCAAAACAGGAAGACATTACAGCACAGGACAACAGTTCTATGCCTACTATGGTCAAACATTCAGAATACCAAACACCACCAAGGCAAACAGTAAAAGAGGAAGGTGCTATAACACAAAATAAAAGCACTAAAACACCCCAGCTCCCTTTACTCAAGAAATCAATGAAAGATGATAATATAAGGGGAAATAATTCTCAAGACAATCTTCAGAATGAGAAAATAGCATCTAGTAACAAAATGAAGCCTGGAAGTAATCCAGAAAAGATGAGAGATAATAGTAGTAATTCAATCCCAAACCAGTTATCCTTCAAACACAAATGTTCAAAAAATGAAAAGAACAGCGCAACAGATGAGAGCATTCTGAATCCTTTTAAGAAAAGTAAAATGTCGTTGTCACCAAAAGAATTAAAAGCAGACCCCAAAAATACGGTAGCTGCAATTACACAGAAGCCATCCTTAAATGACTCTAGAAACCCTCACTTGATTACTAAGAGCAAAAAGCATGAGCAAGATTCTAAGAAATATCAGCTACTCTCATCAGAGGTGACATCACTGAATAAACAGCAGGATGATAATGTGGCAGGAGGGAAAGAACTGCAGCAGATACAAACCCCAAAAGGTTATATCAAATCAAAATCTAATATAGAAGTTGAAATGTATAAACATCAACAACCTGAAAAATCATGTCTGCCCTCCAATCCAGAAACACATGAGCAGAATGCTCACAGAAAAAAAGGTTCCTTGAAGAACTTGAACAAATACAGACTTCCAACATTGAGTCATGATAAAACTTTGTCAAAGGAAAAAATAAGCTATGAGCATAATGAAGAACCTAAAGAAGGAACTTCAAACAAAACCCACCCACCCAAACAGAAGAATATGGAGTATTCCTCTAATAAATACCAAATACCAGGAACAAATTACTTGTTTGGGCTGAAATATGGAGAATCTAAAGAAGTTGGAGCTGCAGCAATGGATGAGAATGAAGCTACATTAGTAGAAAAATACAAAGCAGAAAGTTACAGTGAAGAAACCACACCATTGTCTTTTAAGCCACTGATTATTCGGGCAATTGATACAATTAAGCTTGACAACTGAAATAATTTCAAATCCATATTCCATTGATGGAAGCTTGTCCAGTTTCTGCCACATTTCTCTTCAAGGCATACCGGTAGAAACCACATGGAGATGGCTGTCCAGTGATTAATTTTGCCATTAAAGTAGCATAATTGAAACATTGAAATAGCATAATGGTAACCAAGAGTAAATGTAGCCTAAGATTCATGGGAAATCTTTAATGTAGTGTTTAAGAGCATATGAAGCCACGAAGTAGAATGAAGTGGGATGGTGAAGCATGGCAAGTACCATTTCAAACTGCACAGAAAATGCATAATCTAGAAGTGCTTGGTTTTTTATAACAAAGATTGGTGATGTTTGTCATGTATGGACAAATTTGTCCTCACTTTCATTTAGATCAGCGGTTCTCAACCTGTGGGTCGCGATCCCATTTGGGGTCGAACGACCATTTCACGAGGGTCGCCAAGCACCGCAGTCTGCCTTTTTTTTTTGGGTCGGCCGTTTTTTTTCCATATCGCGATGCAGGCCGTCACGCCGCGCATGCGCGATGCACCCCGTCGCGCTGCACATGTGCGGGCCCACCATTTTTTTTTGGTCAGCCATTTTTTTGGGGGTCGGCATTTTTTTCCCTATCGCGATGCGCCCCATCGCGCCGCGCATGCAGGCCGGGGTCGAGCCTCGGAAAAGGTTGAGAACCGCTGATTTAGATGACAGGAACCTTTATAAGAAGGCAGGACACATTCTACTATCTCAACTTTGTAACATTTTTCTGCTACATTGTATACTTACATGTTATGCCCTAACAGTAAAAACAACAGAAGGTTCCAAAGTTCATTAAAACACTTCTCACTTCTCTCCTCTCTCTTTTACAGTCATAGCTTTCTCATTCTTCTCCTTCATTCTGACTCATTTGTTTTCCTTTTATATATTTATTTTAGAATTCGACCATCATATCTTTTGTCTATATGACCAAATCACCTCCACATATTTCTTTTGTATTGATAACTCAATTCCACACTCATTCAGTACCTCTTCGTTCTTGATCCTACCTCTCCTTGTTTTACTCTATTCTCTTCTTAATTTTACTGCTTCGATGCATCCAATTTACTTTTACATTTTTCCTGGTATACTCATGTGTAATTTCCACATAACAAAGTGAGCAGAAGCACACTCTTATACATAGTCATTTTCACTTCTTTTGATAAATATTCATCCCTCACAGAACATCACATCCCATTCAAAATCTCTGTTATCGGTAATTCCCTGTCTGAAAGTTTCTAGACTCATTTTCCTATCCACAATCCAACTTTATGTTGTGATAAAAGTGATCCCACAAAACTGCTGTTTTTTAAATTCTTGGAAATTAAGAAATGTGGATTAAAAATGAATGAGTGGCATGTTAGGAATTTATGGTAGTGGGAAAGAAAGACTTATTTCTGAGGATTTCAAAAATCTGAAAAAAGGAGACTTCACAAATTATCAACCATCTTTGGCCAAAATTGCTAAATGGAATCTCTGTCTACTAAAGCAGATTCTCTGAATTCCTCATCCCTGGAAAAAAATGTCATTGCCACTTTGCTACCCTGATAAATTTTTGGAAACTGAATGTAAGATGATAGGTAGGTCCTGTTTAGTGACCACAACTTGGATGGAAACTTGGTCATTAGCAAAGTGATCGCTAAGTGAAACTATGACTATTTTTATGATCTTACTTTAGCTTTCCTTTACTTTATAGACCTGCAAAGGTCATAACTGTGAGGACTTGCCGAAAAGTTACTTTTTCAACACTATTATAACTGCAAATAGTCACTAAATGAGTTAGTTGCTAAACAAGGATGACCTGTAGATGACTGTAGCATGAACTAGAAGAGGTAGTTTCTTTTTAACCCTGTTATATTTCAGCAGATATAACTTCGCTGCCTCTCTTGGTTAAATATTAATATTAGTGATCCTTCTAATTTGAACTTTGTATCTTCTAAAAAAATGGAACAAATGACTTGGGACTTTGGAGCACAAACTATATAGACCCTGAAATCTTGCCAATGTTTGATTTTTCATTGCTTTTAAAATAGCTTTTGAAAACAATCACAGTAAATAAACTTTAGAAGCAATACAAAAACAAAACCTTCAATGCAAAATCATCACAACCAATAACATTAGGAATTAAATTGAATTATATTATATTGTAGAACTTGTGCAGTTGTAAATTACGAACTTTATGTATTAAAATTATGAACACATATATTTGTAAATTAAATTATGTTGTAGAACTTATGCAGGATTCCCATATTAATTTCAAAAGAATAATGAAAATCTTGTACAAAATATAGCATAAAGTTATTTTATAGAGTGGCACAATAAAATTTGGACTGAAGATTTATTATTTTACTATGGTGGGAAAGTGCTGATATTATCTTGTGATTAATGTCTTCTAAGAATCTAATATTTTCATATGTGTTATAGCTTTGTCATTTCATTTATCATCCTAGTTAATAATGTTACATGTAAGACTTCTGAATCTGGTAAGCCTAATAATATCAAATGTATTTGATGTGCAATTGCACTTTTGCAGAAATTTGCAGAAATTGAGAAAATTACTGTAGCACAGTGTTTCTCAACCTTGACAATTTTAAGGCATGCAGACTTCAACTCCCAGAATTCCACAGCCAGCATTGCTGGCTGTGGAATTCTGGGAGTTGAAGTCCGCATGCCTTAAAATTGTCAAGGTTGAGAAACACTGCTGTAGCATATGTGGAGTTTTTTTTTAATCCTCAGATTTCAGGAGTTAATTATAGAGCAAAGAGAGAATGAAGTAACTTTGGAGCACTATGGGCCTAGTTACAAACATGTCTATAATGTGAACACATAAAAAATGCAAATCTAAATACAAGAGCCAAGTGTTATTTTAAAGTCAAGAGTATAATTCTCTTTTCAGAAATGAAATCCACCAAGCAGGCACCCAAGGCAATTGTCTTAAAAATGTGACTCTGAAGATTTAAACAAAACATTCATAGACACTGTCTGAAGAAAATCAGTTTGCTTTGATCCACTCAAAGCAGTGATGGCATAATTGATGTTTAACAACCATGCCATTTTAAAACAAGGAAACAAGTTGTGCTGAAAAAATATATTTTATGTCATGTAAGTAACAGTTAATGTCGTAGGAAAAACTATTCATGTATATATGCATGTAACACATGTACAAACAAAGCACTGTTAATTTTTATGAACACTTATCAACTCTTATAGCTAGTATTAAAAGGCCACCTTCCTTCATATATCATATAAATTATTTACCTACTTCAATAGTCTATATCTTACACAACTACACATATTGTGCTGCTCACAATTTCAACCTTACTCCAGAAATGGTAAATACTTTCTTATTAAACAGATTTTCATTAAGGATCAATTGTACATATTCTTAACTCTTCCGCTAAAATCAATGGAACTAAAAGGCCCTTTACTTTGGCTGAATTATTCTCAACCTTTTCTCAGAAAAAAACAAAACAAAACAGGCTGTGGCTGCAAAGATTCAGTGACTTGTGACATGGTAGCCAAGAGTGTTCTGTCTCTTTGATGCCATTTAGTAATTGTCTAGATTTTTGCAGTCCTAAAAAGGGACGAAATATCATCTCATAATGGCTCGTAGATTTACTTTTGGCAATACTTGCATTTATCATAATGCCTGCTTCCCTTTGGACTTAATACATTTCTTTCAATAATTCTTTTCAGATAAACAATTAGCTTCCAGTTTTTCTCCATCAAGAAGAGAAAAGGCTCCCTGCTCTAGCCCACTTGTAAACTTATGGTCTTAATTATGTTGTAATAATATTAATTGGAAAAATCTGCAAAATGGTAACCATGTTTAATTACAGCAATACCTTTCCCATTGTCCCTGTGTTCTTTTTGAAACATGTTAAGAGGGCTAATCTTAGCCTATCTCTACTGGGAAGTAAGAACATCTCAAAACATAGCCTATGTACCATCCTGTACTGCTCTCTTCTTCGTATTATATTATTTTTCATCTATTTGAATATATTTCTATGTTTGTTCTAAATCAAGCATGTTTACTACTGGTTTATTAGATAACAACCCAACAGTTAACTATTGCTGTTATAACAGTTTTAATGTGTTTTTTGTAGTCTACTAAGGCAAACAAATGTATTTGTTACTTCTAGGTGTTTTTATGAATTTGCTACAAGGATAGGTTCATTCATTGTCCTGAATTACTAATTAAGAAGGGCAGAGTTGATTGAAGCCACTGAAGTTGTTTTACAGCTGATAACATGCTTTTGAACAATTGAAAACATTGTTCATGGTTAATGGTTTGACAGTTCCGGCTAAGCAATTTTCAAGGTGAATATTTCAGTATGTTTTGTATGAATTTTCCTCTCATCATTATATTACATTGCTGTAAGACAGATAGGTAGATAACTGAAAACACAATCCTGTAAAATTAATTGATCATAATACTTTCTTGGTTTTCAATATTGCACTTTGTGTGATGTTATAATCCCACAATTCATACCTTGTGATTGGGTTCACCTTGGGGTTTAGAGTGTTCTAATACAGGGCTTTTCAACCTTTTCACCGACTGTACCACTTTAAGGCTATGGCAATATTTGAGTACCACCTAGCAAGGTGTCAAAAACTTGATGACCAAAAAAAAAAAAACCTGTTCAAAGTTGCAATTGTACTGAAATGACTTATGACCATTTTTCACACTTATGACCATTGCAGCATGCCCAAGGTCATGTGATTTATATTTGGATGCTTGGCAACTGATTCACATTTATGATGATTACAGTGTTCCAGGTCATATGATCCCATTTTGCAACCTTTTGACAAGCAAAGTCAATGGCAGGGCTGCTAGTGACCAAGTGCTAAGGCGGGACTTCCTTCCTTCCTTCTCTCCCTCCCTCCTTCCCTGTCTCCCTCTTTCTCATGCCCACCTCCTTTTGAAGGAAGAATTTGAACACCCCCCCCATATTTTCCCTCGTCCATATATTCATCAAACAAGGAAAAGCCTCCAGAGACAGAACAGTGAAGCTGCTGAGGGAACTAGCTTAAAAAGGCACATTCCCCTTTAAGAATTAGCTACTGGCTAGAAAGGAAAGTTAATGAGAAAAAAAAATGTAGTAAGTATTGGCTGCCAGCTAAGGCAGCCTCCCCAAATAGCTGTATTCATAAGTAAAAGAATGCTACAGGCAAAATCCATTCAGGAAAAAAATACTTCAAAATCCCTTGCAGCAAAACTTACAGAACAATAGAAGCTAACAGGAGACATCAGCCAAATAGAAATTGCCAAACACTCCTTAAGAACACAAAGCCCACATTGCACAAATCCCGGAACTTCAAAGTCACAAAAGCACATAAGAATCCTTCCACTCTCCATCTCCCTCCTTGTCTTACCTCCAGCTGATGCTACCTTTCTTCATTCTTCCTGGAGGGCAACCTCTCCCCTGCTGCATTTCTTGCCTGTTTGTTGCTGCCAGCACAGGTGGCTGCCACAGAAGTTGTAGATCGGCTCATGGCTGGCCTGCTTGGACTCCTTGATCTCCTCTCCTCTCCCCCCCACCCTCCTCCTTCCCCTTTGGTGCAGCTAGAGCTGACTCCACATCCTGCTTCTTTTTTCCCCCTCTCCCACCCAAACTGCCTCCTTTTATAGCTTCTCCTGTCTCCGTCCCCCTCCTCCTCCTTTCTCAAGGGGGAGGGTGAGCCAGAAGTGAGCCTAGGATGAGGCTCAGCCTCAGCCACTCTGCAGCTCCAGAGGACTCTCTCACAGTAAGTCCTTGCTTGCGCTGGCTCTTTCCCTCCCCCACTACACTTGGCTAGCAGGGCTGCGTACCACCTGCCACTCAATGTACCACAAGTGGTACGCGTACCACTGGTTGAAAAGCCCTGTTCTAATAGGAAGATGTATAATCCTAAAGTCTGCACACTCCACCATGAGGGAATCAAAATCACATGCAAAGTTACCTGCCCACATTGCAAACCATATTATATTGGACAAATAGAATACATCACTTACATCAAAGAATTATGAAACACAAAACTACAATAAAGAATCAGGATTGTGAATATCTAACAGCCACCATAGTGTTAAAACTAATCATACATTTGACTGGGAGAGTGAAATAGTAGATCCCATGAAACAACAACCCCCCTCCCCAAGATTTCCTAGAAGTCTGGCAGTCAAGTAAATGGGCTACGAAGAGATTCATTGAGCTGGATACTATCTACCATCTACCAGGTACTTAAATTAAAATATCAATCATCAACAGACAAGGACCAATCAAAATGGAAACAGCAGCACTCCCAAGAATGATTTGATCCATACCTTGCAGGAAACCTCCAATCATCTATCAATCCTCCTGAGTTCAAATCTTACATACACTAAAAATTCTACAAGGCAATCTTCTCTCTTCTTGAATGGCTACACTGAGAAAACGTAGCAGACAGTTTTTCTGAAGCATCTGCAGAAAACCTGATCAGTACCTTGGTATTAATATCCCGAAGTCTGGAGATCCCAGCTGCAAAGTATATAAAAACCAAGGTTCCAAGAAATTTTTTTTTAATTTAACTTGTTAAAATTATTCTATAAAGAGATAGTATGGTATAATGGTTGAGTGCTGGATTAAGACCAGTAAAAACCCACTTTTGTTACTGTAACAAATAGAGGTGAAGAATACAGACTATATTATCACATAATTTTTGAATTAATGATGCAAGGAAACCACTCAGGTTAGTGATGATTTGTATGTAAAGACACAGAGCCATCTTCTGTTTAATTTTTGTATCTTCAGCATAAGCCCCATCTTTAACGCCCAGGCATTTCCTTGCATATAAAGGAGCTATGATTCAGGACAGACTTTACAATTCCTACCACTTGCTTTGCACATGCAAATTCTGAAATTCTGTCTCTATTCCAAGATTTTCAACTTGGGCACCATTCAAATATTTCAGCTTAAGCAATCTTTGGTGATGGCCATGCTGGCTGAAGGAAGCTGCTCTGAATTGTCTATTCACAAAATCAAATAGTAAATGATGGATTAGAGTATTCTGCTAAGAATGGAGAATTCTGTGACTTGAAGTCAGTAACAGAATAACAGAATTGGAAGGGACCTTATAGATCTTTCAGTCTAGGGCTCCTACATATCTTATACACAAAAGATTAATCTGTCAGCAGGCTTCTCTAGACAATCAACTTTCAGAATGGAGTTCATTGACAAACTGCAAACCTCAGAGTACAAATTGGGACTAGAATCCTAAAGAGATACATGGATGTGTCCATTGGTTTGAGATTCCTCTCTTGATGTTCATCAGGTTCAAGGATATATTACTCTATACATACATAAACAAACACACACAAAAAAACATGCCATGCTGCAAAGGAAAACCACAGGCTGCAGCATAATGCTTATTTTAAAAATGCTGCTAAGCTCTGAAAATTATTTTTAAAAAATAAAAATAAAAATGGAGAGTAGCTTCCAATGTTTGACTAGAAATGTGTCTTGGATAAAGATAGATAGAAACTTCAGAAGACATGCATTTGAACAATTTGAAACTGCCTATCTTTCCCCATGGTATGCATTTTCTGAATGAGCAAAATACCTTTAAGCAACCATTTGGAAGAATATGAACCATAGAAGAGAATATGAACAAGTTTTAATGTGGTTTTTAAACTTGCTTTGCTTTGTCTATTTCATTTATGGTTGTATTTTTTTACCTTTTAAGATTTTCCTTAGTCACCTTGAATTGTCAGAAAAGTGAGCTAAAGAGTAAAAAAAACTCCCACAAAAGATTAAATTCTATTACAAAAATTACATATTATTCATTTCCATAAAGGTCTGCCATCACTATGTACATATGACATACATATACACATACACGTTGATGATTAGTCTTTTGACCATGTCATTAAACAATAAAATAAAACAAAGAAAGGAAAGTTAAAAATATAGTCAGTACCAATTTAGGTCAAATAATTTCATTGGCCCTATAATCAACTGAAATCTCTGCTAGGTTATTTTTCATTTTCTGCATTGTTTTATTTTAAATTGTCACATTTACTACAGGGAACCAAACTCACTTGCATTTCAATAGGGTTTTTCAGAATTAATTCAAAATTTAAAAAGATCTGCTTAATGTCACATCTGAGATTTAAACCAAGTCTCCTAATGATAGAACCAAAGAGTTTAGGCCATCAAGTCAGACTGCTCTGCTCAGTATAACTATCTAAATCAGGGCTGTCAAACTCAATTTCATTGAGGGCCGCATCAGCATTGCGATTGCCCTCAGGGGGCCGGGTGGGTGTGGCCAGGCTGGATGTAGCCTACTGGGTGGGCGTGGCCTACTGGGTGGGCAAGGCCAGCTCTACATTGTTCGTGTCAAGGGTGCCTGTGGGGGCCTGGGCAGAAGTGGGACAGATCTGAGGGTCTCTGGCAGAAGGGGATGGGACCAGGGCAAGTGCCAAGGCATGGTCCACTGGAGGAGCCTCACTGTTCCTCTCAGACCATGTGAATGGTGATGTGGGCTGGATGGTGATGCGGGCTGCCCGGAGCCCTGGGCAGCAGAGGTCAAACACCCAGCCTGGTCCTCGAGCACCCACGGTACCAAGCCCAGCCCCACTTCCCCAAGGGGGCGCCCAGCTGCACTTACCTCCTCCTCAAGGCTGCTGCTGTTGTGCTTGCTCTCCTTAGCCAAGTTGCTCATGATGGGTACGAGGGCAAAGTCAGAGGAAGGCCCATTCCCTCTCCATGGGAGGAGACATGACTTTGTATCCAAAGCTTCCTTAGCAATAGGATGGGAGACCCCCCAGGATAGGTCAGGAGGAGGGGGCAAGGGGATGTGAAAGGGCAGCAGGGCAGGACTAAGGTAGGACTTCCCTCAGACCCTCCCTCTCTTTTTCTTCTTTCCTTCCTTCTTTCTAAGTACAGAGTGGTGGGAAAATATTTGAGATGAGGGAGGAAGAAAAACAGGCAAGAAATGGCAGCTGGGGAGGTGTCACCCTTCGTGAGGAATGAAGAAATGCATCATCGCCTGGAAGTGGCCAGTGCAATAGTGCATTTCTTCATTCCTCATAAAGATGACACCTCCCCAGCATGCACCCAGCAGGCGGGGCCAATGTGGCAGGGGCTGGTTCCTCGCTGTTTCCAGACGGCCTTGTGGAGCTAAGACTGAATGCGTTTCAGCATGGATGGCCACCATAAAATTGCAAATTGGCTCCTGGCCAGCCTGGGCCAGGGTCAAGGCAACGGGGGCCATTCCCTCATTGTTTCCAAGATGGCTTCGTGGGCCACATGAAACCGCTTCGCGGGCTGCATCCAGCCCCTGGGCCTTGTGTTTGACATGTCTCATCTAAATTAAAGTATTATAGTCATTGTATAGTCAGCCAGATGTTTAGCCTGGTTTTGGCATTTTTATCCACCTATCAAATCCTTCCCAAGGAGTTGGATTATTATTATACATTTATTGGCCACCAACTCCAATGGACCCCCGACTTCTTGGCAAACTCCAGCAAAGAAGGAACTTATCATCATTCTAGGTAATTGTTCTTTATCAAACTACTCTGTTAAGAAAGTTGATCATGTACTTCATACACTGTAACACCCCACAACAATTTCTGCACTGAAAACACCTGGTTTTTTTAGTATTCAAGTGTAACATTTCTATTCCATAGAAACTGTAAAGAATGCCTCCAGTTGAAACCCAAACCAATTCATTTGAATGTTTCTTTGTTTATTAGTGTGTCAGTGAACTTCTTCGATTTGAGAATCAATGAGAAGAATTAATGTTCTGCTACCAGTAGTTATTATTTGACTTGAAAATGCCTTGCTTTCTTGCAGTGCCACTTTATGCCTTTAGATGGCACATTTTCCATTTTGTAAAAAAATTCATCTACAAGTATCTACCCTACTATACAGGTAGCCCTCGACTTACAAGAGTTTGTTTAGTGACTGTTCAAAGTTACAATGGCACTGACAAAGTGACCTATGACAGCCTCCTCATGGTCATGTGATCAAAATTTGGATACTTGGGTTCACATTTATGACAGTTGCAGTGTCCCAGGGTCATGTTGCAGCCAGACCTTTTGTAACTTTCTGACCAAGCAAAGTCAATGGGGAAGCCAGATTCACTTAATAATCATGTTACTGATCTAACAATTTCAGTGATTCACTTAACAACTGTGGAAAGCAAGGTTGTATAATGGGGCAAAACTCACATAACAACTGTCTCGCTTAGCAACAGAAATGTTGGCTCAATTGTGGTCATAAGTCAAGGACTACCTGTACCATTACTTCCTATCAGAAGACATCCTGTAAGAATGGTAAAGTCAAGTTGGTTGCGTTTGGAAAAAAATCTTAGTCATATATTCTAAATGAGAAACAAACAAAAAGTCAAATGGAATTGATTTGTGTAAGCAGAAAGGATGTCCTGCAATGTCTGTGCATCTCATGTTGCTGAGGCATACAATGAATGAAACATAGTCATGTGCATCTAATTACTCAAATGTGACCACAGTGAGGCTGAGAACCTGTGTATCTTTGAAAATAAGTAAATACTATAGTCAATGATCAAATGAAGAAGTACTATAGATGTTGTCCTGAAGTTGTTATGCTGTTTTTTTAAAAGCAGTATAATTCAATAGCTCTAAAGAAATAAACAATATATAAAATCTGTACATTAATACTGGGCAACCCACTGGGCCAACATACAAAAGCATTTCTTGCAAAATACTATTGAATGATAAGAAAGGTTGAAATATTGATCTAATCCCCAAAAGATACATATGATCCAGTACCAGAGTTCCAACAGCGGCAACCTCTCCATGGTCATGACCACATTTTGGGTGCTTGGCAACTGGTTTATCTTTACAGCCAGTTGCAGCATTCCACAATCATGTGACATGATTTATGACTTTTTTTGCCGGAAACTGGCCTTTTTGGCCAATTTCCAGCAAAAATGCCCATAAGAATTCATTAATGACTGCAGCATTCAGTTTATTCTGTTTCGTATAGCTCTATGTAACCATTCTGAATCATATAGCTCTATGTAACCCTAACTAGAGAGCGTGTATCAGTATGTTAGAATATCTGGCATTTATTGGGTTAAGTGCTGTTTCCTTAAGAGATGGATTATGGGAAATGCAGTTTAGCTAGTCAGTCATCCCATATTAATGGGTCAGTGGGAGGAGTTTCTAAAGGGCATTGGGAGACTTCCTGGACACTAGCCAGTTTGGAATGTCTTTGTCTAAAGAAGAGCATGGGCCATCAGATGTCACCCGATGACCCTGTGCTGCTATAAAGATGGTATGGAGAGAGAGCATCATTCTTTCACCTATAGAAATGGACAGAGATGTATTATCAGAGGCAACCGTCATGAATGCAAGTAATCTTTCTGATTAAATATGTTTTGTTATGAAATCATTTCTATTGAGTTTATCTATCTGATTTGATTTAAGAAGGCATTTTAATTCAATATCAGAATAGTGAAAGAATGATGCTCTCTCTCCATACCATCTTTATAGCAGCACAGGGTCATCGGGTGACATCTGATGGCCCATGCTCTTCTTTAGACAAAGACATTCCAAACTGGCTAGTGTCCAGGAAGTCTCCCAATGCCCTTTAGAAACTCCTCCCACTGACCCATTAACATGGGATGACTAACTGCATCTCCCATAATCCATCTCTTAAGGAAACAGCACTTAACCCAATAAATGCCAGATATTCTAACATTTATTTATTTATTATTTATTTATTTATTATTTTGACTTATATGCCGCCCTTCTCCTTAGACTCAGGGCGGCTCACAGCAAATAATACAAGTACAAAATATAAATCAGTTAAAATGGTAGTATACAATATAAAAAACTATAAAACTATACCCACTCATACAACATACAGTCCCAATCAAAGGCCCAGGGGCAGAGCGCAGCTCACACGCCCCAAGCCTGTCTGCATAGATGTGTTTTTAAAAGTTTTCAGAAAGCTAGGAGGGAGGAAGCAGTACGAACCTCTGAGGGAAGTTGATTCCAGAGGGCTGGGGCAGCAACAGAGAAGGCCCTAACCCTAGGTCCCGCCAAACGGCATTGTCTAACAGACGGGACCCGTAGGAGGCCAACCCTGTGTGCCCTAACCGGTCGTTGGGATTCATGGGGCAGAAGATGGTCCCGCAAGTATCCTGGCCCATTGCCATATAGGGCTTTATAGGTCATAACCAACACTTTGAATTGTGTTCGGAGACCAATAGGTAGCCAGTGCAGCTCACGGAGGGCTGGAGTGATATGAGCATGTCTTGGGAGACCCAAGACAGCTCGCGCGGCCGCATTCTGAACTACTTGAAGTCTCCGGACATTCTTCAAAGGTTGCCCCATGTAGAGAGCTGATACATGCTCTAGTTAGGGTTACATAGAGCTATACGATCCAGAACGGTTACATAGAGCTATACAATTCAGAATACAGTTAACAACTGCCACAAAAAGATTATAAATTCAGTCACATGGTGCCTCAACGTATGACGGAAATCTGGCCTTATTTATAGTTATAAGTCAAGGACTATCTGTACTCAGATCTATACCTGAAGGATCCCAAGATTCTCATGAGTCCTAGGAGCAATATCTTGGCTTTGGCTGCAACAAAAGAAACCATGATCTGTTGAATGAGTAAAGGTAAAAGTCAGTTATTGGGTCAAGGATCATCTAGAACAGCAATGCCAGCAAAATAAGTATATGAGGGATATATATATGGCGTGCTCACTTGTGGTTATCTGATGCTAACCCATCACAATTGACAGACAACCCCACTTGATGAATAAAGTTTTAAGTTTTTCCCACACTTCACATTTTGCTGCAGTTCATACATAGCTGGGTTTTCCCAACACACCTTCTTCAAACAATAAACGTCAACAAATCGCCGGGTCCAGATGGCATCCACCCTAGAATTCTCAAGGAACTCAAGTGTGAAATTGCTGAACTTCTAGCTAAAATATACAATCTTTCTCTAAGATCAGGCACTGTACCGGAGGATTGGAGGGAAGCAAATATAACCCCGATCTTCAAGAAAGGATCCAGAGGTGATCCAGGAAACTATAGACCAGTCAGTCTAACCTCAGTTCCAGGCAAACTGATGGAAACCATTATTAAAGATAAAATTACAGGGCACATAGAAAAACAGGCATTGCTGAATGAAAATCAACATGGTTTCTGCAAAGGCAAATCATGTCTTACTAACTTGTTAGAATTCTTTGAGGGTGTAAATAAATACATAGATAAAGGGGCCCCAGTTGATATTGTGTATCTTGACTTTCAAAAGGCTTTTGACAAAGTTCCTCACCAAAGGCTCCTAAAAAAGCTCTCCAGCCACGGAATTAGAGGACAGGTCTTGTCCTGGATTGGTAACTGGCTAAATTGTAGGAAGCAAAGGGTGGCAATAAATGGACAATTCTCCGGATGGAAAGAAGTGAGAAGTGGTGTACCCCAAGGTTCAGTTTTGGGACCTTTACTTTTTAATTTATTCATCAATGATCTGGATGTAGAAGTTAATAGTGAGGTATCCAAGTTTGCTGATGACATTAAATTGTTCCGGGTTGTGAAAACTGAAACTGATTGTCAGGAGCTCCAGAAGGATCTCTCGAAATTGTGTGAGTGGACAACAAAGTGGCAAATGCATTTTAACCTAAACAAGTGCAAAGTTATGCACATCGGGGCAAAGAACCCCAATTATACTTACCAACTGATGGGGACCAAACTTTCTGAGACAACCCAAGAAAGGGATCTTGGGGTTTTGGTGGACAGCTCGATGAAGATGTCAACCCAATGTGCAGCAGCAGTAAAAAAAGCAAATTCCATGCTTGGCATGATTAGGAAGGGAATCGAAAATAAGTCAGCAAGTGTTGTATTGCCTCTGTACAAATCGATGGTGAGACCACACTTGGAGTACTGTGTACAGTTCTGGTCACCGCACCTCAAGAAGGATATAATGGAACTGGAAAAGGTGCAAAAAAGGGCAACAAGAATGATCAAGGAAATGGAGCGCCTCCCTTATGAAACCAGATTGCAATGCCTTGGTCTCTTCAGCCTTGAAAGACGGCGTTTAAGGGGTGACTTGATCGAAGTGTATAAAATCATGCATGGGATAGAAAATGTGGATAGAGAAAAATTCTTTTCTCTATCACACAATACCAGGACAAGGGGGCACTCCCTAAAGCTCATAGCTAAGAAAGTGAGGACAAATAAAGGGAAATATTTCTTCACCCAGAGGGTCGTTGATTTATGGAATTCACTTCCTGAAGGGGTCGTGACAGCTGTCAGCCTGGACAGCTTCAAGGCAGGGCTACAGAGATTCATGGATGCAAAGTGTATCGGTGGTTATTAAAACAGATGTCCATGTGCCGCCTCTATGTTGGTTGAGGCAGTCAGGATTCCCTTGGGTACCATTTGTTGGGGGTCAAGGGAAAGGGAGGGTTTTGCCTTCTCTTTATGCTCAAGATCCCCATGTACAATTGGTGGGCCACTGTGTGACACAGAATGCTGGACTCGATGGGCTTTGGCCTGATTCAGCATGGCTCTTCTTATGTTCTTATGTTCTCCCACTTTACATATCTCTTGGTAATGGCACAAACACCTTCCCTTTCTTATCTTATTAAAAGTCAGCCCCCTAGTTCTCAAACAGGAACCACATTTTCCTTGAGATCAGGCAGCCAGACTAGTAATTACCATGCTTGGATAAGCTCAATGTGGGGGAAGGTAGGATGACTATACAGCACATTAGATATAAGCTGTAATCTTACAGGTGTGGACTGGCAGAATTAAAAAATGTGTATTCCTTGATTTGAACCCTCCATAAAAACATAAATCCAGAATCATTTATTTATTTGATTGTTATCTTGCCTTTATTATTTTATAAGTTACTCAAGGCAGAAAAAATACATAATACATCTTTCTCCTATTTCCCAACAACAATCCTGTGAGGTGGATTGGGCTGAGAGAGAATGACTGGCCCAAACTCACCCAGTTGGCTTTCGTGTCTAAGGCAGGACTAGAACTCACCATCTCCTGGATTCTAGCACCTTAACCACTACACCAAAATGGCTCATTATTGCACTACTGACCCATAATATTAGAAGATTGTCGCTGTAAAACCAAACAGAAGGGGAGAAATTGACCTGGATCCAAGGTACACAAGGTCTATGTAGTCCTTCTGTGAGGGAGATGGGCAGGTTCTAAATATGATTAGTTAATAAATAAATTTTAAAATGTATGCCATTCTGCTCTATCCCAGCACTCTTTGGACATATATTTTTTTTATTCTCTCATGGTTTTTTTTTTTGTTTAATCCCCAAGTTTGCCATCTGTGAACAAAAGTTCACAGTACAATCCAGAATGAAAGGTTTCAAGGCACACACATGGAAGTGATAAATATCACAAAAGTGCATCATACACAGCAAGTATGTGAATACAGGAATACAAAACAGCAAGAGATTAAATAAAGGAATATAAATAGCTCAAGCATCTCTACATAAGCTGACTCCCTACAAATGAGATGTTCCTGTGTGAGACTTGTGCCTCCTCTGTACATCCTGATAGCCAGGATACAAACTTCCCTCAGGAACTTCCCTCAAGTTTGCTGCTGCTCGACTGGATCAACCAGTGTATTAGTTGTTGTTGCAAGAATCTAAAGATATTGAATAACAACAGAGCATTGCAGTTCTAATGCAGGGCCTTACTTCATACTAGTGCAATACTAAAATAATTAATTATTGAGCTGCAATCATTATATGTACTCACTAGTTCTATTCAAGTTGCACTTTGTATAGCCTAGTCAAATGCCATTTGAATGTTCTTTATTATTTGTTGTCTTCTGTATTTTCTATATAGTACCTCATCTGAAAAGGTTATGGGGAAAATTAGAAAAAAAGTTTGTACATGAAAAATTCCCAAGCTAAGTGTATATTAAAGAATTCTGAACAAGCATTTTGTAGTGTTAAACTAGGGAAGATTTTGGATGATCTGTTTATTGATTGTACTTTCTTTTCTTTTTTTGAATTTATAGTTTGTATTTAAAGCAGGTAAATAAAGACGGTTCTTGTTTAACAACTACTGCACTTAACAGATGTCTTGTGTGATCACATGATCACCATTTGCAATCTTCTTTTCCAGGATACTGCAAGCAAAGTCAATGGAGAAGCTGGCATGAGGTTACAAATGGCGATCATATGATGTACTGCTTAAAGACCCATGGTGATTCATTTAATGACAGCAAACAGAAGTGCCGGAACTTGTTGCCAAATGGTACATTCATATGATGTTGCACTTTAGACTGCATCACTTAGCAATGGAAATTCTGGTCAGAATTGTCATTATTAAGTGAGAATTACCTATTACCTATATATTTTTTAAAAAAAAGACAGTATAAATAAATGGACAGATAATTATTTAAGTCATGCAATTAATACATAGTATAACTTCATAATACAGGTAGTCCTCGAGTTACAAGTGTAATGGAGCCTGCCCATTCCACTTGTAACTTGAAAACTCATAGAGTGAATCTCGTTGGAGGTATGAGATAACTCCCTTGCTCGTTAAAACGCATGCGGCTCGTTAAGTGAAGATAAGGTATCTCAGGGTGGGGAAGGCCATGGAGGGCCTAGTGCTGGAACAGACTCCCAAGGTTTCCCTGATCCACTAAGATACCTCACGCTTCCCCCTCCCTTCCTGCTGCGCCAGACTCACCTGGAAAAGATCCATCTCCTCTCTGCCATTCCTGCTGCCGCCTGGACTTAAAGCCGGGGAGACTTCCGTGCCCCCCCCCCGTGCGGCCTGATTCAGGCTCCGGAGGCTTTTTCCAGGCCCGATCGGGCCACGGGGGGGGGGGCTGCAGAAGTGTTCACTGGCCTCAAATCTGGGCGGCAGTGGCCTGGAAAAGGCCTCTAGAGCCCAGATTGGGCTGTGCGGGGGCGCAGAAGCCTCCCCCGGCCTTAGATCCGGGCCGCAGCGGCCTGGAAAAGGCCTCCGGAGCCCCGATCCAGCTTCCAGAGGCATGGGGAAGTGTCCCTCAGCTTTGGTTCTGTTCTCTGTTGCACTGATCTCACGTGATCTTGTGTTACTTTAGGCTTCCATTCTCTGTGAATGCACCGAAGACGTGGGAGACCCGGGGCGGGGGTGGGGAGGGAGAGAATAACCAGGGTGAATGTTGCAGAGCCACTGCGGTTGCTTGTAAGGCCGGACGACTGCCGTGGTGCTGCAATATTCGTAACTTCAGGACTTGCTCATAAGCACTAGGGAGCGCTCATCATGTAACTTTGAATGAGCGTTAAGTGAATCCTCGTAACTCGGGTATTACCTGTATATATTTTATATATATTCATTAGACTTTGTCCTAATGCAATCAAGACCACTCTTTTATATCTAACATATACACATAAAATGGAAGCTAGGAAATAATACAGTATAAAAGCTATAATACTTTAACCTTCAGGATCCAGTAAGATCGAAATGATAGAGCCATCTCCATTTGGCTGAGGGAGGCCACAAAGTAGACTCTGCATATTGCTTTGTTTACTTTGAATTTTTATTCCCAGTTTCATTTTTAATAACGAGACTTAGTGCCATAATATGTGGGTTACTTGTCGTATTAAAGGTGTGAGTAAAAGCTAAACCTTCTCATCAGGAATTAAATGCAACTAGATACTGTACACACATACAAAATCACAGAAAGGATATGACTAAACACTGAAGAGGCATTCTGGTAATTAACTAATTTAAAAGATAGCTGGTGATTAAGTATGCTACTTATAGATAAAAACATGCAAATACAAGCACTGGACTCTCAAAGCATCTTTCCTCCTCTCTAACACAAAAACAATAAAATCAAAATAAAGTTCAGTTCTAGGCTTTTGAGTAGAGTTGTATTAATACCATAAGAGCCTATTCATGTTGGCTTTATTATCATCCTTTTAGAGAACACAATGCCTTTATTCAAACATGTCCTCTCTAGGTTCACTGGAATTTTTTTGCCATGGTTGTTAAGTGAATCACTGTACCGTAGTTGTGAATCACGTGGTTATTAAGTGAACCTAGATTCCCCCATTGACTCTGCTTGTGGGAAGCCAGCTGGGAAGATCACAAATGGCAATCACATGACCCAGAAAGCTGCAACCATCATAAATACTTGCCAGTTACCAAATTTTGATCACGTCACTGTGAGGATATGAGGATCGATCATAAGTTAACTTTTTCAGTGCCACAGTAACTCTGAATAGTGACGAAACAAAGGATTGTCAAGGACTATCTGTAACTTTAATTGGATCATTATAAGACATTACTAGCAAAATTTAGTAAAGAATTGTATGATAGGTAAAATTATGTCCTTACTGAAAACTGAGTCCTTCTGGTTCAGTTAGTTTAAATCCTGGTAACCATGCAATCTTCATTTTTACACCATCTTAATTTTTTCATTGCAGATATTTCCCCACATCAGAAATGGTAGAGCAGTATCCTTGAATCAGACATCCTCCAAAGGGTGAGGATTGCAAATTTCAGAATCCTCAATCATCCCACTAAAACCATAGGAACCATAGTCCCAATATATTTAGAAATGTCATGTGTAGTTTTTGTAGACAAAAAAATTCTTACCTTATTTATTTATTTATTTATTAATCAAATTTCTATACCGCCCCTCTCCCGAAGGACTCGGGGCGGTGTACAGCCTAAAATTTAAAAAAACATATAAATATACAAAATTTAAAATAATTAAAAATGAATTAAATAATTTGGCCAAAATCCCATTTAAAACCCAAAACATACAAAACTAATCTTAAAAAATACTCAGTCCCCCTAAAACATTTTGACCCTATTGGAACCGAAGCTTCTATGCCAGGCCGGCCTGTCGGAAAAGGAATGTTTTTAGTTCCCGACGGAAGGTGCGTAAATCTGTTATTATACGGAGTTCGGGGGGGGAGCTCGTTCCATAACGTGGGAGCTCCCACAGAGAAGGCTCTCCCCCTGGGGGTCGCCAGCCGGCACTGTCTGGCCGACGGCTCCCTGAGGAGGCCCTCTCTGTGGGAGCGTACCGGACGGCGGGAGGTATTTGCTGGCAGTAGACGGTCCTGTAAGTATCCGGGTCCGATGCCATGGAGCGCTTTAAAAGTGGTCACTAACACCTTGAACCGCACCCAAAAGACCACCGGCAACCAGTGCAACTCACGCAGGAGCGGTGTTACGTGGGAGCGCCACGACGTTCCCATCACTACCCGCGCGGCCGCATTCTGGGCAAGTTGGAGCTTCCGGATGCACCTCAAGGGGAGCCCCATGTAGAGAGCATTACAGTAGTCCAGCCTGGAGGTCACGAGGGCATGAGTGACTGTGCGTAGCGAGTCCCGGTCTAGGAAGGGACGCAACTGGCGCACCAGGCGAACCTGGTAGAACATCCTCCCGGCCACGGCCATCAGATGGTCCTCTAAGGACAGCCGTGAGTCCAGGAGGATTCCCAAATTGCGAACCCTTCCTGTGGGAGCCACTGTTTTGCCCCCAATACACAGCGATGGAATCAGCTGGCTGTACCGGGATGACGGTAACCACAGCCACTCGGTCTTGGAGGGGTTGAGCTTGAGTCCGTTTCTCCCCATCCATACCCGCACGGCCTCCAGGCACTGGGTCAGCACGGCAAGGGCATCGTTGGGGTGGTCTGGCGTGGAAATGTACAGCTGGGTATCATCAGCATACTAGTGGTACTCCACGCCAAAACCACGGATGATCTCACCCAGCGGCTTTACATAAATGTTGAACAGTAGAGGCGAGAGGACCGACCCCTGAGGTACCCCACATACGAGGGGTCTCGGGGTCGACCTCTGGCCCCCTGTCAACACAGACTGCATCCGGCCAGAGAGGAAGGAGGAGAACCACTGCAAGACAGTGCCTCCTATGCCCAGCCCCTCCAACCGTTGCAGCATGATACCATGATCGATGGTATCAAAAGCCGCCGAGAGGTCCAATAGCACCAGAACAGAGGAGCAACCCCTGTCTTGGGCCCGCCAGAGATCATCCACCAACGCGACCAATGCTGTTTCCGTGCTGTAGCCAGGCCTGAAGCCCGACTGGAACGGATCGAGATATGACGATTCCTCCAGATGCTGCGGGAACTGTCGGGCAACCACACTCTCAACAACCTTCGCAAGAAAGCGAAGGTTGGAGACGGGACGGTAGTTTGATAAAACAGCTGGATCCAGGGCAGGCTTCTTGAGGAGGGGTCTCACCACTGCCTCTTTCAAGGCAGTGGGAAAGACACCCTCACTCAAGGAAGCGTTGATAATTGCTCGGAACCAGCCTCGTACCACCTCCCGGGAGGCCAGCGCCAACCAGGAGGGGCACGGGTCCAGTAAACATGTGGTCGCCCTAAGTCCCCCCAGCAACCTGTCCACGTCCTCGGGGGTCATGGGGTCAAACTCAACCCAGGTAACAGTCTCAAGACCAGCCTCCGCCTCTCCCATTGGACATACCCAGTTGAAGTCGAAGCCTTCCCGTATCTGAGCGATTTTATCATACAGATATTTTCCGAAATCCTCAGCTCTACCCTCTAAGGGGTCTCCCCTCACCTCCTGATGAAGGAGGGAGCGGGTCACCCTAAACAGGGAGGCTGGGCGGTTATCTGATGACGCAATAAGAGCAGTGAGGTAGGAACACTTCTCTGCTCTTATCGCCATTAGGTAGGACCTAATATGGTCTCTTACCAATGTTCGGTCAGATTCGGCACGGCTCGATCTCCAACTGCTCTCTAGGCGTCTTTTCCGGCATTTCATCTCTCTCAACCCCTCGTTATACCACGGGGCCGGTCAAGACCCACGCCGAATCAGAGGCCGCAAAGGCACAACTCGATCCAGGGCACCGGCAGCCACCCTGTCCCAGGCCGCCACTAGCTCTCCAACCGAGTCGTGTGTCAGAACCTCAGGAATTGGCCCAAGCTCTGCCTGGAACCGCTCGGGTTCCATCAGCCGCCTGGGGCGGTACCATCTCACCGGTTCCGCCACCCTGCGGTGGGGTACAACGGTCCGAAAGTCCAAGCATAGGAGAGAGTGATCAGACCATGACAGGGGTTCAATGACTATATCCCCTACACTCTGACCACTCAGCCACTGTCCAGAGACAAAAACCAGATCAAGCGTGTTCCCCCCTGTGTGTGTGGGGCCTTGAATTACCTGGGTCAGGTCCATGGCTGTCATGGAAGCCATGAACTCCCGAGCCTCCCCGGACGCCCCGCCCCCAGACGGCAGGTTGAAGTCACCCATGACTATTAGCCTGGGGACCTCAACCACCACCGCGGCGACAACGCTCAGGAGCTCGGGCAGGGAGGTTGATACGTGGCAGGGCGCCAGGTACGTAATCAACACCGCCCTCGGACCCCCTAGGTCCCACTTCACCAGAAGGGATTCACAGCCTGCCGTCTGAGGAACAGTGACCTCCCTCGGCCTGAAACCTTCCCTGATCACGACCGCCACTCCCCCACCCCTGCCTTGAGCTCTCGGCTGGTGGAATGCAAGGAAACCCGGTGGGCACATTTCCACCAGAGGGACACCGCCCTCTGGTCCCAACCAGGTCTCCGTTATACCCGCCAGGTCTGCTCCCCCCTCTGAGATTAAATCTTGAATGAGGGGGGCCTTATTTACCACAGACCTGGCATTGCACAGCATCAGCCTACAGCCAGGGCCCTGTGGTTCTGAACAACCCCGAGAACAGGTTGAGCCTTGGGGGTTGGAGCGCACGACCGCTTGTAAGCAGCGGGTGCGCGCTCCCTTATTATGATATGGCCCCCTGCTCCCACCATACCTGCCCCTCCCACTAACGGTACTTATTGGAACTGAGTTAGTCTTAATCAACCCCCCGTCCGCACCCTCAGGACTCCGTCCCCTTCCGTCGCCTGGCCTGTCTTCTTGTTCCCTTCTGACAATTTCTTCCCCTACCCTAAACACCCCTTCCCCACCCCTCCCCACCCTTAAAACTTTGACTAAATACCTATTTAAAAAACCCCAAAGCCCCTTTTTTGATGCATGCCATCTCTCAGGACTCCAAAGTCCATCCTTGAGATGGGCCCTTGATAGAACAGAGGGCCATAATTGCGAGAGGGGGGAGTCTCGCAATGCAAGAAGCGTCCACTTCGAGTAAGCAGCCAGTCAAGTAAGGTGAATCGATAGGGTCCGGCAAGAAACCAGGCAGTCAAGTCTGGATTAAGGTCCAAGTACCAAGTTTCTATCAGGGTGATGGTAATAATAATAATAATAATAATAATAATAATAATAATAATAATAATAATAATAATAATAATAATAATAATAACAACAACAATAATGAAGGTAGATTTTGAGTGGTCCGAGCAGGAAAAGCCCCTATGTTGTTCCATCCTGCTTCGTTTGGAGATGTCACTGAAGATCATTTGTTTCATTTCTTTCTCTTTTTTTACTTTCCCAATATTTGAAGGGGAAGCACATTCAAATGCTCTTTTATTGTAATTTAAGATTTTAAGGGAAAAAAATTCTATTCCAGGATGCCCTGTAAGGGTAAAACAATTTTTACTATATTAAAATATTTTGATTCTCAAAATACTATACCAGATGGAACTAAACAAAGATGAAATTAAATCCAGAATAATTTCATTGAAAGCATTCAGCTGCCTTAGTTACTCCCTTTTCCCGGATATAAAGCTGAAACCATCAGTGGAGAAAAATAGATTTTAAAAATTATCAAATATGGATTCTGGACCGATCAGACGAACTCAGCAGAAATGAAGTTTGCTATAAAATAAATAATGCTAATAGTATGAGTTTGAGCAAGCACTTCAAGCTGTCCGTCATTCAATGTACAATGCAACTAATACTTACGTACTGATACAATTGGGATCAACAACTCATTGTGGTCATTAAACAGGACATGACTATAATTTGCAATTTCACTTCCACATTCTCCATTAGCTCTGCTTGTTGGAAATCAGTTGTGAAGTTCACAAATGGTGATCATGTGACTGCAGGATGCTGCGATGATCATAAATGTGCACTGGTTGTGAAGCACCTGAACGGTGATTATAGGATAGCAGGATGCTGCAATGGTCATAAATGTGAGGATGGTTTCCAACTATTGTAACTTTGAACAGTCACTAAACAAGACAGTTGGTAAACGAGGACTTACTTATATAAGGCTTATAGTATCAGCAGGAGTCTACTATATACTGCTATTTGATAGGAATCTCTTACTGCCATTCCAACTCTGTATTTCTCTCCTACCTCATATTTTCATGCTTTTATGTTGTGTGTGTAGGTGTCTTCAAATTAGTTTTCACTACTACTGACTGCCTGGACATGCTCCTCAAATTTTTGGCAACAGAAGTGGTTTTCTACTGTTGTTTTTCTTAGTGTTTAGAGCAGTGCTGGCTGATTGGGGAATTATGGGAATTGGAGTCCACATGCCTTAAAGTTACAAAGTTTGAAAAGCACTGGCTTAGGAAGACAGAGACAAAGTCACCAACCTGGCTTTGTGTTTAAGGCAGAACTGGAACTCACTGTCTCCTGGTTTCTGCCTTGGTACTTTTAATGATTACACCAAAATGTTTCTCAGCTTTTAATATACTCAACTATTTTTATAAACATCAGAAAATAGATAACACATATAAGGTTAAAGAAAGGAAAATCATCTTATTTCTAAAATCATTATTTTAAAATTGTTTTCAGTGTTATGGCGTGTATTATATTTATTTGTTGGCAAGAAATTTGTAAGAGGCAAATTCTTTTCCATCTCATTTCTTTCATCCCACTTACATATTTTCCCTGCCTTCTCAAGATGAGGTTCATTTTGTCTAGTCAACAGGATGCTAGAAAAACTTGATTGTTAAACAAAGCAAACAATAAGTGAAACCACAACTGAGAGGACACGGTCCGTCTCGGGATGTTGGCTGCTAGGGCATTCAGCCTTATTGGCAGGCGTGTTTTGTCCACTTCTGTTTGTGCAAGAACCCATGGACATGAAGTTACAAAAGCACCACATTATACTGAGCCCGTATATGAGGACTACCCTCTTATTCCTTTGCTGGATATTCCGTTTATACAAGACCTGAGCCCTGAGCAAAAAGCTCTGAAAGAGAAAGAGAAGGGGTCTTGGGCCGCCCTTTCCCCGGATGAGAAGATTGCTCTCTACCACATGAAATTTGACAAAACATTTGCTGAAATGCTGAAGCCATCGAATAACTGGAAGACTGCGATCGGTTTAGCTGGCTACATGGTTGGCCTTGCGGCTTTCTTTTTCATTTGGGAGGTCCTGTACGTCCTGAAACCAGTCCCCCACACTTTATCAGAGGAATGGAAGGCCATGGAGCTCCGGAAGCATCTGGATATGAAACTGGACCCAATTACCGGCCTTTGCTCCAAGTGGGATTATGAGAAGAACGAATGGAAAAAATAAAAGCCTTCAGGAGCCCCAACTTCTCTCGGTGGTGTGAAAGTCTGAAACCATTTCTTCATCTCTAGGTTGTTGCCCTGCTTCTGCCTACGATGAAATAGAATCCTATCCTTCCTTAAACCATAACAATTTATGTACCTGGAAATGTTGAACTGTTCTTACAGGTTAATGTGCAGAATTGCTCCTAAACTAAATCCTGTTTGCATTTTGGTTTTTTGGGTTTTTTTTTTTTGCAGGAAGATTAAAAATTAAACAAAAAGAGGCATTTGGAAAAAAAAAAAAGTGAAACCACAACTGTGGTTTATGATCTTTTTTCAGAACTTTCCTTTGCTCTACAGACCTGCAAAGGTTGTAAATGTGAGGACTGGTTGTAAAGTTGTTTTTTCATCACCACTGTTACTGCAAACAGTCACTAAATGAGACAGTTGCTAAATGAGGACAACCTATTATATAATATCTTAACACAGTGAAAAGACTGTTTTTATATTCACAAATAAATTTACTTCTGAACCCAAAGGACTGCATTCAAACTTTCTTTCAAAGTTATCTCAGATTCTATCCTGTGTATATTTATTGGAAGTAACATCTGTCAAGTTTATTAAGGTTTGTTCCAGATCAATTTTTCTTGTGCACATGCAAAATCTCTGTCCTTGCAAAACGCAGCCAAGTTGGAAATTGGTTTCTATCTGAGAAGCAAGGAATTTTAAAAGCACATGATTTGAAAGGTAGTATTTATTTACATTCACAATCAAGCTGGGATTCTTACAAAAAGAAAAAAGAAATTAGAAATCTGTAACAGCCAAGTTTTTGTAACTGACATTCTTTGGTTCTTTGACAAAAGAAATCATATCAATGTACTTTTTCTAAAAATTCCATTTTTGATTTCTATAACAAAAAATATCCTGTTATCCTAGATAAAACCTGTTATTTGTTTAAATCAATTATATGGCCGCTCATCTCACATATGTGACTCTGGGCAGCTAAGAAAATTTTAAAACTCCACCAAGCAAGAGAAAAACAATCAAGAACAAAATGAGCATAATATGGCAACCAAGAAGACTAGCAATCAACTCATCTACGTTTTAACTAACTTTCTTGCCCCACCCCCATGCTTTGGAAAAGTCAGATCTTAGGCATTTTTGGAAAAGCCAACAGTGTTTGGAGGCTTAACATGTCCCATCAGCTTAAGAAAACTACTTGTGACCTCAGTAAGATGCCATTATCCAGAGGTCACCTATTTCAGAAAAGTGAATTCATAAGCTACTTAACATTGATCCTTCTTTAACTGATTCCTCCTCACTCACTCCACCTCCTCCGTAGGATTTGGGGCAGTGCATCGGAGCAGCCCTTTTCTGCCTCAATGCACATGCATAGGAAGGATACCTAAACTTTGACCAAAACTTGTAAGAATTTCCTCCAGGCATACACAATGATTCTGCAGCCCTGATCTTAAAGCACATGAGTTGTGCTAGCATACCATGCAAGCTTAAAACGTGTGGCTTGGTTTATAATGCGAATCCATCCAGTGTGGTTAGACTGTGGTTTGGTTTCTTAGCACAAACCTCAAACAATTGAGTTAATCCTGTAAATCAAAGCCGAGGGGACCACAAACATCACCGCTAAAGCGCACGTGCTTCATTACCATACTTGAACCGAAAACGGGCTCAGGGGTCTGCCCGAGGGGATGTCTTCGCCGCTAGCAGATAGCCCCCTCCCTTCACTTTCAGCGTGCTCCGCGCCACCATGCGAGGGTGCGCGCGCAGGTCGGAGTTGCCGAGGCAGGAGGGAGGGAGCTGTAATTTAGGAGCCCCCCCGGGCGTGAGGGGTTCCTTTCCTCAGCGGCTCATTTTCTTACCTTTAGCGGCTACGCCGGCTTTGGCCTTAAGGCGGCGCCATTATGAGCTCCCTTAGTGGAGGTAGGCTCCGTACGGTTTAAAAAGCAGGTAGGGAACAGGAAAAGGCCACCGCGGGCTACGGGGAAGACGCTGCTCCGCGTCTTTTGATCTTTCTCGGGAGCGGAGGAAGCGACCCTGAAGGGACCAAGCTGCTGCTGAACTTGGAAGCCGGATGGTTTTCTCCCGCTGGTCCCTCCAACGTGCAAGTATCGCCGTGGCGCTCACTAGCCGCACCGGCTCCTTCTTGCCTCCTGAAAATACTTCGCGGCTAGCCGCGGGGCGCTCTTGGAGCCGGGAAGGAGCCAAGCGGCGCCGTCGAAAGCAGCCACCTCGCTGACGCAGCGGGTGAGCTTTGGACTCTCCAGCCACAGCGGAGAGGCGGGGGGGGGAATCCTTCGATCATTCAGTGCTGGAGGAGTCCCCAGAGAGCCCTTCCCATGGAGAGGGGGGAAGTACGGCGAGCGAAGCAAGAGAGCCGGGAAAGCAGCGTCCATAGGTACGCCGCGTCCTCACCGAGCGCGCCTTTCCTTTCCGCCCGGGATTGGGTTTCGAGGAAGGGGCGTGAGGGTCAACTGGTTTTTGCTTGGTGTGGGCCCGTCAGGTGTAATGAAGGAAGAAGGGCTTTGGGATGAGTTCTGGAACTCCTTTTCTTTCCAGCAAAGGCTGAACTTCTCCAATTTTCCTTTGTTGGAACAGCTGACCTCTCGCTTAAGGACTGCGCGCCTACTTTTTAATGGGAACAAGTTTATCTGGGAGAGCAAGGTGTGTTTGGCTTTTATATTCGGTCAACCGAGGGTGTTTGTTTGCTTGACCGAATCCTGTTTTAAGGATTTTATTACTAGTGGCTGTATTTCCGCAACATGCTCAAGTGCAAGTAGGCAACCATGTTTTAATACATTTGTTGTTGTTGTTGTTATAGTATGAATACAGATTTCCTCAGCATAAAACTTTTTTAACCCTTGGATAATCTAATACTAGCATTTCCTAGTTTATTTGAAAAGAAATAATGACAATATATTTTACCTTCCGTAGGAGAGTTAAATTTATAAAATGGTGAAATAAGTAAGATTTTCTTATTTGGAAAATACTTTATTTTATGTAGGCTCCAGGAAATTCTCTTTCTTTTGTTGGACTTAGCATGAAAAGCTTTTAAAAAGCAGAATGAGATGATGAGTTATTTAGGTAGATTTCCTCTCAATCTGCTGTTCAGAGTTGTACTGAATGAATGTTGAACAATTTCATTTTATTATTTTAAGGGTTAATTGAAGGAAAGCTCTAGACTCAGACAAGAATATATTAAACATTATGCAGAAGATGATAGTTCCTGGAACTAAATATGAAAAGGCTAAATGCTGTAAATTACATAGATTTTCTGCAGGCGGAAAGACTTGTTTTCAGAATGAAGCTCACAGAGGAACAGATGAGACATCAGGAATGATTAGTATTTCCTTGTTCACAACAAAATAGTGTCCACTGTCCAACACTTACTAATTCCTCTGTTGCACATCAGAATGGGAGAAAGGGTCTGAATTCAGACAAAGGGAGTTAGTTTCTCTCTTTTGGGGGGCAGCCCTTCAGGTTGCTAATATATGTTGGCATGTTTTTGTTATTCCATGCCAGCAAACCTGAAAGGCAAAACATGGATTGTTGAAATTTTCACTTTAATGTTTTACTAATTTACTATTATATATAAATTATTTAATATAATTTGTAGAATGATGATACAGAAGGAATTTACAATACAAAGCAAGTGGCTTAAAGCAGTTTGAGAAGACATTGTTCTGACTGGGCCTTCTTAAACTTACTTTGTATTCCTCTTTGAGAAATCTTCTGCATGCTTTTTTACCCCTTTTCATTCAATCCTGCCCAGTTCTCAGAATTCACCTGGACAAAGTCCCTGCATTTCTTGGGCAAGTTTTCCAGGTTTGCCCTCATTTGCTTTCCAGAGCGGAGTGAGAACAACTGGCCCAAGATTACTCAGTTGCCCAATGTGGGACTAGAACTCACACTCTTCCCTTTCTAGCCTGATGGCCTTAACCCGCTGTACCAAACTGGCTGTACCAAACTGGCTGTCTATCGTGTGCGCGCGCGCACGCACGCGCACGTGTGTGTGTGTGTGTGTGTGTGTGTGTGTGTGTGTGTGATAGATATTTTTCCTTAGAAATGTTGTATGTTACAATTTTTTATTTCTGGTTGGACAGGCATGGATTCGAGTAACTAAAAATAAAGCAACAGAAAATACTTTTGATTGATATGCTTTTTTTTTGCATGGCCAGAGAAGCAATAGTGTAAACAAATTGTTTATGTAGCAATGAAATTCTAATAAGCGGTTTGGGGGCTTACCTGATACATTATTTCAGGAATCACACATTTTTTTACTTTTAAAAAAACCATTATTGTATCACTACTACTGGTAGCAATCCTCATTGAAAAATTTACATAATTATCCTTTATACCAAATTCTAGTGTAATAGGGAAAATTAATCCAAGGTTAAAATGAGAAAGAATTACCCTTGACATACATTAAAGGTACCTTTAATAGCCTTGCTGCATAATAATGCATCAAATGTTTTTAAAATAATATCGATATATCTCAGTAAATCTACCTTTATACAGGTAGTCCTTGAATTAAGGGAAGTCCTTGTATGACCATAATGGAGCTCAGAATTTCTGTTGTAAGTCGAGAAACCCACGTGACCAATCTGATTTTACAATTTTTTTTTTGCTAGTTGTTAAGCAAACACCATGGTGGTTAGGTGAGTCAATACACTTCTTTTGATGTTTTTTGCCAGAAACTAGCCAAATAGCCTATTTCTGGCAAAAAAAACAACCCAAACATATAACCACAGAATGTTGCAACTGGCCTTAAAAGTGAGCTGGCTACCAAGTAACCAAAACACAGTCATGTGACTGGAGGGGAAGGTGCCAGTGTTGGAATTTTGGAACAAAGTCATAAATATCTTTTGGGAGAGTCCATTGTAACTTGAAATGGTCTCTAAGCAACAACTACTTGTACAATCATTTGTTTAGTTAGTATTCAAAATTACCACGGCCCTGAAAACGTGACTTACACCCAGCCCTTGCCATCACAGTATCCCCATAGTTATGTAATAAGAATTTGGACACTAAACCAGCATATATTTGCTATGGTTGCATTGTCCTGGAGTCATATGATTGCCATTTGCAACCTTCCCAGCTGGTGTCTGACAGGCAAAATCAATGAGGGAAGCCAGATTCGCTTAATGACTGCATAATTCTCTTAACTGCAGTTGCTTAATAACTGTGGCAGAAAAGGTCACAGTACCACAAATGACTCACTAAGCTTTGCTTAGCAACAGAAATTCTGCTCTGAATTGTGGTTGTAAGCCAAGGACTACCTGCAGTGGCATTATAAGGTAGATTAGTAGTAGTAGTACAATGAATAACATGAAAGATAGTGAATTTATATTGCTGTATAATGCAAGATTAGATCTGAATTTAAAATGTCTTATTTAAATATATTTTATGGCATAGCTAGTTTCTTTCCCTATTCTGTTTCAATGCTGCTACTTTCAAAAATGCCCTTATGGCTTACACAATGTGGAAACTATAACATGAGCTTTTATTTAGAATTTATTTCAATTGCGTGAAATGCATGAAGGAATATTTAGTAATCTGGATAAGTTTTTATGCTACAGGTAGTCCTTTTTTTTTTAATAGCTTGGGAATTTTTTTCCTCAAAAGTTTTATTGGGAGAACTACAAAACATTTACAGTACAAAGTTTACAGTCTCACACTTCGAATTTGTAGTGAACTGACTCTCCAAAATATATTACAACTCAAGTTGACTTATCTTCTAGTTACATTCAAAACATACTTCTGTTAAAGTAGTCCAAAGAGTACATAGTGCTGAACCTGTACCTATGTACATTATGTACATTAAAAAAAGATACTGCTACAGGTAGTCCTTGTTATAACAATGCTAACCATGCTACTGTGCTGCTGTTCTGGAAGTCCAGGTTACTGTTGTTAAGAGAGGACTTCACAGGTTGTTAAGTGAGGATCTCACATGACCGTGTCTTCTGACTTCCTGCCAGCTTCCCCACTGACCTTGCTTGTGGGAAGTCAGCATGGAAGGCTGCAGATTGCAGTCACATGACCATGGAGCTGTAAGCATGAGGTCCAGTCATAAATAACACTCACTCAGCACTATTGCAAATTCAAATACTGAACAAGTGGTCATTAAACGAGGACATCTGTAATATGCTCATGTTCTTTGAAAGAAGCAATTTATTGAATTGTATCTCCTGGAAATCTTACAGGCGCACTGGCTTGACAGTACAGCATTTATGGGTGCCAAGTTGTCTTTAGGATTCCCAGATGGTATGCATAGAACCTCAACACTCAATTTTTTTTAAAAATTGAAATATTCAAAATGTGATTAAACATTAATCATCTCATGATACCTTGCAAACTGTTGACATTCTCATATAAGACCATGTGAGAAATTTTGGAAATTTCAGATATTTTTAACATAATTTTGTTTTTCAGTTTTAAAGCTACTTTTATTAGAATAGCCATAGTAACAAAATCTAGAGATCTGAATGTGCTTTCTTTCTCTGTCTTCTATCATCTCATGAATTAAGTGGGGAGGCTGTCTGAGGTCTTATCATCGACCACTTTGCTGATCTGGGCCCAAGGTTCATTTATCTGATTGTTGTCTTGGTAGCAGATCTTCAAGGCCATTTTCTATACTCACTATAGTTGATCAGAATGGTAGAATTGAGTGGAAAGTTAAAAAAAAAAAACAGCAACAGCAAATCCATTTGCATACTGTTTCCCAGAAATGTGCACGATTGTGCACATTTGTGACTATGTAATCACCAGCAATTATGTTCAACTTTATAAATATAAATGGGCAGCATACAATTGAAAACATCTCTACTACATTACAAAAGCAATAGAAGACAATAAACATTAGCTTTTTGGTCTCATCCAGGCTGATAAAGTAGTTAATGTCAGCTAAAATGAACTCTGTTTATTTCATTGTTTCTGAAACCAGCTTGTTTAAAACAACCATAATTTTTGTTAATAGCTCCTAGTTCAAATGACACATAAATGGAAGTTTTAAGCATCTTTTCTCCTCCTTTTTTGGATAGATCCAGAAACAGGGAGTGTAATAATGGTCTCTGGCTGTTTTAGTGGATTGTATGAAATGGCCCCATTGTCCTGATAGAGACATCTGCTATTAGCTAGATATTTTGGAATTGAAAAACTTTATGGAATCTGTTTGGCATTATATTTGTACTTTATTTTCTCCTTCTGTTTTAAGTTTGGGTTAATGAATAACTCTTATTTAACTGCATGGTTTTTATGTCTCTGTAATCATTTTTCTTCTGAAATAGTGTGGATCCATATGGTTTTGAAAGACCAGCTGACTTTGACTACGCAACCTATGAAGAATTCTTTTCTAGATACTTAGTGGTACTCACTCGGAGAGCAATTAAGTGGTCCAAACTTTTAAAGGGAAGCACAAGGGTACAGAAAAACGTAAAAGGTAAGACTATACCATGTTTAAATATGACATCGGGACAAATAGTTTTCATTTTAACTTGCAACCTTTTATTTTTTTCAAAAGGTATTTTATTACATTGTAGAGCCATCATTTCCGAGAGCCTGTGCTTGTTTGTCATTATTTCTCTAGCAACTTGTGTAGAAATTTGGCAATTTAATTGCTGAACAAACAAAAATAAATTAACAAAAGTGAAGTGCAATAATGCCTAGATTCTGTGGTTCAATCACTGACAAATTGGTTTGATTTCTGTATAGATTCTGTCCTTGAAAGAAGTTAATCTGTTTATTGGTATAAATATTTGTTAACAGTAATTATTTGTTGCAAAACTGGAACAATGAGTTGTCATCTGAAGACAAAAGCAATCTTTTTCACATAGTTTTCTAATACATAGCGCTTTTAGAAAGCCTTATTTAGAAATACAAGTTATTAAACAGGCAAATATAAATGCTGAATGAATGCATACAATTTATTTTTAAAGAGCGGCACAGAGTTGTTTGCTATGAGATGGGCGGCAAATAAAATCAATAAATAAATACATAAAGAGTATAATTATATTTTAGGTAGCAAACCATACTTTGAGCTTCCTCATACATTTGTTTCTATCAGTTCTGTTTCTGCAATTACAAGAGAGACTGTCTGAGCTTTTCTTTTTGTTTTTGCCACAGGGATCCCAAAATCACATCCGGTGCTATTCCAGGCTTCCCTAGAACTTATTGGTAGATTTTCAAAGAGTATTGAAAAATGGAGCAGGAAAGAAAAGTGAGGAAACACAATTTTACGATCAGAAAATGAAAAGTCTAAACCAGTGGTTCTCAACCTTTTTCAGGTTGAGACCCCACTTGCGCCGCCCATGCGCGGCGCGACCCCGACCCGCGCGCATGCGCGCGACGAAAAAAAATGAAATATTGGCAGGGTTCAAAAGGGAAGTTATATTTGGCCTTTGTTCAGGTGGGTGCCCTCAACATATGCTAGACCAAACCTACCATCTTATTATACAGAGAAATCCTGATTCGAAAGGGAAGATCTGATTTGGAGTGCATGTGTGGTGCATGTATTACACTTGTCAGCAATTCCTTTCTGGAACTGTGACTGCTGCCTATTAAGCCAGGAAAAGACACACTTAAATATATGCTGATAGGCATCACGTGTGCATCTCTGTGTGCTCTGTATAATTTTTTCCTGAATCACATTGCTGCACCACACTACTAACATTACTATGGTGAAAGGAGTTAGGTTTGTTGGGCTAAGCTGCACATGTGTAATTAATATTTAAATAAGATTTAATTCAACACATCTTAATCAGCCACACAGAGATTTCAAAATTCCAGTAACACATTCTCGGCATCCAGGTGACTCCTCCTTGTAGTTAATAGACTAATCCTTCAACGCTAGAAATATAAATGTAAGTATGACCCCTACATATATATCTATGAGGAGTCCCAACATACTCTATATCCGTGGTGGCGAACCTATGGCACGCGTACCACAGGTGGCATGTAGAGCCCTCTCTGTGGGCACGCAGCCGTCGCCCCAGTCCTAGGCCTTCAGCTTGGTTTTATAAAACCTTTTTGCTTTAGGCCTCACCGCCGTGTGCAAAAAAAAAGGTTCAATCAATCAATCAATTTCAACTTCTTGCAGGGAAAAAAAAAGATCTCGCAAAGTTGGAATTGATTGATTGAACTTTTTAGTCCTGCCCAGTCTGCTGTTACCACGAAAGCCATGCCCACCCAATGGGCCATTCCTTCCCAATGGGACACGCCCACCGAATGCGTCACACCCACCCAATGGGCAACGCCCACCTGACGATACATAAGTGGGTTTTGGGTTGCAGTTTGGGCACTCGGTCTCTGAAAGGTTCACCATCACTGCTCTATATCATCTTTTGTCATTGTTTCGCACTCTTGTTTCCCTTTCCTTTTTTTTTTCTAATGTTCTTCATTTTGCTTAAGTCCCCCCCCTCTCAGTGGCTTTCTCATTTGAGATCTGGGTGTACATGTAGTTCCAATCCCCCTCTTCCCTATTCTTCTTTACAGAATGACACCTTACCGATATTTCAGAATTAGTAGCTGTGCCAGGGAAGTGTCAGCCACAAGAGAAAGAGAAGACCAAAATATTCAGATATACTATTTCCTTTTTGGTATAAATATCCCAGAGAAAAATCTAATTTATCAGGTGGCAGGGGCATACACTGCTATATGAATTTGTGCATTTTAAAACAAGAGCTGTGCTTGCATGTTTACCTAAGTCATTTATTTTTTCATTTTTTTCCTGTTTAGCTTTATATAATCCAGTCATGGTGGTTTACTTTAACAAGCCATTATTTTAAAAATTCAGTTTAGCATTATATTGAATGAAGTCACATTCTTTCTGTATAGGTGGGGGTTGTAGCATATTTACTTTACTGTTTAAGTTCTCCCCTTAAGTACATATAATTACATAACCTTGGTGATTATGGTTTCAAAATCTAAGGGATTGGTTTGGACAAAACTCAGCAGCACTTTTTCGTGCAGCTGCTGATAAAAACAGGATCACCAACATGATCGCCAACGTCCGATAATGGATATGGCACAAGAAGAAGGTGATTATAAATTATAATGGGCCCCAAAATGTTAAAAGACTATGATTTTCTGAATAGTAAACATTAAATTACGAACCTTCCAGGGAACCCTTTGAAAAGCATTTTTAATTTATAGTGGAAATTAGGTTCTCTGTTTGAGAAGCAGAAAAATAGAAAAACATCAGAATAATGGAACATCTTTTATTGACAAATCCCTTAAATCACGGGTGTCAAACTTGCCACGTCACATGATGTGTCGTGACATATTGCAACTTTTTTCACATTGCCAGAGCTGGGGTAGGTACAGCCTCTGCATGATGCAACCGGCCTGCAGGCCAGCAGTTTGACATCCCTGCCTTAAACGATGCACTGGGACACTTTCTTCAGGACACCTACACTTAGCATAGCAGTTAAGAAGTTCCTTCTACATACAAGCATGTTATAATATAGATTGGCAATGTGTCTCTGTATACTCACAATGCAGTGTGAGGTGGCAGAATTTGGTAGTTCGAGCTGATTAACTTCTGTAGACAAGACACCATGATAGCCTGGCCAATATTCTTTCTCTTTTCCAAGTTGCTCTCATGGGAAGCTTATCCTCTTCTCCATCTTTTGGGTTTTAGGCAGCTTCTTACAGTTGTTGCAAGAGGCCTGAAGTGACTCCAAAGTTACTGTGGTTATTGGTATGTCTCATCTTGAAGGACAATATGAAATTGTAATGTTGGAATGAAACATTAACAACATTGAATTCATCTTGATGTATGACAGTGCAAGATGGTCCTCTATCTCCACTGTTAATATGTTTAATATATTTTAATTATTTATAGCTTTAATTGTTGGGTATCACTATGGCATCATTTTGCATGTTAAAACATGTATTTTAATTAATTTATTGCAGTTAAACGCTATATCAGAAAAGGCATTCCAAATGAGCACCGTGCTGAAGTCTGGATGGTAGTGAGTGGTGCTCAGTCTCATATGGATCACAACCCAGGCTACTACCAGATATTATTGGAAGGAGACCATAACAGCAAACTTGTCGAAACTATTATGACAGGTTAGCTTCAAAATACATGTCTATACATTTTTTTTTATTTTGTGTGTGTGTTTGTGTGTATTAGGATTTTATTGTCCACATTTCCCTGCACAGATATAATACATATAAGTATGACCATCTTCTTGCATTGTGGAGGTGCATGAAATAAATAATTATTGTTTTGCACAGAAACAATGTTTTATGTCAATTAAAACATCTTAAGAATCACTGAATTATTTCTCCTTGTCTCTCACTACCTGTCAGAAAAATTGGCAGATACGTTGCCGTTAATCTAGTAATAATTCTAATATAAAGCTCTTAAGTTTTAGTTCCTGCAAGTTTAGAATTCTGTGATAAATTTTCCATTTACTTGCTGCAACTTAATTTTTCTAAATTAGATATGGGAAGATGAGAGGTAGTCCTAGAGCAGACATGTCAAATACAAGGCCCGGGGGCCAGATGTGGCCCACAAAGTGGTTTCATGTGGCCCGCGAAGCCACCCTGGAAACAGTGAGGGAACGGCCCCCGCTGTCTTGGCCCTGGCCCAGGCCAGCCGAGAGCCAATGCATAATTTTGTGGTGGCCATCTATGCTGAAACACATTCAGTCTTAGCTCCACAAGGCTGTCTGGAAACAGCGAGGAACCAGGAGAACTTTGAGCAGCAGCCTTGAGGAAGTGGGGCTGGGCTTGGTGCCACGGGTGCTCAAGGGCCAGGCTGGGCATTTGACCTCTGCTACCCAGGGCTCCGGCAGCCTACGCCACCAAACCCCCCCGCATGGCCTGAGAGGAACAGTGAGGATCCTCCAGTGGACCATGCCTTGGCACTTGCCCTGGTCCCACCCCCTTCTGCCAGAGACCCTCAGATCTGTCCCACTCCTGCCCAGGCCCCCACAGGCACCCTTGATGTGAACGATGTAGAGCTGGCCATGCCCATCCAGTAGGCCACACCCACTCCATCCACACCCACCCAGTAGGCCGCACCCACCCTGGCCACACCACCTGGCCCCCTGAGGGCAACCACAATGCTGATGCGGCCCTCAATGAAATTGAGTTTGACACCCCTGTAGAGGAAGCTAAATAATGACTGAACAGTTCTACACTAGATTTTCCCAACTGTATCACAGTTGTGCTGGGATTGTGGTTCTAAAAATGTCCACAATGGGAGAGTGTAAAATTCCAACAAATCTAGACAACACTGTGTTTAAGAAGACTGTTTGAAAACAAGTGAAGCTGCTTTTCTGCGACTGCCTTTATATCATTGCATAGAAGTCTTCCTCCACCTTTTGCCCACTGGCTATTTTGGGCTGCAGCCTCTGACCCAGTTCAGCTGGTGGAAGTTTTAAGCTCTGAAGGTCATTGAGGTGTGGAACACTAGAACTGAATGCTGAAATATGCTGAAATCTTTTACTCTATTTTTGTTGTTGCTGCTTTAGTTTGAAAATTAAATTGCTATTTTTAAAAAAATGAGTAGTGTTTTTGGATTATCCTGATAGATTAATTTGGAGGAATTCATAGAAAATAAAAAAGCAGCTAGAGTGATAAGCTAATATTTCTCTGAATATGATAAATGTTAATTGACCTAAGCAAATTGATACAATGGTAGTAACGTAAAAAGATTTTCTGTTTACAAAGCAAGTGTCCTCAAGAAACAATTAAGATTATTACTATTTGAGGCTTTTGTAACCGGCATTTTACAGTGTGATTGGAGTAGATATTTGTTGAAGCAGCTGAAGCAAGTCCTAACAAGGCTGAGCTAATATTAAAAACATACCAGGACAAGAACTACAGGCAAAAACTGAGTTATCAGAAAGTAATGGTCTAGAACCGTGATGGCGAACCTATGGCACGCATGCCACAGGTGGCACTCAGAGCCCTCTCTGTGGGCACGTGCGCCATCGCCCCAGTCCTAGGCCTTCAGCTGGGTTTTATAAAATCTTTTCACTTTAGGCCTCCGCCGCCATGTGCAAAAAAAAAAAAGGTTTAATCAATGAATCAATTTCAACTTCTTGTGGGGAAAAAAAAAGATCTCGCAAAGTTGGAATTGATTGATTGAACTTTTTAGTCCCACCCAGTCTGCCGTTATCACCACAGCCACGCCCACCCGGGACCCAACGATACATAAGTGGGTTTTGGCTGGCTCAGGAATTCTGAGAGTTGAAGTCCACGAGTCATAAAAGAACCAAGGTTGCCTATCCCTGGGCTAGGCGATATTGTATTGCCTTGTCGTACACCTCATTCTATGTTGATTTCCACTTTAAGGTCATTAAGGCAAATTGTTGCCATTGTTTTTTCATATATTGATTGTAGTAAGTTTATGTAAGCAGTGTTTATGCCTTGGTTGAATAATGCCTTAATTTGCATGCTGGAATACTGAGACACATACAACAGGAGAACCATTTGGCTTAAAAATAAACCTAAAAAAGAACCAGGTTATGTTGAATAAATTCACCAAAGAAAGAAAAAAAATTATATCTGGAGAAAAACTAGACATATACAGATATACAGACTACATATAGAGATCCTTGGCCAATGGATCTCAGTGGAAGATGATACAATAAAGGAAATAGAATGGCGTGTTAAATGTGGTTGGCAGGCATTCGGCAAGCTAAGCATAATTTTCAAGAACAACCTCCCCCAATGCCTGAAGAGAAAAGTTTTCGATCCGTGTGTGCTACCTGCTCTAACATATGCCAGTGAAACATGGTCACTAACTTCACAATTAATTATACAAAAGTTACGAGTGGCGCAAAGAGCCCTGGAAAGATACATGCTTGGCATTACAAGAAAGATAGAAAGACCTGCACATGGATTAGAAAACAAACGAAAGTATACGATACCATCAAGAGAGTAAAAGAATTGAAATGGAAATGGGCTGGTCACATAGCAAGAAGAACTGATGGCAGGTGGACCAAGGCAGTCACAGAATGGATCCCACTTGATAAAAAGCATCCATAAAAGAGACCTAAAACAAGATGGATCGACGATATCAGTAAGTATTGTGGGCCCAGTTGGCAAAAGAAAGCTCAGGACCGTATTGGTTGGCAACATGAAGAAGAGGCCTTCATCCTGCAGTGGACAGAAAATGGCTAAAATGATGATGATGATGATTCATACAAGTTAGTCTTTGCTCACAGTTCTTAGGAGTGATATCTTTCTTAAATCTAGTGTGATTGCAAGGAAATAAATTTTACTGAACTCATTGGAAGTTATTTTTAAATGACTTTGAACAGGTCACAGCAACATGTCAGTTTAATAGAGGCAGGTTTCCCAGTCCTTTAATTTCATATATATTCTTTTGGCTGGTTTTTGTATTTAAGGATGCGGCAGTAAAAGTAATTAAACCTTACTCTTAAAAAATTATTGAGAAACTTACATTTTTATAATATAATTCTATGATTCTTTTTACTTATTTGAAGTTAAATTCTATTGGGTTCAAGAATTATTCATTAGGATACATCTAGAAGTGCAATCTGGCGAGAAATGATGGATTTTGTAGGATGAAAGAAAAACATAAAGCCAAAGTAGAATTTTTCTAAAATGTTTGATGTAGGTTTTTGCTTTTGAGCAAAATATTATCTATGTTATCATTTGTTTAATCATAATTTGATGAGTAATTTATGGGGGCTCAATCTGGTTCAGTTCCCAAAACTTTGTTCCATAGATTAATTTTTAACATGTTTAACATGTTTCCTTTTTCAAATTATAGACATAAATAGAACATTTCCAGATAATATAAAGTTCCGCAAAACTGCTGTTCCCTGTTTACAGAAAACACTCTACAATGTATTAGTAGCATATGGGCACCACAACCCATCTGTGGGATATTGCCAGGTATGTAATATTAAAAAATAAATATCTTACTTTTAAAGTAGAAAATAATAGCAAACAAACTTCATATCATTAAATTTTACTCCTGTAGTGTCTTGAATGCTACTTATATTTCAGTAGCTTAAGACATGCAATCTAGTTGTTTTCCATTTGAACCTCTTTGCAATTGCTTTGGAGATTGGTATTGAGCACCTCCTATCCAGCATTGGATCTGGGTTTAAGAAGAAGTACTGTGCCGGTACTACTGTTACAGGTGACAGGAAACAAGTTAGAATGTGCAAAGAAGAAAGGCACCATCAGCATGTCACTAAGAATGTATTCTAAGCTTTGTATCCTATTTCCTACCGCTTTTGATCATATTTGAGCTAAACTCAATCATTTGGAACAAATCTTACTGATTACGTTCATACTCTGTCCTAAGTAATAAACCATGATTGAGTAACCCACAAACATTGAGTGTATAAAGTGCTAAGTAACCAGATCAAGCATGTTATAATTAAATATGATATTTGACAGATTTCAAAGGAATGGATAGTATCAAATCAAGATTGCAAACTAGGCTTTAAAGCAAGACCTTTTAATGATTAGGATGAGAGCTAGTTTGGTATAATGTTAAGGTACCAGGCTAGAAAACAAGAGACCATGAGTTCAACTTCTATCTTATCTATGAAAGCCACCTGGGTGACTTTGGACTCTGTCTCAGCCCAACTCATCTCACAAGGCTGTTGTGGAGAAAATAGGAGGAGGAAAGTGTGTTGGATATGTTTACTGTCTTATTTGTTAAAATAATAAAGGGATATGAATGGATGGATGGATGGCATTTTGGGTCTCAGCACTTGAAAAGCATCTTGAGATTAAGAACCATCTTTTTGATATAGCAAGTAAATTTCTTCTCTGAAAATTCAGATTCTGCAAACAGGATTCTTCCATTGGGGTTAATCAAAAGGATTTTAAGAGTTTATAAATATTATTTTTTTGAAACAAATTTTATTAGGTTTTTAAATTATTAAAACAAAGTACTCAGGACACACCGTGGTGTTAGGGTAATTAAACATCCAAAAACAAAACATATATACATAGTTCAATCAATACATCAAATATTCCCTCTCTTTTTCCCTTCAAGTAGCATAGTATATTTAAAATAATCCAATTCTAGCTTAAATCTATTCAACCTAGACCTGTTTTAAAGCTTTTTAAATTTACAGTACCGTAATCAAATTAACTTTAAATAAAAACATTATCAATTCAGGTATCCCTTCCAAATACATTCTAGTTCCTTAATTTTATCATAAATCTTATTTATTTCTTCTTCCACTAATATCCCCTACTTAAAATAAACTATTAATCTGTCCTATACATATCTAATCCATCAATTATTCAATCTCTTTAAGCTGACAAAATAATATCAGACTTTAAATCATTTCAATTCATTAGACAGAATTCAAATTTCATCCAGTTAATTATCATAACTAATAACATACATGTCATCAAACAAAACACATCATCTTATTAAATTAATTCAATTAGTTAATTCAGTCCAAATCTAAAACATCTCTTCAATTTTCTTCATTCCATTACACAATAGTTTTCATACAAATAAACCTATTGTTCTAAAAAATACATTCTTGATATTCTAGATTACCTTTAACCCATTATTAATTAAAGTAACACAATAATATTAAGCTTTAAATCATTTCAGTTCATCAAGCAAAATTCAAATTTCATTCAATTAATTATCATACCTTATCACATCTATATTATCATACAAAAGCATCATCCACTAATTTAAAACACTCAATTAATTATTAAAACAATCCAAATCTAAAAAAACACCATTTTTTCCATTCCAATACATAATAATTTTCATCGAAATAAACCTATTATTCCACCCATTACATTCTTAATCTATTTTTTTTCATTCTTATTTCTAACTCTGAATCTTAATCCTTAAAACAGTGCATAAATCAACAGTGCCTTTTAATCCATTACACATCATTTTAAATTTCTCTTTTCAGTCTTATTCTGGCTTCCTTCTATGCCAAGCAGGTTTCCATATCCAAACTTCCCTTTCTACCAATAAATCTCTCTTTATTGTTTGCAGTGTCCTTTGAAACGATTGGAATCCCATTCTCTGTATTAGGCCTCTGTTTCTCTCATCCTTAAAGCTTCGTTGCTTTAAAGTCTCAAGTTTTAATCTTTGGTTCTTCTGATCCTCAAAACTATAAATGACATGTTTATAAGGTGAAATCTCTTTTATCTCAGTTGTTTCCTCTTCTAGTAAGTTTTGATTTATAGAATGGTCAGATATGGTCTGAAAATCAGTTTGAAGGTTTGAGGTGGAATTTCTGGTTCTTAACTCTGTAGTAAACTCTTTTATTGTAGCACATATTTCTGCAGTGGCTTCATAAATCTTTTCCAATATAAGTTTGCAGTTTAATTGTAACTGAACTTTTTCCATATTGATAGTAATTAAAGAGAGTCTCTTTTTTCCTTTTTTATCCTTTTTTGTGGAGGCTGTATTTAATAAAAGTTGAGCAGTATCCACCCCCACAATCCCCACTGCTACATCAGTTTATCTTTTCTCTTGAAAAAAATTTGAAAGTCAGGTCTATTCTACCAAGAAAAATCAGAGGTTGCAATATTAGGTTTTCGCCACTAGATGTCCTCAGTAGATTAAAAAAAATCTTTTCCAGACACCATTTTTTCCTCTTTTTTCCAATCTTTTAACATATAATATGAAAAAAGAAATAATCTTTCAGCATAAAGTGATAGAGTACAGAAAAAGAGTTTTTTCTGTACTCCAAAAACAGATGAAATAAAATATAGTCTCTAAAATTTTATTCTATTCTTTTGTTCCATGCCTTTCTTCCCAAACATATAGAGCTGTTTTTCCAAGACAGAGAAATAATTCTAACAAAACTCTTACAGGGAAAAAATAGCAAAGTAGAGTAAAGAGAGGAGCCAAAAAAAAGCCTCACCCGGATTCTACCACGGTGGTTCTCAATGCTTAGATGTTCTTTGACTTGCGGTTTGAAGCAGCTGAGTGATTGGCCATTTTACTGGCTGATCTTCCTTCTCCGTCAGCCCTCAGAGAAAGCTCGGACAGCTGGAGGAGCCGCTGCTCCTCCGTAACTGAGCAAAGCCTCGTCGACAGAAGTCACACCCTCCAGGGCGACTTTCGACCCGCCTAAGGGTCTACTGGCAGAGGGAAAACTAGCTGACGAGGAGAGGAGTCTCCTCGTGCGACTAGGAACGCCACGAACCAGAAGTCAAGAGTTTATAAATATTATTGAGGAGGGGCATGGAGACCTGTGCTGTACCATTTGATAATTGTAAGTCCGTTGAATGGGACTAGTGACATGACTAATATGACTTTACACATGTATATTTCTTGCACCAGTGGAGTTGCTTCCTTGTTACAGTAGAAAAGAATCTGGCTAAAAATAGTTTTAGAGCAGCCTTTCCCAATTGATGATCTTTAGCATAGTCATGTAAGTTGGGGCTATGATATCCAGAATTCCTAGCCAGTATTATCAGTTCATCCAGCAGAAACCAGTATAGCAAAGAATAGATCTAGGTTCTCCACCTACCCAGGTGAGCCATTCCTCTTTCTCTCATTGGTGAAGCTTAATGGAATAATGTTCTTCTTTTCCAAAATGCCCCTACAACTAACATACATTTTCCCTGAAGGAGGCTATGAGGGGCAATCTGTAGAGGCTTGACAAAGCCAATTGAGGTGGAGAACCAGCATTCTATGCATGAAGCATTTCCTCTGTTCAGGATGCAACAGGAAGGCAATTCTCCATACCAAGAAACTAGTTGGCCTGTACATTCTCCCATTAAGAAAGTGCTGACAGGTATTTTAAGTGGAATACTTGCATGAATGACTGACAGTTCTTGATTGCCTTGCACTTTCCTCAAAGGAAGGCAGAAGACATGAAAAAAGGATTGTTCATAAGAGTGTTTTGCTAGAGTGTCTGTGGAAACTAACTCTGGTAGATATGGAAGTAGGAAAGGATTTGTCTTAAAACCATACTGCCAAGGGGAGCTGGTCAGGAATCCAAATTAGGCTTGTCAACAAAAAATAATATCAAATTATAGGATAGAATTATTGGAATTAGAATTAGAATTAGAATTAGTCTCTGGTGCATAAACTCTTAGTGTACATACAAGCAACAAGTGATAAATCATGATTACAATCATAAAATACATTCATTATAAATCATAAGATACAATACTTAGTGATGGTCATATGATACTAAATAGTCAACATAAATCATACTAGGATACTAAATAAAACAATATAAATTGTAAGATATAAGCAACAAAGTTATAGTCATAAGAAGATAAGGAAGTATAATAATAATAATAAAGCCCTACTAGGTAGTTTGACAGTATTGTGGGAATTAGTTGTTTAGCAGAGTGATGGCATGGGAGGTGGGGGGAACTGTCTAGTTGTTTTGGCATGCAATGCTCTATAGCATGCAATGCTCATCTTGAGAGAAGAAGTTGAAACAGTTTATCTCCAGGATGTGAGGAGTCTATCCCTGTCTTAGAATAACCAGCATGAATTCATTATAGCATCAAATAATTTCAGTAGATGGTGACTTCAGAATACATCCACTGTTTTCCAAAATATTTGGCAAATCAGTGCATCATTTAAAGGAATTCTGACAATTGGATGCTTTAGACAAGTTGGAGAATAACTACCATGAATTCATTTTACTATCAAATAATTTCAGTAGATGGTGACTTTAGCTTTGGAACATGCTGCTGTTATATTCTTCAAAATATATCCACTGTTTTCCAAAATATTTGACAAATCAGTGCATCAGTAGAGGAATTCTGATAAGTATGTGCTTTAGAGCAGTGGAAGTTTTTTCAACTGGATAAAATACGTTGAACATTGCAGATGGCAGATTGTTCCAAGTACATAGACCTTTCAGAAGCAGTAGAATATATATGATTCTGTGTAATTTATTTTTATATTTCAGGAATTGTTAATTAGTTACCAGTACAAAAATGTTAATGTGACTGACAGCTAACCTATTTCAGAGAATCTCGCAGTGAGCATTCCTTTAAAAGAACTGGACAAGCTTGCTTTGTTGCTTTCTGCAAAAGTACTAATAAAATCTTGTACTGGTGTGCATGGTTAATAAATGCACTTGCTCTTTAAACACCTTCTGAGGGGTAGACCTTTGTAGTTCCTGCAACCAAATGCCAAATAGTCACCATGGTTGCTATTGTCAAGCAAAATAACCCAACCACATGGACCGCTTTTTATACTGGTTGTTGGCTTTTCATAGATTAGAAAGAAGAGGTGGGGGGGAAGGGAGGCACTTTTTGAAAAAAGCCAATGTCATATCAACAGATGATTATAAAGTTTTGGAAATTTAGAACAGCTGATTCTATTTGAATGACCTGAAATGTACTATAAAATAATATTGCCACTTTGATCTTTTTGTCTTGTTTGAATCTAAGCTGGCATTATTTATAAAATTAAAAGTATAATCTTTCTGCTTTTGAATTGACTGGAAAGATCAAGAACAGTTAGTGAAACAAAAGCTAAGAGAATTAAAAAGACAATGAGAAACTGGAGATGCATTGAAATTAAATCTGAATTAATGCAAGTGATATTCTTCCTGAATATTTTAAAACTTACAGCTTACACATTTAACACTTCAAAAGCTACAGCATTAGTCAGCTTTGTTGCAAAGTAATTTTTTATTTGTAAACATACTTAAGTATATTGAAAATATCTATTGGCATAGACACCGGCCTATAAGCTCGTAATAGGGCAAAGGCAAATTTTATACTGACAGCAGAGCCATTTTTTAAATTATCCCAGATCAGTTTCCTTTCTCGTTTATGTCAGATTAACCACCTTATAACTATCTGGACTAATTTTTCATCAAAGCCTTGCAGCCCCCACCCCCAAAGTGCTTCTGTTGGATATGTGAGGAGAAGAAGAAAGAATAAAGAATTATGCCTGTACTGCTTAACCAATGAGAAATAAAAAATGTTTTGCTTTTTTCTCTTTATTTCATTCTTTTGACTCCTTCTTTTGACATGAAATAAATAGGAAATTTATTTATTTCAGGGCATGAATTTCATAGCTGGATACTTGATTCTTATTACAAGGAATGAGGAGGAATCATTTTGGTTATTAGATGCCCTCATCGGCCGAATATTACCTGGTATGTTTGAATCTCACCTCACAATTCATTTCCTATGTTCTGAGATTCCAGAAGTCTAAATATATATGATGTACAATCAGTAATGCATTGAGAATTTATTCATTTTACACAAATAGCACATTCATGTCAGAAATTGCAAATTACTGCATGCGTTTCTTAAGTTGATGTTTATCTATATGCAAAATAAATAGGATGTTGTTTGCATCTTGTGATCAATTTTTTTTAAAAGGAGAATGTTTCCAGTGTAACTTTGCTCTGCATTGGGAAATGGAATGTATTTAGACAAGCTTTATCTGGTTATGTGGACTTTCATCTGCAGTCCATTCTCGGCTGATATTTTACTATTTTTATGAGAAATGATTTGAAAAAAATTGACCTATACCAGAGCTGCTCTTCTAAAAGCTTAAAGATGTTTATATAATTGTTAAAATAGGTCAGCTGGCGTTCTTAGTGGATCTAGTAGCTTTAAAATAGCTTTTCATATACCAGACTGCTAGATAAAGCATTAGGTGTTCTAAATATAGTGCTTGGAAGCCAATGTTTTTTTTTTAAATAGCCAATATTGATAGATTATGTTTAAGTTTAAGTATTAAGTATAAAATGTTGGACTATTTGCAAAATAGTTTACTCAAAGAACATCAAAGCCTTTGCTCTGAGGAAGATCATTAGCTTGACTTGAAGTCTTTTAATTTAGAATAGCTGTCCTTGTTCTCTACATCAGACCTGGGCATTTTACTCCCAGAATTCCCCTGCTAAGTTGGCCACTGCTGGGAATTATGAAGTTGATATCTACATATATAAAAGTTGTCCAAGAGTGGGGAAATCTGTTGTACACTACAGCTTTTTGAAATGCAGTATAGGCTCAGTGATCTGCTTATATATATATCTGATAAACTGATGCTGCTTTTCTTATTACTAATTCATTCCCATAGTACTGTCAAAGTAAGGAGGAATTTTTTTGGATGGCAGCATAAAATAGTATTTGGATAAGTTATCTGATGTCTTTCAGATGGAAGACATAAAATCCTTTATGACTTATTTAGTAAAAAATATCACATTCAACAGGATGAGGAATGATACACTGCACAGAATGTTATACTTCATCCTTAGAATCTAATCTACTCATAAAGTTGATGAGGTAGGTGTTTGCATGAATAAGCTTGGAGCGAATGTGAAAAATTAGATGGAGTCTATATTTCTACATACTGTAAATCTATTACAGTTAAGGTAAACATGAAATGGAATATAGATATTGCAGAACTAAGCTGATTATATTACATTAAGAAAAATATTCAGTATTGGTTAACTATTAACTATGTGTCTAAAATAATTAAATTATTCCTATTTAATTCATTAGCTGCTTTCAGAAGCTACCACTAAAAGTTTGACCATCACAAGAATCATCTTTGTATCTCTTGTCTGGTGGCAAAAATGTATATTTGAAATGCATTGTTTGATACATTTTTAAAATAAACCAGATTAAATTCTTGTGAACTATTACATAAAAAATACAGATTATTAAAAATGAACTCCATTGATCCAGTTTTGATATTGAAAGAATTAAATCTTTGTAGGATAGAAATCCTTTCAAATCTATATTCCAACACATGTGATGATGGGATATTTAATCTAGTCTTAATAAAAGTAATTTGATGTTTATTATGATCATTTGGAACTGATGCCAAAATTCCATTATAAAATGGATAAATTAATTTTGTTTATTTAGCTCCTGCATGGAGATGTTCCATAATCTCTGCTTAGTCCATATTGAGAAAGAATTAAAGGGGAAAAATGCATATATATGCATGTACCTGGGTTGAAGAGAGGAGTGTACATATGTGTCAAAGCAACAGAATTAACTGTCAAGCATGGGGATGTATAGACTAAAATACATAAATTGAGGAATAACTACTTTTGATTGATTATGTGCCATCAAATTGGTGTTGGATCTTAGCAACTACATAGATAGTTTCTCTAGGATACCTTCCCTAACCTGGCCCATCATGTCTTCTAGCTGTGTGCCAATCTCTTCTGTAACGAAGTCCATTCATCTTGCTGTGAATTAGCCTTTCTTCCCCTCTTTCCTTCCATCTTCTTGGCATTATAGACTTCAGAAAAAAAATTAAATCTTTGCATAATATGTTTAAACCAGGGGTGTCAAACTCAATTTCATTGAGGGCTGCATCAGCATTGCGGTTGCCCTCGGGGACCCGGGTGGGTGTGGCCAGGGTGGGTGTGGCCTACTGGATAAGTGTGGATGGGTGGGCGTGGCCAGCTCTACATCGTTCATGTCAATGGTGCCTGTGGGGGCTTGGGCAGGAGTGGGACAGATCTGAGGGTCTCTGGCAGAAGGGGGTGGGACCAGGACAAGTGCCAAGGCATGGTCCACTGGAGGAGCCTCACTGTTCCTCTCAGGCCATGGGAGGGGTTGGATGGTGGTGCAGGCTACCCAGAGCCCTGGGCAGCAGAGGTCAAATGCCCAGCCTGGCCCTTGAGCACCCGCGGCACCAAGCCCAGCCCCACTTCCCCAAGGGGGAATCCAGCTGCACTTACCTCCTCCTCAAGGCAGCTGCTGCTGTGCTTGCTCTCCTTAGCCAGGTTTTCATGATGTGTACGAGGGCAAAGTCAGAGGGAGGCCCATTCCCTCTCCATGGGAGGAGACCCAGCTTTGTATCCATAGCTTCCTTAGCAATATTGTATCAAGATTAACATTTGTTATGGTTTTAGATATTGATAGTTTTATATATTGGGGGGTTTTATATATTGGGGTTTTTAGCTGTTTAAATTGGGTGGGTGGGAGATGTATGCATGGGATGGGGATGCGTGTGATGAATGCGTGATAGATGTATGGACAGGCCTGCCGAGCCTGAGGGAGGCCGGGGACTGGGGGGATGTGGACTCTGAAGTCAAGGAGGGTTGGAGTATACCGGTCATCCAGGGAAGAGGCAGATATGGCGGGAGCAGGAGGGTAGGCCGCACTCGGGGAACTCGGTCCTGCTGTCTCGTAGCAGTTCCTTGTTCTGGCCCTTCTGAAAAATCTAGCTCACCCCATGATCCTGGTGATGAGCGTAGCTCGGGCCCTGGGCTCAGACTGTTGCTGCTCAACGCCAGGTCGGTTAATAATAAGGCCCCCCTCATCCATGACCTCCTCATGGATGAGGAGACCAACCTGGCATGTGTTACTGAGACCTGGTTGGGCCCTGAGGGGGGAGTTCCCCTCTCGGATATGTGCCCACCAGGTTATCAGGTATGGCACCAGCCGCGACCCCAGGGAAGGGGGGGAGGAGTGGCTTTTTTGGCCTGGGAGAACCTCAGTCTACGCAGGCTCCCTGTTTCCGATATTCCGGGTTGCGAGTCCATCTTTATGACGCTGGACCTTGGGGCTCAGGTGGGCGTATTGCTTACGTACCTGCCTCCCAGCTGCATGGCATCTGCCCTGCCTGTGCTACTCAAGGAGGTTGCTGGACTGGCGGTGGAGTTCCCCAGGCTTATGGTCTTGGGGGACTTTAATCTGCCATCACTTGGCGAGTCCTCGGGGTTGGCACAGGAGTTCATGGTCACCATGACAACCATGGACCTGACCCAAGTAGTGCAGGGTCCGATGCATGAGGGTGGGCACACCCCGGATATGGTCTTTCTTTCGGAACAGTTGGGTAATGATCTGGTTTTAAGGGGCTTAGATACCTTGCCTTTGTCATGGACTGATCATTTTCTGCTACGACTGAATTTTACGGCCCCAATCCTTCCCCGCAGGGAGGCGGAACCGATTAGGTGGTTCCGCCCCAGACGCCTGATGGATCCAATTGGTTTTCAGATGGCGCTTGGGGAATTCACAATTCGGCGGAGTCCCTGGTAGTGGCATGGAATACGGCCGCGAAGGGGGCTATTGATCAGATTGTGCCATTGCGACCTCTCCGTGGTGCTGGCCCCAGGAGGTCTTTTTGGTTCACCAAGGAGCTCAGGGGGATGAAGCGCCATAAGAGACGTCTAGAGAAGCGATGGAGACGAAGTAGGTCCGGATCTGATCGAACCAGATTGAGCTCATTTATTAGAGCCTATTTGAAGGCGATTAAAGCGGCAAGATCTTTGTATCTTTCCGCTTTGATCGCATCTGCAAAATCTCGCCCGGCCACCCTGTTTAGGGTGACCCGGTCCCTCCTTAACCCGAGGGGTCCGGGGCCTCCCTTGCAGGGTAGTGCCTAGGACTTTAACAACTGTTTCGCAGACAAAGTAGCTCAGATCTGGGCCGACCTAGACTCCAATTGTGAAGCAGAGCCAACTGATAACGATTCAGTCGAGGGGACAGGGGCATGTTCTTGTCCGATCACCTGGGGCGAGTTTGAGGCTGTTAAAAGCCTGATGAAGTGGACAGGGCCATTGGAGCTGTGAGTTCCGCCACCTGTTTGTTGGACCCGTGTCCCTCCTGGCTGGTCTCTGCCAGCAGGGCGGTGACACGTACCTAAATCCAGGATATTGTCAACGCCTCTCTGAGGGAGGGGTCCTTTCTGGCTTCCTTAAAGGAGGCACTTGTGCGCCCCCTCCTCAAGAAGCCTTCCCTGGATCCAGCAATTTTGACCAACTATCGTCCGGTCTCCAACCTCCCTTTTGTGGGGAAGGTCGTCGAGAAGGTGGTGGCACTCCAGCGGTCTCTGGAGGAAGCCGATTATCTGGGGCCTCTGCAGTCTGGGTTCAGGCCCGGCTACGCCACCAAAACTGCTTTGGTCGCTCTGATGGATGATCTCTGGCGGGCCCGGGATAGAGGCCAGTCCTCTTTCCTGGTGCTTCTTGATCTCTCAGCGGCATTCGATACCATCGACCATGGTATCCTTCTGCGCCGGCTGAAGGGAGTGGGAGTGGGGGACACCGTATTGCGGTGGTTCTCCTCCTATCTCTCTGGTCGGTCGCAGTCGGTGTTTGTGCGGGGGGTCAGAGGTCTACCTCTAGGTTACTCCCGTGTGGGGTGCCTCAGGGATCGGTTCTCTCCCCCCTACTTTTTAACATTTACATGAAGCCACTGGGAGAGATCATTCATCAGCACGGAGTGAGATATCATCAGTACGCTGATGATACTCAGCTGTACATTTCCACTCCTGGCCAAATCAGTGAAGCGGTTGAGGTGATGTGCCGGTGTCTGGAGGCTGTGAGGGTCTGGATGGGCATTAACAGATTAAGGCTCAACCCTGACAAGACAAGAGTGGTTGTGGGTGATGCCTCCCAAGGACACTTCAATCTGTCCTTCCATTACTCTGGGGGGTGAATCCATAAGCCCCTCAGAGAAGGTCTGCAACTTGGGAGTCCTCCTCAACCCACAGCTGACATTGGAACATCATTTGTCGGCTGTGACGAGGGCGGCATTTGCCCAGGTTCGCCTGGTGTACCAGTTGTTCCCCTATTTGGATCGGGAGTCTCTCCTCACAGTCACACATGCCCTTGTCACCTTGAGGATCGACTACTGCAACGCTCTCTACATGGGGCTACCCTTGAAGAGTGTTCGGAGACTACAATTAGTGCAAAATGCGCCAACTCTCCGCATGCTGCATTGGCTGCCTATTGGTCTCCGAGCGCAATTCAAAGTGTTGGTCATTACCTATAAAGCCCTTTATGGCATTGGACCAGGATACTTACGGGACTGTCTTCTGCCACATACTTCCCTACGACCGGTGAGAGCGCACAGGGTCGGCCTCCTCCGGTCCCGTCAGCGAAACAATGTCTGGCGGGCCCTAGGGGGAGGGCCTTTTCTGTTTTGGCTCCCGCCCTCTGGAACCAACTACCTCCTGAAGTCCGCATTTCTCCCACTCTCCTGGCCTTCCGAAAGAACCTTAAAACTTACCTTTGCCGGCAGGCCTGGGAATGATTGTGGACTGTAGTGTGAATGTTGAATGTATGTGGGGTTTCTTATTTATTTTTTTAAATATTTTTGTTTGGATTCAGATATGATCTGCTGTTTTTTTATATATGCTGTAAGCAGCTCCGAGTCTTTGGAGAGGAGCAGCATAAAAATCCAACAAATAAATAAATAAATAAAATAGGATGGGAGACCCCCAGGATAGGTCAGGAGGAGGGGGAAAGGGGATGGTGAAAGAGCAGCAGGGCAGGACTAAGGCAGGACTTCCCTCAGACCCTCCATCTCCTTTGCTTCTTTCCTTCCTTCCTTCCTTCCTTCCTTCCTTCCTTCCTTCCTTCCTTCCTTCCTTCCTTCCTTCCTTCCTTCCTTCCTTCCTAACTACAGAGTGGTGGGAAAATATTTGAGATGAGGGAGGGAGAAAAACAGGCAAGCTGGGGAGGTGTCACCCTTCGTGAGGAATGAAGAAATGTACCATCGCCTGGAAGTGATCAGAACATGGCCCTCAGCTATTTCACATATCTGGCTTGGTGCGCTCTGGGGGAGTGGATGCCATGAGCAGCGTGAGAGTCAACATTACCTGTGCAATGCTGCCCAGCCCCCAGCCTGCCCAGTTTCGGCAGGCAGTGGGACGCTCTCCTCACTGGTTCCTCGCTGTTTCCAGACGGCCTTGTGGAGCTAAGACTGAATGTGTTTCAGCATAGATGGCCACCACAAAATTGTACATTGGCTCCCTCCCGGCCGGCTGGCATGGGCCAGGGCCAAGGCAGCAGGGGCTGTTCCCAGGATGGCTTCGCGGGCCACATGAAACCACTTCATGGGCTGCATCCGGCCCCCGGGCCTTGTGTTTGACATGTCTGATCTAAACTATTATAATTTCAATCCAGGTATTTGTGAGTACTGTATGTTGATTTGTTCAGTGATCCATGAGTTGGTTTTATTGATTATCCATGATATTTTTTTACATCATCAATATTCAGAAACAATACTTTTAATGTCCTGCTTCTTTAATATTCACTTCCACAGAGAATCATAAGGAAAACCAGTTCTTCTACAGTTCTCATCTTCATAGGTGTAGACATATCCCAGCATCTGAATATCTTTTTCAAGATTGCAATTCTACCAAATACTAGTCTCTGGTATATTTCTTCACTGCTTATTCCTTTACTATTGGTAATTGCTCCTAAAAAGAGAGAAGCTACCTACCACTTCAATATTTTAACTGTCAGTCCCTGTTGTCATGAGTTTGTTTTTATATTTAATCTTACTACCACTTTTTCACTCTGCTCTTTGACTTTCATTATTATCTTTGCATTTGTATTTTCAGCTAAAGGGGTAGTATTTTTATCATAGCACAGTTTACTGATGTTTCTTCCTCCAGTTTTTAAACCATCCATATCTTCTTTCAATTCAGTATCCCTTAATATCCAGTCCATTTTACCATGTTGCACCTAGACTGTGACTTCCTCACCTGTGTATAGGTTTTACATGAGGGCAATGAGAGATTCTGGGCCTTCCATTTTTTCTAAATACCGTATTTCCCCCAAAATAAGACTGGGTCTTATATTAATTATTGCTCCAAAAGACCCATTAGGGCTTATTTTCAGGCAATGTCTTATTTTTTTCATGTGCAACAGACATATCAAACAGAAGGCCCGTGGGCCACATCTGGCCCGCAATGGGCCCCTATCTGACTGATGGGGCCACCCTGGAGATGGTGAGGGACTGGCTCCCACCAGCCCAGCCTAGCCGGGTGCCCCCCCAGGGCGCACAGGAGGCAGCAAGCACGCAGGAGCTGACTGTGCCCAGCAGTAGCTGCAGCCTGCCAACCCCTTGGCCAGTGCACTTTGGGATTGCGCAGCTCGTACAGTGCAGGTGAGTCCGAGCACTGTGACCACTGGGCCGGCCCTCCAAGCAACACATGGAGGCAGAGGCATAGAGGGGGCAATCCACTCACTTCATCCCATCATCTGCCTTTGTTTGCCTGTGGCCGCCATGGGGCAAGCAGCTGCATGGCTCATTTGGCGGGCCAGATCGCATGCCTCCTCCACCACTGCAGTGCCACCACTGCAAGATGAGGCATGTGGCAGGGCGGCGTTGGCACCATTCCACAGCCCCTGAGCACTTGGCTCCCATTATCCAACCTCATCCTCCAGCTCCATCGCAAATGCGGGACAAGCTCCCACCCGCTGTCCCATCCACAATGCCCCAGCAAATGGGAAGGGCAAGGAGCTCTGGTCCCCAAGAGGCAGCCAGGACTTCCCTTCCTGCTCCTTCCCACTCAAGCCCAGCTTTGGAGCTGCCCCACAAGCCCTGCACTCACTCATCTTGGGGCCCTGTAGGCAGGCCAACCCCGCCCTGCCACCTACCTTGCCTTCCCTCATGGTGACATCCAGCAGGAGCCCCACTGCCCCCCATAGCCTGGGAAGCCCAGCCCAGGCAAAGAGAGCAAGCACAGCAACAGCAGCCCCGAGGAGGAGGCAAGTGCAACCAGATGCCGCTTCAGGGAAACGGGGTCTGGCTGCAGGGTCCTAGTGCCCCGGGAGCTCATGGGCTGGGCCAGGGCCCCAGGCAGCCGACACCACCATCCACCCCCCCCATGTGGTCCAAGAGAATTGGCACAGGTCCTCCGGTGGATCAGGCCTGGCGCCTGCCCTGGTCCTACCCTCTTCGCCATAAACCCCTGGATCCACCCCAGCCCTGCCCAGGCATCCCCACAGGGCCCTCTGACATGAGTGACATCAACCTGGCCATGCCCCCCCCCCGGCAACCACAATACTGCTATGGCCCTCTTGCTGACTATCTTAACTGGGGCTTATTTTGAGGTAGGGCTTATATTACGACCATCCTGAAAAATCATGCTTGGTTGGGTCTTATTTTGGGGAAAACATGGCATATTCCACAACCTGATATGATTGACACAACCACATAGCTTTCTATAATGTATGAAGCACCCCTCAATTTGGCTTTGAATAATGTTTTTTTTTTATTCCTTAGCCTTTTCTAAACCCTCTGTAACTCTCATTCCAAGCAGGGTTCTAATTTACATTGGATGATCCTAAGCACTATTTTGCTTGCATGTGAAGAAAACCTTTTTTTCTGCATCAGTGGTTGAAATACAAACTTGGATGAATATCGAATTAAAGGATTGTCTGTAAAGTCTAATTAATATTAATTGGTCATTGATTGCACTATAGCCAAGATAATATGATTTTTCTGACTAAAAGTTTCTTATTTCAGTCCATTTCAATTCACTGATGCCCATGATATCAACCTTTAGTTGATTCGTTTCATCTTCTGCTATGTTGAGTTTTCCATGTTTATGCATCATACATTTCAGGTTTCTACAGGTAATCCTTGACTTATGGCTACTACTGGGAACTTCCTTCACTAAGCAATGCAATTGTTCAGTGAGTCATTGAACAACTGTTTTACAATCTTTTTTTGCTGGGTTCATTAGACAAATCAATGCAGTCATTAAGTGAATATGGCTTCTCCCATTGACTTTTGACTATTGATTCTCTGGGAATGTCATAAATGGAGATTATGTGATCCTGGGACACTGCAAGCCTTGTAAAAACATGCTGGTTGCTAAGCACCTAAATGGCAACCTTACGAATATGAAAATACTGTGATGGTCATAAGAATGAGAACCAGGTTGTAAGTCACTTTTTTCACCCTTGTGATAACTTTGAACAGTTTCTAAATGAATGATCCTAAGTTTTTATCTGTACTTTAATTTTGTTTTTGCAGCTTGGGTTTTTCTTTTTCTGCATGGCAGCATCAACAAGTAGACATCCCAAGGACTTTAGCCTAACCATGTCATAAAAATTCATATTCTGAAAGAATTTTTCTTCAGTAGTGTGCTGAGTGCCATCTGATTGCTGAGGCCTTTTATCTGGCACGATATCATCAATCACTTTGTATATTGTTTATTCATATGATTTTCCTGATGAAATGCATTTCCTTTTCCTATGTTGTAAGAACTGATGGCATTGCCATTGTCACTGAAGTGATCACTTGTCCCAGCATCTCCCTATTTTGCTGTGGCCCAACATAGGTACCTGCTTGCTTGAGCTGGAGAGCTAGACCTTGGGTGACTCTGCTGGGACTATATACTTCTGACAAATTTTGCTAGTGTTCTTCACTTAACTGTCCCAGGAATATGCCCACCCATCCATGAGGACAGCACACTAGATGTTGGGTAGGGATTCTATACTTTGAGAAAGTCCGAACATATATAGGCAATATTAATATAATTTCCAAAGCACTTTCTTTAAAAAAGAAAAAAAGCCCTCAGCTATATTCAGAATAAGAAACTGACAACAAGCATGTATTAAAGAAGGATAGGAAAATAGAAATTGAATGCATTATTTCCTTTATCTTCATTTTTAGGACATAAAACAGATTTCTGAGCCAAAGCTGACTTTTCAGAATGTATGTCAGATGAATTGAGACAGATGAGTTCATCGACTTTTTATACTGAATTCACTAAATTCTTTATTTGTGGATGAACCATCTGTAGCAATTGAAGACCCATCTTTCAAAATGTGGGTCCTGCCACAGTTCATCAGATTGTGAAATGCTAAAGGATTTATTTGTATAAATACAAGGACTGAATAATCATTAGTGTTTTAAATATATGTGTGTTTTACATGTAAATAATCTTTCCAGGTTATTCAGCTAAGATGATCCAAGGCCTGCCTGCATGTGAGAATTTTCAGCTGTTTTAAAATTTGAGTTTATTCATGCAAAAGAGATAGAAAATAATAAGCTAGTGTGGGTGCTTTAGGCTTTGATCAATAATAACCAATAATGTTAATAAAACAAAATTGAAAATATAGGCTGCTTCAGCAGATTATAAAAGCCTTACTAGTTGCAAAAATTTTCCTAGTTGTTTTCATTATCTTTACCTATTTTATAAGTAGAAAACTGAATTTCATAACAGCATTATGATAATGTAACCAAGTTCTGGTTTGTGCTTCATTTATACTAATATCTTTGCAGCATAAAACTGCAGGAAAAATAGTGCTGCATATGCCATTTTAATACAATCTGCATATTTATATTGAGCTGATCCATTAGTATGGATACTTGGCTATAAGGGGAGTGTTGAGAAGTTGGGCTCCTCAGCTCTGGAACTTTTTCCTGGCACCCATGTTGACTTTTCAGTATCAGAATAAAGCCTTTCTCTTTCTTGGATTGTGAATATGGGCTTAAATTAGCTTTCAGTGATTTAGAGATGTAGTGCTTCTTGAGGCTTCTGTTACCGTTAGAATACATTATTTTAGATAGTTGGTTTTTTATGTATGTTGTACATTGCAATTGGAGTAGTACCTGGGTGAAATGTAATAATCAGCAGCATGTATGGATATCACTTCATGCATCCTATTTAAAAGTAAGAGAAAGCATTGAGAGCTAATGTTGTATAGTGGTCCTGGCGCTGGATTAGGAGCAGGAAACCTTGGCTCTAGACATTCTTCTGCCATGAAAGCAACTTTGGAACAAATTTTCTGTTAACCCAACTGAGCTTTGTGTGTGGCTGTCATGGGAATAAAAAAGAAAACAGAGCTCTGGGTAGGCTACTTGAGCTTCTGAACAAAAGGTGAAATATAAAGCTAATATGTAGGCTTTATGTATTTCATAGTCTATGGCTTTTAATGGTAGTCTTTTATTAGTTATAATTCCCAGTGGTTCTGGACTATTTATACTAATTTGTGGCTGCAGTAAAATATTGAAATGGAATGTTTGTTGCAGCAGAACACTTGAAAATGGCAAAACAAATGCAACCCAGAATTATGTATTTGAAGGTTTTGTTACTGAAGCATTCAGAATTGCTTCATCACTGTATTCTACTAGATTTTTATATTTCCCACAAGTAATGTTCCATATGTAAAATAAGGCATGTGATGTAGTGGAATGCCATACATTATTGTAGAATGAAATCTTATGTTTTTTCTTTTTATCATTTTCAATTTTGAAGACCATCCAGACTGCAGCACCACAGAGTAATGGGGCCTCCTAGGTTTGCCCATCTCTGTTGTACTAAGCTGCACTGACGTCCAGTTTCTTTCTGGGTGCAATTCAAGGTGCTAGTCATCACCTTTAAAACTCTATATGGCACAGAGCCAGATTATCTGCGGAACTTAAGGCCATCTACCCATCCTACCAGGTCAACTCCTAGTACCTTGCCTGAATATTTTTATCTGATAGGAACTACGAAGTGTGCCTTTTCTGTGGCAGCCCCTGCCCCTTGGAACAGGCCTCTACCCTCGTTCATAAAGCTTTGTAGCTCTGGCATTTTCTTCAAGTTCTGGGATTGTATTTGGATGACTGCACATTAGAAGCTTGACTTGGCATTAGATTTTTTGATGTTTTTAATGTGTTTCGTTTTATAATTTTAACGTGATTTTATATGTGGTTTTAACTTTTGATTGGGAGAGTCGGTTAGAAGATGGGCTATGTTTTAAAGAAAGAAAATCTTTCTTCTCTGGAGTTGGCTTTTTGTACAACCAGGAAAGCAAAGTAGTGGCATGCCTAACCTTGATCTTGTAGCATTTCTAGTGGCTTGAAATAATGCCCCATTATTCATGCAAAGAGCTTTGGCCTGTCATTTTTGCTCTGCGTTTGGAGACTGAAAGCAGCAACTGCTATTCTTTTTCAACAGATCCTGGATTGATTAGAAACCTGGAATTTACTGCATGGCAATCTATGCCAAGTTATGGAGCGCCATCTGGTGTCTTTATTAAAAATTGGTGTGACCATTTTACTTTCTCATACAGTATGAATGGAGAAAAATGACTTATGATGGAATAATTTTTTGTGTATGCTCCTTGAAGCTAGATGTACCATACCAGTGTTATACTTCAATATAGAACATACTTCCTTTAAGATGTAAATTTGTCTGTAGTTTTATGGAAACTCAACATCTATAACTTTTCATAATTTGTAGGACTGAAAATTCATTTTATTCTGGTTGAGATCCAGCTAGTGGTAATAAAAAACAAAAATTTCCAGCATCATCTATTCTTGCTAGCCCATCTTCTCTGTCCATGTTCATGAAGAGAGAAAACTGGAATGTATTTTTCCTGCAAACTGTCCTTGGTCAAAATTTGTAATACAGCCCAGTCTTTGTTTTCTTGGCTGCTCTAGAATTTCATAATTTCACAGGACTCATGGACTAGACAAGATGCAAATTAGCTTTGAAAGAAGATACTTCTTACTGTTAGATATCTCTTACAGAATATATATATATAAAACATATATACATATATATATATAAAACATATATACATATATAACATATATACATATATATATAAAACATATATACATATATAAACATATATATAAAACATATATATATAAAACACACATATATAACACACACACACACACACATAAAATTACATACACACACACACATGTATGTATGTAACAATAAATTGCATTCAGATGACTTAGTTTTCATATTTTTCTGAAGATTATTATAGTCCCGAAATGATGGGTCTGAAAACAGATCAAGAGGTTCTTGGACACCTTGTGAAAATGAAGATTCCAGCTGTGGCAGAATTAATGGAAAAACATGGCAACTTGTGGACTTTGGTGGCATCCCGTTGGTTTATATGTTTGTTCATTGACATTCTTCCAGTAGAGGCAAGTGAGAATGACAACAACTTATTGCCTTTTATATAATTATCCAAATTCTAGTGCATGTATTTCATACACTCAGTAACTAATTTCATTCTTCAACAGACTGTGCTCCGAATTTGGGACTGTTTGTTTTACGAAGGATCAAAAATAATCTTTCGTGTGGCCTTAACATTAATTAAGCAACATCAAGATTTCATTTTGGAAGCTACAAATTTTCCTGAAATCTGTGAAAAATTTAAGCAGATTACTACAGGGTCATTTGTAACTGAGTGTCACATATTTATGCAGGTGGGTGTCATCCTAGAAAACAATGAATCTGCTATAAAAATATGTATTGATACTATTGCTCATAAGATTGTTTAAGCAGGATTTATGAAATATAATTCAATATTTTTAAAATATGTTGTATTTAATTATACGGTGTGTAGGCTGCACAATGCCCAACAACTCTGGGAGGCTCACAATTAAAAAGAAAACAAAAACAAAAAAGAGATCATGAGCTGCTGAGACAAATATATAAAACAAAATGACTCCATCCAACAGTTCAACTATCACCTTGCCCTGAAAAATATTAGCAATAGCACATAAGACATATATACCACTTCATAGTGCTTTAGGACACTCTCTAAGCCAGGCATGTCAAACTGCTGATCCGGGGGCTGGATGCGTCACACTGAAACCGTGCCCACCCCATTGCCAGCAATGGGGAAAAAGTCCCAATATGTCACATGATGTCACATGACATCGCAAGTTTGACATACCTGCTCTAAGCGGTTTACAGTCAGCATATTGCCCCCAACAATCTGGGATCCTCATTCTACTGACCTTGGAAGGAGGGAAGGCGAGTCAGCCTTGAGCCAATCAGGATCAAACTCTTGGTAATGGGCACAGATCACATTGGAAATAATCCAAAGCATTGTAAACTCAACCAGGTTCTCTCACCTCTGCACAAACAAAATATCTAAGGATATACAGATAATAAATAATGGAAATGTAGATGCCATTTTACTTTTATGGGTATGCTTTCTATCAAACTTCTGGAACTACATTTAACCCTACAAGGCCCTTACTTTCAAAAAGTCACTTTGCTTCAGTAAAGTCTACCATTCGTTTATATTCATGATTTGCCTGCAGGGATGTCAAATTAGTTTCAATTAGCTTCATATAGTATCAATAGCCATATAATTTGTTTCACAGATCAGGGGCAGCCCCATGCTTCATAAATACTGAATAGCACTAAATCTCTGGAAAGTTGAGAGATACTGTCCTTTTCTATAAGAACCCTGTAGAACCTTGGAGTGTCTCAGAGACCCCTTGAGTCCCCCATTCTATCTCATTGTGGCAAATTAAATCTCCAAACAAGAACAAGCGAGGAACAGTCTTCTTACTGTCCAGCAGCTGATATTTAAAATATTCTGCCTCTTGAGTCACGATGCAACCAGCCAGCTTAGTAATTACTAATAGATTGGTTTATGTAAATTTGTCTAATTTTCCTCCTACAATGATTTTCGATGGCCACTGCAACTAATGGCAGCAAATTCAACAGTTGAACAACATGCTGTGTAAAAGAACTTCTTTAAATATTGAATCTCTTCCATGTATTTAGTTTTAGTGGATGCCCCCAATTTATTCATTCTGAGGAGAAAAAATTATCTTCCTATGTGCCATATTAACCATATATGATTTTATAGATATTTACAATGTCTTCTTTATCCATCTTCACTCTGAAAGCTAGGAGTTTTCATGCATAATATTGGTGCTTTACTTGTTTTCTTTATAGGATTTTTTTTTTTTGGAAACACAATATTTTTAAATGTAACACAGTATTCCAATTATTCCTAAGCACAATTCCCTCTTATTTTGAGTCATTTAAAAATCTCTAGGGACTGATATAAATTCGCTAAAATTTTGATGGGACCGGTTCTAAGACCCATCTAATTTTTGGCCTTGAGAAAGTTACAATTGCAGCATAAATTTAGCTGGCATTTAGAAATAGGCTGTGTCTAAAAATGGAAACTTAGATATAGGGCTAATTTTCCTCCATAGGTATCTGACCAAATTGGTACAAGACCCTAATGTTCACTATTTTTCATCTTCTAATGTACTGCAAGTGAATTTTAAGTATTTCTTAATGCACACGTGTAACAATCTGGATGGAATCTTGTAAGTTGTTGATTTAATAATGTGATGCATCCCATTCTAGGAAGAGGATTTGACTCATGGTATTTTCTGATTAGTGTGATTCTGCTCATTTTATACCACAAAGCACATACAGATATTTCTTTGCATCGTAGTATATACTAATATTTTAATTTTCAATTCTAGAAAATATTTACGGAACCTGGAAGTCTGCGAATGGCTACAATAAACAAACTACGAGATACGTGTAGAGCAAATCTGATTACTTCAGTCTAAATGAACATTACTTCACTTGCTCAGATACAATTTTCTCAGGCTGCCATTGACACTACACTCATTAGCCCCAGCCTTTCATGTGTTCAATGGGATTTTTTATTTTAAAAAAAGCACAAACACTTTAATTATTATGTAAATAAAATGTAATGTAGATGTAATCCCTTTTCAACAAATGGACTATATATTTTCAGACATTTTTTGTAATAACAATACAAAACTATATAATAAAGTATATTTGAAGCTATCATTTTTTGAATTGTAACCATGTTAAGGCTCTGGACTTTAAGTAGAGATCCTTGTTTAGAAAAGTAGTGCTCTACTTAATCTCACTTTTTTTTAAAGAACAGCGTATCTACCCTTTTCTGTTGTCTGGCTCTGCTAAATGATATTATTTTATTTATATGCACACACATGCTTACATTCTGAATAGTGAACTCTGATAGAATCAAAAACACCAGGAGTTACACCTTACAGCAAATTAAGAAACAATGTATGTTTCTTTCTACTTTTCTGCATGCAACCGTAGTGAGCAAAATGCTTCATGTGAAGTTTTGTCCTGAATAATCTGCTTCATCCCAGAACTGTCGGTTGTACAAGAGCTGCAATCTCCTATGTTACTCTCATGTGCTGCTAATAGGAAGTTATTTTATCAAGGAATAACCAAGTTGTTTTTTCTTATTCAATCTACTACTTTGTAACATTTTAACTTGCTGTAGTATTGTGGGGAATCTCTATGGATAAAACTATAGCAAACACAAGAGCTCAGGTTCATGTGTGACAAGGAAATTCCATAAACACAGATCCACTTGTTTAATGGTAAATTCCTCCACACACTCCAAGGAAAAAATCAATTATACAAGGATCGAAGGAATATTATTTGAAATACAAAACATGGATTTAGATTTTAGGCTTATAGTTTACAACTAAGAATATGAGGTAATAGAGTTACCCCTCCAAACTTTGCAAACAAGCTTAATTTACTTCAAAACCAAAGCAGCCTTGTAATTGCTTAAAAGAACACCGAGAACATACAGAAAAGTCTTTATTAGCATTGTTACAGGCAATGCATTCATAACTGATCCTTGCAGTGTACAGTCCCAGCCAAAGTCAAAGCAAGAATTAGCAGATTGAAATTTATTGTACACATGTGCAGAAACAGGATCTCCTTTGAACTTCCAACAAAAGAGACTGAAATTCACTTTACCAAAAATAAAGTAACACCCATTTTCATGTAAAAAAGGGCCAGCTCCTACTAAGCTGACAGACCAAAAATATATTAAGAGTTAGCCACATTTTATTTTCACACTTTGCATATACCAAGCTTAGCATTTAAAGATTAATGATACACACCTAGGTAGAGGCAAAGTGGGAATAGCAGAGGTCAATTGGTCAATCATTACTGTAAATGCAGTAACTTAAGTCAGCACAGGTTGGTAGTACCAGAAAAGTGGAAATTTCCCTTTGTTAAATACAATTAATCTGAATTTAAGTGGAGTATGAAGTAACTATATCATCCTCATTTAAGTAGTTGACATTATAAACCATGCCAATTCAGAAAAGCATTCATAAAATTTCAGCCTGTTTCTAGATGGGCAAATACTTAGCCCATTAGCAAAATTAAACAGAACTAAAGTTATTCGTTGTGCATAGTTAAATGCCACAAAATGGATTTCACATTTAGTAAAGCAGACACTGCAAGAAACAGTTGTAAGGAAAAGATTGTGCTCCCTCATAAATCTAATTGAGGAGAAGATGGGGGAGGGGAATCAATTTTCTGCTTCTTGCGACTGCTATTCTCCAATGCTGGTATAATTCAGTGCAAATCATTAAATTGTTTGATAACCAGCATGGCTACGTTTTCGGCCAATTAAATATGCAATCAACACTATGAGGACAAGTCCAGCAAGGGCTGCACCAACTACAATAGGAATCAACATATTATTTTCATCCAGCTGACATTCTTCCACTGAAAGAAAAATAAATAAACATAATTCAATTTTAAATAGATAAAAGAGCAAGGCAAGTACAATGTAATTCTTTCAATAGAGAATTATAATTTGTCAAAGCATCTAACTAAACTCAGACTACAATACTATTTATTACACTAGATGTAAAAAATTCCACCTGAGAGAATTGTATTCACACCATTCAGAATACAGTGGTAAAAATCTGTAGACTGACACATGGAGAACTAGTTTTAAGATTACAAATAGACTGGATTCTCACATTGTGTTAGAGTAGAATATGATTTGTTATAATCACTGAATAAAGCAGTATTCCCATAACATTGGGACAAATAAATCACATGCCTTGAAGCAATGTGTAAAACCAGGAATTATCTGTTTGAAAAAAAGCCATCTCCATTCAAATTAAAGAAATACAATTTTACACTTCACTTGCCAATGATCAAATAAAATGTATAATTTTCTGTTTTCACAAAAATGATCCTAGTGGTAGAAGTCCTTAGCTCGGCTTTAGGCAGATCTGCCATATAAAAGAATTTATTTTGATTTTCAAAACTGGAAGTACTACTTTCCAAAACAAACCTGGCACAGAGTTAGTTCTCAATTTGAAATGGCAAAGAGATGTTTATTTACCATAAGCATGTTCAACAGGACATTACAGTTTTCCCATTAGATCTGATCAAATAAACTTTGTAAAATTCCAATCCAACCTCTATACTCTATTGAGCATTTGAAACCGTTCTGGCAAATACAAGCCCTGCTGAGTTCTTGCAATATATTAACAACAGTACTGTATTATACTGTATAAAACTACCTTGCACCAGGTTACCATCCTACTAAGAATTCTGGTATTATCTTCTTGCAAAATTAGAGCCATCTTGATCTGCCTTAATTTTGTTTTAAAAAAATCAAATGATGGCAATTTGTCTACTTTAGTTGGTTCAGTTATTTAAATAAGACTGCTACATTAGATAATATTCACTTTACATTCTAATAAGAAATTAGTGTCAAAGATTGACTTTCATTTAAAATACTTTACATTTCTTAAGCTGCTTTTCATTAATTTTGGGGAAAAGATGAGACAACCATAACCATTTAAACTATGCTGATAGATTAGCTTGTTAACCAATAGATAAGAAAACTTACATATGCCAGTTTTATATGGGAATCTTATTATATCAGCATAACTGATTACAAGCAGACAATAATTACTACTTGAGACATAGCATTAGACTGCAAAGACTGGCACTTAAAATGGATATTCCCTTTGATGGAGGAACTGTATATATACTATCTATATCTATAGTAAAATGGCTACAACTCAATTCCCCATTCTCATGGGACTGTTTTTTTTTAATGTAGTTTTATTTTTTTAAATGTAGCATTTGTCACAGGAATTGTAATGCTGACTCTTAGAACACTTTTATCAACTCTGTTTTGAAAGGGCATGGGGCTAAATTGCTTAAAATACTTTTAAACAAAACATTTCAATAGCTTCAATAGGAATGCATATTTGCAATAAACTACGTTTTTAATCTATATTCAAGACACCTTACCTGCTCCAAATTTGTATCCTGCAACCTTGAAAGCTTGAACTTGAACATTGTATATATTGATAGAAGCTTTGTCTGAAATCTGAATTATCTCTTCTGCCACACACTTGTAAGATTTTCCAATTGTAGCTTTTAGGGCATTTAGGCTATTGTTGACAACACTGATATTTTTTTCTGCAAAAGATTTACAGAAACAATCCAAATTATGAGCAACCTTGATTTAAAAAGACAAGTGAGAGGAAGATGTAGAACTGAACTAAAAGTGAGCAGTCAACCATTGCTGTTGATGTTCTGCCCTCCATCAAATAATAAGTTCAAAAGTCATCTGTTTTTTTTAAATTAGAGACCATCAAATCAGGACTGACAATTTGATCAAAGGTCCTACAGTTTAAATACTTGGGTTTTTGTTTTTTTAAGGATTTAGAAGACCCTTCGGAGAAAAAGAATAAATAATGTACATTAGTACAAATTTAGGAAATGTAAAAGAAATTTAATTGAGCAGTTTGCATTTTTAAAACACACTATGTATTTTTAAATGTTTAGAACATTAACACTTTATAAAGGAATTGAATTCTTACCTGTAGCTTCAGAAGGAAGATCTGCATTCACAAGGATGCTATGCAGGAAATATTTCTCAATACTTGAATTCTTTAAAAAAAACCAGATGTAATCACTTATTAATTTCATTTTTCTTTAACAAGAGCTACTTCAATGTTTGCAGTTCAAATACCCCACAGTTTTTAATTCAGAGAAAACGTGCATAATGTGTGAAGTTTTGAAAAGTCTAATAGTAATTAAAACTTTTTTAGAAATTTAGTACTTAAAACTGGTTCTCCAAATACCAGCCATTGCAGTACCCTCCAATCACATGATCACAATCCAAGTGCTGGGCAACTGGCTCACACTCGTGATGATTGCAGCATCCTGCTATTATTATTTGGGACCTTCCTTGCCAGTTTCCCACAAGAAAAATTAGCAGGGAAACTGGCAGAGAAGGTTGAATTTGCTTCCTCCACTTTCCTGTACAGTCTTTCTCTGCAGCAGTCCCCTTTCCCCCTGCCTGGCAGTGTTTATACATGCCAGATTTACAGCTAGCATCCCCCATACAGTCGCACTTAGTGGAATAGCTCAGGCTATTGCTGCTTAACGTCAGGTCGGTTAACAATAAGGCTCCCCTCATTCATGATCTTCTCATGGATGAGGAGACCGACTTGGCGTGTGTGACAGAGACCTGGTTGGGCCCTGAGGGGGGAGTTCCCCTCACGGACATGTGCCCATCAGGTTATCAGGTATGGCATCAGCCGCGACCCCAGGGAAGGGCGGGAGGAGTGGCTATTTTGGCCCGGGAGAACTTCAGTCTACGTAGACTCACTGTTTCCGAAATTCCGGGTTGCGAGTCCATCCTTATGACGCTGGACCTAGGGGTCCAGGTGGGCTTATTGCTTACGTACCTGCCTCCCAGCTGCGTGGCATCAGCCCTGCCTGTGCTACTCGAGGAGGTTGCTGGGCTGGTGGTGCAGTTCCCCAGGCTTATAGTCTTGGGGGACTTCAATCTGCCGTCGCTTGGCGAATCCTCGGGATTGGCACAGGAGTTCATGGCCGCCATGACAACCATGGACCTGACCCAAGTAGTGCAGGGTCCGACGCATAAGGGTGGACACGCCCCGGATATGATTTTCCTTTCGGAGCAGTTGGGTAATGATCTGGTTTTGAGGGGCTTAGATATCATGCCTTTGTCATGGACCGATCATTTTCTGCTTCGACTGAATTTTACGGCCCCAATCTTTCCCCGCAGGGAGGCGGAACCGATTAGGTGGTTCCGCCCCAGACGCCTGATGGATCCAATTGGCTTTCAGACAACGCTTGGGGAATTACCGAGCTCCCTCATTCACAGTCCGGCGGAGTCCCTGGTAGCGGCATGGAATACGGCCGCGAAGGGGGCTATTGACCGGATTGCGCCTTTGCGACCTCTCCGTGGTGCTGGCCCCAGGAGGTCTCCTTGGTTTACTGAGGAACTCAGGGGGATGAAGCGCCATAAGAGACGTCTAGAGAAGCGATGGAGACAAAGTAAGTCTGGATCTGACCAAACCAGATTGAGCTTATTTATTAAAGCCTATCTGAAGGCGATTAAGGCGGCAAGATCTTTGTATCTTTCTGCTTTGATCGCGTCTGCGGAATCTCGTCCGGCCGCCCTGTTTAGGGTGACCCGATCCCTCATTAACCCAAGGGGCCCGGGGCCTCCCTTGCAGTGTAGTGCCGAGGACTTTAATAACTGTTTCGCAGACAAAGTGGCTCAGATCCGGGCTGACCTAGACTCCAATTGTACAGCAGAGTCGACTGATAATGATTCAGTTGAGGGGACAGGGGCATGTTCTTGTCCGGTCATCTGGGGTGAGTTTGAGGCTGTTACGCCTGAGGAAGTGGACAGGGCCATTGGATCTGTATGTTCTGCCACCTGTTTGTTGGACCCGTGTCCCTCCCGGCTGGTTTCGGCCAGTAGGGAGGTGACACGTACCTGGATCCAGGAGATTGTCAACGCTTCTTTGAGGGAGGGGTCCTTTCCGGCTCCCTTAAAGGAGGCACTTGTGAGCCCACTCCTCAAGAAGCCATCCCTGGATCCAGTAATTCTGACCAACTATCGTCCGGTCTCCAACCTTCCCTTTGTGAGGAAGGTTGTCGAGAAGGTGGTGGCGCATCAGCTCCAGCGGTCTCTGGAGGAAGCCGATTATCTGGGCCCTCTGCAGTCGGGGTTCAGGCCCGGCTACTCCACCGAAACTGCTTTGGTCGCTCTGATGGATGATCTCTGGCGAGCCCGGGATAGTGGCCAGTCCTCTGTCCTGGTGCTTCTTGACCTCTCAGCGGCGTTCGATACCATTGACCACGGTATCCTTCTGCGCCGGCTGGAGGGATTGGGAGTGGGGGACACCGTATTGCGGTGGTTCTCCTCCTATCTCACTGGTCGGTCGCAGTCGGTGTTTGTGGGGGGTCAGAGGTCCACCATGTGGGGTGCCTCAGGGGTCGGTTCTCTCCCCCCTACTTTTTAACATTTACATGAAGCCACTGGGTGAGATCATCCACTGCCATGGAGTGAGATACCATCAGTATGCTGATGATACTCAGCTGTACGTTTCCACTCCTGGCCATATCAGTGAAGCGGTTGAGGTGATGTGCCGGTGTCTGGAGGCTGTGAGGGTTTGGATGGGTGTTAACAGATTAAGGCTCAACCCCGATAAGACAGAGTGGCTGTGGGTGATGCCTCCCAAGGACACTTCTATCTGTCCCTCGATTACCCTGGGGGGTGAATCTATAAACCCCTCAGAGAAGGTTCGCATCTTGGGAGTCCTCCTCGATCCACGGCTGACATTGGATCATCATTTGTCGGCAGTGGCGAGGAGGGCATTTGCCCAGGTTCGCCTGGTGCACCAGTTGCGTCCTTACTTGGATCGGGAGTCTCTCCTTACAGTCACACATGCCCTTGTCACCTCGAGGATCGACTACTGCAACACTCTCTACATGGGGCTACCCTTGAAGAGTGTTCGGAGACTACAACTAGTGCAAAAATGCAGCTGCGCGAGCAGTTGTGGGCCTTCCTCGTTGTGCCCACATTTCATCAACTCTCCGCATGCTGCATTGGTTGCCTATTGGTCTCTGAGCCCAATTCAAGATGTTGGTTATTACCTATAAAGCCCTTCATGGCATGGGACCAGGATACTTACGGGACCGCCTTCTGCCACATACTTCTCTACGACCGGTGAGAGCGCACAGGGTCGGCCTCCTCCGGGACCCATCAGCGAAACAATGTCGTCTGGCGGGCCCTAGGGGGAGGGCTTTCTCTGTTGTGGCGCCCACCCTCTGGAACCAACTGCCTCCTGAAGTCTGCGTTTCCCCGACTCTCCCGGCCTTCCGAAAGAATTTAAAAACCTACCTCTGCCGGCAGGCCTGGGGATGATTGTTGATTGTGGTGTGACTGATGAGTATGTATGGGGTTTTATTTTTAATGTTTTTTGTTCGGATTTAGTCGAAATTGTTTTATATATATGCTGTGAGCCGCTCCGAGTCCTCGGAGAGGAGCGGCATACAAATCCGAATAAAATAAAAAAAATAAATAAAAATAAAAACTCACCCCTCCATCAACCTGCTTGCAAGTTTCCTGAGACTTAAGACTTCCTGCTGGCTTTCCCATTGATTTTGCTTGTGGGAAGCTGGCAGGAAGTTGTAAGTTAAAGTCATATGCTTACTTAACAACAGCAACAGGGATTGCTGGAATTTCTGTTGCTGAGGAATGTGATCATATGATATCATACGTTACAACTTCCTTAATCAGTAATGGAAATTCCACTCCCAATTACTGTTGGTAAGCAAGGACTTTATGTACATCTTCTAAGGATTAATCAATTTAAACCACAGCATATTAATTTGCTGCATTGTGAGCTTTTTCTGAAAATTTATTCAGAATTCATTATGATGGTATTCAGAAAAACAGAAGGGACTTTGGAAGTCTTCTAGTCCAACCTCCTGTTCAGGCAGGAAACCCTATACCATTTCAGATAAATGGTTGTCCAATTCTTCTTAAAAACCTCCCAATTCCTGCAACTGTTTTTCATATGTTTTAGACTCCACTTCCCTAATCATCTTTGTTGCTCTTCTCTAAACATCTTTTTTATATCATAGCGACTAAAACTGGATGCAATAGTCCAATAGGCATTACAAAGTGGTATTAACACTTTATGTGATCTTGATTCTATTTCTCTGTTAATGCAGCCTGGGAATGTGGCAGCTGTAGCACACTACTGGCTCATATTTAAGTGATTCTCCACTAGGACTCCAAGATCCCTCTCACAGTTACTACTATTGAGCCACATACCACCTATTCTATACCTGTGCATTTGGCTTTATTGCCTAAATGTAGAACCTTATTTTTCTCATCATTGAATTTCATTTTGTTAGATAGAATCAGTGTACAAGTCTGTCTAGATCTTGAGCCTATCTTTTAGAGCAGCGGTTCTCAACCTGTGGGTTGCAACCCCTTTGGGGGTCGAACAACCATTTCACAGGGGTCGCCTAAGACCATAGGAAAACACATATTTCCGATGGTCTTAGGAACCGAGACACTGCTCCTCTATCCGTCTTCAGGCGAATAAAAACAGCAGAGAGAACGGTAAGACTGAAAGCATCAAAGGAGCAACTCCCCGCCTCTCAGGTAGAGCTAGCAAGAGCCAACGACTCAGCCCAACTGCTCCCAGCCTTTTCACCAATCAGAAGCTGCGGCCCAGACATTGGCGTCCGTGACGTAACTTCCCGGGGAATCTGAGAAGCCCGCGGAGCTGCTCCAGATCACGCTTGCGTGCAGTCACTCGCACCTCAGTGGAAGAGGGGAGACGGGCTGGCGGGGAGCTGAGGGGGGGTGAGGTAGGAGAAGGAGGAGGAGGGAGGGAGGGAGCGAAGGAAAGGTTGTTAGCTGTGGAATCAGCACGCCAGAGGGCTTTGCCATGGGGGTGGGTTCCTTTTGTAGTTTGATTCCCTCCCTTTTGGAGGGAGGAATGGACATTTTATGATCTGGGGGAAAAAAAATCTGGTGTCTGTGAATAAAAGCACCGGCGATCATCTTTTCTTTCCGCCAGCTCGCCTTGATGCATTCAGTGCAATTGTGAGGGAGGGGGGCTGCTGTAGGCAGAAGACAGGCTGGTGCATCAGAGGTGTTGTTCACTTGCTCGCCTCCTTTCTGTTGACCCCCCCCCAGATCAGAGTTGCTGCTTTGCGCAGGCATGAGCCAGGATGGCCATTCGTGGGGTTGGTCTCTGCCCTTGCGTGGGGGGGGGTTGCAAGCACCTTAATTGAGTCTCCCCACCCTCATCCGTGGGATTTTCCTCGGGGTTGCTAGGAGCTGCGCTTAAACTCGGAATCGCCCAGTTGCAAGCGAAGAGAAGGGAGTTGGCGTGGGTGAAAAAGCCAGCAAGCTAGCCTGCCAGCCCGATTGCAAGCTTCCCTTCGCTTTTTTCATTGTGAATCGGGAGCAAGCCAACCTCGGGATTTTCTCTCTTCCCACCTTTAAATGGCTTCCTTTTATTCTGCCTCCCGCCTGGTCGGGATCCAAAGGCGAGGCTCTGATTGGGGAAGTGTATACTCCACTGCCAGAAATTTGTTAGGAAAAAGGAAATGCATTGAGAGAGAGACTTGTCAGAAAACATTTAGCTGAGAATCAAGTACGCTCAGTGGAAGGTGAAAATGTTGGAAGGAGAGAATGAAATAGCTGGAATCTGGGACAGCTGTAAAGTCGTATCCTTCTGTTTTGAGAAACTTCCATGAAAAAGCATTAAGCATCCCACCCACCCAACCCCTTCTTGTTATCCTTTCGCAGCCTTCTCGCAGGCAGAGTAGGTCGTTTTCTGGGGGGGGCGCAGAGGGAATGCTTTGAAAGTTTGCCCCACCCCACCCTCCCTTCCTCAAATAATTTGGCTCCTCTTAGCTCGCGGGGAGGGGAATGGGAGCCACGCACGCGTACGCTGCAAAACGGGCTCCCTCGCCAAATGCGTAATCCACTTTGGGGAAGGAGGGGGGAGGGGGGAGAAGGAAGCCATCAGGTTTACTTGCGAGTAAGCATCCCAGAGGCTCCTTCTCCTTGCCGCCGCCACCGCCCTTAAACAACTCCCTCCTGAAGAAGTTCGCTTTCTAGATATCTAACTTTCCCCATCCTAAAAAGGGTCTTTGGCGGCACAAGAGAAGGCGAGGGAGAAGGGTTGGGGAAAAAAAACAAACAAACCTGGGGAGCCCGTTAATCAACGCGCAGCCTTAGCGGGGTAAAGGGCTGAGCCGGGACTGACTCTCACCTTTACTCATGAGTAAACCCTGCGGGGTATCCGCCAGCGGGAGGGGAGCGACCCTCCGGGATCCCGACCGCCAGCTGGATCGGGCGCTTGGAGAAACAGATCCCGGAGAGGGAATAAAAGTCGGAGTGGGTGAGACTTTGACTCCCTCCAATCTTCGAGGACACCCCCCGTCCGATTGTCCCTCTCCCCAGCTGGAGACCTTCCAGAGCAACATGGGGTTTTTTTTGAGGGCGATAGGGAGGTGGCGGCTCGGCGGGCGGGTTCCCGCCTGCCCACGAATGTCGGGCCCACGGGGCTCAACACAGAGTCAACGGTCCAACATAACTTCCCTCCTCGGATGAGAAAGAAGGAATCTCTCCCGCCCGTGTCCCTTCCCCCACAAGCGACAACAGGAGGTTGCAGACAACTAAGTCAGCCGGTGCAGGAAACCCTGGAATGGCCAGTCCAGGGCGCCTGGTTGCAGTGCTGAATGTCTTTTGCTCCTCCTAGAAGCCGGTGGGAAGAGGAAGAAGTCGTTCAAACTTCAAGCTAGCTACTGGACGCCTATTTGCACTTTTTTTTCTTTTCTTTTTTTTGAGTACTTGTCTGCTAACCCACCCCATCTGTAAAAGAAAAAGTCTTCCACCCAAACATAACATTTAAGGATTTTAAGGATCTTTGAGAGGAAGAGAGGGAGAGAGAAACAGACAGAGGGAGAGAAAGAGGGAAAGAGAAATAGAGAGAGAGAGGGAGAGAGAATGACAGGGAGAGAAAGGGAGAAAGGGAGAGAAAGAAAGGGAGAGAGAAAGAGGGAGAAAGGGAGAGAAAGGGAGACAGGGAGAGAGGGCGAGAAAGAAGAAAGAAGGGGAGAAAGAGGGGGAAAAGAGAGAGATAGAGGGAGAGAAAAAGGGAGAAAGAGAGAAAAAGGGAGAGAGAAAGGGAGAGGGAGGGGGAGAAAGAGGGAGAGAAAGAAAGGGAGAGAGAAATAGGGAGAGAGGGAGAGAAAGAGAGAAAGAAAGAGGAAGAGAGAGATTAAATTAGTAACATGGTTGTTAAGTGAATCTGGTTTCCCCCATTAACATTGCTTGTCAAAAGGTTGCAGAAGGGGATCACATGACCCTGGTACAATGTAACCATAATAAATATGAATCAGTTGCCAAGCATCGAAATGTAAATCACATGACCCTGGGGATGCTGCAACCCTGGTCATAAGTGTGAAAATGGTCATGTACTTTTTTCAGTGCCCCTGTAACTTTGAACAGTCACTAAGCAAATTGTTGTAAGTCAAGGACTACCTGTACTTTTATCACTTTTTTTCCATTTGCAACAATGAAAATACATCCTGCATATCAGATATTTACATTACGATTCATAATAGTAGCAAAATTACAGTTATGAAGTAGCAACAAAAATAATTTTATGGCTGGGGGTCACCACAACATGAGGAACTGTATTAAGGGGTCGCGGCATTAGAAAGGTTGAGAACCACTGTTTTAGAGTGTTGGCTATTCAATAAATAGTATGTTGGTAACTTGGAAACAGGAAGGGGTAATATGAATGACCATATAATAAATAAGCAACAAAATAGTGCTGAACAACTGAAGAAATTTGTCTCAATCTAGAGTTGTTCAGCTGGTTTGTAGTTAATAAAACTGCAACATTAAGTCTGTTTTTACTGTAAGATACTGACAGAAATTAGGTCACGGTCATAAATTTATAAATAATTCTACCCATAATTTTTCATTCTCAAAGATCTTTCATGATAGTGAACTACATAGAAGAATTACCACCAGCTACAGCTGGCGTAGATAATGGGAAGAAGACTTTTTTTTTTAACAAAAAATAGAATTGCAAACATATATTTTGCTTCCAAGTTCTGCATCTGTTTATAGCAAGCAGCTACGGTATGTTAGTCTTTCCCTACAAAGTGACATCAGGTGTGCTGGAATGAAGATTGCACCGGTTAGGATTTGGGTCCTAATACATAGAGAGCAATGGTTCTCAACCTCAGCAACTTTTGAGATGTGTGGAATTCAATTCCCAGAATTTACCAGCCAACATCTTAAAATTGCTGGGGTTGGGGAACATTGATCTCAAGGTTACCAGGTTGGTCTAGACCTCATTTATTATAATCTTTTATACATGCATTTAGGCAAATAATAAATAATTTGTAAGCAGGCCTGAAATGTTCGATTCTGTGCCAGAAAGAAGATTTTGATTAATATTATTTCTATACCCTGCAATGTTCCAACCATAGTGTAGTCTGATTAAAGGTTTTTTAAATATTCAGCATATTTGAGCTCTATACCCAGAACAAAATACAAATGTGAAGCAAATATTTAAACCTAGAACAAACAACACTTCTGTCATTAAATGTTATAAACATCCAATTCATTGTAAGCAACTCAAGCAGCCCAATCTACTCTACTCATAGGCTGACAGTTTAGTAATGTTATATATTGAAATATGCTTACCTGTGAAAAATTGAGAGAAATTTTGGTGCTCCCAGAAATCAAATTTAAAGTAACTGTGATGTTATCGCACTTCCCAGAAGAAGTTGCATTTGGTGAAATATTCAAAACTTTTGAACGAACAGTCTTAAAAAAAAACATATTGTGATAGAAAGTTTAAACTTTACACAGAAGAAAAAGTAGTAATTATCATTATGTACCATTTTACTTCAACTGTATTTATCCAAACAGTAAAGAATTGTTATGTCTCACAATTATTTATATAAGGTGAATAGAGTATACTATGTACAGCATTTTTCACCATAGTGTAGTCTGATTAAAGGTTTTTTAAATATTCAGCGTTGAAAAAAGCTGTTTCAACCATTCTAAGCTTGCAGTATGATTAAAATACTTCGTTTTAAAGTTGAAAATAAACTTTTCAAAGCTATCTTAAGGTATACTATATGTAACAGAAACACACATATATAGAGCACTAACATTTTACTTGTATACCACCCAGAGTCACTTTAGTCCAGTGGTTCTCAACCTTGGGGTCGCGACCCCATTTGGGGTCGCGCGACCATTTCGCGGGGGTCGCCGGGCACCGCCGGCCGCCATTTTGTTTTTTTTGTTTTTATTTTTTAAACATTTTTTAAAATTTTTTTAATTTTTTTTAAAAATTGTTTTTTTTGGTGCGCGTACGCCGCACACGCTCAGATCCACCCGTCGCGCCGAAAAAAAAAATTAAAAAAAATAAAATTAAAAAAAACACAAAATGGCGGCCCGCGACGGGCGGATGCGCGCATGCGTGGTGCGTGCGATGGGCCGATCCGCGCATGCATGGATCCGCCCGTCGTGGCCGCCATTTTGTTTTTGTTTTTTTTGATTTTTTTATTATTTTTTTTAAAAATAATTTTGGCGCGCCCAGGTCGGGGTCGCGGCGCGCATGGGTGGGCCATGTGGGGTCTCAACCTGAGAAAGGTTGAGAACCACTGCTTTAGTCAGTAAATTTAATAAAAATAGATGGAAACGAGATATGGAGAAATGCTCCATATGTATAGAATACACGTAGAGAGAGGAACTACTAGAGTGAGGAGAAGAATAGCAGCAGCAAAACTGTTTTTAAAAAGATGCTCTAGTTGCAAGGATCTGATGTATAAGTATATTAAAAAAATATATACCTTATTTAGTGTACTGTAGGTGAGATTAAGTTGCAGACCCATAGAAGCAAGTAAGCACATCCCAGATGAACCATTTACACTGTATCGTCCAACATCTGGTTTTACTGAGGGTGGTACACTGGCAGTTGTAACAATGGTAGTTGAAGGCGTGTGAGTTGGTGATAGGTGAGTAGTGAGTACGGGACTAACAGTAGTAGTACTTTTGTCTTCAGAACAAATTGTTTCTAGAAAGCAACAACTGTAAATCACAAGGCTGAAACACTACTGAAAAATTATGAACCTCTTGGCTCACTTCCAATAACCAGGAGAAAGGCCAACTTAAACAATTTTAATAACTTTCTTTACACATGCTGCAAAGAATGGATGGAACCACAGAGCTCCTTGAACAATAATTACCAAACTAGAATTTAAAAAATATGACAAAAGGAGAATCTGCTTTTTTCTTTAAATGCACCTCTAAAAATGCTACTCAAAGGCCACATATAACCTCCACGTGCATCTGCTCCAACAATAGTAACTGTTTTTAAAATACTTTTTAAATAGTTACACTATGATTCAGTGAAATCCGGCACTCTACTTAAGATTGTAATGTGTTCCTTTCTTAGAAGTCCATGTTATTAAAACAATTACAAACCTGTTAAATAGTTTCAGATGAAAGTAGATAATACCCAGTATTAGACTTAGACTGAATAAAGACTTAACTTATGTAGTTACTCTTCAGAAGTACTTACCTTTCTTACTGAGGGTGTCATTTGTAATGTATGCTTCAACTGCAACATTACTAAGAACAACAGATACTTTTCCTGCAGTAATTGACTTGTTGCTATGGCACAAATATTTTGTATTTAAGTCTGCTTGAATATCACTTCCCTTCTTTACTTCTGTTAGTTCTGTAGCAAGAAACAGGCAGTAGTTTAAGATTCTTCATAGAATTCTATACAAGTGGAAGCCAATACTATTATTTATTAGACATTATACCCCATGTTTGATTTAGGGGCTCAAGTCCCTATATATAGTGCTTCCTCCTATTTTTCCCCATAATCCAGCGGTACTGGATCAAGACTAGAAGACTAGTCCAAAGCCACCCAGGGAGTATTTGAAGCTCATGGCAGATTAGTATGCCAAATCTTTCTGTTCCCAATCCAACACCTTTACCAATTACTCCTGTGCAGTGGATTTTGAAAACCTTAAAAATAAAACCTCTTCACTTACCTCCAGATGAATTTGGGAAAAGGGAAGAATCGGCCAAGTTGAATTTGAACCCCAAAGCACTGACCACGTAGAGAGGTTTATCTTTTTTCTCAAATGTCATATTTAATGAATGTCCTTTGCCAAATCCAACTGTAAGAATTTCTTCAGATGTTAGCTTGTTGCCACAGCTGCTAGCATTCTTTATTACATGAGCATCAGATGGAAGTGTGAAGGTTACGTTCTAACAGACATAAAAGAGATTATCTATTTTTAATATTTGTAGATTTAACATGCAATCCCCCCTTGATCTGAGTATGTTTAAAGTGGAACTTCCTTCAACAAGCCCACAATAGTATATAATGAATTATTACATATTCATTTGAGTGGCAAAGCTACAAGTAATTTATAAAAGTTGATCTAACAAATATGTATTTATTCTGTATTCCACCTTTATTATTTTTATACCTAAATCAAGGTGGCAAACATGTCTGCAACATTTCCCTTCTCCTATTTTCCCCCACAGCAACCCTGTGAGAATATCATGGGTAAATATGGATTTATACACAAATCTGCCAAATCTCATTAATCAAACCAGTAAATCAAATTTTGATAATTTTTATATGCCCAGTATTAATGAGCACTTCAGACATGTAATTCATCATACAAAATTAACACACGCCCACATATTTGGAGCAGCCTTGACATACACATCCATTCTAGATATACAGAGATTTGAGATGGTTCTCAGCAAAACGTTTTAACCACTCCTTATTTAATTTTATACTCTAAAAAGCTTTTCTTAGGAGGGGCAGGGACAAGGAATAATTGTTAAAAATGTCTAATGCTGACTTTCAGGGAAGAAATAGTAAAGTGAAGATGATTTCACTAAAAGCAGAGTCACAGCAGAATGAAGAACTCTATATTGCTCTTCTGTGTGTGTGTGTGTGTGTGTGTGTGTGTGTGTGTGTGTACAGTGAAGGAAAAAATTATTTGATCTCCTGATTTTATAATTTGCCCACTGAAAAGGAAATGATCAGTCTATAATTGTAATGGTTCATTTTAACAGTGAGAGACAGAATAACAACAAAATCCAGAAAAACACATTTCAAAAAAGTTATAAATTGATTTGCACTTTAATGAGTGAAATAAGTATTTGCCCCCTTTGCAAAACATGACTTAGTACTCGGTGACAAAACCCTTGTTGGCAATCATAGAGGTCAGACGTTTCTTGTTAGTTGGCCACCAGGTTTGCACACTTCTCAGGAGGGATTTTGTCCCACTTCTCTTTGCATATCTTCTCCAAGTCATTAAGGTTTCAAGGCTGACGTTTGGCAGCTCGAACCTTCAGCTCCCTCCACAGATTTTCTATGGGATTAAGGTATGGAGACTGGCTAGGCCATTCCAGGACTTTAATGTGCTTCTTCTTGAACCACTCCTTTGTTGCCTTGGCCGTGTATTTTGGGTCATTGTTATGCTGGAATACCAATCCACAACCCATTTTCAATGTCCTGGCTGAGGGAAGGAGGTTCTCATCCAAGATTTGACGATACATGGCCCCATCCATCATCCCTTTAATGAGGTGAAGTTGTCCTGTCCCCTTAGCAGAAAAACACCCCCAAAGCATAATGTTTCCACCTCAATGTTTGACGATGTGGACGGTGTTCTTGGGATCATAGGCAGCATTCCTCTTCACCCAAACACGGTGAGCTGAGTTGATGCCAAAGAGCTGGATTGTGGTCTCATTTGACAACACTTTCACCCAGTTCTCTTCTGAGTCATTCAGATGTTCATTGGCAAACTTCAGATGGGCCTGAACATGTGCTTTCTTGAGCAGGGAGATCCTGCAGGATTTCAGTCCTTCACGGCATAGTGTGTTACCAGTTGTTTTCTTGGTGACTATGGTCCCAGCTGCCTTGAGATCATTGACAAGATCCTCCCGCATAGTTCTGGGCTGATTCCTCATTGTTCTCATGATCATTGAAACTCCACAAGGTGAGATCTTGCATGGAGCCCCAGACCAAGGAAGATTGACAGTTACCGTATTTTGTGTTTCTTCCATTTGCGAATAATTGCACCAACTGTTGTCACCTTCTCACCAAGCTGCTTGGCGAGTCTTGTAGCCCATTCCAGCCTTATGTAGGCCTATACTCTTGTCCCTGACAACCTTGGACAGCTCTTTGGTCTTGGCCATGGGGGAGAGTTTGGAATTTGATTGATTGTATCCATGGACAGGTGTCTTTTATACAGGTAACAAGCTGAGATTAGGAGCACTCCCTTTAAGAGAGCGCTCCTAAACTCAACTCGTTATCTGTATAAAAGATACCTGGAAGCCAGAAATCTTGCTGATTGATAGGGGCTGAAATACTATAGTTTGACAATAAGCAATATTTAATTATTGATAAAAAGCACCTCTTCCAATAAAGTAACTGGAGTATTTTAGCTCTGTACTCATTCTACAGCTATTTATTCTGAACAATACTTGTTTAAATAAATTAGATCCTAGAGGTAACAACCATACAAACAATATATATGACCTGCATGAATTTACTGCAAATAACAGTTTTTATCTTTCAGTAGTGAATTCATTTATTTTTTGAATTAACATAATACTTAAAATATAAAACAAAAATAGGCTGAACATATGCATGCAAAGGGAACTATGTATATTTGTCTTCAAGAAAACCATGCAATTTTCTTAGCAAGTAGCTTGCCATTGCATTCTTCCAGGGCTAAAAGAATGACTGGCCCAACCTCACCCAGCTGACTTCATACCTAAGCAGATCTACAAGTACCAGGCTAGAAACTGGGAGTCCCGCTCTAGACATGAAGTCACTGGATGATGTTGGGCCTACTATTACATCAAACTGGCTTTCATATGCAAAGTACATGCTTCAGAAAGCTCGATGTTTGCTATCATATAATCTAAAAAGCAGTAGAGGGTTAGTACAGATAATCCTCCATTTACGACCACTCATTTAATGACTGCTCAAAGTTACAACAGCCTCAGATTTTTTTTACAGCTTGTAAAGCATTTCTGATGGTCACAATCACATTAGCTTATTCCATGTATTTGGCAACTGACTCACATTCATCACCAGTTGCCCAGTGCCCCCAATCATGTGATCATCATTTGCCATCCTCTCTACCAGTTTCTCCAAAAGGTCAATGGGGAAGCCAGAAGAGAAGGTTGCAAGGGGACGGGACAGAGGGGACCTGGAAAACTCAATGGGACTGAGGAAGGAACACAGGGTGTGCATGGAAGGGTGTTGAAATCCTTTCATGGGCTGCAGGACTACTCTGGATTTCAGTTTTGTTTCTGCAGTCCCCAGAAGAACCCCCCCTCCATGCATGGAGGAGAGGGGGAATCCTTCAGCAGGCTGCAGGATCAGAGCTGAAATCCTCCTGCAAGCAGCTCTTTCACTCCATCTATGATCGTAATTTGAGGACTACCTATACTGAGACAGAGTGCTCTGACAACATTATATAGCATTCTCTCTTAGCATCCCTTTAAATTTCAGTAGTTTCACCTGTTTACTCTTTGTGTCAAGTTCCACTGTGAACTTCATGGAGAAATTGGCTGATAGGCATAGTTTTCCACTTGGATCTTTCACTTGAAATGATGATGATGTTTGTAAAAACCCTATAAATATATAAAAAAGAAAAACAAAGCAGGGGATTACAATTATTTTAAAAAGCTGTATGTCATTTGAGATTCAATATAATAGAAATACTTTCAGAAGATCTTCAAGCTTTTATGAAGTTCTTCTTTGTTCAGGTGATCTAAACTCTTTAATATATACACAGAGAAACCTACTCAGGATTCTAACTTATGTTGAGCTCTTGTGTACATAGAAAGTGATTTAAAAGCAAATGCATTTATTCTACCCTGCTTACATACAACTGCCTTAAGAAGCTTAGTATTTAAGAACAATCTGTGTCCAATATTCATCTCTTTCTCTTTTATTATATATGGAACGGGTTCACAAGGATTACTGAAGAGGCAGTAGTTAACGAAGTTTCTGTAGCACAATTTGTATTGAGAACTCTTAATAACATACTGGTTAAAATACTATTTCAAAATTACCCTAGTAATATATATTATTTCTCCCCCTCAAATGTTAATGAGCCTTCAGATTTTTTAAAAATGAGATAACATTAACTCTTTTCTGACGTCAAAAGCACTATCTTACAAAGTTGTGCATAAAATATTATTTCTACCTTGGCAGGAGACAAAGTTTTAAAAGCAAGTAATATTAACTTCATCTTAGCTACACTTCATTAACAAGATTCTTGTTATTACAATACAAGCTGTTGTCAACAGCAACTGTACAAACTATCACCCACAAGAGCTAATGATTTACTCAGTGACAGCATAATTTCTATATATGACAATTCTTCAAAGACCTGCCTTTAAAAAATGATGCACTCCCTGTGCATGGAATTCTCAAAATACAATTTCCCCATAATATCCTTTTCCTACCTTAAATTTACAATTAGTAATATTGTATACACAACCATACAAATCTGTAGCATTTTTCTACAGTAGAGTGTATCATAGGACAAAATGATATAATGTAGTGGTGATTTCAACTAACATACAAAAAGATTGCCATTACCATTACAATATAGCTGCACATTTTTCTTCCACTTAGAGAAATAGTCCTTCATATATATAAAATGTGGCAAAAACTCCTAGGAATGTGACAGCACTTCTGTATCAATGCTTTATCCAAGCTTCATACAGGACGCATAACACAAGTTATTTGAAAGGGTACAAACAGAAACAGGAACAAGAACAGATGATTACAAACAGAAACAGGAACAAGAACAGATGATATAGGTGTTACTAACAACACAGCACTTTAGAACACTGTAGAATTTTCTGGCATTATTGTCCTTATAAATAATAACTTTTTACAAATTATTTAAAAATTTCTTCTATAACTCTAGTGAGATTTCCTTCAATCTGAAAACCTAATGAACATGAGGACTAAGAGACTATGGAGTATATTTAAGAGAAGAAAAAAAGTAAATTTTCAGCATTTAGGATGCTAACTGAATAAGGACAAAACCTTGCATTTGAAAACTGCTTTGCCCTAAGGAGAACTGGTAGCTCAAAACAAGAGTTTGGGGAGATTAATTAATTAATCTGCTCATGCCATCTACATCAACTCTTCAGACTACCTACAAACACAGTTGTTGTTATAGGAGTCAATACCAGCTTCAATACTAGGATTATACAGCATGGTATTCTCATTTTGACCTCTGTACTTGGGAAGAGAGGGATACCTATTTATCTAATTAAGTTTTTCCCTATAATTTATTTGTGAACTGAAATTTTCTTGCTAGGACAGCTGAATCTATTGCAAACAAAGTAATACATGGGTTTAAATCAGCGGTTCTCAACCTATGGGTCGCGACCCCATTTGGGGTCGAACGACCGTTTCGCGGGGGTCGCCGGACACCGCGGTCTGCCATTTTTTGTTTTTTCGTCGCATGCGCACTGCGCGTGCGCGGATCGGCCCGTCGCGGCCCGCCATTTTGTTTTTTCCCGTCGCGCACGCACCGCACATGCGCGGTTTGGGCCGTCGCACGCGCCGCGCATATGGGGCCGTCGCGGTCCGCCATTTTGTTTTTTTTGTTTTTTCTTGCCGCGCGCGCTCCCGCATACGCGGTTCGGGCCGTCGTGCGCGCGCCGCGCATGCGCGGATCGGGCCGTCGTGGTCCGCCATTTTGTTTTGTCACACACGCGCCGTGCTTGCGCGGATTGGCCCGACGCGCGCGCGCACCAGGGTCGCACCGCGCATGGGCGGGGCAAGTGGGGTCTCAACCTGAAAAAGGTTGAGAACCACTGATTTAAATAGTTGCAGACTGAATGCTGAAAGGTGCAAATACTGTAAGCAAAGATCATCTCATTTTAAAAAATAGTTACTTGGAAGGGATGATGTGCATAGTGAATATTCTGTAAGGCCTAAAGAAGGCATCCCTCTTTTCTTACTTGGAATCATAGTGTTACACAACTTTAGGCATCCATGTATATGAACTTATTGAAAAAGCTCAAAAGCCATGGTGAAATTAGAGTAGAGTCAAGATCAGTGTTCTCCAAAATGCTCACAAATTATTTAATAATAGTAGAATTTAATAATAATGGAATATTAGCCAGAATGTGCATCTCAGGTCAAGAAGTACTTAACTATGTTTCAAGAGGAAACTGGAGTGAATAATCAGCAGACTCAGAGATCTTATTACAACAAAAGCTTTCTTCAAAATATATCTCTTTAAAACTCTGTACATAAACATGGCTAAATAAACACACACATTCAATAAAAGATGCAAAAAAGCACCTGGTAAAAATGTTAAGACAACAAAATAGTTGTTCAAAACAGGAATCTGAGCAAAGAAAAATCAGGACAATTTGTGCTGAAAGATAAAACTAGCATAGAAAATGAATTTTTTGCTTCTTAGTGCAGAGATCATAGGACAGATATCTGTGCCAAAGCTGACTTTTTCAGAGGGAATGTCAGATGAACTGAAACAAATATAGATGAAGAAAAAATATTCGTAAGTCAAAGTGTACAAATTAAAAGGAATAAATCCACAGGGCCATAAAATATTGAAAAGAGCTTTTTTCAAGAACATAAATATGAAATTGATAATAGTTTTAAAAAATGCAAATGCTCTTTAAAATTAGGATCCATTTCCGGGATTTAAAAATAGCTACAAGTGACCTTAATGTTTGGGAAAGGATTGAGTAGAGATAAAGAATACCACAGTCCAGTTAGCTTAATATCTGTTCCAATGAAAATTGTTGAAAAAATTAAAGAATTAAAAAGAATTAAAATTAAAAAAATTAAAATTACTTAAATATTTAAATGAATTTGACTGAAAAGAAACATAGTTTTCACAATATTAATCACCTAGACTTTGGAGAAGGTAAGAAAAGGCAGGCTGAAAAGGTAAATATATCTGATGTTTTATGAAAGACTTCAACAAAGGCTCCTGAGCAAATTCAATGACCAGGAAGTAGGAGGATAGAGAGACCAATTGTTACACTGGAGAGATATGCATAGTAGGCCTCTCAAGGATTGGGACCTACTATTTTTAATGTGTCTGTAAGTGAACTGGAGTTCAGGATGAGCAGTAGAGAGGCTATGATAACACACTGTTCAAGGTGACAAAATAAAGATTCTATTAGAGCTCTAAAGGATTCAACTTATTTGAATAGCCTTCAAATATAAAATTCAGAATCACAAATGACTTTAAGTAATACTGCTGGCACACAAAATATTACAAGTAGTGGGAGCACTGTCGACAGTGACTGATAAGGGAAAGGACTGTAGACTCACAGTGGAGAGCTTGATGGCAATATCAACCCATTGTGCAGCTTCTGTAAAAGAACTACCGTATATTCTAGGCCCTGAATCATTAGACCTAATTAGATCTGCTGATATTATAATACTCTTATGTAAAATTATTGTAAGACTATATTTGGAGTATTGTGCTCAATTCTGGACAATGTTTAAAGATGTTATTACAGAATTGGAAAAGATATAATAAAAGTCAAAACAAAATGATTGGGGAGTTGAAGATCTGCTATGACAACAGGCTACAGCAATTCCATTAAATTATTTAAACTCATGTAAGGCACAAATAATGTTGTCAAAGGAACCCTCCTCCCAAGGACTGGAGTTTCTCTGTATGCAGATGTTCTCCTATCCTTACCCTGACACAAAAAATGTGCATAGTTTAAACTGGCAAATTATTGGTGACAATTTTGATGACTTCAAAAATGGACTGGATATATTTGTGGAAGAGAAGGCACTCAGTGGCTACTAATATTGAATGTTTATTTCCTCTTATATCACAAGACAGCATGTTTTATTTACTGCCTGCTAATAAGGGAAGGAAGCTATCACCAACCCTTCCATATATCACAAATGCACCACACTGATTATTGATATATAATGCCATACTAGATAGGTAGATGATCTGTTCTACAATTTTCTCAAGTTTTTCACACTTCTATTATTTTTCTCATTTCCACTGGGTTTTCTTTCCTCTTCCTTTCCATCCAGCTATTCACCATCCCTCATCCTGTATTTTTCCCATTTTGCTATTTCTACTGAAAAGGACTATGTAAACATGTATGCATATAGTTTGTGTATAGGATAAAAGTTGATATGATAAAGTTAATTTTTAAAATAAGGCATCTAATTTTACAATAATAAATCAGTAGTAACTATTTTAATTGACATTATTTGTACTGGTTCTCCTTTTCAAGTGTACCTTCTAGATCAGGGGTGTCAAATTCAATTTCGTTGAGGGCCACATCAGCATTGTGATTGCCCTTGGGGGGCCAGGTGGGTGTAGCCAGGGTGGGTGCCTACTGGGTGGGCATGCATGGAGTGGGTGTGGCCTATTGGGTGGACGTGTGAGAACGCCCCGTTGCCTGCCGAAACCCCTCCCCCGAAGCCCATCAAGCCGGATATGTGAAGTAGGCGAGCGCCACTTCCAAGCGATGGTGCATTTCTTCATTCCTCACAAAGGGTGACACCTCCCCAGCATGCACCCAGGGGACAGGGCCGACGTGGCAGGGGCTGGTTCCTCACTGTTTCCAGACGGTCTTGTGGAGCTAAAACTGAATGCGTTTCAGCATAGATGTCCACCACAAAATTGTACATTGGCTCCCGGCCGGCCTGGGCCAGGGCAGCGGGGGCCGTTCCCTCACTGTTTCCAGAATGGCTTCGCGGGACACATGAAACCACTTTGCAGGCCGCATCCGGCCTCCAGGCCTTGTGTTTTACATGTCTGTTCTAGATACTATACAAGTATGTATATATTGTAGCACCCTTTTTTCTTTTTTTCAGAGTGGCTACAATCAACTTTACAGTGCCTCCAAATAGGATTTTCCTAACATTAAAAAAGTCTGACATCAGATTATATGCAGGATTTATTATATACTCTGTTTAAACTTCTTGTTCCTGTGTCCAAATTGTACTGGGTTTGTAATATCCCAATATGGATACTATTCCAGGGCATGCAGCCCATGTAAGTGTTAAAATATGCACAACCTAGACCCAAATTAGAAATATTATTGGCTTCTTTGCCCTTCTCCTTTTAGATACACATTTAATCAAAACTACATCTAATCAAAACTACGTTTTATGGGGCAATTGCTTCCTATCATAAAAAATACACACTGCACTCCAGCATCTTCTGCATACTCCAAATATGTTGATTTGTGTTATGATTTTTGCTCACTATTAAAAAATGGGAGAAGGGAGAAGACTAGTTCCTTACAAAATGAGTATTTTGTCTTAGAATTGGGATTTTAAAAAAATCTATAAACAAGATATTTTACAATAGTGAAACCTGACATTTAGGATTATCAAAGGCAGATAATTCTTCCATCTTCATAGTCAGCCACACACATAGCTGCGTTTGAAACATAGACTTTAGCTGTAGAACAAACCAAGGCAAAGCAGACCACTATCCTTATAAAAGAATAGCTAAATGATTTGGAACATATTAAGGAAAATGATACTGGGTTTGCTTATGTCAGCGGTTCTCAACCTTTTTCAGGCTGCGACCCCGGCCTGCGCCGCGCATGCGTGGCTCAACGGCCCACATCGCGCATGCGTGGCGCGACAGCCCGCATCACGCATGCGTGGTGCTACTCCGCGCATGCGCGGTACTACCCCCTGCGTCGGCCGAGGCGTAGGCCGCCGCCCGTTTGGGGCAGCGGCAGGCAGGCCCAGGTAGGTGCTGCTGGGCGGCTGTGGCGGCGACAGTGAAGGGCAACCACGGGCTGGGCCACCAGCTGGCCCAGCCCAAGGGAGATAAGCCACCCGCCGGGCCCCACGCATGCCAAAACTCTCCCTGCGCCCGCCACTGCCCTGCTAGCCTTGCTGTTTGGGGTGACGGCAGGCAGGCCCAGGTGCTCCTGGGCGGCCGCAGCAGCGACGGCGCAGGGCGACCATGGGCTGGGCAATCAGCTGGCCCAGCCCAAGGGAGGTAAGGCACCCGCTGGGCCCCACGTGTGCCAAAAACCCTCCCTGCGCCTGCCGGCCTCCCACCTCCCACCCCTGGCCCTCTTTTACTTACAGTTTTAGTAGTTCTCAGCAGGGAGGGGTGGAAACCTCCGGAGAGCTCGCCTTCGCTGCAGACAACTTGCAGCACCGTTTGCAGACTGGGACTTTTGGCGGGCTCAGCAGGGCGGAGACAGCCTGGACAATTCCTATTGGTTTTTGAAAGCCAATAGAACTAGACTCTATTCAAGAGAGTCTATTCTATTGGCTTTCAAAAGCCAATAGAATAAGAGGGAGTAGCACAGCTAAGGAAAAGGGGGGAAAATGGCGTAGCACAGCTAAGGAAAAGGGGGAAAAATATGGCGGACTGCGTTGTTTGGCGACCCCCGTGAAATGGTCGTTCGACCCCAAATGGGGTCGCGACCCACAGGTTGAGAACCGCTGGCTTGTTTCAAAATGCATCAATCTTGCATACTAACATGGATTAAGACCAGCGTGAAGCAGTTTGTATTCACATCTCACCTTCTGCCAAAAGTCTATTCCAGTGATGGTGAACCTTTTAGAGACTGAGTACCCAAAAACTGGCCCCGCTCCTGCTCCACCCCCTACCCTGCCTGCCCGCAGGGCCACTCACCGCCTCCAGGGCCTGCTGCAGATTGCCCAGGCAGCCAGCAGCCCAAAGGCGGCCACGTCCTCTACCCATACCCTGCAGCATCAACTGTGCATAATGGGGCGCAAGGCAGAGTCTTGTCCACATTGCCTGGCTGCCATGTCCTTGGCTGCTCTGCTCCGCGTGGGCCACACTTGGAGGCAACTCTCCTCCAGGGGGGCTGCTGGTGAGGGGGCTGCGGGGGGAGGCGAGACTGGGGCAACAACACGTGTGCCCACAGAGAGGGCTCTGAGTGCCACCACCTTCGCCACCACTGCTCTATTCCTTGCTCATACTTTCTTTTTCCTATAAAGAGGGAATGGCAGGAGGCAAATAAAACTGGATGTTACTAGTTTGTCACATCTTTTTTCTCTGAGGAAAGGTGCATATTAGATAAAGCCTAGACAAAATTACATTACTGCAATACTGGATCAGGTTTCAAATGAAATCAAATAAGCCCTAACTCCAGACTTTGGGTAGCTCACTGAATAAGTGGCGAGCTGGATTCTGCCTCCTGACCAAATCCAATTTTCCACCCCACGATTCTCAGCTTAAGCCATATAAATATAATGCTGAAATGTTGTTCAAGAAGATCCCAACCACATTAGAGTATGCAACATTAACAAAACATAAGTAATATTCATCTTAAAGTAGCCTATTTCATTTACTGGAAAAATTAGAGCCACTTTAATGGAATACAGCATCCATTTTCATTATTTAACAGGATTAATTTTATAAGGATACTAAAAAAATAAGATTAGGGAGCAACTGTGTAACTGTCCCAAAAAGGAAAGAGCATTAAGAGTAAAGTTGTAATCTAGTTCTACTCCTAAGTAAATAATATAATTGTATTATACTGTCACGTCTATATATTTCTGTCCTGGTTCTATCAAAACATAGAACATTTCCGTGGTGAAGTAGGTCTTAAGAATAGCACATATGAGCACAAGAGGAACACATGGGAAGTTAAAAAAAAATAGGCATTTCCCATGTAAAGTCTATAGTTTTCTTAAATGTCAAACCACTTTATTCCTTTTTTTTCAATCTTTTTTATTAATTTTTTTCCCACATATGTTAATTTTTCCAATCAACAAGTTGTCTGAAATTTGCTAAACTAATACATATTCAATTCCTAATCCTTGCTTCTTTTCTCTAACCAAATGTAAAATAAATTCCAAATTTGATAATAGTCTGTATCTTCTTTATCTTTCAGCCTCATAGTCAATCTCTGCACATTCCAAAATCTTCTTGATTATTTCTTCCTCTGATGGCAAAGCTTCATTCTTCCAATATTGTGCGAAAATTATTCTTGCTGCTGTGGTAATATGTAGAGTTAAATATAATTTCTGCTTATTAGTCTTTTCAGGCATGATGCCTAATAAAAAAAGTTCAGGTTTAAAATCCACTTGTTCATCCAATATTTTTTCTAACCACATATGTATATTTTTCCAATAAAGCTTTGCCTTCTCGCATGTCCACCAAATATGATAATACGTGCCTGTATTATGCTTACATTTCCAACATCTATCTGACATATTTTTAAACATTTTTGCTAATCTAGCTGGTGGAAGGTGCCATCTATAAAACATTTTATACAGATTTTCTTTATATGAAGTTGACATTGTCAATTTATAATTTCTCTCCCATAACATTTGCCATTTTTCTAATTCTATGTTATAACCAAAAATTTTTGCCCATCTTATCATTGTTTCTTTCACTTGTTCACTTTCCATATCTAAAATTAACAAACAATTATACATTTTCTTAATCAATTTCTCATCTGAGGTCAACAAAATCTTATCAAACACATTTTGATCCTTATAAAATCCATACATTTTAACATCTTTTTGTATCTATTTAATATCTGTAAATGTGCCCACCAGGATAGATTAATTCCTAAATTTTCCAATTCTTGTTTAGATTTTAATTTCCCATGAATATCTAAGATATCTTTATATGTCCATACTTTCTCAAAGTCCACTAAATTCGGATATATAAATGCCTCCATCGTTGACAACCACCCTGGAATTTTAAGATATATTTTAGCTTTAATTTTTTTCCCCATACTGTTAATAAGGCATTTCTTATAATATGATTTTGAAAATATTTATGAACGCTATTTTTCCCATACAATAAAAAAGCGTGCCACCCCAATTGTAAATCATGTCCTTCTAAATACAATAACCTTTTATTTCTGAGTGTTATCCATTCTTTCACCCATGTTAACACCGAGGCTTGGTAGTACAATGTCCATTCTGGCAGCCCAAAACCTCCATTTTCCTTAGCATCTTGTAGTGTTTTCATCTTAATTCTAGCTTTTTTCCCCTGCCAAATAAAATTCAGAACCAATGAATTTAAATTTTGAAAAAAATTTCTCTCAAGTTTTATCAGAATTGTTTGAAATAAAAATAAAACCTTTGGCAACACATTCATTGTTACTGTTCCAATTCTTCCTAATATTGATAATTGGAGATTTTTCCATCTTTCTAAATCTAATTTTATTTGCTTCAATAATTTTATGTAATTATCTTCCTTTATTGACGAACATGTAGCTGAGAGGTAAATACCTAAATACTTAACTTTTTTCACTATTTGTACCTCTGTTTTCTCTGATATTTGTCTTTGTTGTTTATCTGTGAGGTTCTTTACTATTTATTTATTTATTTTATTTATTTTTTGTTCAGACTTATATGCCGCCCTTCTCCTCAGACCCAGGGCGGCTCACAACAACAATACAAGTAAAAAACAAAACATAGGATCAATTAAAATTTCTACTTAAAATACTATATAAAAACAGAATAATTTATAGCACTCATTCCACACACAATCACAATCAAAGGCCCAGGGGCAGAGTGCAGCTCACACGCCCCAAACCTGTCTGCATAAATGTGTCTTTAATAGTTTCCGGAAAGCTAGGAGGGAGGAAGCAGTACAAACCACTGAGGGAAGCTGGTTCCAGAGGGCTGGGGCAGCAACGGAGAAGGCCCTAGCCCTAGGCTCCGCCAGATGGCATTGTCTAACAGATGGGACCCGTAGGAGGCCAACCCTATGTGCCCTAACCAGTCGCTGGGATTCATGAGGCAGAAGACGGTCCCGCAAGTATCCTGGCCCATTGCCATAAAGGGCTTTATAGGTCATAACCAACACTTTGAATTGTGTTCGGAGACCAATTGGTAGCCAGTGCAGCTCACGAAGGGCTGGAGTGATATGAGCATGTCTTGGGAGACCCAAGACAGCTCGCGCGGCCGCATTCTGGACCACCTGCAGTCTCTGGACATTCTTCAAAGGTTGCCCCATGTAGAGAGCATTACAGTAGTCGAATCTTGAGGTGACAAGGGCATGAGTGACTGTGAGGAGTGACTCCTGGTCCAAGTAGGGCCGCAACTGACGCACCAGGCAAACCTGGGCGAATGCCCCCCTCGCCACAGCCGAAAAATGGTGTTCTAGACTTAAGCTGTGGATCGAGGAGGACACCCAAGTTGCGAACCCTCTCCGAGGGGGACAAAACTTCTCCCCCCAGGGTGATGGACGGACAGTTAGAATTGTCCTTGGGAGGCAGAACCCAAAGCCACTCCGTCTTGTCGGGATTGAGTCTGAGCCTATTGGCACCCATCCAGGCCTCAACAGCCTCCAGGCACCGGTTCATCACTTTCACTGCTTCGCTGTAATGACGTGGGGTAGAGATATAAAGCTGAGTATCATCAGCATATTGATGATAACTCACCCCGTGTCGACAGATGATCTCACCCAATGGCTTCATGTAGATGTTAAAAAGCAGAGGTGAGAGAACAGACCCCTGAGGGACTCCACATGGAAGAGACCTTACTTTGGTTTTATTTTTATTTATTTTTAATCCTGCCACTTCTCCATATTCTTCTATCTTTCCCCATAGTTTAGGAATCATCTCTAAAGGTTCTCCCAAAATAAATACTAAATCATCGGCAACTGCTTGTAGTTTATATATTTCATCTTTTACTTTCAATCCTTTAATTTCTATATCTTGCCTTATCCTTCTATTTAATACTTCCAAAGTAAAGATAAATAATAAAGGAGATAGTGGACACCCTTGTCTCGTGCCTTTCAAACCACTTTATTCCTTCAATCCTTTCTCTCCTATCTGATCTCTAAAGGCACTGTCTCATTTTAAGTTGCAACTGTCCCTTCATCAGTTGAGCTCACAGGCAGAGGAAGATGTAAAGACCTTACTACAAATGGTGGAGAATCCAGTTCATTATTTATTATAAGGCTGGAATTGAATCCAGGCCAACCAAACAACTATTTCCCATATAAAAACTGTGTTGCTTTCAAAGTAGAATTAAAAAAAACCTTATCTAATTATATATGGAATTATATGGAAAATTTGCAACTGACTACAATGTATTACCGTATTCTTTCTTTGTGTTTGATTACTAATATCTTTATATTTCCTGGAATCCAACTGGACTGGGAAGTAAACTGCATAAACAAATATATATATACATTTCTATAAAAAATAACATTGGATTAATAGTTTAATTCTGAAACTTTTCTGGCTATGAAAGTCACATATCATGACAATAAATTGCATTTTCCAGCCAATAGTGTCCTAGTTTTAATTTCATGCTGGATAAGCATTTTTAAAAGTCAAAAGCAACTCCAAAAGAAAATTTTACATGCATGCTTTTAAAAGAGGGTATAGAAATATTTATATAAAGCTAAGTAACAAATTGGCTTTCAAACAGTTATCAAATACAAAACAAAATTCAGAGTCATCTTTCAAGTTCATCTTTTAATTTTTTAGTTTTGCAATTCCCTAAGCATACAGCTAACAAGAACATTTTCATCTTTGCTCATGATAAACAGGGAAGACTGACTTCACTAATTAAACAATGTCCTTTTGTTTTCCTAATCTGTTTCAATGTCTCTAAAACATTGTAAACCAAATCATTCATGGATTCAGATAAAGAAGAGGTATGTTGGCATTGGAAAGTTGTATTTATGAAATACCTAACCTCAAAAAGATATTGACTTCACTGATAAGTTTTTTCCCCCTGCATAATGTGAAAACTCTTGAAAACACTATAAATCATAAGCAATAAGACATATTTTCAAAGGAAGAAAGAATGAGGTAACATTTGCTCTGTGTTGAATTTCCAAGGTTTTTTTTTTTAAATCTATCTCATTTACAAAACCACAATGAAACCAGCCACTGTTAAATCAATAATTTTTATGGGTATTCTTTTTTATTTTACTTAGAAGCTAGGAAATTGTGTATTATTCTAGACTATTATAGGCTAGTCTGAGGAAGAACATACAAGGCTGGATTACAACAGAATTCTCTTCTGTTTGGCCAATCACAGCTAGAATACAATATGCCAAGCCTCAGGCTTTATATACACAAACCTAAAGGCTTACACCCACAAAGCTGAAACAATATCAGAAGCACTACTTGTTTTGCCTGGACAAGCCAACAACTGACTTGTCAAAGCAAAGCTCTTATTGCTTATGAAGCCAAAGTGTGGATTGTTTTCATTACATATTCTTCTTCTGCCCTGGCAAACTGGTAGCAAGGTCAGGATTATTTACAATTGCTGCTCTAAAATAATACATATCTCAATCCTGAATACAGAAAAAAGGAGTGATAGGCTTAAAATATACTCTAAATTTGAAGAATTCTGTAAAATTAAACTTTACTTAAATAAGGTTTTGAATATAGTTTTATTATTTCAGGTAAAATATTTTATATTATAAAGCTGTACAGTTCTATGGTTGTGTCATTTGGCTTCTAGATTAACAATTTATTAAAGGTATGTAGTTTATTTCTCACAAAAGTAAACAAGATGAATTTATTAGTTTTATACATATGGGAGAATCAGAGATTTATAATTTTCCAAGGTCACAACACTACACAGTTTGGGAGCCCTTGGTGTAAATAGTTCATACAGTTCAATAATATTTACTCAAGTCTGTATAAGTTCATTCATACCCTATCATCATAAACATTGTAGAATCAAAGTATACTGGAAACAAATATTGACATAGAAAGAGACATAAAGGAAATTTACTGTAATTTGGATCAATGGTAGCATATTGCATGATTCTTCAAAGAATCACACCTACCTAGTTTTCACAAAGTAAAGAATACCTGGATATAGAACCAACTGAATCTTACTAGTATAATAAACTATATGAGAAATTTGGGTTTTTAAATAAACATACAGATGTAACACATTTAGAGGAGGAAAGCAGAAATCCAGAATCTTCAAAAAAAGGAGGAAAAAAAGAACCAAGAGTTCTGCTGTTATATGCTAAATAAATCATGTTTTTTAAATGACACAGCAAAATATTTTAAAATGGTTTTACTTAGAAAATATATAATAAAAATCCACATGGAATTTCCTCAAGGATAAGATGTTTATCATCTAAATAAATCTATGAACTCTTCAATAGTTCATATAACACTAATAGCTTGTTGCCCTTTGAGCAGGGAGAAGTTACAGTCTTCTTGTACAAAACTGTTGCTTTGAGCTATTCCCTCTTGAGTAAAATAAACTAGATTTTTTTTCTCCGAATATAGTTGGGAATGGTTTAGAGCTGCTATTCTTTTCAACTCTTCTCTTATTTTTGTTCATACAAGCTTTGAACAACACCAAGCCACCATAAATTAAAACCTAAGCCCCAGATCTACACCTTGAGAGTTGTAAGAAATGCAGAATAAGTCAAATACTGGAGCAAAGCATCTCGGCAGCAAAACATAGTTGGAAGGAGAATACAGCAACCAATTCTAAAAACACGGCTAAACACGGCCAAGGGGAAAAAAATGAGGCCTCCAGCTTTAAAATATCCCAATTACCCAGCATAATGGAAGGTGGAAGAGCAGCTTATTTTACATTACAGTGCCCCAAAAGGGCAAAAAAAAGAAGAAAGTAGTTAGTCATTTCCTCCACCGAAAAATAAAGCGCTCGTCGGATAAATTTCAGGAAGAAGCAAAGGGAGAAAGGAAAGGCACTGATTTCACTACTCCAAGCATTACGAAATGACACCAGAATATAAAAGGAGGCTGGGGCTGCCTAGCAGTACCTCCGTGTTATATATCACGCATTCTTTAATGGACAGTTTAGACAGCCGATCCGGTTCGGAGGCTCTTATCAGCCAGTTTCAACGTTGAGCAGAAGCGGCGGATGTGATCGGGGAGCCGGTGGGGAGAAGAGCAGGGAAAGGAAACCCTTTCTCTTTCATCCTTTCACCTTCTCCAAAGGCAGCCAACGACCCGCCTCGCCAAGCATGGAGGCGGCCAATCTACCTAGAAAAGGCCGCCTACCTTTCCTTTTGGCCGCCCTGCTAGACCGACCGAACCTCGGGCGGGGGGCGGGGGGGGATTCGTCCGATGCCCTCGGGAAGGGCCAGGCGAGTCCAGCGCTACGCAGGAAGCCTTTCCCCTGCGGGCCTTCGCCTTCAGGGAAGACGAACGGCCTCGTCGCCCTGCTGAGAGAGGAGAAACCGCCCCGGTCACACTCACCGAGCAGGGCAGCCACCAGGAGGAAACCCACCGCACTTCGGCCTGCCATGACGGCGCTTAGAGGGAGAAGGGAGGACCTGGAAGAAGAGGAGCGCCGCACGAAGCTGTGAGCAACCACGGGACACAGGAGCCGAAACCCAGCGAAGCGCTGAAAAACGACCAGGGGCGCGGTCACATGACCTGGGACTTCAGCCCCACCCCCGCCTCTCCGTCGTTATTGCCCTCATTGTCACCTGATACCAATTAAGACCCGCCTCCTTCATTATTTTTTTTTACAGGGGGGGGTAGGCGCGAGAATCACGCTCTCGCGAGAATACCATCAAAGCAAACGGGGCAAGCGCGAGAGAAGGTCGCCTGGGCAGCGGTTTCCTGCGTGATGCTGTACGGGGCTAACTAGGGGTTCTTTTTTTAAATGTATTTTAGCATACGCGTTTATCAGAATCAGACCGAAAGTTCATGGAATGTTTTTTTTTTTCAGATAAAGTGCATTTTTTTTGAAGTGTTCTCGTCGCCACCTTTTTGGAGAGGCGTGTAATTCGTGCAGAGACACTCGAGAGGTTTGTGGCACTTTAGTATCCCTCTGTTCATCTCAATAAAACCCTGGATAGGATCCAGAGTTGCACAGAACTAGGAAAGTGACGGCACGGGAGACGGCTGTTCATCTGAATGGGAGAAACTGAACTCGTGTATCCGGAGGGTTTGGAATCAAGCCTTGATCCCTTCTGAATTCCTATCCCGCCCTCTTGATGTTACTGAGACAAAATGTGACTTGTTTTGTTACATCTGCTTTACATACTGCTATTGGAGCGTAAGCTGCTCAGAATTGGAATATTTATTAATAGTTAATAGTTAATATAATTAGTAAATATTTATTAGTGATTATTTTCTAGAAATTAAGTATGTACCTAGAAAGTGTATTGAATAACGAAGGAAATCTTAAGTACTGAACCCCAGTCTTGATTGCTAGCAAATGTATTGCTGAATCTGATTTATACAAAGCAATATGTGTTACATTTTGTGTTATAATTTCATAAACTTTTTTATGATGTTCATGCTTAATTTTAAAAGTTTTGGCAAGACCTGAGACTTTGCTAACACAGAATAATATAATTGATAACTCTTAAGCATTGACTCCTGATCATCCATCATGGACACTCTTCCAAAGTGGAATTCAGGATGTGTTTCAACAAAATGTCACTGGAAGAACACCTACATCTTCATTACATTGTGATGTTGAATGCAGAAAAAATGTGAAATAATTTTAATTTTGTATAGGACTGCATTCCCTTTGTTGAAGGAAGTCTTCATCATGGTTCAGTCCAAGCCAGGAATAAACAACATGGCGACTGCTTTAGAAAGAAGGTTGCAGTTTATTGAAGAGGAGAGCCAGACAGAAAGATGGCTCTGGAAGAAAAGAGAGAAAGCACATCTCGAGAGTGGGTTTTTATACCTTCTTGAGCCTTTCCTGTGGTATGAACTTTGACCTGAGTCTGAGTGTGCCATTTGGCATCTGTGGGTTAATCCTATTATGTCTTGTCTTAGAGTTTGGGTGGGGTATGTAGACTTTAGGTGTCTTTGTCTTCCTAAACTAGCTGGGGGCCTTCAACCTTCCTGGATTATTTACATCTGCATTTCTGCAGAGCTGGTTTCTGCTTGGGGGAGGAAAACTTGGGGCTATTAAGAAAACTGGGCATGCTTTTCTGCCTCTTTAATATTTCCTTCTCTGAAGACTTAACTAGGGGAAAGCTCACTGAAGTCAACTGATCAAAGTCTTCTGGCTACTATTTTTCAATGACAAAAACCATGAAATTATAGTTCTTTGCATTTGTAAGCATATCTAAATATGAACAAGTATAATATTTTTGACTCGCTTGTTTAATTGTATTTTCTTTAGGGCTTGTATAGAGAACAGAACATGTTTAGGTCATATTTAGGAAGAAGTTCTGAAAATTTCAAAAAGGTTCACAAATTTCAAGCACCACTGTGTCTGTCCTTCATATAGGGTCTATCAATGAATAATGCAACCCACTTTTTCAACCCTCCAGTTTATATGTCATTTAGTAATACAAAGGAAAAATTGCAACAAAGATTTAAGTAATTATATTTATTCTGTGACTATAATTTTGAATCATGATTATATTCACGGTGACATCACATGTGATAATAGTTATCAAGTGGAAATTTCAAAACTCCAGATACTTCCAGGTTCATTTGTTTAGATTTTTTTATCCTGACTTTATTACTCAGTCTATATCAGCAGTTCTCAACCTGTGGGTCGTGACCCCATTTGGGATCGAACGACCATTTCACGGGGGTTGCCAAACAACGCAGTCCGCCATTTTTTCCCCCTTTTCCTTAGCTGTGTTACTCCCTCTTATTCTATAAATATGCAGAAGGGAAGCTACTATAAATGGTTCTGTAAATGGGAGGAATAAAGAGATGGATGTGATTTTCACATGTTTTCATGCTATAAGACATGGGCGTCAAACTCGATCACATGTATCATACCATGACGTTTTTGCCTTTGCGGAGCTGGGGTAAGCGCGGCCTGCAGTTGACGTATCTGGCCCGTGGGATGCCAGTTTGACACCCCTGCTTTGTAAGACATTTAAACACATTAAAACATTCAGGACAACTCTAAAAAAAAACCTAAAGTATCCTGTGGTGTTACATGAAATTTCACAAAGCAACTGTCCTGGAGTAAGGCAGTTTAATTCACTTTATATGATTAAAAAAACCACTAATGTATGCCTTGAATTAATTAGAAAGTTCAGCTACTATGTTTTTTTATGTAATTACTCTCTTGGCAGTTGATCTGACTAAAGATAGTTTAAGAAGATAACATTTAAAAATAATGTTAATTAATCCTCCCCAAGTAAATATTCAGTGCATTCTAGGGTCACAAACTTTTTGTTCCATTAAAAAAACTCTTCAAACAGAATGATGCAGCATAATCTTTATAATGTGCACCCAATCACATAGCCTCACTGATTTCTCTGTGCCAGATAGTTACTCCATGAGAATACTGTTTATATCATTTTAATTTCAAAATGAAGTTTGATCAGAATTCTAAAAGCAGAACTAAAACTACAATGGACTTTGGCTAAAGATGTTTCAGATATTGGTACATGAAGCAGGTTATTGAACATACATGTAGCTCTGAATTATTTTCATCAGTAAAGAAATGAACATGTATAATATTTTTGACTCGCTTTGTTTAATTGTGTTTTCTTTAGGGCTTGTATAGAGAACAGAACATGTTTAGGTCATATTTAGGAAGAAGTTCTGAAAATTTCAAAAAGGTTCACAAATTTCAAGCACCACTGTGTCTGTCCTTCATATAGTGTCTATCAATGAATAATGCAACCCACTTTTTCAACCCTCCAGTTTATATGTCATTTAGTAATACAAAGGAAAAATTGCAACAAAGATTTAAGTAATTATATTTATTCTGTGACTATAATTTTGAATCATGATTATATGCACGGTGACATCACATATGATAATAGTTATCAAGTGGAAATTTCAAAACTCCAGATACTTCCAGGCTCATTTGTTTAGATTTTTTTATCCTGACTTTATTACTCAGTCTATATCTGCGGTTCTCAACCTGTGGGTCACGACCCCATTTGGGATTGAACGACCATTTCACGGGGGTTGCCAAACAACGCAGTCTGCCATTTTTCCCTTTTCCTTAGCTGTGCTACTCCCTCTTATTCTATTGGCTTTTGAAAGCCAATAGAATAGACTCTCTTGAATAGAGTCTAATTCTATTGGCTTTCAAAAGCAAACAGGAATTGTCCAGGCTGTCTCTGCCCTGCTGAGCCTGCCAAAAGTCCCAGTCTGCAAACGGTGCTGCAAGTTGTCTGCAGCGAAGGCGAGCTGTCTAGAAGTTTCCACCCCTCCCTGCTGAGCAACTACTAAAAATGTAAGTAAAAGAGGGCCAGGGGTGGGAGGCCAGCAGGCGCAGGGAGGGTTGCTGGCGCGCATGGGCCCGGCGGGTGCCTTACCTCCCTTGGGCTGGGCCAGCTGGTGGCCCAGCCGGTGGTCGTCCTGTGCCATCGCTGCCCCTTGCCAGCTACGCCTCGGCCGGCGCAGGGGGCAGCAGCACGCATGCGCGGCGCTCCCGGGCAGGGAAATAGTCCTCGACTTACAACCGGTTGGATAGTCCTCAACTTATGACCGGTTGGGTAGTCCTCGACTTACGGCCGGTTGGGTAGTCCTCGACTTACGACCGGTTGGGGGTCACGGCATTAAAAAGGTTGAGAATCACTGGTCTATATAGTAACTCAAGGTGGCAAACATTTTTATATTTTCTCCACAACAACTCTGTGAGATAGGCTGGGCTAAGAGAATGACTGGCCCAAAGTCATCCAGTTGGCTTTGACAAGGCTTACCTGATTGCTAGTCAAATTGACAATTCTGAACAACAGTTTCTATGTACATAAAACTAAATAATAGTTTCTATGTACCTAAAACAAGGACCTTAACATTTACTGGAAATGCTAGTTGTTATTTCACTATGAAATAAGGTTATGAACATATTTCTTCCTTCTCTTCATTACACATTCAATATCACATCTATGACTTTAATATTGAAACACCTTTTCAGTTTTGTCAATCTGTTTTTAACAAAACCAGAAGATTTCTATCTGCAAGTCTTGTGATGAGAGGGAATGCTCATAGTTGACTGTCCAACTGCAGCAAGTTCTGACTTAGGTACACCTTAACTAAACTAAAAGTATCTTAAACTTGATTATTCTCTGTTCAAGGCAAAGACACAAAAGACTTCCTGGTTCTGATTGTTTTAAAAATGCATTGTCTTCTTGCATTCAAAGAGATCAGCCTAGTTAAGATTTGTAATTCAATCAACCTTTCAGCAATACACCTACTTGCTTGGTCCATGTTCCCTCAATAGAAACATCTCTATAGGTAGCGCACTGACGTTTAACCTGAGTAAAAGGTTAACAATACATTTGTAATGGTGAGGTAGGGGAGGGTGAGAATTGCTCTGTATAAATTTCATATCTTCTCCAAAAGCTGCTGTGGTTCTGGCAAAACTCTGTTCTGTGGTTCCAAGGATTTCCGTTTTATCATAGAGGGGATAAGGGGAAGGCTCCAGACTGGAAGTAGCCAGAATGGTCGAGAAGAGAGAGATGCTAGGCCTTTCAGGAAATATTTATCAGACGGTTAAATTTGCGTAAGTCTTGTGTTTCAGCTACAAGTAAAAAACAAAAACATGGCAGATCTAATATTGCGGGGACTGAATGGTTATTTCTGAGCAAAAGCTTCAAAGGATTTCCATTTAGTGACACAGGAAACCTTTATGAAAACTTCAAGAGACTAAAATAACCTGCTCTACCTTTTGCAATCAAGCACTCATAGTCTATTAGATCATGGGTGTCAAACTTGATTGTGTCACATGACGTATCGTGACTTTTTTTTGCCTTTGTGGAGCCAGGAAGGGCATGGCCTGTGTGTGATGCATGTGGCCCGTGGGCTGCCAGTTTGACACCCCTGGTCTCAATGAAATTTAACCCCAATGCATGATACTAAAACTCAGAAAGTGAAAGTACCCTTGATGGACTAAAAAAACAGGATGAACTATAACTATGAGGTCACCAAGCGATTGGCTGAGTCCTTTTGATCTTTGTCATGACTCTGGTCAGAAAGAAAATCAATAAATACAGATAAAATGGGTATTCATTAAAAAAATGTAACTGAGAAATCTCTTATCTCATCCTTGCTGCAAAGGATTAGGCATTGCCTTACTCCAGCAAAACACAGAGATTGGGTTTAGGTTTACCCCAATTACATGACATTGTAGCTGGTGAATGCAGTTTTCTACCATGGCCAACTCTTGTTACAATTAGCTGATTGGCAATGGTTTGCCACTTCTAAGGCACCATTTCCAGGCTGGTCTGATGGATGTACCAATGCCAAATCTCTAATGTTATATTCAAAAGGGGGCAATTTTGTGAAATTATGTTTATATATCAGCCCACTGTCTAATATAGGCCAAAATGTTTGGCCATTTAGAAGATTGAAAATATCTTCCAAACTACAAGGAGTTGGGCTCATTGATAAATCATTAAGCAGTTCAGATGCAGAGGTGAGCTCCCCATCCAGACAGATATATATCAGGGATTCCTTGAGGTAAGAATTCCTCAGGGTGGAAGCAGGAAGTATAGGAATCAGAGCAACAGTAAAAGAGCAGTTGCTCTGATAAGTAAGTCCTTACTAGCACCTAGTTTGGGTAATGAAATCTCTTGCAAGAAAACAACCAAGCTCAGAGAGCACCAAGGACACCTCATTTCAACTCGGAGCTACAAATATTCTCCTTTATTGATACGCGCAATTATATTAAATTATATTAAATACCAAAGTAGAATAACAAAACAGAACTTGAGCTGAGAAATTTGTCTGTTCCTGCTGTAGGGGACAGGCTAAATTGAAGGTACATAATGTAATAATTGGAGTTACATTACTTTAGATTTATTGGAGTTAAGAGGAGTTACTTTATCCCAAAGAAAGACAGTAATGTTGAGAAATGCCAGATGAGCATGCAACAACTTGCCCTTGGGGTTTTGGTGGACAGCTCAATGAAGATGTCAACCCAATGCGCAGCAGCAGTAAAAAAAGCAAATTCCATGCTTGGCATGATTAGGAAGGGAATCGAAAATTAGTCAGCAAGTGTTGTATTGCCTCTGTACAAATCGATGGTGAGACCACACTTGGAATACTGTGTACAATTCTGGTCACCGCACCTCAAGAAGGATATAATGGAACTGGAAAAGGTGCAAAAAAGGGCAACAAGAATGATCAAGGAAATGGAGCGCCTCCCTTATGAAACCAGATTGCAACGCCTTGGTCTCTTCAGCCTTGAAAGACGGCATTTAAGGGGGCACTCCCTAAAGCTCATAGGTAAGAAAGTGAGGACAAATAAAGGGAAATATTTCTTCACCCAGAGGGTCGTTGATTTATGGAATTCACTTCCAGAAGGGGGCGTGACAGCTGTCAGCCTTGACAGCTTCAAGGCAGGGTTAGATAGATTCATGGATGTCAAGTGTATCAGTGGTTATTAAAACGGATGTCCATGTGCCGCCTCTATGTTGGTTGAGGCAGGCAGGATTCCCTTGAGTACCATTTGTTGGGGGTCAAGGGAAAGGGAGGGTTTTGCCTTCTCTTTCTGCTCAAGATCCCCATGTGCAATTGGTGGGCCACTGTGTGACACAGAATGCTGGACTCGATGGGCTTTGGCCTGATTCAGCATGGCTCTTCTTATGTTCTTATGTTCTTATGAACGGTCTCTGAATTTAAAATAAATATTTTTAAAAATATGTTTAAATGAATGATATCCAGTGAGGTAGCTCTACAGTCTTACCAGCTTACTTTGTAACTAAGTTATCTATGATGTTTATATACTTAACCCCTACTTGGTAAAGTCATTGAAGGTTATATTTAACATGACCTGCTGTTGGCACCATTTAAATTGTTGCCATATAATTACCAAGCAAACTGGATCTCTCATACCTCCAGAACAATGGCAATTGTAGTATTATGTTCTCTTCTAATATTAAATTTCAAAACAGGTTGCTTTTAAACAAAATGTTTTGTCTTTACTAGAGGGCCATAGCTTTGTGCAACAGGAAATCTACAGAAAATCCTTTATAACTTAAAATATAAAATGATGAATTGCAAAATCAAGTCGTCAGATGTTACATGAACTAGAACTACAATCTCATTTAAATATTTATCATTAGATATAAAAAAACCCATCCCTTCAGTGATCTTCAAGCATTGCTTTGGTTTATTAAGTTCTACAATGATTGCAATTCAGTTTTGAAAGGTTCATTCAACTTCTAATTTGTGAATATAGCACCAATCTGCAACAACTTTAGGTCACTGTGTTTTTCCCCCAGGTTTGCTCCCAAATAAACATAAATATGCATTAGGCTGCATATACTAACTACAATATAAGGAACAGGAGGAGCTAATGGATGATCTAGAATTAACTGACTCCACTTTTATGCTACAGTCGTGATCTTATTAAATTAATAGAGTTAATGGATTAAAAATAAAAATGATGAAGTGATTTGGTATGAAACAAGTGAGAGAATGGTAGGAGGATTATTTTAGAGATTTGTAAGGGAATATAACGATATGTTGAAGAATGGAATTTAAATGAATTCTGTACATTTAATGTCCAAGAAACAAATACTGCAAAAGAAGTCATAAATGCTGTTAATAATGTTGAAAAATGTAGACACAGTGACTGAAATGATGTTACAATATAGATACAGCTTGCTTATGAACTGTGCAATCTGTTTCACGTGTGTGTGAAAACTATATAGGTGCCTAACAGAAGAATGTCATAAGGTGAAGTGTAGCAAACGTTGATATAAATTATATTTAGCTGTATTTCCTATAAACTGTATTTATATTTATATCATATAAACATTGATATAAATTATATTTAGCTGTATTTCCTCCCCCCCTTTATCTCACAGTTTTAAGTATCTTACTTTTCTTATTTTCTGTACTGAGGTAAATGTTCTTACCTCAAAAGGAAATAGCTCATGGGTGTGCATTGTCTATGGATGTATTAAAAAAGCAGTACAGCGTTTTGAACCTACTTGTATCATTTTTTTAACTCCTCTTAAAGGATTTACATTTTGTGAATCTATATTCAATATAGTATTAAATGAACATGCTTGGTCATAGTTGCAAGCAGAGAGAAGTTGCTTTTGATACTTCAAAATCCAGTACTCCAATGATAACCTAGATACGGTTTCATGTATGAACGCAATGAGTGATATTATGCATATTGAGCAACATTTTTAAGGAAGCAATAGTTGTCAGAGAATGAGGCAAAAACCTTAAAAACTTCAGTCTTACCATAATTACTTAAGACCTGCTGATCATTTTGGAATACACTATAGACAAAATATGCATACAAATGTCTTTAAGTAATAATTCTTCCTGTAGCATAAAATTTATATAATTCACCATGGGAATACACTCCTGAGTTTATTATGTAGTTCTTTATGTCAAATATCAAAGAGGAGGAGAGGAAATGAGCAACTCACAGGCAAATACATGATGCCTTATTAAAGATTTAGAAAACCCAAAAACAGATGTGTTATCTCATTGAGAGAGAAGTTCTAATCTATAGCCCAGTGACATTATTCATACTAGCAGGCTTTACTTTGATCAATTCCAATTTTTCAGTGAGCTGTCAATAAAAACCATTCATACCAAATAATAGGTATGCTAAAGAAAAGATTCCAAACTGCCTTTGTAGTAAAAGCAACTATATTTTTCCTGCACGTTGTAACAAAGTGGTGAGGCCTATAGCAAAGACCCATTGATGCTGAAAGCTTCCTGTTTCAAACACAAATATATTTTGTGTCCTAAAAAGTTAGTGGCATTAGAATCTAAAGCAGCGGTTCTCAACCTTGGGGTCGCGACCCCAAATTGTCAGCGGACACCCCGGGCCGCCATTTTGTTTTTAATTTTTTTAAATTTTTTACATTTTTTTAATTTTTTTTTTGGCCGGTGCATGCGCAGTTCGGCCTGTCGCGTGCACGCGACGGGCCGAACCGCGCATGTGCGGCGCGCATGACGACCCGATCCGCACACGCATGCGCAAAACTCCGGCAGGCACACGGAGGAGCGGTCCGGAGCAGGCGGGCGCAAAGCTGCCTCCTTCCCGCTCCGCTCCGCCCCAGGCCCGGCTTCCAACTCGCCCTCCGGCAGCCGGCCAAGCGGTCGGGGCAGCCGGACCTCGAGGCGGGCCTGCACTTCAACGAGACCGGCTCGGCTGTGGCGAGAGGCGCCCGGCGGCCGCCTCCGGCCCCCAAGTCCGCACTACGGACTGGCGTCCGGGTCCCAGCGCTCCACCTGCCAGGCTCGTCCTGGACTCCCGCGCCTTCCGCAGGGCCGGCAGCGGCCGCAGGTAGGTAAGCGGGCGGCAGGACTGGGGAGCCCGCCCGGGCCAGCTCCCTCCCTCGGTTGGCGGCAGCGGCCAAAGCAGGCAGCAAGGCGCCCAGCCGGGCGTGGGGGGAGGCCGAGCCGGGGAAGGAGCCGGGCGTGGGGGGAGGCCGAGCCGGGGAAGGAGCCGGGCGTGGGGGAAGGCCGAGTTGGGGAAGGAGCCGGGCGTGGGGGGAGGCCGAGCCGGGGAAGGAGCCGGGCGTGGGGGGAGGCCGAGCCGGGAAAGGAGCCGGGCGTGGGGGGAGGCCGAGCCGGGGAAGGAGCTGGGCGTGGGGGAAGGCCGAGCCGGGGAGGGAGCCGGGCGTGGGGGAAGGCCGAGCCGGGGAGGGAGCCGGGCGTGGGGGAAGGCCGAGCCGGGGAAGGAGCCGGGCGTGGGGGGAGGTCGAGCCGGGGAAGGAGCCGGCCGTGGGGGGAGGCCGAGCCGGGGAAGGAGCCGGTCCCCAGTCCTGCCGCCCGCCTACCTACCTGCGGCCGCTGCCGGCCCTGCGGAAGGCGCGGGTGTCCCGGACGAGCCTGGCAGGTGGAGCGCTGCGACCTGGACGCCAGTCCGTAGTGCGGACTTGGGGGCCGGAGGCGGCCGCTGGGCGCCTCTCGCCACAGCCGAGCTGGCCTCGGTGAAGTGCAGGCCCGCCTCGAGGTCCGGCTGCCCTGACCGCTTGGCCGGCTGCCGGAGGGCGAGTTGGAGGCCGGGCCTGGGGCGGAGCGGAGCGGGAAGGAGGCAGCTTTGCGCCCGCCTGCTCCGGACCGCTCCTCTGTGTGCCTGCCGGAGGCGAGGCCGGCCTGGTCTGGAGCCGGCGGGCCCGCCGGTTCTGCGCATGTGCAGTTCGGCGCTTCACACGCATCCGTGGTTCGGGCCTGTCGCACACGCATGCGCAGATCGGCCGTCGCACGTGCATGCGCAGATCGGCCGTCGCACGCGCATGCGCAGATCGGCATGTTGCGGTCCGACATTTTTTTCGGGGGCGCGCGCCAGCGCGCACACACACTCACTGGCGCGCGCACGCACACTCACTCCCAGGTCGGGGTCACAGCGCGCATGGGCGGCGCAAAGTGGGGTCTCAACCTAAAAAAGGTTGAGAACCACTGATCTAAAGCAAAGAATGTAATTGATTCTACTATATCTTTTTTCCATGTTTGCTTGTTTTCAAATACTCATTAAACAGCAGGGATATCTACAAATACACTAAATAAATAAGATGAAGAAAAGTTCAAGAATGTCACATTTCAGCAAATAGACAGCCTCAGTTCTCAAATGGCTGCCAGATTCTGATGTAACCTAGGCTCAATGCCAAACACCTTCCCTTTATTCTTGCACTTTGCCAACTCTCATAGTTGGTAATCTGCATGACAAGCAATAATGACCCTGGTCACAAGGCCAGGAGTGTTTGCATTGCAGGAACAAGCCCAGGTGTAGCTCTTCTTTGCATGCCAGCACAATTGTAACATGTACAAACACACATGTATTGCACTTGGTACAAACTAAGTCCTGTAAAAACAAAAAAATGCTTTCAGAGTTAACATGACTCAGATTCATATGGGAAGTATAATAGCAGTGAAAGTTGAGAGTCTTCAAAAATCACAATGTTTACAATTCAACATGTGCAGAATGGAATGCAAAAGCAGAACTTTTAATGGATGAAGTGAAGGAAGTTGCTATGGGATACCAGATTTCATTAATGGTGGTGGTGGTAGTATAGCTATAATTTTATGATTTTGTGTAATTCTGCATTTGAAAGTCAGTGGCACAGAAATGGCACAAATAAATAAACAGATCTAACTGGTAAAGTCAGAAGGGACAGGATACTATAGGAGACTTTTGTATAGTTGCGTGAAACCTCCCAGGACAACATTCAAAGGTTAATATCCTTTTACCTCAAGGGAATATACATGAGAAAACCTGGACAAGACATTATGGCTTTACTCTCACATTAAGTTGACTCCAATCCTATGCACACTCATGTGATCATGAAAGTCTGTTGAACAGAACAATTCTTCCAGTAGATGTAGAGCAGTGGTTCTCAACCTTTTTCAGGTTGAGACCCCACTTGCCCCGCCCATGCACGGCGCGACCCTGGCGCGCGTGCGCGCACGTCGGGCCGATCCGTGCATGCGTGGTGCGCGCGTGACGGGGAAAAACCCCAAAAACAAAATGGCGGACCGCGACGGCCCGATCCGCGCATGCACGGCGCGCACGCGACGGCCCAAACCGCGCATGCGCGACGAAAAAAACAACCAAAAACAAAATGGCGGACTGCGACGGGCCGATCCACGCATGTACGGCGCGCGTGCAACGAAAAAAAACAAAAAAACAAAAAACAAAACAAAAACAAAATGGCGGACCGCAGTGTCCGGCGACCCCCACGAAATGGTCGTTCGACCCCAAATGGGGTCACGACCCATAGGTTGAGAACCGCTGATGTAGAGGTTTACACTGTAGATGAGATTAACAGATAGACATGAATGTTTAGGATTCCAAGATTTAAAGCTAGAGAGGATAACTTGTTAAGACTTTAAAAGTACTATACTGTATAGAACAGAGTATTTTGGCAGACACCTAGGTTGTCAAACTAGAGTGACCAGTTGCACCTGTGGCTACAGGAAATCAATATCTGAGAGCTCATGACTCCTAATTAAACACTTAGTTAAATACTTAGCCACAAAGTCTAATAAAACTTAACATATTTGGGTTAATATAATTATATTATATTCTTAGAATACATGGACAGCCAGAAAAACAAACTGATGGATCACTGAACAAAATCAACTCAAGAGTTCTCACTTGAAACAAATTATTCCATTTCAGACACATAATGCAAAGACCTAGTTCTGTGGAAAAGACTCTAATGCTGAGAAAGGTGGAAGGAAAGAGGAAAAGGTGATGACCACCAGCAAGGTGGATGGCTTGAGTTAGAGAGGATAATTCATGATTCACCGCTGGGAGGCTTGAAAGAACAGGCTGGGATAGATCCTCATGGGAGTCTTCAGGAATTGAAAAAGATTTGATGGCACTCAACCAATCAATCTAATTGAACGGTACCGGACCATTCTATTATAAAAGCAAATGGGCGGAAAAGAAATCTACAAACAAAACCCTTAAAATTACTAAACCTTTCGATTGCATTATTTTTTTCATTGGTGCTCGCTAACTCGATCAAGAGGGAAGGGCCGGACTGAGAAACGCTGCTGTTGCGTTTGGCGGATCGCAGGATCCACTCATCCGAGAAACCAGTTGCCGGCTGGTCGAAGCGAAAAGGCAAAGGCTTTTCAAAGGGGACCCATCCATCCATCTTCCAGTTTGGGTTCTGGGGTCTTACAAATGATCAACAACACAGGTAAAAGACTTCTCGTGGAAATGGCAGTTTGCTCACACGTTCCAGAAGCGCCGCGCTGTTTCATCCAAGAGCTGCCGCGGCTGCAGAAGAGTGCTCCCTTCTCGCTCGCTGCACCCCCGGGCCTTTCCCCGCGGCGCCTCTCAAAATGGCTCCTCTGCCTCTCGCTCGAGGGAGATGTTCTCGCGGACTCGAGTCCATTTCGTCGTCTGAACAGCCTAACAAACGAGCCCCACAGGCTTCCCTCGTCTTCCTTCAATATGATCTTCCTCCTTGCTAGTTATAGCGCCGACCCACTGATACATTCGGCCCCGACACGGCCAGGGGTCAGCCTGCACAGAATCTGCCTAAAACTGCGCTGCCTTAATGGTAGCCAAGGCGTGCAATCCTAACAAATGGCTTGTGGTTAAATAAAGCTTTTGCAGGACATTTCTCTTCGTGGGCTTTATTTTTCCCTCCGTCTCCTTAGGAAAATTGAGAATTGCATAAAATCAGAACTATATTCGCTTAAATGACAACAGGTTTACTCTAAACGCAACTAAACTTTTACTTCTGTTTTAATTCGTAAGTTACGTATTTCCTTAAGCTGACCAAACGGATAGCTTAACTTAAGCAAAAAGCATCCATATTGGGCTTTTAAATTGGGAGATATGAGAAAAACTAATACTAGAAATATGGACTTAAAAAAACCTCTCTTTGCTGCCCTCTAGTGGCCGCCAGATTTTTTATGGCTTCGATCGTTCGCTTTCGCTGAGCCCCACCCCGTTTATTTGCATCGACACGCCCTTCTCGTTCGGTTGGATTAGTACCTAGGAGTCGCTTCCACTGTAGGTCGCGGGACCCGGGAGTAGGCGGACTATTAAATCGGAGACAGCCAATCCGCGATAGAGGAGCCTGAAAGCTGTGCTTGGTCCGCCTATCTACGACAGATCCTGTATGGCGATCCCGCAGTGACGTAGTTCAGGAATCGGGCTCATGGTACTGTAGGCAGCGCTGGAAGAAACGGTGCAGCCAATAGGAGAGTTGTGCGCATGCGTTCCGGGGGCATCGTGACTGATAGCGATCGGGAAAGGTTCGGTTGTGGATTCCGGAAATCGAGATATTTTCCTGCGAAGCTTCTGCTGCTGCAATAAACGTGTTGGTCCTTATGCTCCAGAAGGTTCCGTCTTTTTCACTTATTAAATCGGGCTTTGGTGCATATGCAGAGGATCTCTTTATGGTCTCGCAGCCATGAGCAACCGTGACTAGTGTGATGTTAATGCAGCTCTGGTCATTTGCACACCGGCTTTGCTTCCAAGCACCGACGGGAGCAGTTTTTCAATAATATCTGCCAGCGCGCCCTTAATCCCTCCTCGGACTTGACAGCAAAAGCCATACCTGTAACTTTTAAGTTTAGCTTTCCTGCAAAGATCTTATCCTTTTCTGTTTGTAATCAGTCACTGCCAGATTAAAAAGGACAGTTGAATTAATCCAATGAGTTAATTTAGAGTTTTATCAGTGTATCATGTAAATTAAAAATCAGTTTTGATATACAAATGGCTTTTATTAAAAAGAAATATATTGATGAGAGAATCCAACTACTATGTGCTGAAGGAGGCTGGCCTCTAGGAAGTCAATTTGGGGAAAACAGAACAACCCTTAAATGCGTTTTTAAACGATGGGGAAGCTAAAAGCAAGGAGCTATTACTACGGTAATACCGGTAGTAATGGCCCCCAGAGAAAGTCCTGATGTGCAGCCTCTATGGATGGTAGATCAGAGCTTTAAGGAATGGGATTTGGAATTATTCTTGAAAAAGTAATGGCAGCAGTGAAGTTATATAAATACAGTAAGGGATATGATATTTTTTTCAATATTGTGCTAAAAGATTTGAGACTAGCTGAGATTTTTTGAGCTCTTTTTGGCTAAGTTCTACTATTGTGTTTATCGTACTAATGTCTACTATTTTTCAGATTAAAGCATTCACTTAATTTTACGCAGCACTCTTTCAATGGCACATATCAGTATCAACCAATATTTGCAGCAGGTAATTCATAAGTATAATTTGAAGAAAAATCATCTGTTATTAATCATTCATTTTGGTATATTTTGAAAAATTCTTCTAATTTGGCTAGAACTCTTCCAATCCTGATAATGCTCTATGGAATGTACATGAAATAGTAGAAGCATTTCACCTTCAATAATTGCATGAAATTATCTGTTAAAAGTAATATTTTTTAATATAAAATTCTTTTATTAAAACAATCAACATTGAACATAAAAACATATTATGCAGCAATCATCATGGCACCTGATATACAATACTAAATATTAGTCATTGAAAACATCTGAATTAGTAAGCCTTTTTCCACTCCTCGCGTCTAGCCTCAACTATACTCCTGTTACACTTTGTTTGATTGGTGTTTCTCTTATCTGGTTCCATATTAATGTGATCAACATTAAACCAAAGATCCTATTGCTAAACAATCATCCTAGAACATAGCATACAACTTTAGGTATTAATCTTTGTAAACATCTGTTTTAGTAAACATTCTTCCCTCCTCCCTTCCCTCTTCAAGTATACTCCGAGTACCTTTTGTTTGGTTGGTGTTTCTCTTATATATGGTCTATCTACTGTATCTAGTCTATTGCATATTGTTCGTTTGCGCTTCTGAATTGACTTCAAAAAGTAATATTTTAATAGACTAAATTTCATGCAGGGTTAATAGTGATCCTTGACCACTCTTCTGTTACTTTTAAACATGACTTTAACAAACAGTTAAAAGCATTTTAAACTCATTTTTAGTTTAAGTTACCTTTAAACTGTCTACAAAAAATAGTACTCATACTTGTGTTCTTTAATTTTTCTGTATTTTTATATTTCTGATACATTAATATTATTTATTATGTACTCTACTTTTATTTTACAAAGTGAATCAGCCCTTAAGCAGATGATCTAAGGAATTTGAATTTCCATTCAGTTATTACATAGCCACCTATTCTGCTATTAGTCTTATCCTCATCTTAGAAACACTTGAGTGGGCAACGTACACATACATACAATCAATCTCAAAAATACGTTTTTAATTATTGTACTGATTCAGGCAGGAGGTGTGGCTCTCTGACTCTGAAAATTTCATTTATATAAGTGACATTTTGAATTCATTTTTCATTAGAAAGAATCAAATGTAATAGTTCACTTTAAATTAGTCATATCTTTTCTTTATTTCATTGCTATTTTTGCTATTTTTAGTTAAAAAAATGAGACTTCTACCAAGGCCCAGCTCTATTCCTTCAGTGATTCTGAGAGGTTTCTCCATAATATAAAAAATGCATGAACAATATGTTATTTCCAGATGTTCATGGACTCCAGTTCCAATTTTCAGTGATGGGAACTGTATTCAGCAGTATCTGGAAGGTCACATGTTACTCCCTACTGTTGGGCACTATGGTGGTCATAGTCAAAACTACCAAGAGTTAATACAGTTTTCTTATTGGTCCTCTAAACTAATACTAAATTTATATTGTTTTCTTTCACAGGTACTAGAATCTATTGATAGCAGAGATGGATTGTTTTGTGCAGAACTAGTGTCATTTAAACATCCTCATGTTGCAAATCCGAGACTTCAGGTAACACATTTGGACTGAAATCCTGTAAAGGTATTGAAGTCCTGTTGAATTCAATAAAGGAACAAAACCTATTTATTCCTAAATAGAAATATATAGGATTGCTAGATAGTCATAATCAGAGCCATGGAAAATACTTTAAAATACATCTTTGAACTGTTGATTTGCTGTGGATTCCATGCCTAAAAAGGTATTGCAATGTTTGCTTATATTTTTAATGACGAGGTATCTACAATTACTTAATGTAAAAGGTCTATTCAACAATCTTCCTACAGAACTGTTTTGACATCTTTTAAAGAAAAGGTTGGATATCAACCTCTGAAAGAAGGTTTAACTTATTTTTCTATACATTACAAAGGATTGGAATAAATAATCTTTGTGGTTCCTTCTAAATCCAGAATTCTGTGATTCTAAAATCAGTATATTGTACAGTGTTTTTAATCACCAGCTTCTAGATTAAATGTTGCCTCATGAAAGGATTTGGTTTAGCATGCATCATTGTATGTTAAGCTTTTGAAACCTAATTGCCTCCTGAGGCTCATTTCTTTCTTTGTTTGAGTTGCATGTATGATTTATCCTTGTTATAAAATGTGAACCTTAGTCACTCTTGAATCTGATTCCAATGACAGTGACATATTCCTCCCATGCCGTATATCATTGACTGAAAGAATAATGACGTAAATATCTTAAGGACTTCCTAAAAATGGAATTTGGCCAGGCAGTTTACTTATAAAATTATTTCTGTTATTTTTTTCTGTTATATGAGAAAAAAAGACATAGGCAGTTAAGCTGTACTTCTTCAGCTTTATGGTTTTTGTCAAACTATTTTGTGCCCAACAAGGCCTTATTTTCCTCTCTGGTCTCTATTTTATAACTAGCTTTCATCTCCAGAAGAAAAATGTCAACAAGTGTTGGAACCACCTTATGATGAGATGTTTGCTGCTCATTTAAGGTAAAATTGGGTGGGATAAGATGCCCCCTGGAGCACAGTGCACTTTCTTTCAAATATTCCAAGTAGTCACAAATGGAACCTTGCACTAAAAAAAAAATGATATCTTAGCAATTATTCTGAAAGTGTAGAAGTGGCTGAAATGGTGTAAAAGAATAGTTATTTTTTAAAAACCCAGTTATTCCATAAAAACAAATATTTGGATAGATTTTTACCTGAAAAGTTTTAAAGTAGAAAAATAAAACATTCTAAATATATCAGATAAGCATTCTACTCAAGTACTCTTTTTAGCAAATGAAATTAGGTATCATTTGTTGCCATTTAAGAAGTCTGATATTTAAGTTGCAGGACAGGTATACTAAGAAGCAAGAATCATGAAATACAGTTGGATTTAAAAATGGTTAAGATTTATTAAATTGAAGTAAAGAGAATATAACCTAAGTTAATTTTGGTTATTTAAAATTCATGTTTCATTTTTCTTAATAGATGTACTTATGCAGTTGCCAACCATGACTTTGTAGAAGCGTATAAATGCCAAACAGTTGTTGTACAATATCCTTTACCATTCACTCTTCCAAAAACCTGCAGTGGAATTTGGAGTTAAGCTTTCAGCACAAACTACAGAATTACCAGTGTTGGGTTAACGACCAAGTAAATGTACGATCTACTACTTAGACTCAGGGTCTATCTATACTATAGGGTCAGCTATACTGTTGGATGTAAATACTTAAAGAATCGTGACTTTGTTAGATTGCTGGGCAATCTAATGGGGGGCTGATTATACAAAACACACCCAGTGTAAGAATCTTCATGCCTGGCTTTTATAGCCAATGGGTTTGCATTTCTAGATAAGGAGGATGTTAACATTTGGTAATTATCAGCATGGTGTAATAATACCGGTAGTTGTCTCTTCTGATCAGAATGTGAGTGGCTTCTGTCATCTATGTCCTTTGAACGTTCATATTAAACTATGGACATTATTCTTGCCTTTTTATATCAGTGTTAAGCTGTGGGTTCACACTTAAAGTTGTGTCACTAAATTGCATGATTTTTTTAATGAATCAAATTTCATCAAATTTTCCTATAATCTCTACATCTTTTCTGAGAGCTTTTCAAGCACACAAAGAAGAAAACTGGTAAGTACCTGGTTAACATAAATCTATATCTCAAAATATAAATGAATTGGCCTGATGAGAAATATTCCATTTTACGCAGGTAAGAGGAAAACATTTTAATATCTCAAATATTTCTCAACTTTGAAGATAAACAGAAGTAAAGTAATCTCTTAATGGACCAAAAGTAGTAGTTTGTCATACATAGAGAATGGCTTGGAGATTGAAGAAAGATATAAAGACAACTAAAATCAACATTTGATTTTATTTGCATTAAGCTAGCCTTTTCCTATAATTTTCAGCCATTTGACTAACCTCAACAAATACTAACAATAGCCCAGGGAAGAATTTGAAATAGCCATGAAATCTCTCAAGGCCTCATTTGTCCTGGGTAAATGTGGGCTTGGATGTTGGTGTGCTTTTTCTATACCCTGAATATTTGGGGAAATTAAAGGAACTCATTAGAAACTGTAGAATTTCATTGTCCGTGTTACAATAATAAATATAAAACATGTTTTGTTGGTGTGTTTAAAAGTAAGCAGCAGATCATTTTTCAGTGTTTGCAAGATTAACCCTGGGTTGAATTCTCATTTGCCAGGGCTTTGCCTATTATGTATGCAGTGGCACTTGATCTTCGAATTTTTGCCAACAGTGTAAGTATTGCTGCTTGGGCCAAAATTATAGATGCTGAAGGAATGGAAGAGATTGGGATGGACTGAGTAATAAATGGAGATGCTCTGGGCTTGGCCTGAAACATGCTCAAGAATACACAAAGGTATTTGCTCACTTGTGTATACACTATACGTTCTGGGTGATTGTATCTCACTATTGTGTCATTATAGGCTGATCAACAACTGGCAAAGAAAGGCAAAGGCAAAGTTGGTGACATGTTGGAAAAAGCAGCTGAACTTCTTATGAGCTGTTTCCGTGTATGTGCAAGCGACACGTGAGTATATCCTTAGTCCTAGGCTAAATTATTTGGAAATGTAGATTACGTTTTTTTTTTACTTTGTAAATTGGTCTGTAGGCTTGTTATATGCCAATCTTCCTTGACTCAGGAGATAATTGTGAAATTGCCCATAAATTGAATTTGGATTTCTTTCAGAGCTTTATTGTGGCAAATAATTAACTGTACTTATCCAAAGCAGAAGTTATTTTTCTTAAGACAAAATATTAATTTAAGATCTGAATTTGTTGGGTTGAAAATTAATGTAAATATTAATTTATCAATAAATGTCACAATTGAAACAGGCCTTCATAACATTTATTTATTTATTATGATTTTACTTATTAAATTTTTATGTGGTCCATCTCCCCTATAAGGCGATTCTTATATATGCCACTTTAGATTTGATGAGTTCAGTAGAATGTTTCTGGATATGTGCAAAGAGGATTATAATGATTACAGACCTTGGTTATGATTTTGGTATGCAAAACACTTGTTTAGGAATGTAACTTAAAGCCTAATATGTGTGTTTAAGGACAAAATTTTAATTTTGATCATTTTTATAATATTTGTTACAGCCGAGCCAGCATTGAAGATTCAAAAAAGTGGGGCATGTTATTTCTGGTGAATCAATTATTTAAAATATATTTTAAGGTATGACATGAACCTTGAAAATCTTATCATGAATTCTATCTTTTTAACTCAAGATTATTGTCAACATGTAGCTTCCCCTTTGATAATATTGTTGTTCTTTCCAGATCAATAAACTTCACCTGTGTAAACCATTGATAAGAGCAATTGATAGCTCAAACCTTAAGGATGAATATAGCATGGCACAAAGAGTCACATACAGATACTATGTTGGAAGGAAGGCCATGTTTGATAGTGATTTTAAACAAGGTATTTATCATATTATAACATGTTTTTTGCTAAGAGATTTTGCAGATTGATACATTTAAAAAGTTGGTTTGATATATCTGATCCCAGTATCTTAAAGATACCACAGGTTACAGATCTGTGACTGAATAAACTCATCTTAATTCATTGTAAATATACATTATTGAAATAGATAAATTGCTAATTTCATAAAACTCTGGGTAGGAGAACAGTGCTATTAAACTTGAATATTTGTACAAATGATTCTTGAGAATAATCATGATCTTTCTATTGTATGCTGGTTGAGGAATTCTGGGAATTGAAGTCCACCCATCTTAAAATGGCCAATGTTGAGATATATTGCTTTTATGTAGGTCTTTGGTTCTTCGGGTTTTCTCCCACGTAGAATTTGAAGTGTCTTGGCGACGTTTCGACGAAGTCCCATTTGTCATCTTCAGGCTGGTGCTTTCAGCTTCGTGCTTCTAGGAGCAAATGCTTTTAATATATATAATGTATACTGAAATCTCAGCTGATTTAATTTTGCCTTGATATGGCATAAAAAACATACACTTTGGACAATCATCTGTCTGAAATGGATTAGGATTTCCTGCCTGAGCAGGGGTTGGACTAGAAGACCTCCAAGGTCCCTTCCGATTGTTATTCTGTTATTCTGAAGAGCTAAATTTTACATTGTAGTAGGATAACTGCAGTCTTCCGTAGGATTGGCTATGGAGCCACATTTGGAAAGATTGCTAAAAAAAATGTATCGTCACCCAGTACTTGCTCATGGTCTGTGCTGATAACTTTCTTCTCTTTGTCTTTTTGCAGCTGAAGAGTATCTGTCTTTTGCTTTTGAGCACTGTCACCGGTCCAGTCAGAAAAACAAAAGAATGATATTGATTTATTTGCTGCCAGTGAAAATGTTACTGGTAAGTGGCATTTGAACTTACTAGTCTTCCAGAAAAGATTCCGAACTTTTGATGAATAGTGAAAGAATTTGGAATTATGAGAATGTCCTGGACATTCTCACAAATTATCTGATGACCTGCCCCTTTCATCCACTCTAATTTCTATTCAAGATTTGTCTTTTTCTGAGCCATGTCCTACAGCCTTCCCACATGGGGAATGGGGAATGCGTTTCTGCAAAGCTTGGGCTGGCAACTGTCCATTTTTTTAAAAGAAAGACTAGAGCTCTGTTTGGAGTTCATTCAATGTAATGGAAGAAGCTGGCACTTTGCTTTGTAGCATGCTGGGTTTCTATTTTTATTCTTACCAATCTAATGAACTGTTGGAAAGAAATTATATAAAGAGCTCAGGACTGTTTCTGTTGTCTGTTTGTTTGGCATCAGGATAACTCTATAAAAATTAAACAGAATGAGACAAATCTGGAAGTCAACAGAAAGATAGTGGGCCAGATCTGCCTTTGGAACTGTAGAAAAAAAAATTCCCCATGTGGGAAGGCTGTAGGACATGGCTCAGAATGCTACCTACTCCACTCCTTTGAGCCCACTTCCCTCCCCCTTCATGATCATGTGATCCAGAGTTGAGCATAAGTAGCCAACATATACATAAACACAGATATAGTTTAAGGATAGAGCAAAAATACAATTGCAACTTGTTAATTCATTACCCAAACAAAAGTACAGATGGTTCCTAAGGCTCCTTCTGGCAAAGGGGTTGTAAAGAACTCCTGAAGTCACACATTCTTTCCCTACCTTGTTTAAATGAAAATGAATGTTAACGTTAAAATTCTGAGAATATGTATCTTGATAGATATCAAGCCACATTAGAATCTCTGGTCTTAAAATATGTTCTGGTACTTAGTAAAGAACTGGGGAATGAGCCCTTTGTTAGCCAGAGATTTATGGAGTTGCCCATCATAAGTAAAAGTTTACGGAAGGCATGTAAGATTTGGGACCCATTAGGCATATAAATTTGTTAGCTGTGTACTTGTTAATTTTTTTGTGTTTTGTAACTCCAGTTAGTCGGGAAAAACTTGAAACTGGATTGAGCACATGGTATGCCATCAGATGTGGTTTGAGAATGACAACCTGGATTCCAGAGAGCTGGAATCATTAATGAAATTCCAGAACTGCTTAGTTGGAACTCCTGTTGCAAGCACTTAGGAATAAACTGTAGTTTAAACTTCAGAACACAGGAAGAAGAGAAAGAATAGGTTCTTTGATATATTTTGCTAAATGCAAAACTCCCAATTCCAAATCCAAGGTAGTATGACTGCTTTCAGTAGAGTTTTTCTGCTAGAATCAGAATTGGTCTTTCAAATTGGGCTTTCTGTTCAAAAATGGCATTCCGACTAGGAATAATATGTAATGGAAATGGGCTGTAGGACATTTTAGAGATATGACTTTAGTCCCCTTATGATATGACCCAATTTGGAATCCGACAAATGCTGGATATTATTTGGGTTAAGATATAGTCAAAAACAGTCTCTGTAGTGCTAGGAGATTGGCTGTGGTGGTAGAACAACTCATGACCATTTATAGCTTTAGAAAAAAACTGATTATTGGTGTTTCTAATTTTTAGCATTGAGTTTAAAATTATACTTGGATTTTCAGGGGCATATGCCAATGGTCCAGCTTTTAAAAAAATATGACCTCATGCAGTTTGCAGAAGTTACAAAAGCTGTGAGGTGAGTTTCATTTATGGAATTATATACTTATAATCCTATTAGTGTAATAAGACTGCAAACTATATTTGTCTTACAATGTAACATAAACTGCTTTATGTTAAAAAAAATCGAGAAAAAACCACATATTTTTTTCTCTACTTCCTCTTCTTAGTCCCTAATTTCATACAAGTGTAATGAAATAATGAGAATTGTAAAACACATTAAACCAACGTTCTTCTCTCCCCAGGATATAAATGAAACATCCCAACCATAACCACATATGAGTTGTAACTCTGCCTGCTTTGTACTAATGCCCTACCATCTTTTGCAAAATAGATCCCAGAATCCAAAAAGTTGCCAATCCATTTGCTTAATATTGGTGTCTCTAAATATTGGTTTAGTGTGGTGTGCACAAGCAGAAACATCTCAGGCAAAATCTTGGTTTGTGGACTTTCTCCTTGTTTCTTTCCTCCATGGAATCAGAAGGAAGAACAAAGTAAAATTCTGTTTTACTTTGACTAGACCTCTTCTTTCATATAAACTGGAGCGTTAATTTACTGATTTGGTCTGATTTTTGTAAACTGGTTGTTAATTTATTTCTGGGCTTCTTTCTGAGGAATATCATGCTGGTTGCTGGTGCTAAGTTAATACTCTCTCTGGGCAATTGGATGGTGTATCTGTTGTATCTCTTCTTGCAGCAAGATAGCTGCTTGCAATGGGAAGATATTAGTAGTGTGTAGTAATGATGCTTTCACTAGATTGTGAAAGAGCTTTCAGGGTCTTTATCGTTTAATGTAGGGTGGGAAGAAGTAACTCTGTTTGGGAATTCAGAGAAAAGAGAAAATGGGAATGGGCCACTACTTATCATTGTTGCATAATGATTGTTGCTTAATTTAGATAACACCTCTGAGTAAGCCAGGAAAATAAACATCGAACAAGTCTATAACTCTTGGACTGTTAGATTAGAATTCTCCACATTCTCCTTTAATAACATGTCAGGTTAAAGTGAAACAAAGTTCTAGTTTACTCTTCCTCTTGGCTATGGGGGAGAGGCAAAAATACTGGAAAAGTCAAATAAATTGATGAACTCCTATGAAGCTACTTGTTGCTCATCACTCAGAATGTTATTATGCATCCCAAGTTATATGTATATACAGTCACTGAATTTTTGGGAATGTTCAAAATCTTGATTTTCTAATTCCTTTAGTGAAGGGAACCTTCTTTTATTAAACGATGCTCTGGCAAAACATGAGACGTTTTTCATTCGCTGTGGTATCTTTCTTATTCTTGAGAAGTTGAAAATCATCACCTACAGAAATCTCTTCAAGAAAGTGTAAGAATTTCATTTATATTGCTTGACATGGCTAAGGTGTCATTAACTGTATACAGCAGGCATGTCAAACTCGCGATGTCGCACAACATATCGGGCCGGTTTTGCCATTGCCAGCAATCGGGTGGGTGCGGCTTCCACGTGACGCGTCCAACCCGTGGGTCGGCAGTTTGACACCCCTGGTATACAGTATGAATTATACTACTTACTTTTCCTTTACTGTAGGGAATATTTTTTGTTGAGTGAAGAGCCTCTGACTTTTAACCATTTTCCTAAATGGAAATTTCTGCTAGTAATTTTTTTTAATCAGTAGTATGTTTTCCAGAAGCATCTGGAATCTATTGTTTTAAATGTAAGAACCATTCAATTTTCAGAGACATGCCTGCAACATTTATTTTAAATATTTGGCAAGGGAAAAACTGTCCCTCCATGCTTTAAAAAAAAGAGAGGTCTCTGAAATGGGAATTTCTGATTGTAGTAACAATTCAGACGAGCTGAGAAAAGTCATAGTCAAGGAATAAAGTGAAGCTTGGTTTATATGAATTTTATATTCTGTTTTGATTAAGTATTTATAGTTATTAATGCAATTAATACTTTTAATGAACTGAGTTATTCTGGAGTAACCAGGTTTACTTATTTGGGTTACTTTTAACCCTAATCTATTAGTAAAATGACAAGATTCTCTTTCATTCCCCAAATAAAGTAATAATGGGACAGTTTGGTTCCAAATATTAGGGACTAACTAGACAACTAGATATATACTTTCAGATATATTTCCTCACCAAAACAGAGAATGCAAGTCCAGATCTGCCACAGTGCTCCAGCCATGGTCACATGGTCCCCTTTTACTTTCTCCCTGCAAGCTTCCCAGGCTTCCCCATTGACTTATGGGAAGGTGTCAGGGAATGTTGTACATGAGGGTCACATAACCATGGCAGCAGAGCAGTGGCACTGAATAGCAGTGCAGCTCTGCTGAAACAGCAAAAATTTTCCAAAATTTCATTCCCATGGGAGTAATGGGTCCTGACATTCTGTAAGTTGGCCCATTTGAGGTACATTAAGATACATTAAAGCCCTTTAATGCACCTTTTCTCCCTAAATGAAATTTGGCTGGATCCACCAGACTATATGATAGAATCTACAATAATTTTCTCAGAAAAGTAGAATTTGTACATGTTTCCATTCACAGAAATATAAGTAGCCAGCAAGGGGATAGATCTGGAGGTTGAGGTATAGCCTAGATTGGAATTACTGCCAATAATAGCAACTGTGATGGTTTCTTTTTTTCTTTCCTTAAGATACTTGTTACTTAAAACTCACCAGCTAGCTCTAGATGCCTTTCTGGTTGCCCTGAAATTCATGAAAGTCACTGATGTCGATATTGATGAAGTCCAGTGCATTTTGGCTAATCTCATTTACATGGTAAGTGTTGGCATTCATAACATAGCATGGATAGAAACAACATTTGCTGTTGTTGTAAGCTTGCTGTCCTATAACTTTAATGTCTCTAAATCCTATTTATATACAGTGAATGTACTCTGTATATTCATAAGCATAAAAGGACAAATGGTTACTCAATAGGACAATGGAACTGGACAATTTTTTTTCTCAATTACATATTTCTCCAACATTGTATTAATGGTGTATTAATCACTAGCTTATAATCAGAGAAACATTGCCAGCTGCCCCAGGTTCTGTATTAGGATGAGAGTACATCAGCCCTTTTCAGCCTTGTGTCTTTGGGCTTCACTGAGGTAACAGATCCCAAAATTGCCAGCCACCTTAATCAGTGGCCAAATTGGCAGAGAATTCAGAAATTGATAGTTTTGGTATAGCTGGAAGAGAACAGATTCAGGGAAAATAGACATTCAAGGTATCAGCAGCAATGATGTGTGGAAAGGATTATATATAACACAACGTTGACTCAAGAAAAGCAATTCCTTTATACCTGCTTGATACCTTCTAGTGCACCTTTCCCAGTCTAGTGCCTTCCAACCAGTGCTGAATTTTAACTAAATTCTTACCTAGCATGGTGAAAGAACATCTCAATTTAACTTTATAAATACATGTGTTTATATTTTGCTAATCTGGAGGATGCCAAATTGATTTAGAACAGCGGTTCTCAACCTGTGGGTCACGACCCTTTTGGGGGTCGCACGAGCCTTTCACAGGGGTCGCCTAAGACCATCGGAAAACACATATTTCCGATGGTCTTAGGCAGGGCTTGTCAACCGCCTTCTCTCCCTCCCCCCCTCCGTTCCACCTTACTTGTTTGTGGAAAACCTGCTGCTTGGCGGCAGTCTGCACAAACTCTACCAAATGTGCACATGAAGAGCGCAGGCGCAGAGCAAGGCCTCGCCCTCCCCAGAGACTCATTGTGCAGCAGCCAGATTAACTTCTTCTCGTGCACGCAGGTCAGCGAAGGGAAGGCCGAGAGAGGGAGGGAAGGAGGAGGGACTCCTCCTCTCCTAAGCTTCAAAGCACGATCGGCTTCCCAAGGGTGCCACAATCCTCATGAAAGCGGGGGGGAGAAGCAAAGGGGGCGAGAAAGCTTGCGATGGGCTGGAAAGAGCACCTGTCAGCGTTGGTGACGAGAAATTCCCCACAAACCCAGGGAGGGGGTGGAGAAAAGGAGCCCCTTTGGGAGGAAACCGCCACCTTCTTCTCTTTGGCTTTGCGTTCTTCTCTTCCTCGGCAACCGGGCTGCCAAGCCTCTCCTGGCTGGAACTTCCTTTCCTTCCCTCCCTCTTGGTCTCTTCCTCCTTCCCTCCCTCTCCCATTGTCCCTTCCTTCCTTCCTTCCTTCCTTCCTTTCCTTCGCCTCCCTCTTCATCCCTCCTTCCCTCCCTCTTTCCCCTTGTCCCTTCTGTCCTTCCTTCCTTTCCTTCGCCTCCCGCTTTGTCCCTCCTTCCTTTCTTCTGCCTCCCTCTTCATCCCTCCTTCCCTCCCTCTTTCCCCTTGTCCCTTCCGTCCTTCCTTCCTTCCCTCTTGTCCAGAATCAGGGCAAGCCTCTATAGCTGATCCACGCTTCTGCAGCTGTAGCTGCTCTCCTTGGCTCCTGCCCAGCAAACTTGCTCGAGCTTTGTTAATTTAGCAGAAGCGCGAATCAGCTGTAGCCCGGCATTTGCTAACTTAGCAAGCGCCAAGTCTTTTGGCGAAGTTAAGTAAGCTGGGCGGAGCTTTTTTCTGTCTCTGCACAGGCAGGTTTGCCGGCAGCAAAGCCCTCAGCCACGCTGGCAGCCTATCCCCCTCCCCTTGTCCCTTCCTGGGCACGGAGGGGGGGAGAAAGGAAGGGACGAAGAGGGAGGGAAGTAAGTAAGGAACAATGAGAGAGGGAAGGAAGGAACAATGGAAGGGAGGGAAGGAAGGGACAAAGAGGAAAGGAAGGAAAGAAGGAAGGAAGGGACAAGGGGCGGGAGGGAGGGAGGAAGAGACTAAGGGAGGAGAAGGAAAGAAGGAAGGAAGGAAGGGACAAGGAGAGAGGGTTGGAAGGAGGAAGAGACTAAGAAGGAGGTGAAGGAAAGAAGGAAGGAAGGGATAATGGGAGAGAGGGAGGGAAGGAGGAAGAGACTAAAGGAGGTGAAGGAAAGGAAGAAAAGGAAGGAAGGGACAAGGGGAGGGAAGGAAGGCAGGCACCCACCCCAGTCCCATCCCAGAGACCCACAGATTCCCCCCCACAGGCACTCTGCAACCTGAGTGGCCACGCCCCCTGGTCATTGATCACGTGACTCTGGGACACTGTGAATGTCATAAGTATGAATCAGTTGTCAAGCATCTGAATGTAAATCACATGACCCTAGGGATGCTGCAACAATCATAAGTGTGAAAAATGATCATAATTCACTTTTTCAGCGCTGTTGTAACTTCAAACAGTCACTAAGCGAATTGTTGTAAGTCGAGGACTACCTATACTTTCCCATTTTTTCCTTTTTTTGGGGGGGGTCAAGTTTTTGATTCCCCCCTGGCCAGCTGGATGGGGGGTTGGGCGTCACCACAACATGAGGAACTGAATTAAAGGGTCGCGGCATTAGGAAGGTTGAGAACCATGGACCTATACTTTCCCATTTTTTCCTTTTTTTTTTTTTGATACCCCCCGGCCAGCTGGATGGGGGGTTGGGTGTCACCACAACATGAGGAACTGAATTAAAGGGTCACGGCATTAGGAAGGTTGAGAACCACTGATTTAGAACAACAGTTCTTAAATTGGAGGTAATTTGGGCATATCTTGGGAATAATGGACTAATTTGTGATTGCTGGTTTGTGAGTTGAGGATTCAGTTTGGAATTATCATTCTCCTGAGACACTTGTGCAAAACAAAAAAATCTGTTTTGGGGGGGCGAGGAGGTGGGGTAATGACATTATTCAAGACCAGGAAAAAGAGCATTAATTCAGAATATGTCTAAACACTATTTTGTTTGCAGCGACTTTGTTTCCTACTTGAATATTGATACAAAATAATCTTTTAATCTTATAATCTCACTTACGTTACCTATTCTTACTCATTACCACACATTAGCCCTGTGCCCTGTACATGCTTATTCAAATTATCTAGTGCCTAAATCACACAACCTCACACAAGAGCATGTCCCTGTGTATAATATTGCTCTGTTCTGTAATTAATCTTTCAAAAATGGCATACATTGAAAAAATATACATAGTTAAATAAATATTGAAACCTAAGAGAAATATGTAAATTATTCTAGATTTACCAGGCTGATGCTTGTGGGTTTTTCTCCCCAAACTAGGGTCATATTAAGGGCTATATATCACATCAGCATCAGAAGCTTGTTGTCAGCAAGCAAAATCCTTTCCCTCCACTTTCTACTGTATGCTGAACTGAGATGGAGGAATGTTGCTCCTGGACCGGGATTACGATTGGAGAAGCCCTCTTTAAAAGGTGGAACAGTCTTGTATTTAGGACAACGCAATGGAGAACTGGCAAGGACTTGTTGAAGAGATGGCTGCAGCACAGAAGAGAATGAATGGCTCCATTACTTTCTTCCACTCAAAGGAAATGATTATGGTCCCTTCTCTGTAATCTTCAAAACCGCCTTCTGGAAGGCTATTTTCAGAATAGGTACAGAATGAACTAGGTATTGTTCCAGCAGAACTTTTTTGTGGATTTTTCTTGATCAAAAAATCCCAATTTGAATAAACAGCATTATATTCTGTTGATAACCTCTGGTGAACTCTGTGTTCATAATGTGATGATAATGTTTTCAGTTTTATTATTGTTGTATTTTTTTTAAAAATGTAATGACCGAATGTGTTATCTTTCAAAGTTTAATTAAATGTAGAAAATGAAAAATAATAGTAAAAACAGAACCATTTTTGGATGTTTTACATTTTTAAAATTGTAAATTAAGGGTACTTTCAGTGAGACTGGCTGCTGTGTTGTTAATTTGACTTCAGCATCTATAAGCAATTTAGGGCTCTTATTAAGCATGTCTTTAAGTAATTATCTGCAAGACTCATACAATGAATTTAGTTTACAGTGGTGTAATTTGTAAATTCTTGTTTAGGTCATTGCGCTAGATTTTCTCCTTTGTATTTCTTCATGTTTATATATTAGAACCAGTGATCTCACAAATGATTCTCCTGAAGAGAATATAAAATTAAATACACATTACTGGGGAAAGATAGTCAAATTTAATACCAAATCACACAATCAGAGAAATTGGTACTGGGATTTATACTGGGAACAAATACTGATTCTATCTCTGGATATTCTATGAAATTTTTCCACAGAGGCAAATGAAGTGAATCATTGCTTTGTTCGTGAAAAGCAAAAAGTTTTATTTTCATAGATAGTCATACATAATATTTACTACAGTAGTGGTTCAAACCTGAATATGTAATAACGCTGAATACTCATTTTCTATATATTTTTTATTTTTATATTTCATTATTCCATTATTCGTTTAAACCACATCATATATCTTGAGGTCTTGGTAAATATAAATGTTTTCAAATTAACTATTTCTGTTGCCCATGGTTCTAAAACTCCGGTGAGAAACCATGTGCCTTTATAGGGAACAGCAATAAAACTTCCTCCCAGAAGCATCTCTTTTGCTTGCACTTGATTGTAACCACAGAATTCCCTTGTTATCAGATTTCTGTTGAGAATTTGCTTGCAATCATTCTCACTGAGGTAGGAAATAGGCTTCTCTACCAGGCTGGGGGTCAGATGACTTCTGTTTGCATTCCATCCACTAAGAGTTCCTTCCATTTCTGAAATCAACACGTGCTCTGCAAAATCCCTTTCTGGAATGCATATGGGTAAATGGTTACTGTCACAATCAATTTGGCTGCTAAGCTCAAGCAATGCCAGGTTGTTTTCGCCAGTGGTGTTGTCATAGCGGAAGTGTATATTTGACTCTTTCACTGGTATTACTTGATTCAATCCTTGCAACTTCTTGATTCCTGAACAGGTTAAAAAAAATGTATTCATTGGTCATTACAATAGCTTTTCTTTCAACTGGGTTTACATTAAACAAATGAAAAATGCCATCTTGCTATGCTAATTAAGTTGCTAATGTTACGGAATAGCACAGAGGAATGTTGTCTTGAAAATATTTAAATATATACATGGATATAGTTAATCCATATATCTATAAATATATGGATTATACATCTCTTTTGGGATCTGTTGGGTCTGTTCAGTATCTATGATCCTTGTTCAATCTAACAAAGATAGCAAAATTTATTCACTTTGCTTGGAAGAGTAGGCACTGTCCTGGAGCAAAAAAGGAAATACATGTTGGCTGTAGTCCTGTTTAATTAGGGCTGAAATAAACAATATTAATAATGTAGGTAGCCGAGGCTGGTCCTACCAATTAGTTGGGTGAAACCACTAAATTTATATAGCATCATGGAAAAGGAAGAGGTGGCAGGAAGTTGCACCAATTTTACATAGTGGAATATCTAGGCTGGCAACCTAGATATTGTCACACTTAGAAGGATCTTGTGGTTTGGGGGAAAGGCTGCAGTGACTGGAACAGGGTCCGCAAAAATACCTGTAGAATACTGTAACCCATCATTTCTTGCATGGTGCAATTTGTATGAAAGGAATTGCCACACAGGGAATAACATAAGGATTATATCCACAATCACACCGGACCACTTTTCTGCATCACATGACTTTCACTGATATTAGGAAAGAATAAATAAATGGCCACAGATTACCAAATCAGGTGAGATTTTAACATTTATTAAGATCTTGTGTGAGAAGACAGAAATCTTAGTAATCTTGTGACATTTCAATATGTTTTTATTTTTTTTGAAAAGTTTCTGAGAGGTTTCTTGATATCGCTGCGGCTGAGGGAATGCAATGTTACTGTTCCTTAACATTTCTTTGTTCTTGTCCAGTTCTTGCTTAAAATAGAAGGTTAAAAAACTTGCTTGATTTAACCTTGATTCATGGTGGTATCATGGATGCACCATGTAATTTTCTTGGCAACACTGAAAAAGCACTTTGCATAACTATCTTGCAAAATGTTCTTGGATTTTCTAACGTAGCCTGCAGCACTGGGATTTTCTTACAAAGTCTCCTATCCAAATTAATTCATTAATGATGGCTGACAATAATTTGAGATTAGGCAAAGATGGCTGGAACAGTGAAGGTGATAGCAGATCTGTCTATTGTCCATCCATCCATCCATCCATCCTTCCATCCATCCATCCATCCAGTAGCAAGACAAGTTTGCAGGATGAGCATTCTGAATTTACTAATACTTTTACTTGATGTATTTGAGTTTCTTTCTTTGAAATTCCCAATAGTGAAAGAAACGGTTATTAAGTTACTTACCAACCACAGCACTAACAGGAGACAGCACTGCACATTCAGCTGTAGTCAATACAAAGTTAGTTTTCAGGAGAACACCTCCACAGATCCACTTTCCTTCTGAATTTAACAGCAAGACCTTAAAAACAGAGCAGACTAGACTTTCTCTTTTATCTTTATAGGCAGCTTGCCCATTAAGGTCATAAGTAGTAAGGAGGTCATCACGTGACTGACTAATTTTATGATTTTTTTTGTGGCAATTGTGCAAATCATGGTCATTAAGTGAAGCTGCAGTCGTTAAACAAATGCCGTGGCCATAAAGCAAAACCATTATTTGCTGTTTTTTCTGAAAATTGGAAGTAAACATCTGTTTCTGGCAAAACAATTGTAAATTGTCATGACAATGGGACGCTGCAAATGGCTTGCTGAGTACATGAAATACTGTCAAATGACCAAGGGGGAGGGGCTGTCAAAATTCCAGAACCAGTTCATAAGTATCTTTTGGGGATCTGTCATTTGAATGTTCACTAAGTGACCAATTGTAGGTTGAGGGCTACCTGTACATCCACTAGATGGGATATGTTGCTATTTCATTCAAGATTGCTTTATAAGGAAAACTAACTAGTAGCTGTAATCGTTGTCTTTATGAACTGGGTAGTTGGTGAATCAATTAACATAGGAGAAAAGCTGTGCAGGTTATAGCAGCTTTGGCCTTTTACTAAAATTTCTTAGTTGGAAAAGGTGCTACCAAACTCCTGATTTTAAGCCATTTGGGTTATGCTGAATTATGGCCAGGTGAGATTTAGTAAGGAATATGGAGTAGAAAATCCAGATTAGTGTACTAGCAAAAATTTATGCAAATCACAAATGGATAAGAAGGATTACCCAGCTATAATTCTCTTAAAAAATGTTTGCTATCGTTTGAGTAGAATTCCAAAAATAATACAAGAATTTGATGCTCTCTGATGCCATAAAGTTTTAAAACAGTGCACACTATACTTCATCTTAAAAAAAAAGGCCAGAATTAGCTCCCTAAAAGGGAGCTCTGGAATGCTCATTACCATGAAATCTGTGAATTATTTGAATATGTTAACCTTTCCCAGCCTAAGGGAAGAATCCTTTAGAGCTAGATATAAGATTAAATATAACACACATGAAATACGTCCATGTGATTCTGAAGAAAAAGAAATGGTTGAGTACATCCCTCCTCTTTTATTGCGACTACTATAGACAAGTGTGAAAGTACTATATATACCAGTCCTCAATTTCCAAGAAAATTGTACTGTACTAAATTATTATGTCAAGATGAAATAAGGAGAATTGCCACCTATTGATGGGCAGCATTAAAGATATATCAGTTAACTCCTAAACTGATTTTAATTTTGTTTTGTAATTTATATTTTAAATTTTATTTTTCTGATCTACAGTCATGATTTGGATTTGGATTTGACCACCTGTAAGCATTACAAGTCTCCATTTGAGCCCCCAAAGCCAGACCAACTCAGGAGCTCCCCCATCTCTTTGGGTACCTGCCAGGGGAATTCTCTGTCAAGCTTTTCAGCTGCATTGGGTGGACATGAAAGAGGATCTTGTAATTTTCCACAGGCACATTCATCTAGCAATACATTGTAAGAAAAGGAAACAATGTCATTTTTAATAATTAGATTTCAAAAGCAACTATTTTTGTTAAATTTGATTAAAATAAATGTTTTTTAAACAAGAAATTGGGTGTTTGGTTGACGAAAGCAAGCATATTTTAACTATTTTGCTACCATTTGCAATTTGCAGTGCTTTTTTTGTTAAAAAAAAAAAGGTGCCGGAACTCACACAAGTCATGCAACCTGCCTTGTCTACCCTACAAGGTTCCATCCAAAAAAGGTGCTGGAACCCCGTTTTGGGCGTTCTATGACAAAAAAAAGCCCTGGCAATTTGTATAGTGGAATTAGGTTATTTTTTCCCACAAAACTTTGGTATTCAGTCTAGGGGAGATGGCAAACACCTTCTAAACTTTATTACTTTAAAATGTAGAAATAAATAAATTTAAAATAAATATGGAAAGAATGCAGAGAAGAGCAACAAAGGTGATTAGGAGACTGAAAGCTAAAACATATGAAGAATGGTTGCAGGAATTAGATATGTCTAGTAGTTTAATAAAAAGGACTAAGTGTGACATGATAGCAGTGCTCTAATATCTAAGGGGCTGCCACAAAGAAGAGGTGGTCATTCTACAAAGCACCAAAGGCAGGACAAGAAGCAATGAATGGAAACTAATCAAAGAGAGAAGCAACTTAGAACTAAGGAGAACTTTCTTAACAGTGAGAACAATTGAGCAGTGAAATGACTTGCCTCCAGAAGTTGTGGGTGCTCCAGCACTGGAGCTTTTAAGAAGAGATTCGGCAACAATTTGTCTGAAATTTCTGCTTGAGCAAGGGGTTGGACTAGAAGACCTCCAAGGTCCCTTCCAACTTTCTGTTATGTGTGTTGTTGTTTACTGATAGTTGATTTTTCTGTAGAGGTTGTAGAGCAAAGCTGCAGTAGGATCAAAACTGTTCATCATTTCTTATTATTGGAGACCCAACTTCCTCTAAAGGGAGTAGCAATGAATTGTGTTTACACTGCCTGTTATGTTTAGAATGAGCTACATTTTGCACAGATAATCAAGGGGTTATTGTAATATGTAACCTTCTCCCAGTCCTTAATGCAACCTTAGTTACTGACAAATGAACCAGAGATAATTTCAATTATTTTGCTTATTATTTATACACTATAGACTCCTGGGTTACCTTTAAAAAATTATACCTACCTTGTGGAATGCATGATTTACTATCTTCCCCCAATTCATAGCCTTGGGCACATGAACAGCGGTAAAAGTTGAATTCTGGATAGCAGAAATGCTGACACCCTTTGTGGATTTCATGGCGGCACTCGTTTTTAGCTATGGAAAATAAATTGCCACTTTTAGAAGGCAAACATGAAATGGGAAGTAAAAAATAAAATTATTCTGTAAAAAAACAACAAGAACTTTGTTTCTCTAATATTTGTTCTTTTTTCTGGTGGCTATTATTTTTTTCAATTTATCTCTGAAAATGCCATTTGCCAGACTTTATTTCTCTGAGATGTACAGATTCATTGTAGCTTCCATAAGTTGTTGGTAAGTGTTTTTGGCAGTGCTTTTTTTCTAAAAAAAAAAAAAAAAAGGTGCCGGAACTCACACCCGTCATACAACCAGCCTTGCCTATCCTACAAGGTTCCATCCAAAAAAGGTGCTGGAACTCTGTTCTGGGCCTTCTATGAGAAAAAAAGCCCTAGTTTTTGGAATCAAAAGCTGCAGCTGTGTTTTGGAGAATGATGAGTAGCACCCAGATTTAGTCATAGAGAAGATTCATTGAAATCACTGCATAAAGTCCCATTGTTATTTGCCACTCTTCTCGGACTATAGTATGACTAATTTTGGAATGAAAATGCAGAGAGTCAGCTTTAAATTTGGGTAGTAGTTTTGAGAAACTAAGAGTGGCAAAAGTCCCACAATGGACTGAAATGGCTGGATTGTATCTAGTTGTGATCATTCATGGTAAAATAATTTTGTACCTGCAGCCAAAACATCCCACGTTGCTGTCATTTTAAATGTATCGATTAAGCAGAAGTTCAGTTACTTTACAGTATGAATAAAGTACAGACACGGCTGTGTAATTTTCTATGAAGTGTGGCAAGATACAGTGATATATCATTAGATGATGGGCTGTGAGTAATTCTTTTTTAATCATTTTTCCCTTTCAACTTTTACTACCCTCATAAAAATAGATGACCTATTAAAGACTTATTGTACTTTTCATTTAGTAAATCCATGTACACAATGGAAAATCGTATGACTGCTATTGTGTGGTTTGTCTTCAGTGAGACAATATTGGAAGGAAAAGGTCTGTACTGTAATCAAAAAGGAAAAAAGGGAAAAGAGAAGTGGGAGTTCTTCAACCATGGCAGGACATTTGGGAAGAAGAAGAAAAAGTACTATTTATATTATTTTATTTATTAGGTTTTTAATCCCAATTTTATTATTCAAGGCAATGAACATACATAATACCACTTAAGCATTCTTGTCCTTGTTGCCACCAAAACAATGTGACAGCAGGCTTTTTTCTCCTAAAAATATATTTGGGATGGGGGAATCTCCTGAAATGCTGCGGAGGAAGGGGAACTGGGCAGAATCAGTTCCTTATTTAGTTAACCTCCAGCAGGTCCCAGTCCTTCTTCTGCAGTAGAACTCTTCTAGAACCAGACAAATATATCTGCTTGCAAAACAAAAGGATTTAGAGAGAAAAATGTCCATTGTGACCGTATATTGCTTATACATTATTTTATGGCACCAAGTATTGGAAGACAGCAAACTAAATTACTTATAGTACCTTCATTATTGAACTATTACTAATTTCTCATAAGACGTAATAGCACACATTCTGGTTGATTAACAAAAATTGGTTTTACCAAAAGCGCAATTTACTCCTTCAAAGTCATCTGTACAGCCACATGTGTAGCTGCGAATGGTGTCCCTGCATACACCATTGTGAAGGCAAGGGCTGGAAGAACACCTGACACCACCTGGAAAAAAAAACACCTGCATTTAGAGCTTTCTAACAAGGGAGCTTATATTTTGTTTCTCTTTATCTGTAAGATACTAAGCAACTTTTCCAAAATAATTTCCTAGGCTCAATTTAAATTTTTGAAATCATTACTTCTATGCTGAGTGCTGTTCACCACTCAGGCATTCACTAGATGAGAAATAACCTTTCAATCAGCAGGGCCAGTTGTAGTCCCAATACATATCACTGATGGCAACAAAAACCTTTATTTAATTGGCTTCACCCATCATTAGTTCCTTTTCATGTGATCCCTGAATGCCAGTAGCCCCTAAAAGACTGAGGATTCCTGATGAGGCAGCAACACCCCCCCCCAAAATACTCTTATGGGGGGGAAAAGAACCATCAATAAAAGTGCAACGAAGATCAGATCACAGATATTCTCAAAAGAAACCAATGGGTTCGGGTAAAGCTGGATGGAAATCAACCATATCTGAAAAATAGATCAAATTCTGCTTGCATTATTTCTGTTCTTAGTTTTTATACCAGGTATAAGCAACTTTTGTTAAGGGATGGAACATTTTTTGAAACAAAAAATCTTCATCTTCTAATAATTGCAGGGAGCAATGATTTAGGAATGTCACTTGGGGAGTAGAACTGAAAAAAAATCTGTTCTTTTCTACTGTTTTCTGATTGTTTAGAAATGAAATAAATGTAAGCCTGGTAGAAGTTTTTTGCAATTTTGTTTGTTTGTTTAACAAAAGCCTTAACTTATGGTCATCACTCTTTTTGCACTTTACTGGAATAATTAGGTAGTGTGATCTAAAGTAATTATTGACTGCAAAAATGGGCCTGAGACTATCTTTAGCCTGCAGACCACAGTTTGACCCTCTGCTTTATTCAGAGATTGTTTCACCATGCCAACGTGTGGATTACTTCCAAGTGCAACTAGATACATTATTTTTATCATGATTAAATTTTAATAAATTTGTACTTTTAGTCCAGGGGTCCCCAACCTGTGGGCTTTGGCCCAGTGGCCAGCAGCCCATGCCCACTACTGGGACAGGCTGGCCAGTGCGTGCATGTGCACACGCCCCCCCACTTGTGCTAGCACCGCAACCACGGGGTGCGAAAACAAGACACCGCGCCACTGCACTGCGTGAAAATAGGCCAACACCACGCCTCAGGGAACAAAAATGGGATGCTGCCTTGCCTCAGTGCCCGAAAACGGACTGACACCATGCTTTGGGGCGCAGAAACAGGGCACTGCACAAGAATGGGGCAGAGCTAGTGAGTATCATGCAAGTGCTAGCCCCACCCTGTTTACACCACGCTCATGCTTGCAGCCTTGTGCGTGGGCACGCATGCGCACATGCGTAAAATGCTTCCCCCTCCCTTTCCCTCTGGTCTGCCAACCAAGAAAGCTTGGTGACTTCTGTTTTAGTCAGTTCCCTTGTTTTGCCATCAATAAAATCAGCCTGAGTTTCCCTTATGAAGGAAATTCAAGGTAATTAAAAACATGCATAAATAAGATTATTTTGAAATACTTCTCATCTGATTTGAGATTATTCTGCTAATAAGTCTTCTGAAAAAGCTTAGTGTTTCTCCAGCATGATTGGATGTAGAATCCACTGGTGGGTAATCAATGCCTTCCTGCTCAGACAAGACTAAGTCAAAATTAGCCACACCTCCCTCTGGGTGTGTCCTTCCAGTTTTTTGACTTAGTCTTCACTCAGCAGGACGCAAGAATTTAGGCTCCTCAACTATTTTAGCTCAAATTGCCTTTGAATTAGAATTTTTGATTGGATTTTAATTTAAATTAGTTCAAACTCTTGTGGTATTAATTGGATTCAAATTACTACCAAATTGGAGGATTACTTCAGCCTTTGGCTCTAAGAGTCTATCAGGCCTTTTTTTTGGTCTGTTTACAGCCCGATCATAAACGAGGCTTTTGCCTCAGCCAGCCGATCAGCGGGACCGCTGATCGGGAAACCAGCTCGGTAGCGGAGGTGCGCGATCGCTACGAGGCTCGGGATACAGAGATTCTCTCCCCTCAAAGGCTGCCGTTTCGCTTTCCCTTGCTTAGATGCCATGAGGTTCTGGAAGCAGGCTCCATATCGATCGCAGCTAAAGCTGCGCAATGAACTGCAAATTTAGTTTGGAGAAGGGGGGGAGGAATTTAAAGTCTCTGCAACTTTCCTTCTCTGTTTAGCTCACAGAGAGGATTTTTCCTCATTGAGCCGGCAATTGTTAAACTTCCAAGGCACGGCCACCATTTTGACCGTGTGCTTCACTTGTGGTCGCCATTTTGTTTTGTTAATTCAGGCATTGTCGCCATTTTGTTAAGGCCTCGTGTTTTCCAGCAGTTCCCTTTGGGCCTGCGCTTTGCTAACTGGTCTGCTGTGGCAGACCTTCTACAGGGGGAAAGCATTTTCCTTTATATTTAAGGTCTCTGAGTCTAATTGGGCTTACTGTGACTCATCATTGCTTGTTATTGATCATTTCTGATCTGAAGATCAGGTATTAAGTTATTGCCAGTTGGTGTATTGAGCGGGGGAGGAATTTGGGTGTCCACCTGTTCTTTTTAGTTTGTGACGCGGTGTCACAAGCCTAGACAGATAGTCTTAGGGAACTGTCTGGTTGATTTGCCATTGTTGTTGTTCAGAACTGTGGGTTGCATTCCCTCTCTGACAACCATATCTGCGTGCTTGGGCTCCCCCCACAGACGGGTATTTCCTTTGGTATATCCTGATTACAATGGCAGACAATGACTCGCCCCAGGCAACACAAGTGAATGATGTTCCCCCCACACAGACACAAGCAAAACGCAGATCAGCTGATTCGGAAGCGGGGGGGAGAAAAAGGCCAAGACTAAACATTTGGCACCCAGAGAGAATTCTAAAGCAGCTGAGCTAGAGGCCTCGAGGAGACATCAGGCGCTGGAGAGGGAATTCTCCAAAGCTCAAAGGCCATGTCCAGTGAGGCTGAAGTGATTCCCCCCGTTCCACTGGACGCTTCCCCGTTTGGGCCTACATATGCGCCTTCTCATGGTGCCCCTGGGCCATGGTCGCTTCAGGAGGAAACCGGACAGGTTGCTCCCCCCCGCTCATCCTCCCATTCTTCCTCCATGCAACAGAGTCATGAGGACATGCAGGCCTCCACGGTGGCTGGGGCCAGTTTAGAGGATCAACAGCGAGAGTGGTCAGATCAGTTTCATGATTTCATGCAGCAAGCATTTACTCATTTTATGTCTTCTTCTAGGAGTCAAAGACCTCTACTGCCTCCACCCCTTCCATTCATCTCTCCTTCACAAACGGGACATGTTAATGTTCCCGATTCTGGCGTTTCTGAGACCTCTTCACAATTAGGCGAGGAAGGGTCAGTGGACCAAGAGGTAGTCGATTTACCTATGTCTGAGGATGAGGAGGCAGCACCAGAACAGCCACAATCCTCGGGTCTTTTTGACCCTTCCCTTTTCAGGTCTCTACTAATGAAGGCCATTACTACTGTTAAACTTTCTTCGTCACAGGATGATAAACCTTCTACCTCTGCCAATCAGGAGTCTAATCCCCTGTTTGCCGACAAGATTGTGGAGGAGCAACAGATCCCGTATGTATTTCGGGCTACGGTGGAAAAGCAGTGGTCATCTCTGGCCACTTTTCCTCCTCCCAACAGTACTGAAAGGAAATTATTTAATGTTTCTTCCTCTCTCGCCTCTCTCTTGGAGGTTCCATCTGTTGATATGCCACTAACAACCTTATTTTCCACATCTGCTATTCCAGGAGACATGGCAGAGGCTTTGAAGGTGGAGGATAAGAACTTTGAGTTTGCTCTGTGCTGAGTTCACCAGGCTTCGGCATGGGCCATTAAGGCTTCTACCTCAGCTTCCTTTTTTGCAAGAACTTCAATCATGTGGCTCTGAGAACTTCAGGCTCTCATTCCTCCTGACCAGGTTCGCACACATCAAACACTGAGTAAGTTACTGGCAGCATCGGAATACACGGCAGATGCATCACTTCATTCAACCAGGTATTCCGCCAAGTCCATTGCAGCCAATGTTGCCTCTTGAAGGTTACTGTGGCTCAAACAATGGCGGACGGATTTAAAATCCAAGTGGCGTCTGTCGACGGCCAAATACAGTGGCACACATTTATTTGGCCCTATCCTTGAACCGCATGTCATTGAGGGCAAGGACAAGCGTGAGGTCCTGGCACACCCCTCTAAAAGGTCGGATAGATGACCGCAACAGGATTTCCATAAACAGGCCTTCCGTCCCAGTGGTTCCTGGGAATGGAGGCAGCCTTTTCAGCCCAGGCAGTCCTGGGATTGGCCCAGGAGCTCACAATCTTTCTTCCCTAGACAAGATCACCAGCAGGACCGCCAAACCTCGGGAGCCACAGGCCAATACCAGTCGAAGCTTCCCTTTCGGGGCTCAGGGAGCCGCCCCTTCAGGCGGTCTAAGTGATGCCAGGGACGAGTCTCCCATAGGTGGTCGGTTGGGGCTATTCAGCTACATCTGGGAGGCCACTACCACCGACGCTTGGGTCAGGGAGACCATAAAGCATGGTCTCACCTTAGTATTCATATCAAATCCCCCAGACCGTTTCATACGGTGTCCAGTTTCAAGAAATCAGTCAAAGGAAACATTGGTAGCCAAGGCCATTTCACATCTATTAGAAATCAGGGCGATAGAACAGGTACCGAAGGAACAGGAGGGGAAGGGGCTTTACTCCATTCTGTTCATGGTACCCAAAGCATCAGGAGGTTGGAGGGTGATACTAGATCTAAAAGGTCTCAATTGCTTCATAATATACAAAAGGTTCAAGATGCAGTCCCTAAGATCCATTTTGGCCAGCATCAGAAAAGGGGATTTTCTAGCCTCCATAGATCTGACAGAGGCATATTTACACATTCCCATCCTCCCAGAACACCGCAAATTCCTTAGGTTTTGTTACGCGCACTGGCATTACCAGTACAGGGCTCTTCCCTTCGGTCTCTCATCAGCTCCAAGGGTCTTCACGAAGGTCCTGGCCGTATTAGCAGCCTACCGTATCTCAGGATGAGTCCGGTGCACGTACAATGTTATCTGGATGACATTCTGGTCCTGTTCAGCTCTTTCAGGTCAGCTCAGTCAGACCTGGAAGTGACAATCAACACCCTACAAATGTACGGCTTTTCTATACATTTCAAAATGAGTCACACCAACCCCACAAGCCGCCTCCTCCATCTGGGGGCCACAATGGATTCGGATCTTTGCAAGGTCTACCTTTCACAAGAGCGCCGGACAAGTATCCGGAGACTCGTACATCAGGTTCAGAGAGAGAAGTTGGTTCCGCTGGTTCAGCTGTCTCAACTGCTGGGGAAGTTGGTCTCTTGCATGGGGATAGTTCCATGGGTCAGGCTTCATTCCAGACACCTACAATGGTTTCTTCTTCCCTTCCAGAAACGGAACCTCAGTTCATCCACAAAGAAGGTGAGAGTCCCTCATCACACTCTATCCTCTCTCCCATGGTGGGCTTCTTCCACGATGACCAAAGGACCCTCTTCAAGGAGCCCCCCAGGCTCGTTCTGACCACAGACGCCAGTCTGTTCAGTTGGGGCGCACATTTACAGACTCATCTGGCGCAGGGTCAATGGTCTCGGGTAGAGTTAACTCACAACATCAATTGGCTAGAACTCAGGGCCATACACCTGGCACTTCATCAGTTTTCTTCGGTAGTGAGAGGGCAATATATTCTCATTCTGACGGACAACGTAGCCGCAAAGGCTCATGTCAACAAACAGGGAAGGACCCAGTCTTGGTCGCTCATGTTGGAGGCCCTAGCACTGGGTCTGTGGACAGAGTCCAATCTGGGTTCCCTCAAGGCAGAACACATATCAGGGGTGACGAATCAGCAAGCAGACTCCCTAAGCAGGGTCACGGTCGATCACTCGGAGTGGAGCCTGGACCCGGAACTATTCAGGGAGATCTCAATGAGATTCAGTCTTCCTCAACTGGATCTCTTTGCTCATCTGTAAAACTTTCACCTTCCCAGGTTTTTCACCAGGTTTCCTGCACGGGGAGCAGAAGGGACAGATGCCCTCTGATGCAGGTGGCCGTAGGGCCTGCTTTATGCCTTCCCTCCCCTTCCCTTGATTCTGGCCACCATTCGCAAGTTGCTACAGGAAAAGGCAGAGATAGTATTAGTTGCACCACACTGGCCACAGCGTCCGTGGTTTGCCAACCTTGTGGATCTATCGCTCTCGCCACCGTGGAAGATTCCCCTGGACTGAGTAGCTCTCAGCCAGGGGAATCTTCGACATCCGGAACCCCAATGGCTCCAGTTAGCCATTTGGCACTTGAGCGGGAAGGTTTAACCAGACAACACTTTTCATCAGGGGTGATTTCATTGATCCAGGCTTCTAGGTGCCCATCCATCAACAGGATGCCACATGGAGGAGTTTCTCTATGTAGTGCTCCAAACAACATCTCAATCCTCTTTCGGTCACTATTCCTAATATTTTAGATTATCTTTTGGAAGGATTGAATAAGGGATTATCACCCAACACCATCCGCAGACAGGTTGTGGCCTTATCTATGGTTCTGATTTGCGATAACATGTTTCCCCTGGAACAACATCCAGCAGTCAGTGCATTTCTGAAAGGGGCGGTCAATGAAAGACCACCACCTACACATCGTTATCCATCTTGGGACCTACCTAAGGTCTTACAAGCTCTGACTTCCTCTCCGTTTGAACCACTCAGGTCTTGCTCTCTTCAGTTTCTTTCCTTTAAGATAGCATTCTTGATAGCTATTACATCTGCTAGGAGAATTTCTGAATTGGCGGCACTCTCAGTGCGGAGTGATTTATGTACCTTTTTTGAGGATAGGGTAGTCCTTCGTTTGGACCCTATATTTACTCCAAAAGTCAATACTTGGTTCCACAGGTCTCAGGACCTAGTTCTTCCTAATTTTTGTCCCAACCTGTCTCATCGCTTGGAGAGAAATTGGCATAAGTTAGATGTGCGCAGGGCCCTGCGTATTTATATTAAGAGGACCTCAGTTTTCCGTAAATCGGAAGCCTTATTTGTTCAACCTTGGTCTTCCCGCTCCTCCTTTGTAAGGCACTATAAGATTGATCAGTTTGCAGCGTCTGATGCCGCATTTGGTAGGTGGGTTCTGCAGCAGGTAGTGTCTTCTCAGGGGCCACAAGCCTAGACCTTTCCCTCCCGGTGGTGACATGAGCGGCTTTGGTATGTCCCACCGGTGGATTCTATATCCAATCATGCTGGAGAAGGGGCATTGTCTTACCTGAACGCCTTTTCTCAGCATGATGATGTAGAATCCACACCCTCCCTTCAGAGCAGTCTAGGCCAGTGGCAGATTTTTTCTTGGAGCCAGTGCTATCAACTTCATCATGGATGCTTCACCTCATCAAAAACTGGAAGGACACACCCAGAGGGAGGTGTGGCTAATTTTGACTTAGTCTTGTCTGAGCAGGAAGGCATTGATTACCCACCGGTGGATTCTACATCATCATGCTGAGAAAAAGCGTTCAGGTAAGACAACGCCCCTTTTCTAAAGAAAGATTTGATGTATTTTTCTGGAAAAAAATTAAAGCAGATCAAACAAGAAACAAAAATGATGTATTCCTAGGGATAAATTTGTTGTAAAAAAACATAGAAAACTTAGTGCAGGATGAGCAGACCCATTTAATAAGTAACTGGAGAGCATGCTTTATGAAAAAATTAAAAATTTAAAAAAAAATCTTAAAATATCACTATTATTTTTAAAAGAAAAAACTGCGTTATGACATTTCTATGTTTGTTTATTACTGCTGCAAGACTAGCCTGGAACTGTTTGAAAACTCTTTCATATGATTTAAAGCAACAAATCTGGATTAATAATACTGACTAGAATTACTTCCTTCCTTCCTTTGTTCCTCCCTCCCAAAGAAGGCTAAGAATAAAAAAGCAAAATCTGCATTAATAGCAGCATCTTCTTTTGGGTGTCCTTTAGAATAGAAAATTATACCAGCATAGCTGGTGATTTATAAGATAACCTTAGCATTGAAAATTCTTCCGTTACAAAACATTTCTAATTTTTTTCTTAGGAACTTACCAAAATAGACACTCCAAAATTCATCCTAGAAAAAAGAAGTGTAATTGTTTTCTTGTGCAACTGCAGACATGTAAAATAACTGAGTGTAAGTGACATAAGACTGCTGCTCTACACTGCAGTGTAAAGTTTATCAGTCTCTAGCACAGCGGTTCTCAACCTGTGGGTCACGACCCCATTTGGGGTCGAATGACCATTTTACGGGGGTCGCCAAACAACGCAGTCTGCCATTTTTTCCCCTTTTCCTTAGCTGTGCTACGCCATTTCCCCCCCTTTTCCTTAGCTGTGCTACTCCCTCTTATTCTATTGCCTTTTGAAAGCCAATAGAATAGACTCTCTTGAATAGAGTCTAATTCTATTGGCTTTCAAAAGCCAATAGGAATTGTCCAGACTGTCTCCGCCCTGCTGAGCCCGCCAAAAGTCCCAGTCTGCAAACGGTGCTGCAAGTTGTCTGCAGCGAAGGCGAGCTCTCCGGAGGTTTCCACCCCTCCCTGCTGAGAACTACTAAAACTGTAAGTAAAAGAGGGCCAGGGGTTGGAGGTGGGAGGCCGGCGGGCACAGGGAGGGTTTTTGGTGTGCGTGGGGCCCGGCGGGTGTCTTACCTCCCTTGGACTAGGCCAGCTGGTGGCCCAGCCCGTGGTCGCCCTGCACCGTCGCCGCCGCAGCCACCCAGGAGCACCAGAGCACCTGGGCCTGCCTGCCGCTGCCCCAAACAGGCGGCGGCCTACGCCTCAGCCGGCACAGGGGGCAGCACCGCACATGCGTGGGATAGCACTGCGCATGCGCGATGCAGGTTGTCGCGCCGCGCATGGGCGATGCAGGTCGTCATGCCGCACGTGCGTGGTGCAGGTCGGGGTCGCACCGCGCATGCGCGGCGCAGGTCGGGGTCACAGCCTGGAAAAGGTTGAGAACCACTGCTCTAGCATTTGGTCAACATCTTTCAACTTTCTGAGTCCTATTGCTAAGTAGACATAGATGTGATTATGCCATTCCTTTTTTTTTTTTTTTTTTGCAGAGATAGGCTGCAGCAAATCACAAATGTATTATTGCCCCGTACCTTTTCCCTGCTCTGCAGAACACTAACTGTACTGTCTCCTGGCTTTGGGCTGTTCCATACAGCCAACTTAAAGTACTATCCATCACTCCCTGAACTGACAGAAAAAACATCCACACAAAACATGTTGCTTTCATAAGAACAGTACTGGCAAATGGTGCTGCATATTATGGACAGGGATTGATGGATTGCTGCTGGTTTGTTTGCTTCTCTCCCCTTCAATATTTGGTCCAGTTGGATTCAGGCTAGAAACTGGGAGACTATAAATTCTAATCCCGCCTTAGGCAAGAAAGCTGGCTGGGAGGCCTTGGGTCAGTCATGTTCTCTCACCACCTTGAATTATTTATAAAACATAGGAAAATATTTAACTTTTAAATATAAAAGATAAAACCTTGGAGTGGAGAAGGCATGCTTGCATTGACCTAAAGTGGTCAACAGGTGTCAGACTGAGTTACTGTATATAGGACGCAAACCTAACACCCTGGTTAAGGGTCCTGCATTTGTACAGAAATGGTTACAATTCCAGAATAAATTGTCTGCAGATATTATAGCTGTGCCATGCCTCGATTGGAATGCCATCAAGGGGGCTTGTCTGATAAGGGAATTAACTTGTCTGTATGGGAATAGTTGATTTTTGAAAATACATACAGTTTTTTCTGTGTTTTCAAAAGCCTCTCTTGCTTCTTCATATATACACCTTTCCTCAAGGCATTCTCTTTCTAAATCCCCTTGGAAAATTTCCTCAAACAACATAAAAGCAGCACGCCTGGATCTTGTCAGGACTTGATTTGCATCTTCTGTTTTCAGGAACACTTAACAGAAGGACAAGGGAAAAAATCAGATTTTTTTTTTCCTCCCAAAGTACCTAATCCATCCCCATCTCAGCCCAGCCTCTTAAGTATGGAAAGGATCCAAAACAGCCCCATGTCTTTGTGCCCCACAGCTGGAATTGATTGAAAATATCCTTCCTTGGGATTAGATGATTAAAGTTTATCATGAAAGGATGAGAAGGTGCATGGGAGGATTACTTATCTCATGGTTTGCATGTGCAAACATTAATATGGGAGTTCTGAACAAAATTCTCTTTCAACAAAGGCAAAATGAATATGTTTGGTGCTAGATTAAAATGGTAAATTGGATGTGATAACAACAATTTTGGTCTCCACCTATGAGCTATATACATGTAAAAGTGAATGGGGATGGGAAGGCTCTCATTTTTGTTACTAAATATATCTCTAAGTACGAGAAGCTAAGCCCTGTTATTTTTGTTTCAATGCTTCATAATGAAAACAAATCTGCAGGCTTTATTTTTCAAGCATATCTCCCTGGAACCTATAGCAATAGAGGAGATAAGACAGAGAAGAACAAAATATTCAGTTTCCTTCCTTCCTTCTTTCTTTCTGGTAAAAAGAAAAAATGCCACGTAGTTTTGCAACTGAGGCTGCTGTCTCAGCTTACCCTTAACTAGGCAATATGTCTGACAGCACTCAACAGAACAATTTCTATGTATCATGCATAGGATTGCATTCCCACTTTATTATTAAGGGGTAAATGGCATGACTCATTTCTGGATGCCAGTACTAATCTAAAGCGTCCTTCTTCTGATTTATTTTTCCTTCCTGTGCAATAACAAACATTATTTAGGGATTAACTCTTAAAGATATAGAATAGTAAGAAGTTAGTATATACTTTCCTTGTGCTCTTGTTTCTTTTTTGAAAAGTAACAGTTAATACTAAATGAGTAAAACTTCCTACCTGTTAGGTCTACGGAGTGAGTAATAAATGCAAATAAGAAAAAGCATATTATCCATTTGCGAATTCCCATTTTGGTTCCCTAGGCGTAGTTTGCTGAATTTTGTGTGCCTAACTGTGGCTCTTTGATGAAGACACAGAATGAGCAAAGTTTAAAGTGCAACTTTGGAAGCTGATTTCAAAAAAAGAGGTAGCGCAAAGACAATGCAGAGTGTCAACAACTAGAGATTTTGCTTAAAAGAAAAAGAAACCTGTGACATTTATATTACGTTTTATCTGATGAACTAATATGTGTTTTCAAACTACACATGTGAATAAATGTCCTTCTGACTTTGCTCTTCAATATACTGTATTGTAAGCCTCAACAGACAGGCAGAAGATGCAGCTCAGAACAGCTGCTCAGAGTCTTATCCATATGGAGGGATAAGCTACTAGGGATATTTTGCTAAGCGTTAAGCACAGAGACAAACGTCATCGATGGCAAAGTCCTAAGATTCACAGGCAGAGTGTTCTCCACATTGCTCTTAGCTAGGCAAGCAGGTAACACGATGCTTATGACCACTGTTGAATGGTGGCGTATTTAAAACAATTCTTATCCTAATGTCCTTCACAGGGATTAATTGTACTTGTATTTATGACAAAGGCGAAAATTTTAAACTCCTAAAATGAAAGATGGTATTTAGGTATAATAAACACGTAATTCAGGTCCCAATGGTACTTCTAGTTTCCAGTTTCCTCTTAAATGTCTCTTGTTCGCTACCCTTCGCTGTTTCTCTTTGGAGATCTTTGCAAAGAGTTTAACTGGAATGTTTGCTGTGACCTTACAGTGTCACTTGTCTTGCAATCCTACATAAATCTGTGAATAGGTATTATCATGTCTTTTGACAGTAAGCAAACATGCAGCTTTTTGTCCAGGTCTTCAAGAAAATCAGCACATGTGGACTGTGCACTGTTTGTTTTGTAGGGCTATAAACAGAATTTCTAACAAACCATTTGTCTGTGATGGTCAGAGATTCATAAAAAAAGGGTCAAGACATTGATCTACAAGATCACTAAATACTCTAAATGATTCTTCTAACTAAAACCTTCTACTCATAGATGAATCACTCTAACTATTCCCTCGTTTTCTTACCTTCTTTTACCTGTTTAAACTGTAAATTACTGCTTGAGAAATGGGGCACTGTTTCCCCAAAGGAACTGTTTCTCTTAGTCTAATTACTTCACAAGGGCAATGCTGATCCTAACCTTCATAGCACAGTAGCAGCCACATTCCAGTTAAACTCTTTACAAAGATCTCCAAAGTGAAACAGCAAAGGGTAGTGAACAAGACACATTTAAGAAGAAACTGGAAACCAGAAGTGCCATGGGACCTGGCTAGGTTGTTGCCAGGCTCATGAAATTTGGTCATAAATGCATGCACTAGTTAGAAAATATTTTTATTACTGTTATATTTGTGAATGGTTGCTAACCCAGATAGTTGCTAAAAAGCTTATTTAATTCTTGGGATAACCACACAGTGGTTGTAAAACCAGAAGTATGTGCAATCTATAAGTAAGCACACAAATCAAATTGGGTCAAATGTCTAAGTCATTTTAAGGATCTAGGTTTTCAGAGATGGTCTGGTACTGAGCACTTAAGGTTCTACAGCTTGGCAGTTTCATGTCACTATTTTATTACCAGAGGTTTCGGTGAAGTGTTATCAGTATATGATTGGTATTTAGTTCTATTTTTTTCCAAACATCTGAACAAGTCAAGCTGCGCATGGTCTGAATCAGTTCTTGACTCCATGCTAGGAAAGGGGAGGCGAATAAATTCAAGTTGAGTCCTTAAGAGGATGGAGACTTTCTGTGTGTTGGTTGACTTGTTCTAAGTGGCATTGCAGAAAATGTACTTAGGAGTTCCTTTAGGGTCAGCTTTGTCATTGAAGACTCAAGTTAGTGGGACCATCTCTTCCCAATTGCATCTACTCATCCCATCCACTCTAACAGAAAAGGCATGTTGTGGGTCCCATCCACAAAGAAATGTTCCCTGACAGGACCCAGGAGAGGAGCCTTTTCAGTGCAGCACCCGCCCTTTGGAACATCATCCCCTAGAGGTCAGACTTATCCCACCCTTGCTGGCCTTTCAGAAGAGCTTGAAAACATGGTTTTGCCATCTAGCTTGGGGATTTGATCACAAGATGTGAAGCCTGCAAAGTGGTTACATTGTTAGTGAATTAACTGCATTTTCCCACTGGTTATGTTTTTATAGTTTTTGCTATTTTAATTTTTGTTTTGCTTATGGGGTTTTTTTGGTATTGTTTTTGTTTGTTCGTAATCTGTCCAAAGTCACATATGCAAGATGGGTGGTTCTATAAAATGAACAAACAAAGAAATGAAACAAGTGTCCTCTTTGGCTGTACATATCCTTCAAAGGGAGGGCTTCTTATTATGCAGAGCACGCATGAGGCACTTTCTTTGAATCACTGAAAGAGCTAGAGTACCTCTTTTTCCAAGGTCATAAAGCTGCTATCGCACTGTTCCTGCCTGCTCCTATATACACAGCTGTTTTGCTGGGCAGCCTTTAATAACCAAGTCAAGTTCAAGGTTTTGTTTTCACATTTGAAATATAAACAGTTTGGAATAGGATATTGACAGACCATCTTCACCGTTGCAGAGAAAGTCAGTCACTAAGATGAGCACATTGGGCTGTGCATGCCACAAATTGGTGTATGAAGATAATTTTGACTTTCCTTATATTAATCAATATAATCTATGGTAATTATTTCCTATTCACTTTTCTTCATCAAGTATAAGCTGAAAAATACATAAAGTAACATTTTTTTTTAAAAAAAATCTGACATTCAATGTGTGTTAATGATTGCCAAATTAATCTTTGAACTGTTTGGTGCCTTGGAAGCAAAAGCAGCCATTTATGTCTAATTCAAATATTTGCACTCAGACTTTTAGAATGAAATCCTCCTAGGAGAGTTCCATATAGCCTAAATAATCAGTATAGTTAAATAAATAGTTATAGCTAAAACCTCCCCAAGTTCTGGTTAGAAAAAAGCAATTTCAATAGAGTAAGTGCTCAATATCTTTTCATGTTAGTTTTTAATTTAGTATTAAGATAGGGTTATAGTGTTATAGAGATAAGAGATGGCTACATGACAACATCAGTAAGAGAATGTGATCCTAGTTAGGAATGAAAACAAGTTAGAACATGATCAGAGAAACATTTTGTGTGATGCCAAAAATGTGTTGAAAAAGGGAATAGTTTTATTAGCCTGTTGGAAATATGCATGAAAAATCATTTTGAGTCAGCGGTGCCATGACCTATGTCATATAATTCTTCCCTTCCAAGAACTGTACAGATGTTCGGTGGCAAGATTTGTCCCAAGCTGACAGCATAATTTTGCTGATAACAACATTGGAAGAATGTTGGACTTTGCTACTGACTCATAAGATAGAAAGTCAACAAGTGAATTTGGTGTTCAGGAGATTATAGTTGAAAGAAAAACAATCCATCCCTTTTGCAAGAAGGAGAGACCTTGTCTAATATGCCTTGGACATGCAGATGAAGATTGATTTTCTTGTGTCCTTTCATCTTGCACCATGATTTCATTATTAAAGCCCAGAGAAGAAAGTTTAGAAGAGCTCTGAGCTCTGCAAATACTTGCATGAAATTTTGTTGTAAATTTACCCAAGACATCTAAAAAGAAATAAACTTATTTTGCTGTCCTACACTTAAATATGAATATCTTTTGCTGAGACAGATGGCTTGCTGTAATATGCATTTTCATTTTGTTTTTAAAAGATTAAAGCTGAAAGTGGAGCAATAACATTTACTTCTCTGATTTTTCCATACCACAACCACCTGTCAGGTAACTTGAACTGAAAATAATGACCCTGAAAATCATCTAATGAACTTCCATGATAGGGATAACCCTGGATACAAGTCTCTATGGTTCTTGGTCTAACTGCTACACTTGTAGCTTCAAAAGAGAATACTGTATTTCATTTACTGGAAATGTAAGGGAACATTATTTTTTTGAGTTTGTGATTAAGGTAAACACAGACCGCAATTTTCTTGTTATTCAAGAGTTTGGATTCCAGTCAATATTTATGTGCCTGTAAGCTGTAATATACGGCTTGAATTTTTCAAGCTTGGGTTAGTGTGCTAGTAAACCTGGAAAGCATGTTAATCCTGCTACATTTATGTTGTATCTGCATGAAGCCTGTTTATGTAATGGAGTCATCTCCTCCTCCTCTTGTCCCGACATAACTCTCCACCATGATGTCAATATTCTGCACCATCATTAAAATCATAAATCACTGTGCCATTTAGCAGCTCAAGTCATTTTACAATAGAAAGTTGGCAAAGATTATGAATGAATGTAGAAACAGAGTTGACCCAGGATTAACATTTTGAAGAATTCATTGTAAAAACATCTGTTTCATAGAGAGGTCTGTAAATTTTTGTGATATTTTCTATACTACTTAACATAACTAAACTTGAGAAAAGAAACTTCTAATTGCAGCTCTAATTACAAGAACTACGTAGGTATTTAATAGTATCTTAGATCTTCATATGCTGAAATCAGTTGGAGTAGATCAATTTCTGGGTCATATTAAATCAGTGGTTCTCAACATTTCTAATGCCGCGACCCCTTAATACAGTTCCACATGTTGTGGTGACCCCCAACCATAAAATTATTTTCGTAGCTACTTCATAACTGTAATTTTGCTACTGTTTGGAATCGCAATGTAAATATCTGATATGCAGGGTGTATTATCATTGTTACAAATTGAACATAATTTTAAAGCATAGTGATGAATTACAAAAACAATATAGCAGTGCTCACTGGAGAAGCTTACTCTTCCTTGCGCAAAAATGTTGGGAGGGAGGGAAGGGGAAGGAAGGAAGATTGAAGAGGAAAGGAAGGAGATGGAGAAGGAAGGAGATTGAAGGGGAAAGGAAGGAAGGAAAGAAGGAGAAAGATTGAAGTGGAAGTGATGGAGATGGAAGGAAGGAAGGAAGGAAGGAAGGAAGGAAGGAAGGAAGGAAGGAAGGAAGGAAGGAAGATTGAAGGGGAAAGGAAGGAGATGGAGAAGGAAGGAGATTGAAGGGGAAAGGAAGGAAGGAAGGAGAAAGAGATTGAAGGGGAAGGGATGGAGATTGAGATGGAAGGAAGGAAGATTGAAGGGGAAAGGAAGGAGATGGAGAAGGAAGGAGATTGAAGGGGAAAGGAAGGAGATGGAGAAGGAAGGAGATTGAAGGGGAAAGGAAGGAAGGAAGGAAGGAAGGAAGGAAGGAAGGAAGGAAGAAAGATTGAATGGGAAAGGAAAGAGATGGAGAAGGAAGGAGATTGAAGGGGGAAGGAAGGAAGGAAGGAAGGAAGGAAGGAAGGAAGGAAGGAAGGAAGGAGAGAGATCGAAGGGGAAGGGATGGAGATGGAAGGAAGGAAGGAAGGAAGGAAGGAAGGAAGGATTCTTTTCCAGATAGTGATGAACTGCAACTTCCAGCATTCCCCACTCTCCCACAGTGCTTTTTAGGGCTGCTGGGGGCAGAGCATGGCCGGGCAACCAGGAGGCGAGGGAATCGGCTTGGCGTCCCAGCTCAGCTCAGCCAGCAGCAGCAGCAGCAGCAGCGCGTTGTCCGAGCAGGGCGGGAAGAGAGGGGGTGGTGGTGGCAAGTCATGAAAGCAGCGTCCACACGTTCAGGGTGCAAATGCCTTGGACGGTTTGGCTCCCCCACCCTTTTATTTACTGATCTGCCACAAGCTCATGCAAACAAGCCCCGAGGAGTTCTGAACGAGCGGTCGTTTGAAAAAAAGCTTTCAGCAACGAGGCAGAAAGGGGAACTCGCTCATGGCTTTTTTTCCATTTCTCGGCGACTGGGAAGGCAGCGGCCAGAGACACCGCTGCAAAAAGGGAGGCAGAGAGAGGGGTGAGGGGGAAAACCTCACTCAACTTTTGCCCTTATCAGACCTGGTTCCCTTCTGGTCGACCCCCTCCCACCCACCCACCCCTTTCACCTCCCACTTTGGAGAAGGAAGGAGAGGAAGGAGAGATTGAAGGGAAGGAGATGTATGTATGTATGGATGGATGGATGGATGGAAGGAAGGATTTTTTTCCCAAATGGTGATGAACTGCAACTCCCAGCATTCCCCACTCTTCCACAATGCTTTTTACAGCTGCTGGGGATGGTAGTCTGGAGCCCCTCATCCTCATCCCAGCACCTCTTGCCCTCTCCCAGCCGCCTCCCCGGGACCTGCCCGCCCGTCCAGCCTCCTGAGCGCCATCGTAGCGGCGGGATCGTGGAAGCCTCTTTCCACGCTGCACAGCCCTTCACCGCCAAACCCTTCCCCGACTTGTCACACACAAGGGGAGCGGCCGGAGTGCCAGCTCCTGCTCGGAAGGTGCTGCTTCTCCCCTCCCGGCCTCTCCGACTGGCCTCCGACACACATGCGGGCATCGCCCTCTTCCCCGCCACCTGGCCGCTTCCGAGGCCCAGAGCCCGGCAAGTCGGGAAGGAGTCGCTCTTGCCCGCCAGCCCCAGGGCCACGCCGGGTGCCAAAGGGCCAAGGCGGCCTCCGATGGTGAGGAAGGTGGGCCAGGCAGTGCAAGGGGAAGCTCCGGCGCGGCGTGGAGGCAGCGGCCAAGACCTGGCTCGTCTCGGACCGGCCACCCACGTGGCTGAGTTGGCCTGGGGCGGCGTCGGGGTGCGTTTCAAGCCCCAGGGCTTGCCATGAGCTGGGAGATGGGGAGGACGCAGCCAGCAACCGGCCAACATCCGCATGGCCCCCAGGAGCACAGCCCGACTCCCGACAGTCAACTGGGAGTTGGGTTGGAGTCCAGACATCGGTGGGGAACCAGCGGGGCTGCTACACACAGCCAGGCTCCCGACAGCCAGCTGAGAGTCGGCCCCACGCGCACAAGCTGCCTTCCCAGCACCCGCTGCTGCCCCGCTAGCCTTACCTTGGCCACCGCCTATTTGGGGTGGCGGCAGGCAGGCCCAGGCGCTCCTGGGCGGCCATGGCAAGCAGCAGCGACGGTGCAGGCCAACCACTGGCTGGGCCATCAGCTGGCCCAGCCCAAGGGAAGTAAGCCACCCGCCAGGCCCCATGCACGCAAGCTGCCCTCCCAGCGCCCGCTGCTGCTCCACTAGCCTTACCTTGGCCACCGCCCATTCGGGGCGGCGGCAGGCAGGCCCAGGTGCTCCTGGGCGGCCATGGCAAGCAGCAGCGATGGTGCAGGCCGACCACCGGCTGGGCCACCAGCTGGCCCAGCCCAAGGGAGGTAAGACACCCGCCAGGCCCCATGCGCACCAGCAACCCTCCCTGCACCCGCCGGCCTCCCACCTCCCACCCCTGGTCCTCTTTTACTTACATTTAGTAGTTGCTCAGCAGGGAGGGGTGGAAACTTCAAGAAAGCTCGCCTTCGCTGCAGACAACTTGCAGCACCGTTTGCAGACTGGACTTTTGGCGGGCTCAGCAGGGAGGAGACAGCCTGGACAATTCCTATTGGCTTTTGAAAGCCAATAGAATTAGACTCTATTCAAGAGAGTCTATTCTATTGGCTTTCAAAAGCCAATAGAATAAGAGGGAGTAGCACAGCTAAGGAAAAGGAAAAAAATGGCAGACTGCATTCTTTGGTGACCCCCATGCAATGGTCGTTCGACCCCAAAAGGGGTCGCGACCCACAGGTTGAGAACGGCTATATTAAATCAACAGTTTGCACAACTCTGGTTGCTGTATTGATTCCTTCTATTCTTGAACTGTCTAAACTTTGTCAGCTTTCTTGTACTAAAGATTAGTTTAGTTGATGTGTGTTTCACATTTAAGTCTTTCATCTCTGTTTCAACTGGGACATTGTTGTTGGAATAAAAATATTACTGTACTCAAAATGAAGAATTTGAGATGCACATTAAGCATCTCTTAAAAAAAACCCCTCCACTTTGTATTTATGAACAATGGGCACATTTAGACACTGTATGATAAAATATCCTAATTATGTACCAGAAGTATGGGATAGAGGAGAGTTGATATAGGCCCTGATTCTTTTTAATTTTGCTTAGATTTGAGTTCATGATGTATTTAGTAAGAATGGTCTTCCATATTTTTTAATACAGTTGGATCTTTTGGAAATATTTGTAATAAATATGAGAGTGGTTGCAAAGCTGAGCATTTTATTTTATGGCATATAAATAAAAGAATCATTCTTCTGGTTCTTTTCAACTGAGCCCCATATTTCATTTATCTGTACATGCTACTTTAGCATTCCATTCTCATTCCCATTGTTTTGTCTCTATTGGTTTGCCTCTTTTGAAATAATAGACAATATAAGAGTTGCCTAATATTGTCTTCCTCTAACAGGGCTCTCCCAAAAAATATTTTGGTTTAATTATTAGATATTTGAGAACTCTGTGTTCATTCCTCTATCAGCTAATATGTTTCTATGATTCAAAATTTAACACTTTTATGCTTACTGAGCTTTTAAATATTCTTCCTCTCTTGCCTTACAATTTAGGAGCGTTAATTTTTGTAGCTGCCAGTCATTGACAAGGCATTTCATTTTAAACCTTTACTAGGCCTACTGTTGTGCTGCTCCCTTTGCTGCTGAACACAAATATAAAAATGATTACTTATGTTGGAAGCACATAATTGGATTCAATGTACATTATTTTTCTTTGCTGATGTGTCAAAATATTAAGTTAATTGTATTAAATTAAGATTCATGGTATAAAACCAGAAGATAATGCACTGAAGTTTTCACCAAGAGAAAGATAATTTGTAAATGTGAAGCTTACACTCTATTTTAGTTAATCTCCCAAAATCTTCTGATGTCTAGAAAATATACAAGTTCACTTCACAGGCAGATAAAACTTTCAAGCTTTAATTTTATATATATCACAAATCTGAAAAGCCTTTTAACTTTTCAATCAAACATATTTTCATAAAGCCCCCCACAATGCTTGTTATACAATAAAAAAATTAAAAAGCATATCAAATGTATATCACTTTTATCCTGCTCCTATGACAGACTTAACCCAGTTAGTAATCAACTCAGTCAGACTCTGTCACTGGAAATTCTGATTACACAAAATAACACAAAATGTGAGTCTGTGAGTGGAATTACCATTTGGGAAATACAGACTCTCTGTTCACTTTCTTCAAGAAATTTCTGATATCCCATGAAGTGTTGGATTAGGAGAGCAAGATTTTATGATATCCCTAAAACAGACGTCAAACTCGCGACGTCACGCAACGTCGCGCAATGTATCGAGAAGGTTTTGCCATTGCTGGCAATGGGGTGGGCGTGGCTTCTGGATGACACGTCCGGCCCATGGGCCAGTAGTTTGACACCCCTGCCCTAAACTCTCCTCCATTGAACTCGCAGGCAACAGTACTGAAGGCTTGGCTTGGCCTCTGCTTCTGTTTGGAGTAAATTAAATTGGAAAACAATTCAGCTGACTACCCAGATGGACACTATTCAGATTAACTCAACTGATGGTCTCAAGGGAACTGGAGGTTGTATTACAGAGGGACCATATTGCTGCTGAGCTTCTATTTGAAGGATTATTGTTACCTCTATAAATCTTTTTTAAAAAAGTTTGTAATAGACACACAAGAGATGAGAGCTAAAATGACATAGTCTACTCATTCTGGCACTCTATGTGCCAAAAGAGGCTTGACACCAGAGAAAAAAAGACCTCCATAAATTAGAAAGCTACATGACTTTAATGTTATATTTAAAAATAGAAACACGTCTGAAAAGAAGAGTTCCAAACCAAATGAATATACTGAATGTTCTAACCCAATGCATTATCTCTACATGAAATAAACAATTGAATGAATTTTAGGGCTGAGCAGTGCTTGACTCTGTTCTTGGTAGCTTTTGACGCATTATTCTTTTTATCCAAGGGATGAATTTGGACACTTTTGTGTAAACACCATATTTGCCTTTCTGTGCACATCCTTCCCCCCAGCTGATAATCCCCGTAACAAAGTGGGTATCTCTGTATGCAGTGATGTGGGGGCCCCCACTGTCTCCTTGGCATGCATCTTGAGGCACAGTATGATAGCCTGCACAGAACATATTTTCAGTAATTGGGAAATTGCTGGAAAGCTTGCAGACATGCCTATCCACATAAGGAAGATTAACAACTTTAAGTGTGTTGGAGGTTCGTCCTCTTTCTTGAGTACGCCCAAATCCACTAACAGTGCCTAAATCTTGTTTCATTAGGACTTGGTTGGCAAAATCAGCAGTGGGAAGGCAGGCAGGAATCACATTTTCAGAGAACCGGATAGGAGTCTTCAACTGGATGAGGGCTATATCATAGTCATAGGTGGCCAGAACAAATTTTTGATGCACGTATATTTTATCCACAGCGAGAAGACGTCCAGTTTTTTTTTTTGATATGTCCACTTCCCCTGTGGAAGACAAACTTAGTAAAATTATGGTGTGATACCACATAGCTATCCAGCTTTCTGATAATCACAAAAACATTTTTAGATTGAAAAATAAGTTCTAAAATATATCTATCCAAGAAACATATCTAATCAGAATTATATACCATTGTTATAACTATAAGGCTACTTTTGTCTTATTTTGTCCCTGTGCAATTAATTTATGCCAAAGCAATGCTTGAATGTGTTTCTTACATAGGAAAAGCAATACCAGACCATAGGACAAAAATATAACTAGGCATGGTAAACCTCCATATTTTATTTTAAAAAAATACTATGGAAAAAAAACAGAAGGGGAGAATTGTGTAGAGCATTTCCATTTTTCTTGAGCAAAATACTGAGCCAAAATACATGATTTACAAAGCACAGTTGGCGGTGTCTGTAACAGATTGTGGCAATGCCAAAATGCAAAGCACGTGACATCAAAGCATCACACCAGTGCCATGATAACATAATTATATTGGGACATCTGATGCAAGTATATAAGCTGAAGTATTTCATCATCTATATTGCTTGTCCATTACCCATCTTCACTTCTCCCTTTTTCCCCTTCCTTAGTGAATGCCTGTGACCAAAATATTTGGGTTACACAACATTCTCAGCCAAAACCAAACAAATTGTATTACAGCTTAGTCCAGTATTTTTCAACTTTGGCAGCTTTAAGATGGGTGGAGCATGCTGGCTAGACAATTCTGTTAGTTGAAGTCCACCCATCTTAAAGCCACCAAGGTTGAGGAACATTGGCTTAGAACGTGTAAGAATCCAGTGTTGTGTGACATGAATAGAGTTATCACTGTGAAAACAGCATAAAGGCTACATCCTTAAACATAAAATGTCAAACATGTGGCCATAGTAGAGAGTGAAGAATGTCATTAAATGCCATTGCCATTAATGTTGGTATAGCAAAGAGATTGTACTCTGATTCTGTCTGACTTGAGACATATTAGTAACCAAAATTATCTATGTAATTAAAGCTGCAATTTTAGGCATACTAATTTGGAATTACATCAGAAAACACAGATGCTGTTGGCTTGCATTATAGATATTTTTAAAAATAAAATACCCACCTACAATAACGTTAATGTGCTTGGTTTGGTTAATACAGTGGGCTGCAGTAAGCACATACATGGGACTCAAAATTGTTCCTCCACAAAACCCATCTCCAAGATCATTTATCAGAAGTGCCTAAAAATGGAAGTCATAAAGTTATACGAATAAAGCTGTCAAGAATCATCTTATAGGGGAGATAGGTGGCATAAACATTTAATAAAATAAATAAATAAATAAATAAATTAAACAGTAATTATTCTTGGAATATTGATTTCATAATAGATAGCCAGGAACATCTTCAAGGAGATTCAAAAAAAGGCAGCAGCGGAGACTATAGAATTTAAAATCTCATGCCTTTTTATCTAATATAAAAAATATTTTAAAAATAGGTGGAAATTTCATTGTGCAGTCACAGCCCCCCCCCCACAGTCACTCTCATTAACTTCTCATGAAGAGAATGGTTCTGGCCATGCTAAAAAAATCACTTGGCCTTCAGAACAAGAGGCTTGGACATGTACAGTAAAAGGACATTTATTCCTGGAACTAAATCATATATATTATACTTTTATATTATACTTGTGTGTATAATTTGAAAAGTTTATTTTTTGAAAAGTTTATTTTAAAAAAGTGAAACTAATTATGGTACCAAGTTATAGGATCATAGCCTCATTTGATTACTAAATTTCATGGCTGCTATATTGCTAATAAATGGTTGATTGAGCATCAAGTACAAATCCTAAATATTAACAGAAATGTATTTGAGCAAAATTAAGATATTTTGGATAAATGAACATATATAAACTGGAAAAATAATTGGCAAATCTTCCTTTCATTTTCTTTTTCTTCTTTATTTCTTGTCCTTTCTTGTATCTCTTTTATCAGCTCCTTCTCAAATTATCTCCATACTTTTATGGCCACATCTGCAGCCAGAATTCTTTAGAAAAAAAAATATCTCCCCTTAGCTGACGAAACATTCCCATCAAGTATTTATTACTGTGCAGGTAGGAGAGAGGAAGGACACAACCAACAAGAGAGGTTTAATCCCTCTCCAATAGCGACCCCATTAGGCTTTATTTTTTTAAAAAGTCCATCATTTAAAAACTAAATTGCCATATTGGAGGAGAAAAAGGAACTCTTGGATCAGATGGAAAAGAACCATTGACTTTCAGTTTCGCCTCCACTTTCTGATTTATAAGATAAACTATAGTGATTGGCAGATCATGCAAGTCCTTAAGACAGTGGTCCCCAACCTTTTTAGCACCAGGGACCAGTTGGATGGAGGATAGTTTTTCCAGGATGAGGTGTTGGTGGATGCTTTCATATGCAACCTGGATCCTGCGCATGTGCTGATGAAGTTTTGCTTGCTCACCTCCAGCTGTGCAGCCCGGTTCCTAACAGGCTGGGGTTGGGGACCGCTGCCTTAAGAGTTAGATTTTTTTTACTCTACTTGAAGCAGGGTGAGGTATTTACATTACAGGTAGTCCTCAACTTACAACATTTCATTTAGTGACCATTCAAAGTTACAACAGCGCTGAAAGTAACTTATGACCATTTTTCACATGACCATTGAAGCATCCCCATATCACGTGATCAAAATTCAGATGCTTGGCAACTAGTTCATATTCATGACAGTTGCAGTGTCCCGGAATCATGCGATCACCTTTTGCAACGTTCTGATCAGCAAAGTCAATGGGGAAGCCAGATTCACTTAACAACAGTTTGACTAATTTAACAACTACAGTGATTCACTTAACAACTGTGGCAAGGAAAGTCGTAAAAAGGGACAAACTCACTTAACAAATGTTTCACTTAACAACAGAAATGGGCTCAATTGTGGTCGTAAGTCGAGGACTACCTCTATATCACAACATTGATTCTTAAATATATGTAGGCCTGTATACTTAAATGCACACGCAACTATGACTTTTTCCATATGAAAATGAAGGGTTCTGTAACTGGAACAAAAAGAAATTGTTTAGCCTAACTATTCTGTAATCAGCGTTTGCAGTCAGGGAAAAATTTCTGAACGCAACATTAACACTGGTTCAGATTGTGTTCCCACCCAGGACTTATTTTTTTTTATCGAAAATAAAGTGCTGTATCTTTAAGAAGCTTCTGCTTGAGTTTTCATGATTGGATTTTTTTTATGATTTCTCAAGTTTTGCCAAGGACCAGTGACTTTACAAAAGAATTGGAAATTAAAAGTAATGTATGTTTCATTGTTTCAACAAATTTGGGATGTAAATCAGTCAGTATTATGACATACACATTCTGAACTCATTTACCTGCCATGGACATTCACCCGGTTTGCAGTCAGTTCCATTAACGACTCTCATTCCACGGTCCGAATCATCAGCCTTATCAAGCCAGGTTTCATTCTTGGACTGCACAGTAGGAACCGTGCTAGAGAAGTCTGTAGGAGATTCAACATAATTATCTTCGTCAATCACATCGTAGGCCTCAGAGAAGTCTGTTTGATCAGGCAGGCTTGCTTCCCTCTTGTCCCTGGCTTTTTTAATTCTACCACATGAAAAGTCACCTGAAAAATCATAATGAGAATTTCAAATTAAATGATGTCGCTGCAATAGGACATGAGGTCAAGAAACAAGAATACAAAAAAGGACACCTTTACATTTAAATAATCTCACGCATTCTAAGTGAAAAAACTATTAACAAATTAGATACTGCCATCTCTATTCTTTTAATAAAGGATAATTGTTGCTGAAAACTACATTTTGGAATGCTGATTAATTAATAATAATAGAATAATAATAATTCCTATTAAAGTAATATTTAGATAGCCTTAGTTGTCAATGGCAGAGATAAATTGTGTCAGTAAAATTACACCGGAGTCAGATTTGAAAGTCTATCAGGATGCAGAAAAAAGAGGTAGATAGAGCTCTGTTACTTTCTTGCCATATAAAATACTGCCTTAAATAATATATTATATAATACAACCAAAGTCAAACTAAGTTTTTTTAATGTTCTGACTTTTAAATTACAACAGCCCAATAGGAATAACACATCAGTCTTTTGACTAACCCTGATATGAAAAAAAATACAATGTTATAATTTTTTAACTGAACAAACACAGTCATACCTCCAGCAACACAAGATTGCCCATCATCTCCCAAAATGTAACCTTCAGCACATGAACATTGAATATCATTCTGATCAAGTTTGCAGAAGTGCCAACAGTCACCATTGTCCAATCTGCAGGACTTATGTATGACTATGTAAAAAAATAAACACACAAAGCATTAGTAGATAAAAAACATATTCTTTGTATAAAGATAACATTTTGACAGTCATAGCCAATTTTCTTGGCACAGCAATCCTATGTTGCTTGCTTATAAAATTGGTTGCAGAAGCAGAAGTGATGCTGGTAGGAACCTGACCTCATCTCTCTTCTCTGGAGATGGACCATTATTGATGGGAAAAACTGAAGAAAACTATAAGCCTCATTTATTTGTCCACAAAATAAAGGAAATCTATCAGCTAAACCTGAGGTTCTATTTGGGGGGGGAAGGGGGAGTTAGTTGTACATGGCTCCATCTTCATATTGGGACGTGAGTGCTCTCAGTAAGGTTCAGCCCATTTTGAGTAAATGTCCTTTAAACTAGAAAATGTGAGTTAGGGTAACAAAGTACCAAATTTTAGGTATTAATGCAAAAAAAACACCCCACCTATTTCAGTTACATATTAATTAAATATGGACTAACGATGACTGATCAGAAAAGGAATCTTGAAATACAATGACCAAACAGTTTTAAAAGAGAAGTAGACAAATTAAAGCTACTGCTCTTTTTCACAGTATACCAGCTGTATATCAATAAGAGGATGCTAGCTACAAGACATAGTTGTCTTTGACCTGATCCACCCAGGTGCTTTTTATATTCTAATATCTCTGAACTAATTGTCCATATACTTAGGAACATCCTTTTCCATTACTTCTACCAAGAATATTGTTAAGGAGCTACTGAATATTCAAGACACCAGTTCACCTACAAAAGCCATTAACTTCCCATAAACTAAGTCTGGGCCACATATGTTTTTCTTGGATAGCAGTTAAACCCTTGGAAAATTGTGTTAATTTTATTTCATTTTATTGCTATGGCCTCTATGATGCTTCGATTTCACTGAAGTCTCTGAAGACTTAGGAAAAAACTTAGGAAAAAAAATCTCACACATTTTCAAATCTTGGCAAGGAGAGGGGGAGGGGGAGGAAGAAGAAGTGTGAGACTCTGATAAAAGATAATATTTGTAGCTCAGGATTGAAATGAGGGGTTCCTGGAACTCTCTGAGCTTGGCTGTTTTGATGTTTCATTACACAGTGAAACTGATGATGTTACGTAGTATGAGTGATGAAATGTCAAAACAAGCAAGCCAGAGAGCACCAAGGACCCCATATGACTCTGTTCTTGCCCTTAGGTCTTTTGACTAGCTCCAGCTCAACTTACGATATTCACAGTTTTTTCCTTGATAGCCAGCCAAGCATGTACAGGTATAGCTACCAATGCTGTCTTTGCATGTCCCACCGTAATGACAGGGGTTTGACAAACACTGATCCCCATCTAGCATGAAAAAAAAGAAGTTAAAATCCAAAATATAGAAATACTGTATTTATATGTTCAGAACAAAAATCCAAATTACTGTTACATTGTTTCCTACAAAAGAAGTTCAAATGCAGTACCAAGAATGGAATTTTTAAGATGGCTATAATGAATAATACTTATACGGAGCATCGGATCAATCAACTTTACCAAATGAACACACTGCACAGAGGAAAAGGTTACCTGCAAATTACCAGGAAAGCTTTCTCACAAGGTATATAGCAAATCCAAGCCAGTTTAACATATGGAATTATATTACTTCAGTCCTCTATAGGAAAAGAAAACCTGGTTCTGTGGACAGATGGATGCAGTTTGACCAAATCATATAGTTTACTTTATCAGAATACATAAACTAGCCTTAGAATATAATAGAACATATTCCCCAAAAATAATTATTGATCATTGAAATTATTAGAAGTTCTCCCCAGATGACTTGATTTGAATAGGATATTAATAACCACATATATTATGGATATGTATCGTCTTTGAAATGCCCAGTATATGGATAGTAATAAATACCTAATAACCTTAGAATAACTATAACTGGCCTTTTCCTAAGCTTTGAAGGGCTTAAGAATCTGAATTATTGAAAAATGGGGATCAACCAGTCAGTTTTAATCTATCCTAGATATACAGTACAATACTCTTAATTTTAATCAAAAGTAATATATTTATTTCATCAAATACACTGAACATATTTAACCATTATTTAGGAAAAATGCTTGGAGAAGCAGATGATCTCTTACCTACATAAATATTCCAGAAGTTCTCCTGATTAGAAAAAAAATACATACATATGCACATTAGAGTTTAGCAGTGTTAAATAAAATTTACAAAGCTAGGGAATGAAACAAAAATAATTTAAGAACAATCTCATGTAACATTTCAGTGAGCAGCAATTAAGTACTAATGCTAATATATTACAATATATTATTTCTATACTATATTTTAAAAACTCTGTTATCTTTTTCTATTTTGTTGGTGCAAATATGAACAGTCCTTTAATGAAAAGAATGATCAAAAATTTACACATCTTGATCTATTTATGAGCTTGTTGCCTTTTAAGTTATGGGTTAAACTGTGGTTGTTTAGACAAACATTCCAATATTTTGAGGAGTTGGATTATTAGTGAATTTTATTTTTATTTTATTTTTTGCAGGATTTTAAGCATGGTTAATCACCTGATTAATATAAAATCTAAGAAGCGGATGAGAAATGTAACAGGATAATAAATTAATACAAATCTAGCAAAAGCAAGTATGGGAAAAAGCCTACAACATTCTGATATTAAGTGGTGGCAATATGGAATAGCTTATATAACACCACTACCACTGTAGTACAAAGGCAATTCGGAAATAAACCTCGGTTTGACCATGTACGAGAAATAGGCGGGGATAGCGATGCCCATCCTATGGCACCGTGCACAGTAGTTCAGTAGGTAATGAGAGTGGAAGGAGAAGATTATGTGGCAGTTGACTCATCTGTTAGATCAATTCAAAATGAACCCTGTCGTAGAAAATCCTGCCAAATGTGAAGTGCGTGCAGTAATACGATTCCTTTGTGCGAAAAAACTTTTGGCAGCTGCGATTCATCACAAACTGTGTAATGTTTACAGTGTCGTATGTCAATGGTGTCACATGTTTAACGATGAATGAACTGATGTGCACGATGAGGCAAGACGTGGCCATCCATAACAAGCGTCGGGGCATATGGACCTTCAGTGTGATGTTGGTTCACAATAATGCTTGCCCGTATACCGCTAGATGCACCCAAGAACTTTTGAAGCAGTTCCATTGGGATGTTTTTGATCACACCCCCTATAGCCCAGATTTGGTGCCAAGCGACTACCACCTCTTCAGGAACATGAAACAGTGGCTTGCGTTGCACTGCTTCGATGATGACAATGTGCTTCACAATGCTGTTAAAGGGTGGCTTCATTCCCAGATGGGAGATTTTTTCTTGCAGAAGGAATTTCAAACCTTGTAACATATTATGATAAGTGCCTCAATTTGAATGGCGATTATGTCAAAAAGTAATGTAATGTTGTATTTTCTAATGTGTATAAAAAAAGTTCTGTATCTGTGCATGTCTGTCATTGATAATGAAACGGAGGTTTATTTCCAAATTGCCCTCGTACAAACGTATAAATTCTTACAAAAATAGGAATATCTGTTGATTTGGTTTCTCTGAGTTTTTCATTTCTGCAAATTTGTCAAGTCTGGTTTCTCAAGAATTGATCCAATATTTCCCCCCCAAAAAATTATAAAATTATAGGGCCAACTCTTCATCAATTCTCTTTTTCCACTTTTTACAACTGACCTTACCAAATATAGCACAGAACTCCTTTCAAAAGTTCAGCTTATCAAGATAATTTTTTAAAATGTCTGAAATAAAACATGAATGTGTTTTGGTGCACAACCTTTTAAATATACGCAGTGCTTTTTTTGTCATAGAACGCACTGGAATGAAGTTCCGGCACCTTTTTTTGACGGATTTTCCAAGTTTTCAAAATAACTTTTGAAAATTTGATGTTTGGTCCACATGGATTTGAATTGCCCTGTCGAGCGTGGCAGGTTGGCGGCAAAATCATTAAAATGGTGTATGTGGGCTACTTGAGTGTTGAGTCCGATGCATGCGTACTTCATCCGCACTGGTTGTGATGGTGCTGCTCAGCTTGTGGCACTGCTCGGCTTGTGATTGGTCATGTGGTTGCATGCTGAGTGCTTACTGTGGGCAGCGACCATTATGTTTTGTTACTGACATGTGTGGGTGTGTGTACAGTGATTGACTATGTGTGAAAGGTAAATAATTTCTTATTTTAAAAAATCGTTGGTGAATTGAACATCTTTTTTTAATTTTTAGTGTAAAATTTATAATGAACATTTGCCTTAAATACAATAAATTAAATTTATGTTAAGAACTGAATATGTAATTTTTTAAATGCAAGATTAACCAGATGTGAGTTCCGGCACCTTTTTTCTTACAAAAAAAGCACTGCATATATGTATTTGTAGCTCAGATTAATATTCTACTGTCTGAAAATCCTTTAGTAAATATCCTAAGGGTGCTACCATACATTTACAAAATGTATTATAAAACTTTATATTTCCCTGCTTCCCATAATAACCTTCCCCAAATAGATGTGATAACTGGCACTGATAACAATGCTGGTGATGAAATGAATTGTAGTCCAGTGCATTGGAAAAATTACTTCACAATATGCCTCTTGGTTATATCATAGCTGCTTGAAAATTTAAAACTATTTAAAACTTAAAGCCTGCTGTATAAAAGGGGAAAATGCTGCAAAGATGAGTAAGGCACATGACAGGATTTTGCTTCACATTCTTCCCTTTACAATCTCTAGTGCAGCGTTTCTCAACCCTAACAACTTTAAGATGAGTGGACTTCAACTCCAGAATTCCTTAGCCAATAGAAGCACTGCACTAGAGCAGAGGTGGAGGAACTATGGCCCCTTTATGTCTTGTGGACTTCAACTCCCAGAATCTTGAGCCAGCATGGCTGGCTCAGGAATTCTGGGAGTTGAAGTCCACAAGTCATAAAAGGGCTGTAGTTCCCCACCTCTGCTCTAAAGATTTCTTCCACTGCTCCTGATCTCTGCATCATCTGTAGTTTTATTTTTGTCACCTTGTAGCTTGCTGATCAGATGATAAAGACTGGTAAGAACAGAAAAATGAAGAAAGAACCAGTTGTTTCTATTACTTAAGTGCTAGACAAATGCAAGATAAAAACAGGTCATACTATAGCCACCACAGAGCCTGACAAGCATCAACAATTTTTGTTCCTCCCCACTCATTTTTGAATACCTCCCTTCCTATCTTCTGATACTCCATCCTATGTTCTGCCTCTGTTTGGCCATTGAATAAGGTGTTGCAGGGAGGAGCAACACCCCTCCCCCAAGTTACACCCAGGCATAAAATTGATTGGGGTTTAATTTTAATTTCTTAATATGCTCCATGGGGTGACTTCCTCTGTTTCTTTGGCAATGTGAAGGTTCTCTTGTGCTGAGATTTATACTTTAGTGTAAGAATGATCTGGGTCAGAGGTCCCCAACCTTTTGGGCACCAGGGACCAGTTCTGTGGAGAAAGGTTTTTCCACAGACTGGAGAATACATTGTTTTCTGTGCTGCCTGCATCACATGTGTGGGGCTTTGCTTGTTTATGCGGCCCGGTTTCTGGTATGCTGCGGCCCGGCACTGGTCCATGGACCGGGGGTTGGGGACCCCTGATCTGGGTGACACACAGTTTTTTTTAATATATAAAATTCTTTTATTAAAACAATCAACATTGAACATAAAAACATATTATGCAGCAATCATCGTGGCACCTGATATACAATACTAAGTATTAGTCATTGAAAACGTCTGAATTAATAAGCCTTTTCCCACTCCTCGCGTCTAGCCTCAACTATACTCCTGTTACACTTTGTTTGATTGGTGTTTCTCTTATCTGGTTCCATATTAATGTGATCAACATTAAACCAAAGATCCTATTGCTAAACAATCATCCTAGAACATAGCATACAACATTAGGTATTAATCTTTGTAAACATCTGTTTTAGTAAACATTCTTCCTTCCTCCCTTCCCTCTTCAAGTATACTCCGAGTACCTTTTGTTTGGTTGGTGTTTCTCTTATATATGGTCTATCTACTGTATCTAGTCTATTGCATATTGTTCGTTTGCGCTTCTGAATTGACTTCATCCCATTACTAGTGCAATCTTTTATAGTCCCTAACCAGAGATCCTGAGGTAAAAGTTTCATATCCTGAGGTAGAGATTCAGTCCGCTTTAACAGTATTAAAGCAAACAACATTAGTCATAAGGTTATGTTAAGAGGCATTAGTTATAGAACATATACATTCAACATTGGGTGTTAGTTTTTGTAAACTTTTGATTTGTTACCCCTTCTTCCCTCCTCCCATCGAGCCTTAGCTAAACGCCAGCTGCATTCTGTTTGATTGGTGTCTCTCTTGGATATAGTCTATCCACTGTTTCCAGTCCGTCAAAAATTGTTCATTGGAGCGATTCAGAGTGTGGGATGAGATATATATGGGTAGAGATATACAGTCAAGAGCATGGAGCAGCCAAAAGCAACAGAAAGAACCACAGAAAAAATGATCTGGTAAAATACTCCATGATGAAGACATACTTCAAACCCATTTCATACCATCTGATTTTGATTCTGAAGGCCTCACAGAAATAAGAGGCATAGAAACACACATGCACCAAAAGAGCACATAGAGACAGCAGTCAAAGATACACACTTACAGTTTTCTCTTGATCTTCAAATGCCTCCCTGGCTTCTTCTTTTGAGCATCTCTCCTCAACGCACTCCCTTTCAATGTTTCCAGGTTTAAATTCCTCAAACAGTGAATTAGCTCGTTTTGTTCTTTGCAAAAATCTATTTGCCACTTTGCTTTGTAAGAATACTAAAGAAGAGCAAAACAAAGATCATACGGATATGAACTGTCTTTTTCTCCTGCCCCCCCAAGCCAAGAAATAATATTCTGTATAATTATATTTAGGGATAATGCTATGAGAAATTATGGTCCTGAGTTTTAAAAATCATTATTTCTGACACGGGAAGGATTCCACAAGCTTTTTATGTGAATAAGTGTGAATATGTGAAATATGCAAGAGAGGAATAATGAGTTATTAGAGTAGCAACTATGGGGAACCTTATATGACCACAAACAGAGTTTTATCAGGCATGACAACAGGTAAGCTGAATAGAAATAGCCTACTATGGACATACAGAGCAACACACACCATACTTATTTTACTATAATGAGATTGATAAGTTTTCCCATAAACCTTTTCAACCACTGAATTTCACCATATGGGATTAGAAGAGGCCCCAAAGTATATTTGGAGAACTTGTAGATGTCAGAGAGCTGAGCTTTATAGCCAAAATGCTCCGATCTGACTGCAGTATATATTCTATATAATGGCTCATTCAGAAGTAAACTTGCAACCTGGGTTTACAGTATTCCCTACTTTCCTTTCCATCTTAGAAATCTATTCTTTCTCTCCAAAAGCAATCTGCCACCATCCATGTTTGTTTCATAGCAGAATTCAGTATTTTCTTTATTAGAGACCCTCTATTTTGACTTCTTTTACAACTTATGGCATTTAATTTAAAAAAAAAACCTATATCTCCTTATTTATATTTTATAGTTTTTATTTTTTTTACTTGTTCCTGTTCTGTTTTGAGAATGAATTGTCAACCCTTGATTGTTCCTTCTGTTACTTACATTTGTACAACATAATCTATAACCATTCAGTTAATCTTCATAGCCTCTTTTTTTAATGCTGATACTCTGCAACTTTCCATCTGTCACTGCCTCCCTTTCTCCTTTTTTACCTTGATTTGTTTCTCATTCTTCTTGTTAATATTTAATATATAGAGATGGGCTTGGACTCTATGGCTACTAGACCTTGGTACAATCACTTTAACCTGTGACTAAAGTTAATTTTCTTCCCAGTGAAGTTGACCCCATTGGTTCTTAGAGGCTACTTTAAGTCATTTTGGATATTTAAAAAGTTATTGGCAATCTATGACTCTTTAGAAAGTTTTGACCCATCATCCATCATCCACATTATTTATTCAGTTCTGGTGTCTCTTGGTTCTTCATTTAATTCTTACATGAATCTTTGTTCTTATGCTAAATTTCATGTCTCAAACAATGAGCTAATCTTGTACCACACCAGCCATTCCTTTAATTTCCTATAGAAAGTAAATAATTTCAAGCAGACTTTTTATTTCTGCAGTTCTGAAAACTGTTAACTTCCTGAAAATTTCTTTCCCTAAATTTGGCCAATCATATACATGTATTCTGAATTGCTGGAATTAGATGTCTCTTTTTGTATGTATTCTTAACCTGCTACAGGCTGACTCTTGCCCTCCGTGCTCCACGCATTGAAACTGAGATTCCAAGTTGTTTCCATACTACAGTACTAGATCTAAAGATCTAAACTTTGATCTTTCTTGACCTTTCTGCCACCTTTGATAAAAATGATCCAGTCTCTAGCTTATCTGGTTTTCCCCTTATCTATCAAACAATCATTTTCTGAGGTAGAAAGTTAATACTATCTGCTTCTTAGTTCCCACAACAGAAGTTCTTGTTCCCTTGTTTTCCTCTACTGCACTAAATTTCCCAATCTTCTGCCTCTCTGTATGTTTAATATCAATCAACCCTAACTGACCGAATTTATTTATTTATAGAATTTGTTGAAATTGCCCAGAAGGCTTGGGTAGCTTGTATAAGAAATATAATACATATGTAGGTCTTTGGTTATTCGGGTTTTCTCCCACATAAAATTGGAAGTGTCTTGGTGACATTTCGACGAAGTCTCATTTGTCATCTTCAAGCTGGTGCTTCTTAGAAGCACCAAGCTGAAAACACCAACTTGAAGATGACGAATGGGACTTTGTCGAAACGTCACCAAGACACTTGCAATTTTACGTAGGAGAAAACCCGAATAACCAAAGACCTACATACAAACACCCGCGAAAACCTCAGAAAAACTTAGGTTAGGAAGAGATGCAAGTCTTAAGAACCTTCCAGAACTCTAAAAGAGTGAGTGCTATGTCTCTGGGGAGATGCAGTTTCGGAGGGCAGGGGGCTGTGAAGAGGAAGCATGCTTCTTCAGTTCCACAAAATGACATTTAATTAAAGGGCACAACTATTTGGTTTATTTTAAACAATCACTAAGCATCCTTCACAAAGAATTCCAAGGCAGGTATGCAATGCATAGGGTAAAACAGTTACAGATAGTCCTCAAATTATGACCACAATTGGGACTGGATTGTCTGTTACTCAATGATGATGTGGTCGTTACATGAATCAGCATGTGACCACACTAGATTTTACTACCTTTTAGCCATGGTTTTTCATTTAATCATGTAGACATTAAAATAATCACATAGTGATTAAGCAAATCCAGGATCCCCTGACTGCAGGGATGCTTCAATAGTGGTAAGGATGAGAAGTGGTCATAAATCAGTTTTTTCAGCGCTGTTGTGTTTTTGAACAGTTTCTAAACAGATGGTCATAAGATAAAATATTATATATTATAACTATATAATAAATAAAATAAGAGAGATATAAAATCTGTTCAAATAGGAATTAAACAAAACCCAAAGCAATTAAAATGCCTCAGAAAATGTAAAGGTTTGGTTTTGTAAGAAAAAGAGAGAATAGTACCAGTGTATATAGCTGCGACATTGAGGAATACATCTGCATTCCAAAAAACAGGAACAGCAGATTTGCCATCTCAATCCTGATCTCTCACAAGCAACAGCTCTATCTTATTTGGATTCAATTACAACACATTATCCTTCATCTAGCCAATCATTGGTGCAAGCGTGGGAGCCATAGTATTTCTTGGAGACATCATAGAGAAATAGATCTGCACATCGAGGATACCTTGCTCTAAATTTCCTGGTGAATTTCTTCAGTGTTTTGATGTAGCACAGGATTATTATATTATATTATATTATATTATACTATACTATACTATACTATACTATACTATACTATACTATACTATACTATACTATACTATACTATACTATACTATACTATACTATACTATACTATACTATACTATACTATACTATACTATACTATACTATACTATACTATACTATACTATACTATACTATACTATACTATACTATACTATCCTATCCTATCCTATCCTATCCTATCCTATCCTATCCTATCCTATCCTATCCTATCCTATCCTATCCTATCCTATCCTATCCTATCCTATCCTATCCTATCCTATCCTATCCTATCCTATCCTATACTATCCTATCCTATATTATATTATATTATATTATTTATTATTTTGACTTATATGCCGCCCTTCTCCTCAGACTCAGGGCGGCTCACAGCAAATAATACAAATACAAAATATAAATCAGTTAAAATGGTAGTATACAATATAAAAACTATAAAACTATACCCACTCATACAACATACAGTCTCAATCAAAGGCCTAGGGGCAGAGTGCAGCTCACACGCCCCGTGCCTGTCTGCATAGATGTGTTTTTAAAAGTTTTCGGAAAGCTAGGAGGGTGGGAGCAGTACGAACCTCTGAGGGAAGTTGATTCCAGAGGGTTGGGGCAGCAACAGAGAAGGCCCTAACCCTAGGTCCTGCCAAATGGCATTGTCTAACAGACGGGACCCGTAGGAGGCCAACCCTGTGTGCCCTAACTGGTCGCTGGGATTCATGGGGCAGAAGACAGTCCCGCAAGTATCCTGGCCCATTGCCATATAGGGCTTTATAGGTCATAACCAACACTTTGAATTGTGTTCGGAGACCAATAGGTAGCCAGTGCAGCTCACGGAGGGCTGGAGTGATATGAGCATGTCTTGGGAGACCCAAGATGGCTCGCGCGGCCGCCTTCTGAACTACTTGAAGTCTCCGGACATTCTTCAAAGGTTGCCCCATGTAGAGAGCATTACAGTAGTCGAATCGCGAGGTGACAAGGGCATGGGTGACTGTGAGGAGTGACTCCCGATCCAAATAGGGCCGCAATTGACGCACCAGGTGAACCTGAGCGAATGCCCCCCTCGCCACAGCCAAAAGATGTTATTCTAAACTTAGCTGTGGATCGAGGAGGACATGTCTTCTCAAGGCCAGAACTTGGCCCGCCTATAGTTTACGGACTACAATTTCCCAAAACTGATTGTATAACATAGTTTTTCCACATAAATCCAGTTGTTTTAATATCTTTAAAAGTTATAAATTTAGTGTGAGAAATTTATTAACTGAAAAGACATCTTTGGTAGCTGACATATGTTGTTCTATTTTGTAATTTTCCCTAGCTATTAGCATGTAAGATAAGTAGTTTGCTATAACGGTTAAGACACTGGGCTAAAAACCAGAAGTTGGTGAGTTCTGTTCCTGCCTTAGGCCCAAAGCCAGCTAGGTTACCCTGGGCCAATCACTTTCCCGAAGGAGGCAATGACAAACCACTCCCAAAAAACTTGTCAAGAAAATTACAGGGACTAGTCCAGGCAGTCACCAGGAGTCAACACTGACTCAAGGTGTGTGTGCGCGCGCACACACACACACACACACACAAAATCACATCTAGGGAACATTATATGGTGTAGAAGCTACAGCCAAATTGGTCTCTTATTTAAAATGAATCCATATCTGAAATTAAAGCATTTGCATTTTTACAGGCACATCTCTTATCAACTTAAATTTTCTTTCTCCTACCTCATTCCTTATGTAGACCTTGACTGTGGTATCATATTTTTATATTTTATATTTATACTATACTATACTATACTATACTATACTATACTATACTATACTATACTATACTATACTATACTATACTATACTATACTATACTATACTATACTATACTATACTATACTATACTATACTATACTATACTATACTATACTATACTATACTATACTATACTATACTATACTATACTATACTATACTATACTATACTATACTATACTATACTATACTATACTATACTATACTATTATATTATATTATATTATATTATATTATATTATATTATATTATATTATATTATATTATATTATATTATACAGCCCTGAGGGATACCACAATATTGCTGCACTTGAATAACTCCAAGAGACAAAGACTAAACATAACCAGAGAGTCAGGAATGGAGCCACTGAAACTGTTGTCAAAACAGGCAGTACAAAAAGACATTATGCTTGACTCAATAATAAAATACTGGAAGTTCAAGAAGAACCAACAACCATACTCCCTTTATCCATGCTAAAAGAATATCCATCAGGCTAATCAAGACAGCCTCAACCCCAATAATCTGTACTAAAGCCAATTTGAAATGGGTTGAGATAATCTATTTCTGTCAGCCCTTTGAGGTAACCCAGACAAGAAGTACCAATCATGAGTACCAACATTACTTTAATTGTAAGATTACAGTAATGAATCATACAAATCTGAAAGTAAGTCTCCCCTTCCTTTTACTTTTCTGAAAATGAGGAGGTTCAATAATTGTCTACCTCTGGTGGATAATTGCCTTATTTAAATGGGGTGGAATATTTCTATCCTCAAAGAGGCATTTATGAAAGCATCTCTAATTACATCCTGGACAGATGTTACAAGCCAAATATTTAGAGGACAGTACTGAACTTTCCATAAAAGACACATGCCCCTCTCCAGATGTTGTCATCACAGGGAAGGATGGGCATATCACCTTGAGCTTCTAAAGGAAGGCATGATATAAATCTAAGAAATATTTAAATACAACAAATAAGTTGCCATTTGAATAAAATTCTTCATTAGAAAATTTGGAGGGAGGGACCAGGACTGCTACAAGGCTGAAAAAAATAATAATTTCCCCACACCAACCCCAGTGAGGTTCTGTTACATTCAGTGTATTGAATGATCAACCATCATTGTTCACAAAAATATTTGGAAAGTGAAATTACACAACTCGTGTACATAAGTCAGCAGATATATGAGTATTTCAGCATGAAGACTTCCTCTAACCCAATCCTTATTTGTGGCTGCACAAAAAATGATTAGTACTTCTTCAAAATATATTAAACTAATTACAGAGAGAAAAAAGTTGTAGGGGGAGAGCCGTATGTATGACTGCACTAACTCAAATGTCTGGTAGCACCTTTTCAGACTAACACATTATATTAAAAAGCATAAGCTTTCAAGAGGTTCATCAGGTTCATGGAGAAGCTTAACTGATGTGGGTTTAAACTGAGATAGAGGAAAGGGAGAGAAAGACTGTGTGACCTTACAAATGCAAGACAAATTATAAGAAGGAGAGAAAGAATCCAACAAAGAGCTTCTTACCATTACTTTCAGCCTTTGGGAGACTCCACAAAAAAGTGAGGATCAGACAGAGGAGCAGCTGAGGAGCCATGGTGCCTATCAGTGGAAAAGAGCACTTTGTTCTCTTTCAGGGCTGGCTATGAACAAGGTTCAAGCAAGCAGGCTTCCTGTTGTTCTGCTCCAGCCCTTATCATGTCCTCCAAAGCCTGTTTGTGTTTAGATATGGATTCTTCAGATCATTGTGCTGACTAATTCAAAATTCGGGTCTTTGCCAAGTAAGGTCATTTGAGTCAGTACAAGATTAATAGTATGGAGTAGGATGGATACCTCAAAAGAGAGCTGCCCTCACTGTTAAGCACAGATATTTGACATTTAAAGGAAGCTCACCCAGAAGTTGAAAGCCGATTATAGGGGAAGAGTTTCACTGTTTCCTCATAAAGAAACCTTAACACACTATACACCCAGAGCAACTTGTTCCAAAGAAGTCTTAGCAAATGCTAATGCTAGCTATAATAAATATACTTCTGCAATATTTGAACATAAGAGGAAATTGCATTTTGCCCCTCTTTCTTTCTTCTTCCTCTTCACACACATCCCCAAAAGCAGCAAAAAGTAGAGCACAGTAAGACATGTTTTTTCAAATCAAATCTTTATTACAATATTTGATTAGACTTCACAATAAAAGTACAGTACAGTAATTTTACAGTACAGTAAAAAAGAGAAATACTTTAACACATTTATTATTGAGAATAAGAAAAAATAGGGCAATAAAATCATATATTTAATTAAAGTTTTGGGCAGTTGTAGAACTTGGTAAAGATATTTGGCCACCTGATATGTGATGTGAGGTTACCCTTAAAAATAATAAATGTAATGTTTATCTGTGTGGTCTTCTTATTTGGAAATGATTGGAGTGATTAGAACATGCCTTGGAGCATCATAGAAAGGACACCATATGAGGACATGAGTGAGAGTTTCTATTCTCTGTGTTAAGTACTTCGTTCGCGTGCAAATGATGAAGACACATGGTGATGTTAAACAGCTCTTTATTCTTCTTCTAACAACTGAACGAACAGACAAAGGCACGCAGGCTTTTTTTATGTGGCCAGACAATGTCAACAAAGTTGACAAAGTTGGCACCGCTCTGTCTGGTCCTGGGCAGCAAATGCCTTGTGCCTGTGCACAAGGCTGGCGCAGCTCTGTCTGGTCCGGGCAGCTTTTGGAATGCCCGGGACCAATGCAACATCCTGAGCCTGTTTTTGCAGGCTCAGGACACAACACCCTTCCCCCCTAGATGGAACATACCTTGCACACACACATGTGCACCATGCAATGGAAAGAGTGTCATATAGTTTCAGTAATCAAATGCAAGGAGTGTGGAACACTTGAGTCTGCCCTCAGGCAAACCCCCTTCAATCTTAGTAATACAATGAATGCTTCCGAAATAAAAAAAATACTACAAATATTCTATCACGAGTACTCCCGTTATTCAGGGGCCTCATGAAAAGAACTCTTGTGACTTGACAGCAACTTCACAAATTCTCTAAGATGTTTGGGTGGGCACTTGGCCCGCTGCGACCTTCTAAGGCCAGGAGAGATTGCCTGGCCCACCTACTTGCCTACCAGGTGAGGCAGGCCAAGGCATTGCCGCCTTAAATCCCCAGATGACCTCGGTGAGGGTGCCTGGCCTACCTGCTCGCCTACCAGGCTAGGCAGGCCAGGACTTTGCTGCCCCAAATACCTGGTTGACCTGCCCATCTACTGGCTGGCTGGACCCTCTAAGTCCAAGCCAGCATAGTTTGGAAGGGTGGAAGTCCCCTGGTCCACAATGGACCCTTCTTGGGAACATTGTCCCTTGAACCCAAGGCCAGCAGATGGAGAGTGCTGGGTAGCGGAAGTGCCCTAGTACTCTGTGGCCCCAAGCACGTGCCCAAGGTGCCAGAGTCAGGAGTCACCTCCATGGCAACCCCCTTTGCTGGTGACCTCCTTTTGGGAGCAATTGAGGAATTGGGCAAGCGCCCCTGCTGAAATTCTTTTTCTCTTGCTGCTTGTGATTTGTGTGGATACCCCCGGTCAGTCTCCCTGTCTGGAGCACTATCTGACATATATGAATACTGTAGATACCCCCAGTGTGACTCCCTGTCTGAAGTAATTATGTGGGATGACCCCCTATCCATTGAATTCCTGTTAGGGGCACTTGCAGAACTTTGGGATAAATCCCCAATAGCTTCAGTAGCAGCTAGTGATGGCCTGTTAGGCCTGGGAAACTGTGACCCAGAATGCCTATTATGGTCCTCCTCTCCCCCCCAGAGCAGAGCCAGGAGCGGAAGGGTGAGAGTCCAGTCTCCAACGCAGTTGGTCTATGTACCTGCGAAGAACGCGGCCGTCCCCCAATGCAACTTCATATGACAATAGCCCAGAGACCTTGCAGACCACAGCTGTGACCCAGAGATGACCAGGCCCATAGTTTCTTGTCCAAACCGGATTGCCCACCTGGAGTCTCCTAGGTACCTGCAGTTGTGACACTTGTGAAGCCACCCAGTCAGGGTGCAACCTGTCCAGTTGTGATGAGGCAGCGACCCCATCGGAGTTCAGCAGGGCTCTTCCCTGTGGCTGTGCATGGTGTGGTGCGGTGTGCAAGAAGGAAATCTGCTAACCTGTGATGCCAGTTACCATAAGTCAGTTTCTTGAGGGCATCTTTGGTATTTCGCACCATCTATTGGAGGATGGATGGAAGGGAGCCGAAGTTGCAAGACAGATCAGGTTGGCCTTAAGAAAAGCCTGGAACTCAGAAGAGGTAAATTGAGGGCCATTATCAGAAAATCAGAACAAAAATTCCTCTCAACACCTGGATGGTCCTGGCAGTAGTAGTGGAGGAAACAGGAACAACCTCTAGCCACTTGGAATGGCTTTCAACAACAACCAGGAAGAATTGCCCCTGAAAGGCCCAGCATAATCTATATGCACCCTAGACCATGGGGTTTGAGTTTCCTCCCACCTATGTACTGGGGCCTGAGGCATTTCAGGCCGAGACTGTTGGCACACTTGGCACCCGTGCACCTGGGCCTCGATGGCTTTATTGAGTCCAGGCCACCAAAGCTGCACGCAAGCGCTTTCATCCTGACTATACCAGGATGTCCCTCATGCAGAGAGATCAAGATTCTAGGCCTCAATGAGGCTGGGATCACTACCCTGCTACCCCATAACAGGCAACCCTTGAAAGTGGAAAACTCATGCTTCTTGTGCCAGAAGCTTTGGAACTCCATACCTGGGCACTTGTCAGGCCATCCTGACAACACCCATGTCAGCACACGTGTAAGCGTGTGATCAGTGGCAGTTTCTGCAGCCACATCCCTAGCATTGAGGGGAGAGTCAGGCAATTCCTAATGGACAGAATATTAATAGCTGGAGCAGGATCTGGCTCTAATTGGTCCAGGGGTAGTCTGCTCAGGCCATCTGCATGACCCATTTCTTTTCCTGGTTTGTGAACTAATGTGTAGTCATATGCTGACAGGAAAATGGACCATCTCAGCATACGAGGAGAAATGATATGTGGGGTCTGTTTGTTAGTGGTAAACAAACCCAGCAGAGGCTTATGGTCAGTATAGACCGTGAAATGACGGCCATATAAGAAATCACGAAATTTCTTAATGCCAGCCACTATGGCCAATGCTTCTGTGTCAATTTGAGCGTAATTCTGCTCTGCAGAAGACAGAGTCCTTGAATAATAGGCCACAGTGACCTGTGTCCCATCAGCCTTCAGATGGCTAAGTACAGCTCCCACCCCATAAGGAGATGCATCGCATGCGATGCATACAGGCAATTGCTCATTGAAATGTGCTAAAACAGCATTAGAAGTGAGCAAGGCCTTAACCTCATTGAAGCTCTTGTCATGGACTTTAGTCCACTGCCAAGGAGCCTGCTTGTCTAAGAGCCTGTGTAATGGCTCTGCCACTGCAGCTTTATGTGTGAGAAATGCATGATAAAAATTTAATAGCCCCAATAAGGCTTGCAGCTCACTCTTAGATTTAGGGCTTGGGGCCTGCTGGATAGCTTGCAATTTAGTTTCAGCAGGGTGAATGCCTTGAGCATCTATCCTGAATCCTAAGTAGAAGTGACTCCTATCTTACATTTATCCTTCTTTAGTTTAAGTTCTGCTTTTCAAAAACAAAGCAAGACAGACCTTAATCTCTCTGCTAAATTTTGAGATGACTCCCCTGCAATGAGGACATCATCAAAGTAGGGACAGACCCCAGGAATACCTCGAAGTGTGCTCTCCATGACACTTTGGAATATGCCAGGGGCTACATTTACCCCAAATTGCAGTCTCTTGACCTTGAATGCCCCTTTGTGAGTTATAATAGTCTGGGCCTCTGCAGCTGCCTCATCAACAGGTAGCTGTTGATTGGCCTGTGCCAGGCCAAGCTTCGCAAAAATGCACCCCCCCTTGAGGGAGGCCAGAATGTGACTTACCACAGGCACTGGATAAGCGTGCTGTTGCAGCGCGTTATTCAGTATGCACTTGTAATCTGCACATATACGTATGTCCCCATTAGCCTTTAGAGGTGTTACTATGGGGGTTTCCCATGGACTTGAATCCACAGGTTCTAGCATGCCCTGCTGGAGCAATTTGTCCAGCTCAGCATCAACCTTACCCTTGAGGGTAAAAGGTACCCTCCTAGGTTTAACCCTGATGGGCATGATAGTTGGGTCTAACCATAGCGAAATGGGAGGCCTCTTGTAGGATCCTAGCTCTGAACTAAACACATCTGCAAACTCCTTGCAGACTTCTGCAAGGCACAACGTTTGCAAATGGTGCAGCCCAGTTTCCTGGATTCCCAGAGCCTCGAACCAATTGAGTCCAATAAGACTCATACGTTCACCCCCAACAACCACCACATCTAGGGGACCCTCAAAATCCTTATGCTGTACTCTAAGGGTGGCCTCCCCCTTAACACACACCATAGAATTCTGAAAATCTGTAAATATTAGATTGGATGGCCTGAGTTTAACTCAAAGGCCACTACTGCTGCATATCCTTTTGAATGTGTTGATAGAAATAATGGAGAGAGCGGACCCTGTGTCCAACTCCATTGATAAGGAGACCCCTTGCAACCTTACATTAATGGAAAGTTTCTTCTTAAGGGGCTTATGTGTCCCTGTCCTCAAAATACTCCTATGCGATGCGCAGAAACCTATGTTGGCTGGGGACCCTGGTACCTTTCAGACGCAATTCTTCACGAAGTTGGACCTTCTGGTGACCCAAACAGACGGATGTGATGTGGCCTGCCACATGCTCTGCAAATTGCGGAGCGGAACCTGCAGTCAGCTCGCTTGTGGTGTCCTCCGCACCCGAAGCATTGAAGAGATGCTGGGGCCTTGTCCGGACATTTCTTCTGCCTCCTTTCAGCTGGCTGGTGAAGTCTATCCATCTCTCCTTCAGGATCCGCTTCCGATCCTTCTCGAGCATCCTCTTGATGGATGGTAGCTGTCTCTGGAGGGCTCCTGGTGAGCCATAAGGTCTTCACAGCCCTGCCTGCTGCTTCCTCAGCTGTCACCTCTCGTAGCTCATCTTGGAAAGAGACTTCTTCTTTAGCAAAAATCTTCTGCTGTAAGTCTCTGTTTCTTAAACCACATACGAAGCAATCTCGCAGCCTCTCTTCCAGATCCTTGAACTCACAAGGTCTGGCTGCTCGCCTTAAGGCCGCAATAAAATCCGTAGCAGATTCACCCAGCCTCTGGTCCCTCTGCTCAAATGCGTGCCTCCAAGCAATAACAGACAACTTTGGCTGGAAGTGTTCCTTCAACAGTTTCTTCAAGTCTGTATATGTTAATGACTCCAGAGGTGCAGGGGCCACCAGGTTCTCTGCGATTTCAAAAGCTTACTGTCCACAAACACACAAAAGAGTTGCAGCCTTCAAGCCATCTTCTCTAATCTGATTTACTCTGAAGTAATTCTCCACCCTTGCTACGTAGGAATTCCATCTCTCTGGGTGTGAGACATCAAAATCAGACAAACGGCCAATCTTTGCCATCCTTTAGTTTAAAACCTTCACCACTTGCTCCTCTGCAAAGTGCTATAGGGGAAAGGATCCTTTAGCTAAGCTCACCCTCCAGCGATGCTATACTGGCAGGCTGGGACTCTGATTCAGATGCCGTCTTTCCCTCTTCAGGACTTCCTGTGTAAGTCTTTAAAGTTTTTTTCAGCTTGCAAAGGATCCCACCTTCATCGCCAGTGTTAAATACTTCGTTCGTGTGCGAATGATGAAGACACATGGCGATGTTAAATAGTTCTTTATTCTTCTTCTAACAACCGAACGAACAGGCAAAGGCACACAGAGACCCAGACAATGGGTCTTCTTCTTCTAACAACCGAACGAACAGGCAAAGGCACACAGAGACCCAGACAATGTCAAAAAAGTAACAGAGCTTTTCTGCACCTTGCGCATGCGCACAAGGCTGGTGCCGCTCTGTCTGGTCCCAGGCAGCTTTTGGAATGCCCGGGACCAATGCAACATCCCGAGCCTGCTTTTGCAGGCTCAGGACACAACACTGTGGGTCCACAAGGGCAAAGTCTTTGCAAATAAAAAGTCCCATGAAATCTTCCTGACAGCTGAGCTAAGAGAAGGACATCAAAGCAGGCTGTGGAAAAGGCCCATCTATATTTGCTTAGGATTAGATCCTATAGCTCAGACCTGGGCATTTTATGGCCCCGTGCCACATCTGGCCCTTTGGCTGTTCCTGTTCAGCCCACATAAGATCAATTTAAAATTAAAAATCCAATGTAAATAAGTGTGCCACAGGGGGCAAGTCGGCTCCCTCAGTCAGCTGCTGGCCACAGGAAGGCAAGGAGAGAAAGCCCTTTTCTGAGCCTGTTCAGTGCTCAGCCTTATCTGGAGCAGCCTGAGGAGTTGAGGTGATGGAGTTTGAGCACATCAAATAGGGTTACATTGGTCTGGCCCTCCACAACAGTTCCAGTTTCTCGCGTGGCCCCTTGGGAAAATTAATTACCCACCCCCAGGATAGATACTCTGTAATAAAGGGCTTATGACTGTCTAACATTTAGCAATGTCATCCATAGGCACTAGTGATAATATTTTGATGATCAATGTCCCCGAGCAGGAGGTTGAACTAGAAGACCTCCAAGGCCCCTTCCAACTTATACTATTAACTTCAAAGTGCTTATGAGATTGGTAATTATATGACAGTAGCAGAGGCATCAGATCTGTAGAGTCATACATGATTCTAAGTTTTTATAAACTCCTAATATTTCAAGTAACTTCCTAATTCAATCAGAGCTTACGTGGTCTATCCAGTTTTGCAAAGTCTCAATTAGCTTTTCAAAATGTAGTGTGTGTTTCATTTATTAGTCTACAAATCCCCAAACAATCAGACATCAAAAGAGGCTGTATTTGACGGAGAGCTCTTGCATTTTTTGTGGGCAAAATTGTGACACTTGATACAAAATGAGCCAAATCACTAGAAATACAGATGACCAAAAATAAATAAATAAAATAAAATGAAAATGAAAATATGTTATTGCTATATGGCTGGTTAAATTGAGTTCATACTTTATTGATTTCTTAAGTTAGCTTTAAAATAAATACATTTAAAATAAATTTTTATTTTATTTATTTCAGAACATCTCTAAAATCCAAATGTGTCATTTACAGCAATGGACATAATTTATGTATTGACAGCATTATGCAAATAGCATGATCAGATTATTTGGATTTTTACATCATGTGCAAATAATGTGAATAAAGAAACATTTAAAGTAAATTTAAATGCCTTGTCTAGACCCATTACAGTGGTACCTCAGTACTTGGTACTGGTTCTGAGAGACACGAGTAGTAAAAATGATGAGGGCCAAACCAACCATGTGACTTACTATGTGACCTTGTTTTGGCCAGGAAGGACTTCCTGTCTGTCCCTTTTCCTATGTCAGTGACCTTCCCAGCATGGCCAACTTTCTGTCCACCGTCCCCCTCTTCCTTTGCAGCAAACTTCCTGGCATTGCTGACTTCCTATCTGTTTTATATGTCCATCCCCCTTTTCCTATTACAGCGCATCGAGTACCAAACAAATACTGGGACAACATTTTTGTGTCAAAATCCATCGAGTACTAAATTCAATGATTTTTGAAGTAATCGAGTACCAAAGTACTACTGTATTGTGAATGGTTGAAAGTTTTTAGTATTCAAATTATTTAAGTGCAGTTAATTAAACTAAAGTTTTACTACAGATTTAAAATGTAGAAATATATAATCTAAAATATATAATCTGGTTATAAGCTAAATTCAAAGGTTAAACATGGATTTGGACAATGAAAGGACAATGAAATTGGAAGCAATATGTATTAGGAATCCATATGATTAATTAGCCACTGATAGTATCTTACAACTTTTGTATAAACTCCGTATGTTCCTAACGAAGCACACCCTTTACCCCAGCTCACAATTCCTGTTAGATACCAAGTATTTTTGTATTCAGTGACATGCGGTCCACCACTGTCACCTTCACAAGAATCTTTACTTCCATCGAGATAACCTGCACAGAACATGTTGTTGGTAATATTGAGTGCAGTGTGCAAAATGCATTCCTTTTTGTGTATTTTGGGGATTTCCACTCGCATAAGAAGTGCTGAAGTAGCCCCGCCTTCCAAGAGACGCCCCCACCCACTCACTGTGGATAATTCAACATAGTTCAATATGTCTGCTGCAAACCGTGGAGGGGGCAAGCAGATGGGCACCACATACTCAGAGACGTTGACTGGGGCTGATAATCGCAGCAAGGCAATGTCATTGTCAACAGTTTTGGAAGAATACTTTTCATGGATTATAAGTTCAGCAACTCTTCTTTCTTGTTCACCTTCATCTCTCCGATTTCTATTGTATTCACCTGAAAAAGCAATACTTGATTTATTTAGAAGATAACAAGTCTTTTCACAGTGCACAAGGCCTAATCTCTTCATTTTTCACTGGAAGTTAATGAATACAAAAAGTTTTATTTATTTTCTTCCTCTCTTACAACAGAAATATTTTATTTATTTTTTTCCTCTCTTTTTATAGAAAGTTTTTTTAATCTTCCTTCTCTCTTAGCGTGCTGGATTACTGTTACTGACAGTGTTTACTGAATCAGGATATGCTTTCTGGAATATAAAATCTGATTTTGAGGACTGTGCAGAACATTTCAAACACAAAACTTGCTTAGTTCAAAATGGCTGTTCAAGTGTGCCAAGTTTGAGACATACCCCTATTCCAAAATTTAGTTATTGTTTGCAGTATGTGTTCAAATCAATCCATTGCTGCTGCTGCTGATTTGCTATACTTATATATAATGCTGTCTGACATTGCATGCAAAATACATACTTAACTGCTGTTGTCATGTCATGGGACTTAAGGTTTCTATCATTATTGTTATAAGATGCCTTGGGTGCAATCCTAAAACAACTGGAGCATCACTTGAACACCATCAGCACTGACAAAATCACTACCAGTCAATTGCAAAAGACAGCTTTACTTAGAATAGCTTACATTCTGTGACAACCTAACATTCACATCCTGCCTATCCCAAGTTCCACTCAATAGGTGGGAAAAAATGCCAAATCTAATCTAAACATCTGGCTAACTGGGCAATGAACCATAATAATAATACTTATTATAAACACCTCCTTGCCAGTTTTCTGGAGATTGCTTTGTAGTTAGTGCTCTTAAAGTGGTACCACTTTACTTATGTTTGTGACCCTAGGATGAAGAACAAGGGGATAAAGAGTTTATTTCAGATTCCCATTGTTCCTTATTTTGGAATGCTACAAACTATTTCAAATATATTTTTTTATTTCAGACTAGGAACTGTTCAAAGAAGTCATATAAAGCCAAATAGTTTGTGTGCAGGAGCAATTGATATGAAAATAGATGTTTAAAGATATAGGTGAAATTAATGGGATAGGCCTTCTTGTGATTTTCCCTCCTCAATTTCACTGAGTTTTAGAAAGTTAACAAAAACCATCTTACCAAGCCTTATCCTGAGATTTTGTCGGTGGACAAGATGAAAGCAGTGGGCTGCTGAAATGATCCAGGATGGAGCAACCAGAACACCTCCACATTTTTCATTTCCATTGTCTATTATGAGAGCCTAAATATTTGATAATCAAATCGTATGATTTACTTGCATGTTATGAAGGAGTAATCTTGCTGTATCATCCAGGCCAGAGAACAGATGGACAAGCATTTTTAGGTTAAAGGCTGCATTCAATTTAATAATAATAATTTTTTATTGATTAGCCCTTGGGCCATATCAAAGTGCAAAGTTCCAGCAACAAATTATTACTAAAGTTTGATAAAAGCAATTTAAAATGAAATTTGATAAAATACAGTTTAAAATGGAACTAGAGTAAAATATGACTTAAAATGAAATTGGAGTAAAATACAGTCTAAAATGAAATTAAAATAGAGTACAGTGATTTAAAATATAGATAAAATATGATAAAATTATATCTTGGAGTCACCCTTGCAATCTACCCCAATCAGTCCCACATATGCAGATCTCAACCGAACCATTTTGTTTAAATACTGTGCTGCGTTAAATGTGATTTTCAAGTTCTGGCCGCACATAAGGTAAGTTGTTTTGATATGGGGATCCCAATGAGTCATTTGTTTGGTATAAAGACCAAGGTACCTGTCTCTCACCCTCTTGTACAGGCAACAATCAAATAGTATGTGAGCCAGGTCTTCTACCTCTGCCGCTTCACAAATGCAGAGACACTCATTGTGTCAAGCTGTTCGAATCTCGCTCGCGTAAATATCTTCCTAAGATGTTTTGCAATTGTAACTTCAAATAGCTGTCTACTTGAAAAGTATGTTTGTATTTACTCAGCCATTTCAAGTTACCCACCTTACTAAGGATTGCTATATCATTTTGTACTTCTATATCCTTAATTTTTTGGGCAGCTCTTTTTTTTAATTGTTCTCCTGTTACACAAGAGACAGGAAGACCACAACTTCTTACAAAATTTGTTAGTTTGGTGATCCAGGAGATTTGTGATTGTAATTTTATTTGCTCTAGTAGACATAACTTGGGGAGTCTATTAGTCTCCATTTCATTTGACTTTGCACCAGTAGTTATAAGCTCTAATTTTGGATAGAGCATGAATTGTGTGAATTCCCAATTCAGCTCTAACTGCTGCAGCAGATGTTCTTGGATCTACACTCAGAATACATCTCAAATGCTGGGACTGTGTTTGTTCTAAGACTGTGGTTGAGTAAAGACCCCAAACTTCTGCTCCATACAAGAGCATAGTGGTAACCTTAGCTGTATATATCTTAATTAATGGGGCTAAGGACCCTGGGTAACTATGGTTCTTTAGTTTAAGCAGTAGATTCAGGCGGGTTTTTGCTCTAAATGTACTTCGTTGATGATGGCAAACCCAAGATCCAATCTTGGAAAAAGTTACGCCCAGATATACAAAGGTATTAACCTGTTTAATTGGTTCACCATCTAATTGCCATTTATGTCTCTGATGGTGTCTTCCAAACACCATTATTTTTGATTTAGTTTTACTAACGATTAGGGAGTTATCCTGAGAGTAAGAGCTGAATCTTCTTAATAGCCTACGTAATCCTACTTGTGATATGATAATAAAATCATATCATTGGCATAAAGCAAACTGTTACAGTAAGTATTTAGGATCATTGGCATATGTACCATGGGATCCTTCATTAACCCTGGCAAGTCATTGATATATAAACTAAATAATAATGGGGCCAGGATACACCCTTGTCTTATCCCTTTATTTGTGTGAATCCTGTTAGTCAGAGCTTCATTAACCCCATACCGCACCCTCAAACAGGTACTTGTGTTAATGGCTTTAATCAAAGCCAGGAGCTAGGTTCTATTTTAAGAGATGTCAATTTACTCCATAGTACTTCTCTGTTTACCATATCAAATGCTGCTGTAAGGTCTATGAAAGCAGCAAACTGGGATCTCCTCTTATAGGCATATTTGGCAATTACCGGTAGATGGCTCAAGACAAAGCAGTTATCAATAGTCTTTGTCTAAAACCTGCTTGTTCTTCTGTAAGGATATTGTTTTCCTCTACCCAGATTTCAATTCTGTTGAAAAGGTACCTAGCATATATTTTTGCTGCAATATCAATCAGGCTAATGGGCCTATAATTACTAGGGTCCTTATTATTCCATTTTTTATATAATGGGACAACTATTGCCATCTTCCACCCATCTGGTATATGGCAGGTGTTATTTATGTGTGTAAAAAAACCAATTTTGTGTGATGAGCCAAGGGCAGCACTCAAAAAGGGGGCAATGGGAGAAAAGGAAGGATAAATAAAGGGCAAGGCCTCTTATCTATCACAACATTCTGCATAGTTTCAGTATTTTATAAATTTGTTTTTATAATTAGTTAATCTATTTCTTTTGAAACTAGTGATCTGACTTACATTCTCCTAAAATACCTTGCAAAGTACAAAGAAAGTGGGTGGATGCCTATACAAATGTGAGTGATTCAACTAATTTTAATTTAAAACCTTCAGAAGAGAGTTGAAGACTCATCTCTTCAATCAAGCCGGCCTGGCCTAGATCTCCTCGGGTTTTAAATTTTTAAACAAGGCTGTTCGGGTTTTAGAATTGGGTTTTTTAACAGGTTTTTAGTAACAGCCTTGTATTTATTTAATTTAATTTAATTTTAAATATTTATTGTTTTATATGTTTTTATTGGGTTGTAAACTGCCCCGAGTCCTACGGGAGAGGGGCGGTATAGAAATTGAAAAATTGAATAAATATAAAGTGTATTAAATTCTTATAAGCACTTACTTGCCATGGACATTCGCCTGGAGGACAGTCATAACCACCTATGATTCTTCCTTGTTGATTTGGCCTTTTTGCGAGAACAGGTATTTTCCCACAGGGAAAATCAACTGTAATATTACAATCAAAATAATATTTCAAAACCACATTAAATATTTTCAAGCAAATCAATAATATTTTGAGCTGTAATACTGTGAATGCTTTTTAAAGTCAAAATATGCAGACTTCTTTATTCACACAGGTATTCACTCATACACATTTATACACACACATGTAGACATATCCACATAAGCACATACACAAACACACACATACACACAGCAAAAGCTCTATTTCTGTAGCCCTGCTTGACAGAAATACTGCAATATTTCAGTTGTAATAATAACTTGTCTATTTGCTGTTCGTTTTCTATAATTTCATGTTCTTAATCATGTTCAGCTATGTTTCTATGTGAATTGCTATCTTTCCTTTTCTGTCAAATGAAAAATCATTAATTATAAAAATTAATGGTAGCCAGTGGTGAATTTCTCCTTTCCCTTCTTCTGAAACAGTTTTGTTATTCCAGTTTAGATGACAATATTTGAAAGTGAAACAACTCCCTGAGATATGAACTTCCCCAAACAAGGCTTTTTCTTGTAGAGAGAGTATTGAATTGGATTTTCCAGCAATGCTACTGGCTCAAACAGTTGAGGAACAGGTAAAATTGATGTTTCCAATAAAATCAAGGCTGTCTCATAGGGATCCAATTATTTATGGTCCTTTAGGATTGGACACCAAGAAGGCATCAGACAACTGTCTTCACTGTAAAAAGATCTTATTCTCACCCACCACCACCCTCTCTGCCCAATTTTGCCTCCTGCAGGCAGAACCACAACTTAGTCCCTGGCATCTCCTGGTTGGTGAAAGAGGCCTATCTGAAGCCATGAAGAATGCCAGAATGTCATGGCATGAGGCATTTCCCTCCCAGTGCAAATGAGATGTCCTGATGATGAGCTCTGGCCAAGGGTTTGAATGTTGGCTCCACAGGCTATTCCTGCTTTCCATATTGAGATCAGTATTTCAATACTGAGACTGATAAAATTAGAAGAGGCTGGAAGCTGACCACTTATGTAATTCATTCTACCATTGTGACCAGTTCATTGTATGTCAATTAATAGTAAAAAGGCATGGTTGGGAAACACTGCTCTATACTTTGGCATCTATCTGGAAAGGAATATCATGACTATACACTGGTGTGATGGCTCATGCTTACCTTCTGGAATGCATGAAATTTGGTCACTTGCTAGCCTGTATCCCTCTGCACAAAAGCACTGCCTTAATGTGGTTGGGGAATCTACACAAAACTGCTCACAATTGCCATTTTTAAAAAAGCATTTCAACTTGCTTTCTGGTCCTAAATATAGAGAAAAAGATGTGAATTAACATTTCCTGGTTTGGGTAGAAAAGTATTTGCCGCTGGCAAAGAAGATTAAGAAGTCAGATTTTGGAACAGGAGCTTCCATGTTCTTGATTCTAAGGAAGAATGGAAAACAGAGTTAATTGGAATTCATATAGCCCCTTTAGAAGGAAGGATACTGCTTGCTAATGAATTTGCATCGCCATTGTTTTGGACTGCACAATTATGCAAATATGGATAAGCATCTGCCTCCATTTAAACTCAAAAGACCGTGATGATATGAAGAAAGACACCTCAAGTCTCAAAAATCTAGATTTTTTAAATAAATAGCTGAGAGAATATGGAATGATGACTAATCATCAGGGGCACAATACTTGTTATTTTTTTTACCAAGTTAATAAGCATTTACCTGTTTCACAGTTTCTGCCTTCATGTTTTGGAGAACAAATGCAAAAGTAGTCTTGATATCTATCAATGCAGGTCCCACCATTCTGGCAAGGGTTGGAGTCGCACTGATCAGGATCTGTGAAAATGAGCACTCAACATTAGCACACATTTTAGGAAGGCATTTGTGGCAGAATTGGCTAATTGGTGTTCACATGAATAACCCTTACCTGTATAAATTGCCCAGAATTCTTTCTAAGAAGAAAGAAAAAGATAAAGCAAATTATCCAACATTTATGTTATTTTTTTTCACAAGAAAAGTAATACCTGGATCAATCCCACCAAACTAATATTCCCTAGAGTGTTCTACACTACAATTCCTACAATGCTTAGTGATTAGCTGTGCTGTCTGAGAGTGATAAGAAGAGTAATCCAAAATAAATGGAAGGAACCAATTCAGAGAAAAATTGCCAACATAGAAACAAGGAGATTTCCAAGCTATCAGCTTCAGCTTTAATATACAGAAACAGGAATTCTTCCATCACTAATTCTGATAATCAAGTTTTGCTCTTAAAATATTTCTAGGTCTATTATTACGGTAGTTAGAAATGTTTTGGGGATCCTTGACACATTCCATTCATGTATTCAGCAATTTATCCTGATGTAAATTAAGCAAAGGAATTACCGTATATTGTTCTTTTGCTTGGCTTTAGCTCCTTTGATCTGCATTCTGTATGCTCAATAACAGAAAATGCTGGGAGCTGTTTAACAACATCTAGGAAGAGAGATTTTTTTCTAAAGCTAGCTTAGTAAAAGTGCCTCAAAATATCCTAACAGTTCAAAATGATGTTCTACTACCAGACGTAGCATATGAAAGGAAATTGATACGTATCTGCTTCATATTCATCTATTTTTCTTATGTACCATATACATATACAGGGAATCACAACTCCTTTTAACACAGATTGTGCCATTACTATACACATGAACTATCAAAATATCATTTTGTGTTTCCTTCCATAACCAGCCAGAATTACCAAACAATTAAGTTGGCAAATCTAACTTTGACATTTTGGTTTCAGTGCAAGTGCAGACAATATATTTTCTGGATTAAATGCATGCAAGCTAAGGTTTGAAATCAGAGTAGTGATGGTGTTGATGGAAAGTAAGCCTAAGTCAAGGTAGGGAAGAAATGCTGTTTGGTTCTTGTTCAAATACAATTTATTCCATTAAAATTCTTTAAACCTGCATTAGCTACTTGGTACTGTAGATTACTTCAGGTGACTTGGACCTTTCACTTAGCATAACTGAAAGAACAACTGTTCTTTCCTTCTGAAGAAGATAACTATAGGAGATCGTAGCTTTTATGTTTTCGGGTCTCAGGCATTAAATGAAGACACATGGTGAATATCAAGCTTTCTTTATTGACTTCTCCTTACAACCAGCAATAACCTAAAAGGCACGCAGGCCTTTTATACTGTCCTAACTCCGGACAGCATCAGCCAATAGGAATCTGGCTGTTTTCGTGCCTTGCGCATGCGCACAAGGCTGGCGACAGCCAGTCTGGTCCCGGGCAGCTTTTGGTCTGCCCGGGACCATTTGAAACATTTCTAAGCCTGCTGAATGCTTCAGCAGGCTCAGGACACAACAGTAGCCTCCTCTACATTCAAACAGTTCACAATTTCTTTGGCACTTCCATACTTATCTTTTCAACCACTAGCTTCAAACAGCATTAGGCCTCTGCACAAGTGCCTTTTGCTTGTTTGAGTCAGTCAATGCTCTCTTTAGCCAATTTTAGGGAATGCCAAAACCAAGACACAGTTGGCATTCCACTCCCTCACCAAAACAAGGTATCAGAATTTGACAAACAGGAAAGCTTTCATTCTGAAGAAAGGAAGAATCTGAAAATCAGGAAGTATGATGAGATGGAACTCCTACCAATCATAGGCTCTCAGCCTGCAGCTATTGGGAAATTGTTGTTGCTTCTGGACAGAAAACATAGCCAGAATTAATCATTCCACTTTTCAATGAATGTTTGAAGTCTCCCTTTGTTGTGATATTATATAGGGATTATGGTTTGGCATCACAGAACCTCTCTGAGGGAAATGGGTGGTTAAGAAATATGAAATATAAACAAATAAACAAACAAATAAATATCCTGGGATGTGAAATGGCCTTTAGTCTGTCTTATTGAGATTTGCTTTGAGATCCTATGGAGTCATTAACAAGCCATCTGCAGGAACTAGTTCAGGCCTTGGATTCTCCTAATACTTTAGATTTTTTAAAAAATAAAGTTATTCCCTACCTCTACCCTAAAAGTATATTTTGAAAACATTCTGCCTAGATAATACTTAGAACTACTTTGGCCTATAGAAGTTCTACCCTTTCTTTTTCTACATATTTCCTTTTCTGGATGTGCATCAAGATATGGCCCAGAAGAAGGGTAAGTGTGGTGTGATAAGGAGGTTACAGATCAGACTTGTTGCCTGTTGACCAACAGGACAAAGATGAGAAATCTACTAGGGATACACATAAGGAACCATCTTTAGAAGAAAGAAAGTAATTGGAAGAGAATACAACTTAGAATGATTCAGATTTTCCCATCCTTTGATGCCATTATGAATGAATTCTTCCAAAGTGTGATAGCCCAGTTTAGATTTTGTATAAGTGCTACATGGCTATGTGAGATCTGAGGAGTGGTTTAGAATTTGTTTGTGAGAATTTATAATAATATGCCACAGTTTGTAGTGCTCATTTAGTATTCTCAATGGAATGTCTTCAACAGTATTCCTGGTATGTCCTATATTTTGACTCTATTTACTGTTTATAATAGCAATAGACTTATTATCAAGTTATCAGCTGCTAACACTTCAGATAGGCAAGTATCATTGAAATTGAAAGTTCATTAGAAACAATAATAGGTCAGCAGAAGAAGACTATTTGTCCATAATAGTTTGTTACTTACGGTCCTCAAATCATCTTGGAAGATTTCTCTTGCTTCCTCCCATGAACATTTCTCTTCTTGGCATTCCCGCTCAAGTGATCCTGCCTTAAGCTCCTCTAAGAAATAATTGGCTCTCCTAGATCTTTGTAAGAGGTTGCTGGCTTCCTTGTGCCTTAAGAAAACTTTAAAATAGAAATAATGAGCAAGCTGCATTCATCAGACTGAAGTGTATCACCATCCCACCAGAAATCACATATCCTATCTTAACATCCATTTCAGTGGGCAAAGTGGTTCTCATCTGAAAAGGTTTTCAACATTTAGTGTGAGATATTCACATCATTTCAGTGCTAGCTCAGCTCAGTGTCCTCTAATGCTGCTTGTCTGCATCATTTTCCTTGCCTGTTCACCTGAAGGCAGTTGAAATCTCCATGACCCCATCTTCTATCTACTTTTTAACAGTAAAGTTATACTATACAACACATACATCACCAATGAGATTAAATGGCAGTGATGATGGTAGTCATTGTGATTAGGTCTAGCAGTAATTCTTAAACTAAAAAAAATTCTTTCTTGTCTGGGATGGTCAACTTTTCCTTAATCCTATGAAGTGGACTGTACAGAATAAAGTTAGGTTGGCTTTTAGGCAATCCCAGTGTATAGAAAACAATTCTTTTAAACCAGAAAGCTTCCCTCTCTTTTCATACAACTGAGCTAATTCTCTATTTTGCATCATATTTCAAAACAATTAGCTCAGGAACATCCAAGAGTGTCCAAGAAATACAAATCTAAATCTCTCTTGGATTTACTGAAGCAATTATTTATTTTGTAGAACCATTAGATATTAAAAGGAATCCATGTATCCTCTGTATAACCATTTAAAAAGTCTTTTCAATATTTCTCCCATAATTTTATGATTTAAATTTTCTGCTTCAAGGATTTAAGAATCTAGAAACCACCCTTCTGAGTAGGCCAAAGTTCTTCATAGAGCAGCATTTTCTTTCTCACTGTAGCCAACCAGAAGCCTCTTGGGTGTTCACAAACAGGAGACAGATAATATAGCCCTTCCCCACTGATGTTCCTCTGCCACTGATATTTAAGGGCACGCTGACTCCAATCAAGAGGTAACATTGACATTTCAAATCTAGTAGCCCTTGATAGTCCTGTCCTTCATTATTTCCTTGATTGAAAGACCATTAGGCAGTAGGGCTGTATTTTTAAATTCTGCCAAGGAAAGCATACAGGAATTTTAAAAAGAACCAGTTAATACAATGAAGACATTATTAATATTTGTTGTATTTTACATTTACTAACTGGGAACTAAGTTGTATTTAGATGAAATGAAAAATGGACCATGCTTGTTTCATTTTTGTTTGTATCATTCTTTAAATTTTCCTGATAAAGATGACTTTGAATATATTGCACACAGTTTAAATGATGAAGAATGGAAAATGACTTGGTTTTAATTTGTGACTTTAAAATGAAAGAATGAATCTACAGCTAGGCTTTTGTCATTATTTTGATGCAAAGAATAAAACCACCATCATGTTTACTATAAATTCCCTTCTTGAAAATAGATACTACAAAGAGATTTTTGTTCATCCTAGAAGTCTTTTATAATAATGCTTCATAAACTGATTACAGAAAAATTAAGATATAAAATGCTAAATATTTAAATACATTGTATAACATTTTTGTTTAAATGTGTTTCTTCATACTGATATCTGCAATATACAACAATCAGAAAATTTATTTCAAGAATGATTCAACTTGCTACTTTTTAAAATCTTGTTCTTGGAATGTGATTGCTGAGTTGAGGCATTAAAATCTGATTTACTAAATATCTTAAGTATAGATTTTCTAAGACATTGAACACTACTACATAACAATTGGGTTATAGAAAACAAAGCAAGCATTTAATAATTAATTCACGACTGTAACAAACATTTTCAGATGTATCATACCTGAAGCCCTTGCAATGGGAGATGCAAGCAAAAGAAGGCAAAGCAAAACACCGAAGTGGCAGGAAATCATGATGAAACCAAAATGTTGTGTCCAAATAGTGTACTGATATTTCAGCAAGGACTCTGAGAGCAAAGTTCTCTGTTTCAATGCCTCAGTTGGAGGAGGGGTGAAGAAGAAAAAGCTCCAAAACCCTAACACTGGCTCTGGCACACTAGATAGGCCAAAAGAAGGGGACGGAAAAATCAGGTTTCAAATTCCGGTAGACTCAAAATAGGCAGGTTTGATTGATTAGTGCAACATCTTCTCACTACTAATTTGATATTTATCCTGCCATTTGACCCGTAGTGCTTGGAAGACATTGCCAGGAACAGTAAAACAAAACATAAGATACTTAGAAATATCTAATTGCATTTTAAATAAACAAGTATATAAAATCAAATGGAAGAAAGCTTGAAATCACCAGAGTAAACAGGAGAATTATTTGAAATAGAAACAACAGAGCGTTATAAGACTTAGTATTTGATGATAAAAGGGAAAAACCTGGAGGGATAATAGGGCAGGGTGTTCAAAGGAGGTGATTAAAGAAGTCACAAGTGATACACATAAAAAAACTAACAATACCAGGCAGTGCTTTGATTACACCATGGTGGCTGCCATTTTTCTTTTTTTTGGCTTGTTTATTTTTATTTTTGTTTACTTATTTATTTAATTTGCAGACACCCCCCGAAGATGGAGTTCTGAACCTCAAAGAATCTCAGCTCCCTATTTGGTGACACTAACACTGTTTTGATTTATTTCATGTACAAACAGTTCAATTCTATTTCTGTGGCATAATTTTTTAGTTTATAATACTCAACACACCCTGAATATCTCATTCAGTTTTTTTTATTTTATGTAAAATAAATATTAATTACTTTATTAATTGGTAGAAGTCTGGCCAATAAGCATAATAAAGAACCCTTATTTTACCACCCAAGACTGAAATATTACTTGAAATATTACAGATGTAGATAAGTCCCCCATGTGAAATTATCAATACTGGTGAGGCCGAGACTCACCTAATGAGTTCCATGGCTGGACAAGAGGTTAATCACACATTTTTTCTGAATTTAAAGATGCTTTGTTTTTGGTTTTTTTTTTTGGTTAAGATTGGAAAGACTGTTCATTTTGGAATGGAGGAAAATATTTGTCAAGTATAGAAAACAGACCAATAGTTTCCTGACAAAATTGTGTGCATGATACAAGATGTGAGGAGAGAACTTCTGCAAAACAGAAAAGAGGAAGCATGACTTACAGAGTTATAAAAATTTGGAAACGTTTCAGTGATACAGTCTTGAAATGCTGCCTTATGAACAGAGACTATAAAGGCTTTGTCTTGTTTTGCACCCATTATGAGTGCAATTAGATTTACTGCACCAATTCAATTTTCTGTTTGTGCCAAGAAACAAAACAAAATCAAAATAATACACCCATGAGTGCGTGTGCGAGTGCACACACAGACACATATCTCTATACGTTCAGACCAACCAACAAGTAATGTTTAAATTTATTCAAAGTTTAATACATACAATAAGGATACTGGATTCAGTAGTAATTTACATCAGCAGTAGAAAATTGAAATATTGGCTATTAAAGTGCAATGATACATGTACAAGCACATGAAATGACACTGGGAAGTATAAAATAAAAAGGGTTTGATAGGAGAGCCTTCTGCAGAGCTTTATTTCCCTGCGGTAGCTCTTTACAGAAGTCAATGATAACTAACCATTTTATACATATTAAGTAGTCACTTACTGTTTCCCAAGCCAAAGCAGATTGGCAGAGGGAGGAAGCGATAAGCCCTATGTATGAACTTCAGCATTACATTCTTCCTTCTCAGTCAATGTTCTAAATAAAAAAAAGTTTCTTTTCTCTTTTTTGTTACACTCATATTTACAAAATAAGTTATAAAGAATATTGCTAGTAGATTAGCAGAACAGAGCCAGTGCTGACTTTGCTAGCATGGTCCTATTTTCTGAGAAGGTTCAGAGAGAGATATAATTTTATGTTGAAAGTGTATTGATTAAAGCCTTGGAAAGACTGCACACTGATACTTTTTAAAAAGTTGAAATGCAAAGACTGGAAAATTATAAATAGATATTTTTTACATTAATACATAACACAGAGATATATAAACAGGCTTACAAAAATAATATTTTGGTGTGCTAACCAGAGTTAGCTGCAGTAGATGGTAAAGTTGGCCTGGAACTTTCCTGACATTTGGAACAATCAAAGTCAGTGGTTATACCATATATCCAGAGCCAAAACCCAGATAAACTGTTATGTTTCTACTGTTTTCATAAATATTGAAAGTCAAACATTCATTTCCACATAACACCAGCATGAGCTGTAAATTAATTCAGATGATGGGTGAATCCAGCATGGTTTAAATGTAGTTTTAAGTAGTCCTTCCTTTGGCAAGATAGATTTATGAACCATTTTCTTAGAAGAAATTGTTTGTACAATATCGTTCTATTTCACACAAAGAAAGTAAAATACTTAAGAATTTCTTTCCTATTCTTGTTGTGTGATGTCTTCAGTTTTGCAATGAACTGAATTAAAAAAAAGTAGCAGCAGGGTTTCAGTCACACAGAGAATTAGAAAATTCTGAAAAGATTGGACAGATTTTGGCCTAGCTGCAAGAACAGAGGACAATTTTGTGACATTGCAGTATCATCTTAACTAATACAAAAATGGATTTCAATGTTTTTACTTCTTTTTTTTTACAAAGATTTTAAAGACCAAATAACTACTAAATTATCATAATTTCATAAACAACAGTAATTGGTCACAAAATTTGATTCAGTGTTAAAAATATCTCAAATTATTAATTTTGTTCATCATGGCTAAAGGAAATGCCACAGAAATTGAAGTTAGAAAATAATTACTATATCAAATTAGCAAGTACCCAACTCTGTAATTTCATGCACATTATATTTTGACCCCAGATGTTTTTTATTCATTTATTTATGAGGATCAAGTTTTTTAGTTGTTGTTTTCTACATTCTACATTAATTTAATTATTGTTTTAACTAGTCAGATTTACACAATGGAAACTACTAGCTGCTGGTAATACTCTTCCAAAGTTATCCATGCCAAGGTCCATTTCATTCTCGAAGAGTGATAGGTTTCTATGATGCAGCTTCTAAAAATGTTATTCCCACTAATCCGTTACCAACGTATTCAGGTTCTTCAAGAATACCCACTAAACCATCTTTACACACAAGAGGAACAACTGTGAGATGTGCAATTACGATGCTTCTTTACTTCTTTAACATCTGATAGTCACATTGGCAGTTTTAAATCTTCAGAGAGTTGTGGTGGAATTTTCAATTTAACCTTTAGTATCTGAGAAAGTGCTACTACTGACATTGCAACTTTCACTACAACTTGAAGATGAACTCAGTGTATTTGAACCCGCTGCAGATTCTGGAAAAAAAAAACCCCACACATATATTAACAGAGTATTATACAGTTGGGATTGTATGTATTTCTAAATTGCTTATTGAACTTTTCCCTAAATGTAAAAGAAACTTGCACAAGATAAAACTGAATAAACCATTTCTGTAAAACAATATTTATTTATTTATTGGATTTCTATGCCGCCCTACTCCAGGAACTCAGGGCGGCTCACAACATAGATAGAAATCTGACATTAAAATACATTATAAAAACCCCTTAATTAAAAAAACCAATCATCCAAGACAGACATGCAAACAAGCATACACTGGCTGGGGCAAGATGTTAACTGCCCCAGGCCTGTTGGCAAAGATGTGTCTTCAGTAATTTGCGAAAGGCGGAGAGGGTGGGGGCAATACGGATCTCCGAGGAGTTGATTCCAGAGGGCCGGGGCCGCAACAGAGAAGGCTCTTCCCCTAGGCCCCGCCAGGCGATACTGTCTGGCTGACGGGACCTGGAGAAGGCCGACTCTGTGGGCCCTAACCTGTCGCTGGGTTTCATGGGGCAGCAGACGGTCCCGTAAGTAATATAGATACAAACATTTGTATATTAATCCAAAGAGTACAACATTCCACCTAAGGCAGGGGTGTCAAACTCACAAGGTCACGTGACATGTCATGACATATCGCAGCTTTTTTTCCATTGCCGGCAATGGGGTGGGCGTGGTTTTGGCATGACGGATCCAGCCTGCAGGCTGGTAGTTTGACACCCCTGACCTAAGGGGAAGGGATACCTAAGCAAAGACAAATTTCTTTAAGATATATCATGAAATATATTTGATAAATGAAACTAAATGCCATCATCTACAAAGTGAATCTTACCTGAGCTGCTGAGAGAGAAAATAGATTTTGAGTTGCTGAGTAACGGTATCAAAATGTTGATAGGAACCCATCCTTCTTTGTTTGTGCTCAAATTCCTAAGATACCTAAAAATACACATACACTATCAAACTATTTGAAAAACCCAGCATCTGCAAGAAATCATAACATTATGGCTAAATTCAGAATCAATATAGCCACCCCGTGTTTAGATATAGATGGTATTTGGAATGTAATCTTATATACACTCTGAAGATTCCAGATTTCCAGCTGTGATATGAATTAAAGTCAGAATCTCATTCTCCCATCTCAGACAATATTTTGTCTTGTAAATTCTCTCCTGAATGGTTCTGGCCATGATAACACCTATATTAAATGTAAATTTAGTTTGACAGACAAATTGAAAAATTTATTACATTTGTAAATCAGATTAACTTCCCAAGAATCTAGGCTATTTATACTGAATTATTTTAGTTTGTTTTATACTGTATTGTTGTAGTTTTAGCAAAGACTGTTGTTATAATGGGGAGCGGGGGAAGCAATATTCTAAGCTTCTTCAAGATTTCTTAACCATAGTTATATATCTAAAATAGTATATATATACTGGGCATATATATATTTCAATATATTTTGTATTAAAATACAATACCAAAGACCATCTGCTCCTTCATGGATTAGCTGAACTACCTCTCCACTGTTCAGGATCAAGCCATTTGAGTTGCCTTTATTATAATTGGCTACAACAGTGTATTTACCAGGAACCTAAATACAAAAATGAGAAACTATAATTGGTTTAATAATAAATAATCATCCGTTAGAACTGTCACAATAAACAGACTGACATTTGGGACATAACTATACAGTGATATCAGTTTAGTTTTTCTACAATGAAGCTCCCAAATGCAGTCTTCAGGGTTAAATTAAAGACTATTTTATAACATTTCAGGATTATAGCTTTCTCATATATATGATGTTACATTCATACAAGCATCTAAAATTTCAGAACCTTTAAGAAATGTTGTAAGTATGACTTATAATTATGTTACATTATTAGTAGCTACATTAGAATTGTTCAAAACTATATATAATTCTTTTTTGAATTATAATTATAAAAACCGCAAACATTAATTTTTCCTTAGTGATTACTTATTGAGTGGATTCATATATCTCATCACATTTCTACAATAAAGATGAAAATTACCAATTTCTTCTCTCCCTTTCCCTCTTCTTCTGCATCTGATGAATTAAGTGGATCTTCTGAACTAGACCAACCATCATTTTCTTCAGAAGCATCAAGAGATTGACATGTTTTGGACCAACCTGAATAAATCAATACTTATTATTATTAGAAGATATTTGAGATTCTCTCTGTCTCTGACATATACATATAGAGACACACATATAGTTTTAATATAAAAATGCAGAATATATTTGGAACTAGAAAAGGCAAAACAAAATGAATTTAATTTTTTTTCTGCTATTAGTTTCACATTCATCAAATTTTGGTTTTAAACATGAATAATGTTGCATTAAATCATATAGAAACATTTAATAATACCAGTATTTAATATTTTATGCTACAATACACAAAAAAGTACAAAACAAGGAACTCATTCAATATTGGCAAAGGTATGCTTAGAACAAGCAAATGATAATCACTGCATTTAATTTCGAATCTCTCACTTCCAATACAAATAACAACTACAGAACAGAACAAAAATATGTTTTCTTTATTTAACAATACAATTTCAAACAACTGCACATATTGTCTCATGTATCTTTCTATATTGATTCAGTAATCTATCTTCCTCTCCTACTTTATTTATTACATGCAAGAAAGTAAACATAGCAGCAGGAATATAATTAGAAAATGTTTACTTGCTAATAACAGCTTCTATTGAATAAAATAAAAGGATGGTTTAGGGAAGATTTGGCAGGATGGTTCAGGGAGAATTTGAATGTACTTCTCCTAATATCTAAAATTATACATTTAATCCCTCCCAATTGATACCAATAAATAGAACAACTTCTTTAATTGACAATGTCTGGAAATGTCAAACAAAAGAAACAAAGGAGAGATATTTGTGTCTGTGAAATTTTCTTTCTGAGATTTTTGCAGTCTATAACTATCATTTCCACCAGATCCCAAAGCATTTAAACTTAGCCAGTCATAGACTGCCAGTGCAGGGTTGCGCTGCAGCTAGACGTACTTGAGTTTATATTGGTCATTATATTGATCACCTGAATCAAATTAGATCTGATATGGGGTCAGAGGGCTGAAAATTCCACAATCTTTGTTGTATTGAAAGAGCAGAAATGTAGAAGAAAATTATTTTTCTTCTATAGCCCTGCTAACTCTCTGATCTAAATCAGCTACCATTAGTCATAGAGGACTAAACAGATACATAGTACAGATGGTCCTTATTTAGCAATTGCATCATTTAGTTACCATTCCAAGTTAACTAACATTATGACCAATACTCACATTTATGAACTTCACAGGTTTGTAAAGCTGAAGCAAGATCATATGCACAGTCATGGTTTCACTTAGTAATCGCTTTGCTTAACAACCAAGCTGCAGGTTGCAGTTGCTAAATAAAGACTACCTGTGTCTTATTTTTTTTCTCTGCACTAGTAGCTCCTTGAACAAAAAACAGATCATTTTTTTGTGATAATGGTAAAGCGAAACCTTCTGATTACATCCTGACATCTTTAGAAGGAAAAATATACAGATCTGAACAACAAATAGAAATTCTAAAAAGAACTAAAAAGGAAGGTTTTATCAAATAAATGTGCACAAACGAAGAATTAAAGGCAACAATCCTATCTACCAAATCCTACAATGACTAAATCAAGCAAGCAACCTGTGTTTGGGAGCAGGTCTGCTGTGTCTCAAGAGGGCAAGGAAAGAAAGTCACAACAAATCACACCATGCAGAAAGCTCAGTGATCTAAGCCCAAGAAAAGTACATTACCTTGCCTGCCTTGTGTTGTTAGTAAAAGGTAAGTGGCGCTGGACCACTTTGCCCTGTTCCATGTTAACACAGAACTTGCATCTGTGAAAGAACTGAATAATAAACATCCCTCTTTCATTACGCTGCAGCTATATTACTTCTACTATTGGAAGCTATATTATTTTACCTGTTCATAATTGATTGGAAACCCAGAAGCAGTTTGTTTTGCTCAGAGATAATGTTCTTCATATGCCATGTTGAGTGCCTGTTCTGCATATTTTGTGGGAATGTAAGGCTTAGTAATATTTAAAAGAAAAAAGATCCAGAACATTTAATGAGTGATACCTTGATCTCTGATACATAAGTGACCTCTAATGAGTACTATAAGAATTTTTCTGAGATATCCTCTGGGATCTTCCTTATATTATATCCTTTACATCAACAGAGCTTTCTCCTGTCTCTAATGCCAGTTGCTTGCTTGCTTGCCAGGAAGAGAGCTGATGAATAAACAAACAAGAGCAATAGCAGCAGGTTTTCTTCTTTCTCCTCACTTACTCATATCTTTAGAACAGATACAGAAAACCCTAACTCTTTTTGTCATTTACCAGACAATCTGATTTTTGGACTCCAAACCTGGTAGCCCTAGTAAGGGACAACAGTAGCCACAGGCTTACAGTTGTGAGACTCCTACCAGGTCAAAATATGCTGATGTTTGATGCTACCTATATTTCACATATGAGACTTACACTGACAATTTTTAATAATTTCCAAATGAGAGCTGTAGATAGATAGATCAGTCAAAGGGATCATTCATTTTATTAATCTAGTGCTTCCTCATAACATTGAGTTCATTTTATAATGGATACAAATTATTGTGGTTGCTATGTCAAAATATCCTTAAGTGCCAATTAGTTGGACTGACATCTTAGAGACAGCATCGACAAATGCTGACTATCTCAGTCTCTACTTAGCAATATGCTAATATGTAGCACTATTAAGGACATTCCTATAATTTCTTTGTTCTCACCCTTTCCCTTCATCCAGTGATCTTCTATCAGTATCACCCTCAGCCTTGCAGAACATAATCATATGTTTTATCTTTTAACATAATCATATCTATCATCTGCCTACATTATCTGCTCACAGCATAACTGCTTATACTTCATTTGAATGGAATAGTTCATATTTCCCTAGTTTAAGGCTGATTGATCAATTCTTCTGCAGTCTTTAGAACTGTAGTAACAATCAGATCCATTATTTCTACAAAAATTTCTCAATGTTCATCTTTCACAGACACAAATTAACACTGGAAATACCAGTGATTTAATTATATGGATTGTTATTGCCATCAAAATATTCTTAATTAATAAACTTGCCTAAGTTTTCTTATTGTAACTTTTCTTTCCTAAGATTAATCTGTTCTTTTATCTCTTTAGTACAGTCTATCCTTATTCCTGATTTAAAGAAAATTGAACTGTTGACCATCTTCACTATCAAAACTTAAATTTACTAAGCAGTTCATATGGGAATTCATATCAGTTCTTCAATTCTTCAAAGAATTGACAAACATAGTAAGCACATAGCAGAGACTTTATTGGGATTCTATATTTATAAATGTGATTCTACTCTTTCACTCAAACAAAAAGGAGCTGGGTAACTATTTTAGTGCAGTTGTTAAACAAGACTAAGGACAGCAATGGATAAAGCTAAGCCCACATTTTTTTGAAACCTGAAAGACAATACATAGAGGCATTAACCTCTATAAATTTTTAATATTTTATAGATAATAATAATAATAATAATAATAATAATAATAATAATAATAATAAAGTTGGAAGGGACTTGGAGGTCATCTAGCCCAACCCCCTGCTTTGGCAGGAAACCCTGTACTATTTCAGACAAATGGCTGTCCAGTCTCTTCTTGAAAACTTCCAATGTTGGAGCATTCACCGCTTCTGGAGGCAGGTTGTTCCATCGGTTAATTGTTCAAACTGTCAGGAAGTTTCTCCTTAGTTCTAGGTTGCTTCTCTCATAATAAAGTACCACACCATTTTTTGTTTCATACCATAACTTTGCCAATTGGTTTCATGGAAAGCTGAAGTGTATTCTGAATTTACCTTTGCTTTTTTCAAGATTCTTTGATGCTACTGAACTGACACAACCATCTGGACTATCTGCATTTCTCATTTCTTGTTTTCTTAAGTATCTTCCCTCATTTTTTGAAGGGCTATTCATGGAAGAAAATGAGATTATATTTATCATTTATAGTTATCTTAATAGTGCTACATGCATGGATGATTTACATCACAGAAAGATCTTTAAAACAAACTGCCGGGGATGGGATATCTGTAAAAGAACCCCCCATTAGAATCTAAAATCACATGGGAAAAATTGTTTTAGGAAAGCACGTATAACCTGAGCCCACAGTCTATTTCTTGGGAAAGCCCCTAAGGCAGTGGTGGTGAACCTATGACACGGGTGCCAGAGGTGGCACTAAGAGCCCTCTTTGTGGGCATGCATGCCATGTTCCAGAGATGGCAACCATCCCTCTTCAACCAGCCGCCCGAGGTCCCATGTGGCCGGAGGCATTCTGGCACGGCTGGTTTCCCTCCACCCCCCGTCCTGTCCCTCCTGGCCTCGCATGCTCTCCTTTTCCCAGGCACGACCCACTGCATCGCCTCCTTAGCTGTCGGCCAGCTCAAAGGCAGCTCTCTGAACTGCTGGCAGTAGGCTGCGGAGCTCCAGAGTGTGTCAGTCAAGGAGCCAGCAGGCTGTGGCTGCTGATGGACACTGTCGGCCCCCATGTGTTCACTGGCTTCTGTGTGCGGGGGCCAATGGTGTCAGGCAGCAGCTGCCCCAGCCCCTGCCTCTCCTTGCCCCGCAGCAATGGCACCTCCACCCTGCCTCGCCTCACCTCACCCTGTAGGACGAGCCTCTTGCCCACTGCCCCACCTGCCAGAGACCCCCTGGATCTCCCCCAACTCTGCCTGGCCCCCATAAGCATCCCTCCCCATGAGCAACATTGAGGTGACCACACCCATTTTGGCCACCACAGCCATGCCCACCCAGTGGGCCATGTCCCACCTGGCACCTGGAGATAAATAAGTGGGTTTTGAGTTGCAGTTTGGGCACTCGGTCTCTAAAAGGTTCGCCATCACTGCCCTAAGGGACATTTAATACTGTACAAAAGTTAAGAATTTAAATCTCTAACTTGGCCCATAACACTTGAAATCCAAGAGCATCAGTTGTTTTCAATATTTTAAAAATAATCTTTGAGGTAGAGAATGACTCACCTGGTACTAGCTGAGAGAGATAGAGGTAAGCTCTGAGTATGTTCAACAGCTTTATGCTGGCTAGCTTCTGCGAGTGAGAAAGACAAACATTAAAGTTCTCTAATCATGAATAAAGGCAAACTGTAGTTCACACAGGGTAACTATTTTATCTGCAACCCAAATACCTTAATAAATGTATAAACTTTTTTTACACCATAATGTACTGGGTGTGGACAGAATTCTCACTTAAATAATAAGGTTTTAACTAGAGTAACTGTAACTTATGGTAACTTGCTCATGGTCATCACTTCTAGCTCATAATATATACTTTGCCATCTCTATTTATCTTTGCCTTTTCTTTATTGGGGCAGAGAAATGTCAAAAACAACCTTGCATCCATGTCCCAAGCAGACAGATGAGAGTTTTCTGATGTGAAGGAAAAAACATGCTATACTTCCCCCTCCCCCATTTTCTACAGGAAAAATTATGAGGGTGCATCTAGAGATGGAAGGGTGTTGGGAGACCTGCCTCAAATAATGACCACCATTTCAAGGAAGAAGAGTAAGCTTTGCTCTTCTCCTAAGAAATGTGTTTCTGTTCAGAAAAATAAAGGCAATCTTCACTCTATGCTGATATTTTACACCTAAGTAATAAATATCTGGGAGATTGATGAGAAAGACTTAACTTACGTCTGAAAGCCTGTAATTGGCCAGTCAATACTTTTCTTATTTCATTTACCCAGGTTGCTTTGATTTCAGGAGTTGCAGCCTATGTCAAAAAGAAAAAAAAAAAAACACCAGAAATTTAATCCTTTTGTCTTTCTGAAGGCAGTCAGTCAAAAAGAAGAGAATTTCAGCAAGTGAGGTTAGAATTGTGTCAGTGTCGAAATTGGCAAGAATTGTGACAAAGTCTTATTATGTGTGCAATATTTATAAGTACCCCCTTGTATTTTGACCCCCACTGGGATTCCACTGGCTCATTGTCACAAAATGCAAAATTCTGTTTCCCAACCATCTCTCCCCCACAAGACCTAGAGAAAAGACCTGGAGCAGGTACCTTATGGCTGCATAAATTATGTTAATTATATTCTTGTATTTGTAATTATACTATTGTTTTCAAGTTTTTATTAGCTTCCTGGAGCATCACAGTTGGCAGAAGTGGGAAATAAACTGATCAAATAAATAGCCTTTTCAATAAGTAGTATTTAAAGAAAAGATTTTTACCTGTATTATGTAAACTTCTTCCCTTGCATTATACCAGATTTCAAATTTTTTAATATCGCCTTTCACATTTTCTGTTATTCCAACTGCAGTCATCTAGAAAACAAAATAAATTTAAAGCAATATTCAAGTAGATAATCTTGCCAAACAAAATTCACACAAAATTTATTTAATTAAATACATTTTTAATTTAAATACATTTAAATACATTATGGAATTATGGCATTGTACATAAGGAAATAATAACTAAAAAGAGTTCCTAATTTGTGTTATTTTAGAAAAAGACATGTGAAGAAGAAAAATATACAAGAAATGAAGAGAAAGCAAGATTGAATTTGTTGGCCAGATTGACTAGGTACTACATTAATTAAACTGTACACTGATATTGTTATCCTAATTTTCCAAGAGCAGACATTGGAGTAAAGAAGATCAAAAGCCTTAAATCTATTTAGAGTTCTTTGGTTTTATGAGATATAAAGTGTTAATGTATATCAGGTTTATCCACCACTTTAACAGAATAGAAACAAGTCAATTTTAGTTTTATTCCAACGTAACTGGACTTCGACCCAATATTCAAATATTTAAAATTAAATAATTCAACATTCAGAACTTCAAATTCAAACATTTGTCTATATATTGTAAATGAATCTTTAAATCTTACATTTAAAGAATTCTTAAAACTGTACGAAGGAGCTTTTTCATATCCTTCTCCATTTTCTTCTCTCTTTTTACAAAATAAGATCGCCTTCTCGTGGAGGAAGAGGTGTCTTTGCATTGGCTTAAATCGAGCCAAATCTTTCACTTTTGAGTGGCCCTTTTTATGATCAATCCATACGTTAAAGGATCCTTGCATTAAAAGTTTGCCCAGTTCATTCAGGTTCCCCTTCAAGAAAAAAATAGTGTGCGCGCACGCACACACACACACACACACACAAAAGAGTCAATAGAACTGCAAGTAGATGATTTTATTTTTGATTATTAACATTTGATTGTTAAACAATGATGGCCCAAGTAATATAATTTAGCTTAAGTTCAAAGGAGAGAATGATTATTTTGTTTACATGTAGTCCTTGACATACGACCATAATGGAGCCTGCCTATTACGGTGGTAAGTATCATCATTAAGTGAGGCACCCACATGATTCCCTCACTTAACAACCACATTCCCTGCTCTCCCTGAGGCACAAGGTGTCTCAAGGTGCAAGGTGCCTTCCCAGGGGGGAGGCCCTGGGAAGCCTAGCCCAAGCCCAGGCCTCCATTGCCTAGGCCCACCCATTCTCCATGAGGAATACAATGCTCTGCTTCCCACCCCGCTGAATCCCTGCTGGGCCTCACAATGCTCTCTCTCCTGTCACAGATTAGTCTATTTATATTTTCCAAAGGTTGCCTTTGGGAAGAAACAGCTGATCTTCCTACAGGGAGGCCATGTGGTACCATCCTGGAAGCAGTGACCATTTTGGGATCGGAGGCAATTCACAGATCATAAGAATTGCAACTGCTTCCAAAATGGTGTCTGCTTCCAGGACAGCACCACGCAGCCTCTATATGTACAGGAAAGCTGTGGGGCAGATTGGCTGGTTCTCCCTTTCTGAATATGATCTCAGAGAGACTGGAGATTGATGCCACGAACACAGAGGAGCCAGGGGAAGGTAAGCAGGTGGGGAATACTTACCCCAATGACTTGTGAGTTTCCCTGTTGACTTCCACATTGACTTTGTGGGGAAGCCAGCAGGGAAAAGTGAAAATGGCAGTCAAGGAGTGTGCATGGGTTGTCATCCAGATAGGGGGCATTGGAATGACTGGAACTCTGAGAACTGGTCCCAGGCAGCATTTGTTCAGGACCAGTGTAACTTCAAGCAGTTGCTGAAAAAGCGCCATACATCAAAGAATACCTCTATTAAGCAGTACACATAGGCTATTATTCAAATATCTGATCTCCAAAGTATGGTTTGAAGTAAAACAATCTTATCCCTTTTTCCTCAATTAGCTTTATGGCCTAGACTCTGCACAGAAAAGCTTGCAATTTAAAACTGTATATGGAAGAAATCAAATAGGCAAGTTCTAAAAAAATTCCAATTACAAGTAGTCCTTGACTTACAACAGTTCATTTAGTGACTAGTCTAAGTTACAACACCACTGAAAAAGTAACTTATGACCATTTTTACACATACAACCATTGAAGCATCTCCATGATCATGTGATGGCAACTGGCTTGTATTTATGATAGCTGCAGTGTTCTGGGGTCATGTGATTATCTTTTGTGACAAGCAAAGTCAATGGGGAAGCCAGATTCATTTAACAACCTCTTTACCAACTTAATAACTGCAGTGATTCACTTAACAATTGTGGCAAGAAAGGTTATAAAATGGGGCAATTCTCTCACTTAGCAACAGAAATTTTGGGCTCAATCGTGGTTGTAAATCAAGCCCTACGTGTATTTATTTTTAAGTTGGGTTAATGACATTTCCATTCCATTTAATTAAAGGGAGAGATAAGATGCAGAGTTAAGTGAGATATCATCTGAAAAACAGAACTTTCTGCAGTTTAAAAAAAATATTCTGAGAGGTACAGCATATGGAATTATAAGATTGTATATAACACTTTGTTATATATCCTCAGCTCTTGAAGGATCCTGGATGCCTTTGGCGCCAGCCACCCTCTTGCAGCCCAACCCGCTTTACACAGTTGTTGCGATGAAGAAAAATAGGAAAGATTAGCTATACTGCTTGAAATCCTAATGAAAGCTGGGATTTAATTTGAACCAAAAAAAATATATTTTTCAGGCTACTGGAAAAATAAAATATTTGTACTACTTATATAGGCTTGGTGTTGCTTCTCTTATAAAATATGAGATAGCAAAAATTGCCAGTTGGCTTGGGATCCAAATGGGGGAATATCACACTAGAGGTGGTTGATTGACTAATACCATCTCCCACCTACCCCCTTGCATATTCTGTCTCCTTCTTCCCTGTCTTTGGTTATAATTTGGAATTTATTGCAATGTTAATGTAATTTTAAACATTTATGTGTATATTTATGTTTTTATTTTAATGTTATAAGCTGCCCAGAGTCACTTTGTGGCAAGATGGGCAGCAAATTTAATAAACAAACAAACATTATGAGTTACCTCATAGCCAGTGATTGCAATCTGATGCATGGAATCATTAACTGCTTTAAGAATTTCCAATATTGACGTCAGGGCCACTTGGAGATCTTCAGCACCTTCGCAATTTTTACTATATTTTAACATTTCCTGTTGGAAAATTACATATACTTCAGGTAACAGAAAATCACCTGCAGTAAATCCTCAAGGGAATGCTTAATGGGCCTTTTTTAATCTATTGTGGCAAAAGCAATGGTCTTCAATGATTTCAAGGATGAATACAATTTACATTTAATTATTTTCAAATAAATTGATATTAAATCAACTGGATAGAATAAATGACCATTAACTTCAGGATCAATTATTTATCAGTGCAAGGGCCATCTTTGTCCAGTGCCTAAGTTGTCCTCCCCCGCCACTTTCAGAATGGAGAGTTTGCTTAATCAAGCTATTTCTTCTTGAGTAGCATTTCTCTGCAGAATACCGCTTCTGTAAAAAAGTGCTGGCAACTTAACAAACTCAGCTGTGACCTTAATTAGTTGATCATAACTGTCTGGGCAGGCTGCTGCCTGAAACTGACTAGATCTTAATCAGTTTTATACAAAGGGTTTTATTATTTTTTGCCTAAGTGTGTGAGCCAGTCAGTAGTAGCACATTTCTCTCAATGTATATTTTCTACTGTGTGCCTATTTACTCATCTTTAACCCATCTTTCCCAATGAATGTAAATTCAAATATTAATTTACTTCTTGCTAATTATCTGATCACCAGAGTGAACATTCCAAAGGATAGGAGAATGAGAAAAAGTGCTACAAGATTGGCCTCTCAAACTTGGCTACCTTGGGAATCAAATTTCAGAGATCATCCTTACAGTTTAGACTCACCCAGTAGTGGGAGGCAAATTTCACTGACATTTTAAGTATGTTCAGGGATAATTTCTTAATAATTTCTTTGAAAGGTTTGCTGTCATCCTGGTGTCTCCCTTGGTGCTCTTGTTCTTTGATATCTACCCTGCAAATCCTAAATTAAATGATGATGCGCAAACTAGCAGCAACCGTCATTTTTCTGTATTCCTTCTATCTCCTTAAGGTGTTACTGAAGGTGTTGAGTAGTCAAGGTGTTACTGTACACACTCTACTTTCCATTTGTAAAGTAGAAGCATTCAGAATCCTGGATTAGATTTTTTTTCCTGAAGAAAGAACCAGTTTTGATCCAGCAAAAGGATCCAACTTTCAGAAAGAATAAATTTTATTGCCCTGAAGTCTCTCTTGGAGCATCACCTTTTGCTTATTTCGGGGAAGAGATTATTCCTTGATCTTCCAATTATGGTGAAAGAAAGCTATACAAAGGAATAGTAAATGTAGCAATGTTTGCCTTTCTCTGTCCCTCCCCAAATATTCCTTCTGTCTAGAAATATGATTCCGTAAGAGGAACATGGAGTTTTCTATGTCATAATTTGCTAAGGACAATCTCGAAGTCTAATGCAAATCTCAAGTCACTGGACAAAAAATATTTTTTTATGCTCTCTGAAGTGTGCCACAAATGTGACTGCCTGCATTTCCCCTGGTATCTACTAGATTTCCGGTTTTTTGTCCCACCTGATTTCAATTAACCAACCAACCAACCAACCAACCAACCAACCAACCAACCAACCAACGACATAGCTGAATTCCTACCTTTAGCAACAGTTGATATTTGGTTATTCTTTGAACAGGCTTTAGTAAATAGGAATCCAAACTCAACTTGTGATCAAGTTTTCGTTGACACTCCTACAAAAAATAAAAGACAGACAATAACTTCTTCCCCACAAGGTAATAATCGACTAAGCAATTTGGTCCCAAGTACATAAAAAAAAATACCTGGAAAAATGCTGAATCTGAACACTGCCTCCAAAGGCTTTCTGATCGAGGTTTATTTTGACAATATTTTTCATAAATTTTGAAGTCTTTCATCTTAATTTTAAAAAACAGAACCATGAATTAAACAATGAAGCATCCATTTGATAGTTACATCTATAATAACTATCTTACTGAAAGAGCATATTCTTCTATCTAGAGATATTGGCAGAGAGTACTGATGCATCTCAAAAACATTTTTCCTGTTCGTATTTCTGCTGTTACTTTTCCTTTATAGGAAAATCTGAAAATCTGTAGTATAAATTTACATAAATCAAAGAAAATAATGAGACATTAACTGGGTACTTTGCTATTTCAAAGGAACTCATAGACTGTTTTTTAAATATACACACACTTCAATGATTGATTAGATATGGCAAACCAATTGACATAGCAAATTACTTCAAAGTAATGCTATCTCTTTTTAGGGATAATAATATGAGCAATGGGGGATTAGTTGGATATACAAGTCCCATATCCAATACCCTGATGTGTCTGTTACAGTGATCATCATTTATTTAGTGTAGTATTTCTCAACATATACAATTTTTTAAGATTTGTGGACTTCAAATCCTAGAATTCTCCAGTCAGCCATACTGTCTGGGGAATTCTGGGATTTGGAATCCACATGTTTTAACATTGCTGGTGTTGAGAATCACTAATTTAGTGTAAAGATCAAGATCTGTATAGACCACTATATGAGAATGGTGGGAGAGTAGCTTAACTTTGCATCCAAATTTCTTTCTTTATATGCAAATGTAACCTTGCACTGATGATTAAAATTTTTCTTACTTCTGGAATATTATGGCACTAGTATAGCTGATCTGTAATTAGGCACTTCATATAATCAAAGCATTACATGAAATGGAAAGCTGGTTGTTACATGGTAAAAGTATCTGTTCATCTATCTGAGACACATCAGGCTCTTCTGAATGAGCCTGAGATCTCCTCCTTCTCCTCTTTCCATTTCCTCCTCCTTCTCCTCCTGCAACTATTGTGTAATTCACCTTCTGAATACAAATCCTAGCAGGGTTTTTTTTTTACAAATAATACCAGCAATAACAATTTCTGGAATTTTCCCCACAGGGTATCTGTAATAGCACTAAGGGATAAGACTTATAAAATGTTGATGCGTATAACAGGGATACCTTGGTGGTATTCCTCTGCTGTTCTCACCAACACTGAAAATCAGTATTATTGGGAATGATGGAAATGCCAATCAGAACTCAGTGAGTCCCAGGGATATACATTCTTGGATCTTGAAAGAATACCGAGAAAGAGCAATTTAGTAACAAATGTTGATTCCAAGTGACTTAAAACCTAACACTTACCCGTTCAAGGAAACAACGTCCTATTAGTTGAGGGTAGTCTATATAATCTTCTATTTCTCTCAAGAATATACTATCAAAAATAATAATTGTATTTTATTGATGTGATGAAATAATGTAACATACCTACATGTGCCCACATGTATTCTATTCTAAATTTACATGCACATTCTAATACATTTCAGGAGCAGGAATCTATAATAGCTGTATGTGCATAAGCAAAATTTACTATTTGCATTAAAAATAAAACAGTTTAGCCTTACACTATATAAGTTACCAGATGAAATTGATGATGCTGTAAAAATTCATTTACATAACATTATTGATATGTATGGTCATAACAGTGAGCAGTCTTCTCCAATATGATGCTATTCAAATATCCTGAATTTACAGTTTCTAATAAATCTTACTTTCATTGCCAATTCATTTAGTCAATATCAGGTTTTGAGCCATATAAGCAGTCTCTATCTTGACTTATATCTGACTATATGTAAGAACAATTGGAAAAGAAAAAAAATAAGAGGAAAGACAATGAGACTGAAATATATACATGCACATGTGCATTTTATATAAAACATAGTCTAAAAAACTTTGAAAAATGATTCTACATAAATATTAATTTCAAATAAAATCTTAACCACATTCAAATGTTTATAGATAGGTATTTAGAATATAAAAAACAACACTAAGATTTTGTTTTGGTTATAGTGAGCAGCTAAAAGATTGCCAGTAATTTTTGGAAATGAACCAATTAGCATGAGAAAAAATTATCCCATGTAATTTACCAGCAGATGACTTGTTATTTCGATATCTAAGCATAATTCTAAAATTGTTGCATTTAAATTAAGTTCATACAATTTGTTTTACTTTAACATAGAATCCACGTGATACACACAGACAACAGTTCAAGTAGGTAGTAGTATAAAGTCAGGACTTCATGAAAGATATAAAAGGACAAGAGCAATAATTGCACTTAATTATTTCCAGTAAATCACAATTTCCAGCTTATTCATTAACAGTGAATAACAGAATCAGCAATCATTTTTTAATTGGAGCAATTATATCACATAAGACTGCATTTCTATAGCTTGGCCACTGGGTGGACTTTGAGTCATGTGGGCTCTAAAGTGAGGAGTAATGCTTAAAAGTTTTAAAAAAGCAGATGCCCAATTCTGAAATCAGAAACCATCTCTTCCTGTTTGCTTAGACCCTCTATTCCAATCCACATAAAAAACCAACACGCATAATTTTGTCTCCATAGCATCATATTCATTGAGAAAGTTGCCAGGATCATATTGCCAATAATAAAATTGCATTTATTTCATGCAAAGTATTTCTCAATCTCAACAACTTTAAGATGTGTGGACTTCTGGATTATGCTGATTGGAAAATTCTGAGAGTTGAAGTTCACACATCTTAAAAGTGGTTGAGGCTGAGAAACACTACTGTACTCTACTGAGAAACACAGTTTGCAATACCTGTATGAATCCTTATAATATCACAGAATCAAGGTTGGGATTTTAGAGACCATCTATCCCAGCCTCTTGCATAGTGCAAGATCCACTGGAGTTATCTCAGACAGATGACTATCCAGCCTCTATTTGACCAGCACAAGAGAATTCAGCATTTCATGTGATATCTTGTTCGAGTGGTTGATAGCTTGTATAATCGATAACTCACTCCTGGCAGCTAATAGTACATATATTTAAATTTGCACACAAAATGCATGATTCTTTGTTGCCCCATTCAAAATACAGCAAAACTATTACTTCTCGTCCTGTCTTCTGGGCAGCAGAGCTCAATAAAGAATCATGCATTTTGTGTGTATATTACAGTAGATGTATACATGCATGTGTGAACTCCATGGGAATCTTAACAACATGGATTATGAGGAATCCCTATTCAAGAAAGAGAAATTAAATTTATTATAACTGAAAATTTTATGAAAAAAATAAGCAGGAGTCTTATGGAAAGAACTTATGCCATCACTGTTAGTTTTGTTTATCAGATTATTATGAATATCAAAATTTCTAATACAGCCTTTCTTTGATACCCTGGTTTTCATCCTATGTTGGACTACAGTCTCATTGTCCTTGGCCATTATGGCACACTGGAGGGTATCATCTGGGAATATGGTGTTCTACTTGTGTTAAACAATGGGACATTTCCTTTGTTATTATTTTTAATGCTCTATTTATATTGCCAGAAAGCTTGCATGAGATATAAATCCCAACCTGTTGTGAAAGTGATAGATTTCTTCCATATTTCCAAACAATACATCTTTCTTATTTTGTAGCCCAGGTGAAATGAGATGTGCCATTAAGGGATTGTCCATTTCTGCTGCATAGCCCTGTAATACAAAAGGGAAGCAGATTCATTGCTTCCACTGAATTCCCTTTAAGTGTCTTCTATTTTCAACAACTGCAGCCTGCTCACTGCTGATAAACATGTTTCAATATTAATCTGCTCAGGCTTTTAATACAGAGTTTACATATCTCAACAGTATTATATAATTTAGTTATAATCTATGAACATTTAATTTAGAAAAATAGTTAACATGAACCAATTTTGTAAATAATCAACATGTGTTTTGAGCTATTTATTACATGTAAGTCAGAACTATTTATAGCCATATATACAGCTGATAATTTGAATGTTTTGACTCCAGAGTTGATCACAAAGTCTGCAGGTTCTCACAGAATGAACTTTCAAGGCAATTGTTCTTTCTTCTTCCTTCCTGACCCAAGTTCCTGTTTATGGCTTCTGCTCTAGGCAACAAGACTAAATCTATTATTTAGCACACCAGGAAAGACGCAGAAACCTGCTCTTTAAACACTCATTAGGCTAGAGAAGATTCTGCTCTTAGTTGATGTATCCAAAACAGCTGGCTTTGAAAGGGAAGTAATACAGTGGCTGTATTTGGTCCCGGGGAACTTCTCTCAAGGGAGAATACATACTTAGAAAAGGAAGAGGCTGCAATGACATTCTAATTCTCTCTTCCATGCCCTTATATTTAAGCCATTATATTATAGTCTTTATTTCATCCACCACTAGAAACAAGAAGAACAAAAAGGGGGATTGTCTTAATCTTAATGGGAACCAAAAGAATATAATGTCCATGTCCTTGATTTTCAGTTTCTCTTGCCTTCAATAAAAATAACTTTACATTAAAATAGGGGATTGTTTCTTAGTTTATTTCCTCAGCAAATTTTAATTAGGAAAAAAACCACAGATTAAGGTGACTTGTGAACTCAGTGGACCACCTCTTTTAAAGTGAGCAGTGCCCAGCATTATTCACTTTAAGAAAAAGGCTCCAATTTCCAAAAGCCAAATCTTTCTAGAAGACGGCTGATATTTTTTTTAGAACATTTATGTTCTGTAAAGTAACATTTTTGTCCCACAAATATTTGACTCCACGTAGTACCTATGTAAATAATCCACATCATTTTCTACATTACAGGTTAATTAAGGAATCATTTGAAATAAACCATTGGCAAGGATTTAAAAAATGTACCTCAAGAACACAGAGAAGTTTCTCCACATAAGCTCGTTCAGTTTCAAGAAGTTCGTTCATTACATGTCTATCAACATTAAGGAATAAATGAATTATTAAATGGTTTCAGATTTCAAAGCCTTTAAATGTGTAGAATTTTCATAAGTGGAGATCAAGAATTGGTTTTTAATAAATACTAGCAACTGCAAAACAAATTGGATGGTGTTTCTTAGATCTGATCACAGAGAAATATTTTACCAAAAATAGTTTGCCTTAAGGCAACTAATATGACAGAAAAAGGTTTTGATGTATCCAAGGATGGATACAGAAATATTGTCAAAAAAAAGGATTAGTGATTAGAACTGAATGACTACTCCTTGATTAACACATTTGAGTTACCCCTTAATAACTTCTACTACCTCTAAATGCATTTGTTTGACATTATTCTGGAAACATTTCTTACATATAGTTGCTTGGATAAAAATATACTCACTTGCGTAAAACTGCTAAATTTTCTTCATCATCTGTCACAGACACACTTCTAGACTGCTGTATTTCATTTATCTCACTCTAATAAAAACAAGAACAACAACTTGGCATCAAATCTTTAAAGCCAAACCTCTCGTTTCCAAAATATGTTTGGCTAGAGACAGAAAAGTTTGGTTCACATAAATGCAACTCATATCTGATTTTTAAATGATGTGACATGCATGCATATATGCTAATATATATGGCCTGTCATTTAAAATTAAAGATTAAGTACTTATATTGCAAGAAAGTGTCCCAAATGCATTATGCAATTAATCGAGAAGATGAGAACATTAGACAAAATGTATAATATGAACTCATATTAGGCAAATGCATGTGAAACACAATTATTGCTAAGTTCTTCCATGATAAATAAATATTTATTTTTCAAATCCTGGTATAGGATGCTGGGACACAATTTGGCTGTTCCTCATCTCCAAATCAAGGTCACCTAGCAGATCAAGAAAAAAAGTGTTAATGCAGATTCTTTCTCTTGCAGGAAATGCCTTGCTCTACTCCTTACTGTAGCACCAGCAATAGAAAAGTGATATCTAAGCTCTGACGGATCAGGGATCTGATTCAATAGGCTACTTCATATGCTTAGGGAGAATTTAACATGTCAACTGTCTCTATTTCATTCATACACTGTTACCTTCATTTTTCTGATGTTCACTCCCCTTATTGCATGGTTATCAGAGCTGGATGAATCTTCAAACTCTATTTGAAGGCCTGGTATGTGAAACAGAATCAACCACTGTAACTAGACCTCATGTCAAGCTAAGCATACTTGCCAAATCAATAATTTTTGTTTTCAACTAAAACACAATACCTTGACTGATTGGTTTCTTACCTGGATAAGGACAAGGTGATTTTAGATATCCCTCTGGTCTAGGTGCCACTGGTTGAACAGGGCGTGTTTGCTTAGCTGCTAGTTTCTTAAGGCTGACTTGCCTCTTTTGAAACATTTCTTCCATACTTTTCTGTTTCTGAAAAACCTTTTTTACATGTTCCTGTAAAAAGAGGAGGCAAAATTCTATGTGGACCATTGAATCCATAAGACATCATTTTAAAAGCTGAATATGGAAAGCGATGCACAAAAATGTGCTCAACATTAAATTGATGCACTATACAAAATACATTTATTAGACCAAATCTAAGCCAGTGAATTATGTCTTCTTAAATAGAGCAGGATTGGGATGGTCTGAGAATTTGCAGCCATGGTGAAAACTACTCCTTATGTGACTATAGTGCTTCTGTTAAAATAAGGAGTGTTGACATAAGATAGTGTATTTAAGAATATCCGTAACATTTATGATTCCCAAATCTCAAAAATATTATATTGCAGTAATTGGGTGTCTTTTCCAGTAAATTAAATGACTTATGGAAATTTAGTAATGACAAATAACTGCCACATTATTTATGTTATGTTAAACATCTATAAGTGAGTTCTTTAACCAAACAATTAATTTACTTGAAAAGTTACCCACCTAGGCCATTTCTGTTATAGAGATTTTGGTTCAGTAAGCTGAACAGACATATTAAGTGATTTCAACTCAAATATTCCAAGTCACTGCTTATATATGTTTTTGTAAAACTGTGATGAAATATTGTTCTGAAATCTTGATATTAAGATTACCATTAGTTCCTCAGTGAGGATAACTTCAAATTCTTTGGACAAGTAACTTGGTTCCCTGAGTTTATTATCACCACCCATGTCCAAAAATTGCTCAATTTCCTGCAGAGCTGCTTCTGCTCCATCCTGCGATTGGCATTTGTCTACAGGTTGAGAAGCCAGCAGATAAACTCCATCATCACACCACTTCATGCACTACAAGGGAACCAAGAAAAACACATCGTGAAAATGCTGCATTATACAAATTATTTATGTTATCAAAATTACCAGAATGATTTGAAGAAACCAGGATTCTTTTGATGTACTATTCAGGCTACTATGTTGTGAGGATGAGTGGTAAGTGAGCTTGGCTGATCCAGAGACAGAACTGTGAAACTTGGAAATGGTGGAAGAGATGAAAGGTTTTATCTCCAAAGACAGTTGAATCAAGAAAATATTCTGAAGGTGCAGCCTCAGCCACAATAAGAGCACACACTACTGGCATTTTTAAACACTGCATTGTATTATGTATAATGTTTACCCTAATAGAAACTGTTCAGAAAATGAGACAAAAAATGAGATCAAACAGTCCACAACTATATGACATAACCACATCCCATATACTGAAAGAAGACATTTTTTTGATTTGTCACAATCTAAATCTAGGCTTCATTAAGATTATACTTTGAGGACTACCTGTAGATTTAAGCTTAATCAGCAAATAAGAGAGAAAATGGAGAGAAAAGACATTAACTAAGTTTAATGCTGACTGGAAACCCCTTATAGACCTTTTGTGTGAAACCAAAAAAATGAATTTATGATCACAGGATTGTTGTTGTGAGGAAAATAGGAGGAGGAGTATTGGGTATTATTTATTTATTTATTTATTTATTCGACTTGTATGCCGCTCCTCTCCGGAGACTCGGAGCGGCTTACAACATATACAAAACATCAAGAACCCACAACTGCTCGCGCAGCTACACCCTGCACCAATCGCAGTCTCCGAACACTCCCCAAGGGCAGCCCCACGCAGAGAGCGCCGCAGCAGTCGATCCCCGAGGCCACTTTGAGTTATTTGTAAAAATAATAAAGGTGGGATGGATGGATATATGGATATATAGATAGCTAGATAGCTATAGTTGAGATTTAGAAAAAAATATAGAAAAAATAAAAGCCATGCTATAGTCACAGAGGAAGATGTTAATTTATATTTATAACTGCTGTAAATGACAATTGGAAGTTACTTCTTTATATTTCCTTTCTTTCATTTCCTTTCTACTTTATTCTAAATATGACTTCTTTTTAGTTTTTATCTTGTTAAAAATCTTAATAAAGTTGTATATAAAAAAGTAAGTAAGAAGGGAAGAGGATAAGATTAGGTTTACCTTTTCCAACCGTCTATGTAATTCAAATGAATGGTTCAGGAGAGCCCTTTTTCTATTCACTTCTGAAATAATCATTTCACAGTGTTGTCGGAGTTCACTGCACTTGGGAAGAATAGAGTCCACTGCATAATGCTTGTTTTCTATAAACTGGTCTTCTTTGGAAATTAATAGGCTGGCTTTTCCCAAAACTTCCTAAGGAAAATAATATAGCAGAACATATAAGTTGTAACATTATCTCATTATAAATATGTCCCACAGAAAAATGTGTCAAAATAAAGAATCCTTATATCTTTACTTGTGATTTTTCTTCAAAACTGGCAAGATCTTTCAGAAGGTGCTCCACATGTGAACTGCTGTTTCCCATTTCCATGAAATGAAATAATTTCTCAGACACACTATCAAGTGCTGTTTTGACCTAAATGAAATAGAATATATCAATTTTTGTAAGTCACAACAGTGTAGCACAGCTACAAATCAGACTTTGGATCACAGAAATCAACTAGGGGTCATGATCATAGAAACTTTATATTATGGTTCTTTAGAGCAGGGGTGTCAAACTGCCAGCCCGCAGGCCGGACGCATCACGTGGAAGCCGCGCCCACCCCATTGCCAGCAATGGAAAAACTGGCCAATACATTGCATGACATCACGTGACGTTGCGAGTTTGACATACCTGCTTTAGAGCATACAGAATAACACCATTGGAAGGGACTTGGAGTTCTTCTAGTCCAATCCCTGCTCAAGCAGGAGACCCTAAACCATTTCAGATTGATGGTTGTCCAATCTCCTTCTTAAAAACCTCCAGCGTTGGAGCACTCACAATTTCTGGAGGCAAGTCATTCCACTGATTAATTATTCTAACTGTCAGGAAATTTCTCCTTAGTTCTAGGTTGCCTCTCTCCTTGATTAGTTTCCATCCATTGCTTCTTGTTCTGCTCTCATGTGCCTTGGAGAATGGCTTGACTTTAAAACTTGTCTAACTTGACTTTAAAAGCTGACATTCTATCATGTCACCCCTAGTTTCTTTTTTCATTAAACTAGACAAGTTTTTAAATTATTAAGGCACATCAAGTAAGCCAATACTGGTAAACTATAACTATTATGCTTTTAATTTCATTGTATCACTTAAATATTTAAATTAATATTATATGTATATTGTTTGTAAATTATTACAATACAATGGTAATCATACAAAGGATGGTCAAAAACATCTCTGATGAAATGTATTTTCTAGTACAGAATAATGGAAGCTTTTAAATAAATTCCAAAATTTAAATAAAAATACTGCTAATCCAGAATTGTTTTAATTAGATCAACATATCATATACCTCTTTGAAATCGACTTCAAAATATCTAAGTTGTAAGCACTGCTCAAGCTTCTGTTGATGTTTATACCAAAAGTCATCAAAAGCTGCTTCTGTCTCATCTAGTTGAGATAAAAGCCTTAAAAGACAAAAGACAAAGCAGTTTTATATCATGTATTCGCCAATTGAAGATGGGATAAGGGAAATGAGAAATACCAAGAAGGGAAAGGATATGAAACTGTTAGAAAAAAATCACAGCACTGAAAAATACAGCAGTTATCAAATGAAAATGTAATGTACTGGAAAAACTGGTGGAAAAGGCAGATTGATAGAAGGACGGTGTGTGTGTGTGTCAGGAAGACTGATAACAGATTGCTAAAACAGGGCTTTTCAACCTTTTCACCCATTGTACCACTTTTAGGACATGGCAACATCCGAGTACCACCAGCAAGATGTCAAAAACTTGACCCCCAAAAAGGAAAAAAGTGATAAAGTACAGGTAGTCCTCGACTTGCAACAGTTCGCTTAGTGACTGTTCGAAGTTACAATGGCACTGAAAAAAGTGCTCCCCAAGCCATAGCCGAGCAAGACACCTGCCTGCCTGCCTGGCGGCGCTCTTCCTCCTGTCCCGAGGTTTTCTTTGCTGTGAGTATTTCTGTTGAGGATTGGCAGCAGGGGTGGGGTGGAGGGGTGTTTGGTTTTTATTCCCCCCAACTGCTGGGTGGTTGCAGCAGGTTTTGGTCACTTCACATGACCCTGGGACACTGACTGTCATAAATATGTATCAGTTGCCAAGCATCTGAATGTAAATCAGAAGACCCTGGAGATGGTGCAACATTCCAACTTATTGCTGCTTCCTCAGGGGTGAGCAGAAGCACCAGGATCAGCGCTGAGCTCCAGCTGGAGCCTGGCACTGATTCTGGTGCTTCCACTGAACCCTGATAGCCCCGAAGAAGCGCTGATCAGCTGGAAAGCAGCACTGATCCTGGCACTTCCTCTGAGCCCTGACAGCCCTGCAACTCCAGCCATCTCTCGCTCAGGCTTGTGTGGTGCTGCCACCGGTTCATTCCTCTTCCCCATTACTACTTTTCTAGGATGGGCACGTACCACCTGCCAGGTGCCAATGTACCACAGGTGGTACCCATACCACTGGTTGAAAAGCCCTGTGCTAGAAAACTGAGGGGCACAGAGGCTTGAAATATACTTTTAGGAACATACAAAATAATGGATGTATTTAATTTGCGTGGGAAGGCATGAGGTTTCTAAAAATCAAAAAGGGAGATAAAAAGCTTGGGCATCTATTCTACTTCTTTTCCAAGTCTAATATATTAGAAGTCAAAAATTTGATATTCCATGCAAACAAACAACAAGCATGTTAAACCACATGTAATGTTATAATCTAGTTTAGCCTCTTGCAACCTGGACTCTCTTCCAAATATATGGACTTTAAATACCAGAATTCCCAAACCAAATTTGGGATAGTTGAGGTTTACACTGGTTGGGAAAAGTGGTTTAATTAATTGCTTGTCTGACTCAATCTAAGCAATTTATTATACCTACATTTGTGTGTGTATGCGTGTACAACCCTTTATTTTGCCTGATATTCTCTCATTCTCATTCTTTTGCTGAAAGAGATAACATAACTTGCCAGATGGCACTGGCAAGGTGAATATTGGACCTTCACAAAAGTATTAAAATATTACTATCAGGAAGATTTTGGAAACAGAAAAACAGGAATACAGTGAAAATATATATTAAATACTAGATGTATCTCACCTTTCCACAGTAATTTGATTTTCTATTTGATCTGGATTCAGTTTGTACTCTGTATTTTCAAGGACTGGTTTTCGAATATCGTGGAGAATATCATGACCTTGCTTTAAAGCTATTTTCAAATCTTCCTATAGAAAAGTTGAAGAGTATATAGTTAGGCTTTGTTACATGAGAAGGGGCGTTGTCTTACCTGAACGCCTTTTCTCAGCATGGTGGTGTAGAATCCACTGATTGGGTTATTTCAGCCTTCCTGCTCAGAGAGACTAAGTCAGAGCTTTAGTCACACCTCCCTTTGGGTGTGTCTTCCCAGTTTTGACGAGGCGAAGGATCCTGACAAAGTCTGACGTAATGACTCCAAAATACAAACAAAATGACAATACGCAAGCCTAGACACCTATCCAAGGGAGGGTGTGGATTCTACACCACCATGCTGAGAAAAGGCGTTCAGGTAAGACAATGCCCCTTCTCCAGCATGGTGGATGTAGAATCCACTGATTGGGACATACCAAAGCCCCCCATGTCCCTAAGGGAGGGAAGGTCTAGGCTGGTGTCTCCCTAGAGGAAACAACCTGTTGAATAACCCGTCTGCCAAAAGCGGCATCCGCCGCGGCAAACCTATTGATCTTAAGAGTGTGTAATGAAAGATGATGGAGACGACCAAGATGCCGCCCTGCAAATCTCCTCCACAGAAGCCTGGGTAGACCAGGCCGCAGAGGTCACTGCGCTGCGTGTGGAGTGAGCTGTGATACGAGCCGGGACCGGAAGTGACTGGGACGCGTAGGCCCTAGCAATGTAAGCCCTGATCCACCTGCCAATGGTGGAAGAAGAGACCTTCCTGCCCATGGCAGAGGGCTGAAAGGAGACAAACAAGGCCTCTGACTTGCGAAAGGCCGAAGTACGCTTGATGTAAAGGCGCAGAGCCCTGTGTATGTCTAGTTTGTGCCACTGGCGTTCTAGACGATGAGAAGGATTTGGACAGAAACTTGGCAAAACTAAATCCAATGACCTATGAAAACCGGTGTTCACCTTGGGAATAAAGGAGGGGGTCTAATCTAAGGACCACCCTGTCCTCATGGAAGGTACAGAGATCATCTCTGACTGAGAGGGCGGCCAATTCTGAAATCCTCCTGGCCGAAGTAATTGCAACTAAAAAGGCAACCTTCAAGGAGAGAAAATGCAGAGAGCAAGACTGAAGAGGCTCGAAAGGAGTGGAGGTTAAGGCCTGCAACACAGTAGGTAAATCCCAAGATGGGTATCTATGTACTGTGGGAGGACCAGAATTGGCCGCCCCTTTAAGAAAAGCGGATATAGCTGTATGGTGTGAAAGCGGACCCAGACTGTCACAGGTGAGGACCGTGGACAAGGCCGCAACCTGCCTACAGATGGTGTTGGTGGACAAGCCCTTGGAAATGCCCTCCAGCAGATAATCTAAAATATTAGGGACTGTAACTGAAAGAGGGTCCAATTTGTGTGAGATGCACCACTGGCAGAAATTTTTCCACATGGCGTCCTAAATCCGGTTCATCGAGGGGCATCTAGAGGCCTGGATCATAGAGATCACCCCCGAGGAATAGGCCTGCTTAGCTAGACTCTCCGCTCAAGTGCCAAGTGGCTAATTGAAGCCACTGAGGGTCCGGATGCTGGAGCTCCCCCTGGTTGAGAGCTACTCGGTCTGGGGGGAACATCCACAGCGGAGAAAGGGACAGATCCACTAGGTCTGCAAAACACGGGCGTCGAGGCCAATATGGAGCAACCAATATTACTTCTGCCTGCTCCAATATCAGCCTGCGAATGGTGGCCTGTAACAGCGGAAGGGGAGGGAAGGCATAAAGCAGACCCTCCGGCCACTTGCACTGAAGGGCATCCGTCCCCTCGGCCCCCCTTGTCGGATATCTTGTGAAGAATCTCGGGAGCTGGTCGTTGGACAGGGAGGCAAACAGATCCAGGCAAGGCCTGCCAAACCTGCTCATGATCATCTCGAACAGGCTCTGGTGGAGACGCCACTCCGAGTGGTCCACAGTCGCCCTGCTGAGGGAGTCGGCCTGACGGTTTGCCTCCCCCAAAATGTGTTCTGCTCTGATTGAGCCCAAGTTGGAACTAGGTTTATGGGCAGAGTCCAACTTGGGCTCAATCAGAGCAGAACACATTTTGGGGGAGGCTCAGGTTTTATTGGCTCCATAGGATTTTTTTTCTATTAATTAGTTCAATTCGGTTTTTTCTCTAAATTTATTCTAAATTTCCAAATTTCTAGACTATTTTGGGTTTTGGCTAATCTCATAAGGATTCTGTCCTTCCTCGAGCCACAAGCCTCTTGGGCTCCAGCAGGGCTCTTCTCCCTCCTTCAAGGCCTTTTGGGCCTCCCTTGAAGTAGGACCCTTGGGTAATCTCTCACTCGTTTCGTGCGCTCCCTGGAATGGTGAGCTGCCTTACATAGCTGGCGGATTACGATCCTAGGACCAGGCGCCACGAGGTTCCAGCGTCGGATTCACTGCGGACTTTCCCGTCTTCAAACCGCAAGTTCCAAGACGGGGGGGAAAGCGGGGAGCCCTGGCCTTTAAGTCCATCCTCTGAAGCCTTGGGGACCACGAACAGGATGGAGTAGAAACCTGTTCCAATTTGATCCTTTGGGACTGCCTCTATGGCCCTGATTTCTAGAAGGTGCTTGATGGCGGTGGTGACCAATCGTGCTTTTGAGGGGTTCCAAGATACTGGGCACTGTAGGAAGCAATCGTGTGGAAGTGACTGAAACTCGAGTGCCAGACACCGTCTGATGGTGTCTCTGACCCAAGAGTCAGTGGTGGTCTGCTCCCAGACCTGGTAAAACTGTTCCAGGCGCCTCCCCATCGGAAAGTCCCCTGTGGCATCACTTGGAGCTTCTGTAGGGACAGCCTCTGGAACCTCTGAAGGGGCGTTTGGCCTGTGACTGACCCCTGGCTCCGGTGTTCGGGCGGTCCTGTTGCCGATCCTGCCTCTGAGGAAAGGATCGTGAGCCTCTGGGCCAATCCCAGGACTGCCCTGCCTGAAAGGGCTGTTGCCATTCCCAAGAGCCCGAGGGATGGAAGGACTGTCTGCGGAATTCCTGCTGTGGCCGCCTGTCAGACTTCTTGGATGGGTGTACCAGAACCTTGCGCTTGTCCTTACCCTCGACCACATGTGAATCGAGAATAGGGCCAAACAGATTTTTTCCAGAGTACTTGGCTGTGGAGAGGCGCCATTTGGCCTTTAGATCCGTTCTCCACTGCTTCAACCACAGTAGTCTACGAGGCCACTGTGGCAGCAATGTATCTGGCCGAGCTCTTGGCCGAATGGAGAGAGGCGTCAGCCATGTACTGTGAGGCTGCCACCCGTTTGACAAGTGTCTGGTGTACTCTGACCTGATCAGGGGGAACCAGGGTCTGAAGATCGCGAAGCCACATGATGGCCGCTCTGGCAAAGAAAGAAGCAGAAGTCGCGGCCTTTATGGCCAGCCCCGAGGCCTGATGAGCTCTTCTAAAGGAGAACTCAAACTTTTTGTCCTCCGCCTTCAGAACCTCTGCCATGTCGTCGGTGACGGCGGAAGTAGAAAACAAAGAAATTAAGGGGGAATCAACAGGTGGAACCTCTAGTATGGAAGCGAATGAAGGAGAAACATTGTACAGTTTCTTTTCCATACTGTTTTCCCTTGGAGTGGTGGCCAGGGATGACCACTGGGTCTCAACCACATCCTGAAAAACAAATGGGCAAGGAATTTATTTTTGGTCCACAACCTTCACTGCAAATAAAGGATTGGACTCCTGATCTGCGGAGGTAGAAGGCTTTTCCTCCTGAACTGAAGTCAGGTTAGTAGTAGTGCAGGCCTTCAGAAGAAGGGATTTAAAGATGGATGGGTCAAAAAGACCCGAGGTAGATGCCTGTTCGGGTGTTACCTGCTCATCCTCTGACATGGGAGTGTCAGCTATAGCCAAATCCATGGACTCCACCTCTCCTAATTGAGAGGAAGTTTCAGAGATATCTGAACCCGGCACTGTGGCACGTCCCGGCAGAGAAGAGAGACTTGGAGGGGGAGGCAAATGTTGGGAAGGAACCTGCGAACTCCTGGAGGAGGACATAAACTGAACAAAGGCATGGTGCATGAATGCCTGAAATTGGCTCTGAGACCACATATCCCCTTGGTCCCTAGGGGTACCCCAACCACCGTTGGAGCATGAACAACTTCGGGGCTCTGATGTATGGAGGAGGGGGAGGAGTGAGAGGGACCTGCCTGTTCAGTTGCCCCCAGAGGAGAACTAATCCAGGTGGCTTCTTGCACAGGCACAAAAGTAGGCTCCAAGATAGCAGTATCCAGTGGGGCGGGGGGAACCGGTTCGGCCCCAGTGGATAGGAGCCGCTGTGCTTTGGAGAATTCCCTCTCCAGTGCCTGGTGCCTCCTCAAGGCCTCTCGCTCGGCTGTCTTGGAAGTCTCTTTAGTAGACAAATGCTTGGTTTTGGCCTTTTTCTTCCCCCCTACTTCCAATTCAATAGATCTGCGCTTTGACTACGCAGGGGATGCACCAGAGACTTGTGTTGCCTGGGGCGAGGAACTGTCTGCCATTGCAACTAGATAGAGCCTGTCGAGGATATCTAGAGAAGGGGGAACCCAAGTACGCAGATCAAATAGTCAGAGATGGAGCACAACCGTTCCTCACTCTGAACAAAAAATGCAAAGACAGAAACAGTCAGACAGGCCTGTAGTCCTGTCCGATTAGGTCTGGTGGCTAAAGGCCACTACTATCAATAACAGGCAGTCAGAAGAAAACCCTCACTCCAAAACAGGGCCGTGGGCCTGTAGCAATATCGAGCCCACTGTGTGCCTTATTATTTCTCATATTATTTATTATTATTATTATTATTATTTTATTTTAATTCAAAAAAAAAACAGTAAAACCCCTGAATATATGGCAATTTGTCTCCATTTAGGCCTGCCAACGCAGCCCCGGATAACTATTGGAGGTCCGGCCTCGCTGGCACAGATCGGTCTAGAGGTCAAAATGGCGTCCGCCTATAAACCTCACGAACCGATTGAATACGACCAACAAGTAGTTTCTTCGCTCGGACCTGTCAACACAGGTCAAGGTGACAGTTGCTCTTAAAGAGCGGCCTAGCAGGCCCTAATGACTCTAGAAACCAAAATGGCGGCCATCAGCAGGACCTTGTAATGGCGACTGCCTGATGACCACGTGGTCAAAATGGCAGCCATGACTCCTCGTATCTCCTAAAACGAAGGAGACGAGCAAAAAAGGAGGAACGAAGTAACTACGTGGGCCAGGGCTCCCCGCTTTCCCCCCGTCTTGGAACTTGCGGTTTGAAGACGAGAAAGTCCGCGGTGAATCCGACGCTGGAACCTCGTGGCGCCTGGTCCTAGGATCGTAATCCGCCAGCTATGTAAGGCAGCTCGCCATTCCAGGGAGCGCACGAAACGAGTGAGAGATTACCCAAGGGTCCTATTTCAAGGGAGGCCCAAAAGGCCTTGAAGGAGGGAGAAGAGCCCTGCTGGAGCCCAAGAGGCTCGTGGCTCGAGGAAGGACAGAATCCTTATGAGATTAGCCAAAACCCAAAATAGTCTAGAAATTTGGAAATTTAGAATAAATTTAGAGAAAAAACCGAATTGAACTAATTAATAGAAAAAAAATCCTATGGAGCCAATAAAACCTGCGTGCTGCTGAGCCTAAGACTAAGTCAAAACTGGGAAGACACACCCAAAGGGAGGCATGACTAAAGATCTGACTTAGTCTCTCTGAGCAGGAAGGCTGAAATAACCCAATCAGTGGATTCTACATCCACCATGCTGGAGAATTCAACTTTGAAATGCCATCCCAGGGTTTTGAAACAATACAGTATAAGCCAAGAATGGGTAACCTGTGGTGTGTGGCAAACTCCAATCTGTGCTTTCAATTTTTTTTTACACAGTTGAACAACAGTATGATTTTACAATAGAAAATCAGCGCCAATGTATTATGCTGCTCATAGTACATGTGAAATCTAGAGGTGGTATAAAAAGACTTTAATAAATAAATAAATAAACAAACAAATAAATCTAAAAAATTACAAAACCTAATTGTGTGTGTTTGTGTGCACAAATCCAAAAAGCTTATTCTATTCTAACATTATAAGGCAAAAATAAATGTTAAACAGTCTACTTGTTACAGATAAAAATCATGTCACAGGAATTGCTTTGCCATATTTATAATAATCTGCATTTCGAGATTTTATTACTGTTCTAGCAATATTTAAAAGTTTAGTTCCATGGAAAATGTAAAGGATCATAAAATTTACTGGCACTGATTTAAAGGGAGGATACCACACAACATTCAAATGAAACATTTGTAAAGGAAAATAAAACTAAACACCAATTAACGGGCTAACTCAATAAAATTATCTTATGTAACAACTGCTCTAACTTACCTTCAGTTTGTCTCTCCTTTCTGTATGTGTTGCAAGGAGGTAGCTGGTGGCCTGAGCATCATTTGGTAGCTCTGTTTCTGCAAGCTCATTCCCAAAAGATTGAAGTGTTTGAGCTGTCTTCTTAACCATTTGAGCAAAGCTCTCTATAGCCTTATGAATTACAAATTGGACACGGAAGAGATGTATTTATATATTTTGTTTTAAATATAAATATATCAATAGGCATAAATACAATTATCTGTGGTGGTCCTTGCAGACATTTCATTACCCAACTAGGCAGCATCAACCATGCAAGTGAGCATGGGGTTTACTCCTTGTTTATATACAGTAGCTTGCTTTGCCAGTTTTGGTGAGCTTGATGTTTTTTCTTTGAGAGTTCCAAGACTCCATAGTTCACACCCCAGCTAAATATATTCTAGTAAAAATTATCTCCACTATTAACTCCTTAACAATATATCCTTAAACTTTTAAAGTATATTATGATATTAAATATTATTTTTTAAATGTTTTAGTTACATACTTGCATATTCATGCAAAGTGCACAAAGGAAACAAGCTACAATAAGCCAAAGAAAAGACACAATGAAAGAAATGGAAATATAGCTAAATTATACTAAATCAACCCCTCTCCACCTGTTTATTTTTGAAAAATAGATGTGCATCTACATGACCAGATACCACTTCATACACTCCCTTTTATTTTTTTAAAATCCTCATCTCATACTTCTTCAGGGTTTCTATCCAACCACAACATTCTCATCTATTCCTTCTTCTTCCATGAATTTGTTCTGCAACTACATAATTCCACCTGAGATTAAAGCACCTCAATGTACTTCTTTCAGTGGTTCTCAACCTTTTCTTCACCATGGACCCCATTTAAATATCTTTTGTGACCATGGACTAGGGCTACGGACCCTCAAGATTTAACTCAGGATTTAAATCATAACATTTCTTCATGGACCCCTTGTGATGACATTGCAGCCCACCAGGGGTCCGTGGACCACAGGTTTGGAACCCCTAATATAGATCCCTTCTGATTTTTTTGAAGAGAGTTCACATTCATTCAACACCCTATCCCTTCTTATTTCACCATACACAATTAAGAACCCTATCTGCACTTCCATCAACTTATGCTTATATATCTTCTCATATACTTAAATGTCAATTCTGTTGGCCATTTTCATCTCTTTTGACAAACATATTTCCAGAATTTGTTTCAGCCCCATTATTTCAGGTGCTACTTTTATAATACTTTGTCTAGCAGTCCTCACTTGAGTTTCATCTCAAGCCATTTCATTACTTTTATTTCTAATTCCATTCATTATGCTGGAAAGTCCTTGCTTAGCTCTTAAAAAGCTTTTTTTAAAAAATGTCCAGCAAAATCTCTTGGAATTTCTGTGCCTCTTTTAATGGCTTTCCTCTTTTTAACCACATTCTTTGCAGCTATATTTTTATCTACACATATAGGTAATATTTTTACCAAAAATCCTTTCAAACCCTTCTCCACACATTTCATGGTACTCTGCAATTTAATTTTTTTTATTTCTTTGCAATCAAGCTACATTTCCTATTTCCTTAGGTCTCCTTTGCCTTCATTCTATTGGGAAAACAACTTCTCTTCTAACACTTTTTCATTCAGGGCTTACTCTTTCTCTTTCCGCAATTGTTGTACATTCACTCCAGCATTTTTCACTTTTCTATCATGCTCATTTCCCCCTAAAGTTCCATTCCACTCTATATGGGACTATAGATAGTTATCAGCTTATGACCAGTCAGTTAGTGACTGTTCAAAGTTACAATCCTCCAAAAAGTACTTATGAGCTGAATTTATGATGATTGCCTCTGCGGTCATGTGATCACATTTTGGGCATTTACAACCAGCCTGCATTTATGGCCATCTGCAGTGTCCTAAGCAATTTATAATTTACTTATTTATTTATTGTTGCTGGAAGTTAGCACTTAAGATTTCCAGCAAAAAATGCCGCAGTGTTTGCTTTATGACTGCTGCAAAAGGTCATAAAGTTGGGCCAGTCACATGGATACCTCTACTTAAGACCGACATGACATACAACAGAAATTCTAGCTGCCTTACAGTTGTAAATTGAGATCCATTCCATGCAAAGATGGGCATGTTAAAGGACCAAAATGGCAGGGATCTAACAGAGGCAGAAGAGATTAAGAAGAGGTGGCAAAATTACACAGAAGAACTATACAAGAACGAGCTTAGCATCTCTGATAACCATGATGAGGTGGTCACTGACCTTGAGCCAGACATCCTACAATGTGAAGTGAAATGGGCCCTAAGAAAGCTGAGCAACAACAAAGCTAGTGGAGGTGACAGTGTTCCAGCTGAGCTATTCAAAATCTTAAAAGACGATGCAGTAAAAGTGCTACACTCGATTTGCTAGCAAATTTGGAAAACTCAACAGTGGCCACAGGATTGGAAAAAGTCAGTTTACATTCCAATTCCAAAGAAAGGCAATGCCAAAGAATGTTCAAACTATCGCACCATTGCACTCATTTCACACGCAAGTAAAGTTATGCTTAAAATCCTACAAGCTAGACTCCAGCAACATGTGGATCGAGAACTTCCAGAAGTACAGGCAGGATTTCGAAGAGACAGAGGAACTAGAGATCAAATTGCCAACATGTGCTGGATCATGGAGAAAGCTAGGGAGTTCCAGAAAAACATCTACTTCTGCTTCATTGACTATGCTAAAGCCTTTGATTGTGTGGATCACAACAAATTGTGGCAAGTTCTTAAAGAGATGGGAGTATCAGACCATCTTATTTGTCTCTTGAGAAACCTATATGCGGGTCAAGAAGCAACAGTGAGAACTGGACACGGAACCACTGATTGGTTCAAAATTGGGAAAGGAGTCCGGCAAGGCTGTATACTGTCGCCCTGCCTATTTAATTTATATGCAGAGCACATCATGAGAAAGGCAGGGCTAGATGAATCAAAAGTTGGAATTAAGATTGCCGGGAGAAATATTAACAACCTAAGATATGCAGATGATACCACTCTAATGGCAGAAAGTGAAGAGGAACTAAAGAGGCTCTTCATGCGGGTGAAGAAGGAGAGTGCAAAAGTTGGCTTGAAACTTAACATTAAGAAAACCAAGATCATGGCATCCGACCCTCTCAATTCCTGGCAAATAGATGGGGAAGAAATGGAGGTAGTGACAGATTTTATCTTTCTGGGCTCCAAGATCACCACAGATGGGGACTGCAGCTAAGAAATTAAAAGACACTTGTTCCTGGGGAGGAAAGCTATGGCAAATTTAGACAGCATACTAAATAGCAGAGACATCACTCTGCCAACAAAATTACATATAGTCAAGGCCATGGTTTTCCCAGTTGCAATGTATGGCTATGAAAGTTGGACCATAAGAAAGACTGAGCGCAAAAGAATTGAGGCCTTTGAACTATGGTGCTGGAGAAGACTCCTGCGAGTCCCCTGGACTGCAAGGCGATCAAACCGGTTAGTCCTAGAGGAGATCAACTCTGACTGCTCTTTAGAAGGCCAGATCCTGAAGTTGAAAACTCAAGTACTTTGGCCACCTAATGAGAAGGAAAGACTCACTGGAGAAGAGCCTAATGCTGGGGAAGATTGAGGGCAATAGAAGAATGGGACGACAGAGAATGAGGTGGCTGGATGGAGTCACTGAAGCAGTAGGCGTGAGCTTAAATGGACTCCAGAAGATGGTAGAGGAAAGGGAGGCCTGGAAGAACACTGTCCATCGGGTCGTGATGGGTCGTGCACGACTTCGCAACTAACAACAACATATATATATATATGTAGGTCTCTGGTAATTCGGGTTTTCTCCCGTGTAAAATTTGAAGTGTCTTGGCGACGTTTTGACGAAGTCCCATTCGTCATCTTCACGCTGGTGCTTTCGGCTTTGTGCTTCTAGGAGCAATGTGTGATTGTAGCTGTTTCTTTCTTTTAACTGCCAGTGGGGGTTTGAATTGATTGGCTGGGAGCTTGGCTGTGTTCTGATTGGGTGGAGGCTGTGCTCTGATTGGCTGGGGAAGTGTTCTGTTTGGGTGGGGGCTTTGTTGTGCTCAGGTTAGTCTGAGTTGCAGGGGGATTAGAGATGGTGAGTTGCATAGCTGTTTAGCTTCGCGTTCGTGGTCGTGCCTCATCTTCATGGTGGGTGTCAGTTTGCTTCATGTATGGATTGGAGGGGTTTAAAGTGGCTAATGATGCAGCTATGGTCACCACCACACATCCACGTAAAAAGCAAACCCAAACCCACACCGATGATGAGGCACGACCACAAACCAGAAGCCACACCACAGCTGCATCATTAGCCACTTTAAACCCCTCCAATCCATACATGAAGCAAACTGACACCCACCATGAAGATGAGGCACGACCACGAATGCAAAGCCAAACAGCTATTATTATTATTATTATTATTATTATTATTATTATTAATTTAATTTCTATGCCGCCCTATTCCGGAGAACTCAGGGCGGCTATGCAGCTCACCATCTCTAATCCCCCTGCAACTCAGACTAACCTGAGCACAACAAAGCTCCCACCCAAACAGAACACTCTCCCAGCCAATCAGAACACAGCCAACCCCCCAGCCAATCAGAGCACAGCCAAGCCCCTAACCAATCAGAACACACCTCCACCCAATCAGAACAAAGCCAAGCTCCCAGCCAATCAGTTCAAACCCCCACTGGCAGTTAAAAGGAAGAAACAGCTACGACCACACATTGCTCCTAGAAGCACGAAGCCGAAAGCACCAGCCTGAAGATGACGAATGGGACTTCGTCGAAACATCCCCAAGACACCTCAGATTCTACGCAGGAGAAAACCCGAACAACCAAAGACCTACATACAAACACCTGCGAAAACCTCCGAAAACATATATATATATATATATATATATATATATATATATATATATATATATATATATATATATATATGTATATATATATGTATATGTATATGTATATGTATATGTATATGTATATGTATATGTATATGTATATGTATATGTATATGTATATGTATATGTATATGTATATGTATATGTATATGTATATGTATATGTATATGTATATGTATATGTATATGTATATGTATATGTATATGTATATATGTATATATGTATATATGTATATATGTATATGTTCATGAGGATAGTTTTTGGGGGGGGAAAGGATTTTCTCAAAATTTATTAAAACACTCCTTTTAATACAAATCAACACTTCCAAATTCATTAGTCCTAATGTTTTTGAGATACAATAGTTTGTATCTATTAATAGGGTATAAAATAGAAAGAGAAAAAAAACTTACAGTGCGCTGTGTAAGCCACCTATTATGGCAATAATCTAGGGAACCCCCAAGATCTTCAGTTAGCTGGTCTATATCAATATAGTTATTTAATTCTGTTAGTGAGCTCAGCATTATGATCTATAAGACAGAAATCACAGCATCAAGTGAATAAAATCAACATTATTTTGGATTTTTGCTTTGGTAGTTTTGGCAAATTTGTAGTCATGAAACTAAATAATAACATTCAATGAAACATGATTTATCAGATAAAGGAGAGTTTCACTATGATAACAGCATATAAAGTATCTCCTTCAATGAAAGCTCAAAATCATTATGAATAATGTTGGTAACATTCGTAAACTTAATAACTAGGAAAGGTTTGACATTTGTAGGCCATGTAAAATAGCAGAAATTCTTATTCTTATCTAATAGGGCTGGCAATGCTTTAGATTTGATTGAAAAGTGTTATTTTGGAGTGTTAACAAAAGTAAAAGTAAAGACAAAGGTCTTTAATGCAGCCATTTCATTTCCTAGATTCATGTGGCAACTTCAGAGAACAGTGATAGAATCCTGGAAAAAGACAGGACTGTTTTAAAGTACAGCAAACAGATGCTGTGTTTGTACTCCTAAGCAATCAGATGAGCCTTTCTGAATGATCTATGAAGCACTACACAGCCTTATAATCCAATGTAACAGCATTTAAACTGCTTGAAGAACAATTCTGAAAAACTCAGAAGCTTGTGCACAAATGTGTATTATTTTGACTAATCCTAGAACCTATTAGCCTATAAGGCTTGTGTGTGAGTTTGGGTGACTTTTCCCCCCATTAATTGCTTTTTACCAAATTTTTACCATAGGAAAATCAGTGCTTTTTTCAAAGCCATCATTTTGTCTACAGAAAATTCTGTCCATTTATTAGTTATGAAAACAAATTGCCTATGCAGAAAAAAGTGTAAGATGTTATATTAAAGACATACTTTTTACTGTTCTAGTATACTTATCACACTACTCTGTGCACAAAAATAAATTACAAGTGAAAATAAAAAGATTAAATACTAACCGGCAGCTTTATTTTATAGTCATCTCTATGAAATTTAAAGGCAATGTCGAAGAGAGTTCTATGAAAGAATCCAGTTGGACGCAAAACCAGAACGAGTTGCAGATTTCCTGGAAATGATGTCTGCAAAATGATGAAACAGAATTGTCATATTTAATGTATTACAATCTAAATTATTTCTTGTAATATTTTGATATATCAGATCAGATATAATAGATTCAACAAATCAGTTTACAAATTACATTACACTTACTTTGTATTAACCACAGTTTAAATTGGACCACGTTTTGAACTTTAAAAGATATAGACAAACTAGGGTTTAATTTCTATGGAGTAATAGACGTAATTATAGTCTGCCAATTCAGATGTTATACCAAGTTATCATTTATGGCTTCCAAGATCTATGTTCTGAACTAGGTTCTGTAAGTGATATCATTTTTAATTAAGCTATTGGACCAAATCTTAGATAAGCTTTCCTAAAATTTGATGTATTGCCTAAACTGAGCCAGTATATTATCTAATTGATTATATATTTATACTGAACAAAAGAAACTTTGACTCTTTGAAATAACTTATCAAGAATAATAATGTGATTATTATGCATAATCTTTTTTTTCTATGAGTCATCTATTACTAAAGAATGGGCATTTTATAGATAATAATATGTTGCTTGCCAAAGCTAAGCTATATATATATAGTTCCATCCATCTCTGCCTTCAAAAGATTCTTAGTCTGAGAAACAATCAAACATACTTTTTTCTGCACATTTAGAAACAAATAAACTTTCTCTGCTTAATAAAACAGGTTAATCTTACAGAATCATCCCTACAGTTGGATCCTTTGATTGTAATCAGGAAACAGAAATGCTTCATTATATTTTAGATAAGGTGTGTGGCATTTGAGATATGTGTTCCTAAGTTGGTTTTCTATGAGGAATTGAAAACAATAACAAAACCCGAATGGAAAAAATACAATAGAAGAAAGTGATTTTATGACTCATTCTAGGCCAGTGGTGGTGAACCTATGGCACGCGTGCCAGAGGCAGCTCTCAGAGCTCTCTCTGTGGACACTCGTGCCATGCCCCAGAGATGGCAACCGTCCTCTTCAACCAGCTGCCTGCTAACTCGCCGAGGTCCCACGTGGCCGGATGCATCCAGCACTCATGTGCTTGCTGGCCTCTGTGTGCAGGGGCGGATGGTGCCAGGCCCCTGCCTCACCCTGCGACAATAGCACCCCCGACCTGCCTCGCCTTGCCTCACCCTGCAGGACCAGCCTCCTGCCCACCGCCCCACCTGCCAGAGACCCCCTGGATCTCCCCCAACCCTGCCCAGCCCCCACAGGTGTCCCTCCCCAGGAGCAACCTCAAGTTGGCCATGCGCACCCATCTGCTATGACAACTGTTGCCACGCCCACCCAGCAGACCACACCCACCCAGCAGCCACACCCACCCAGCACCCAGCAATACATAAGTGGGTTTTGGGTTGAAGTTTGGGCACTCGGTCTCTAAAAGGTTCGCCATCACTGTTCTAGACTCAAGAAGAAATTTCTCCATTAAATTGCAATTTTATTTAGGTTTCAATAAAATTTTATTTCATATTAGTTCAAGAAATCCAGACGTTCTGAGAAACAGTATATTTTCAATAGACATTATGTAGAAGTCATTACACTTTAAACTCTGAGAGCTACTTCTATAAAGAATTTGGAGCTGAGAAATAATTTCTGGAATATAGGTAAAAATGCATGATGTACTTCACTGACATGCCCTGGAACTTGTCACATTGTCTAACAAGCTAATAATGAGCTGAAGTGTTCTGAAATGAATAAACTTGTCACCTGGAAGGATATTGTTTCTATTTTCTTCACAGCTAGCTCTTTCATGGTTGATCAAGCTATGCTTCCTCAAGTGGTTACCTCACCATAGTCAATCTGTTCTCCCCTAAAGCCTTAGATGACCAATGAACAATAGCTTACTTTTGACAGCTCAAAACCAGTTTTTAAAGTAGTTCCCAATCCTTGTGAGTCTAAAAAAAAAAAAAAACCACTAAAAGGCAAATAAATCACCAAGTTCACAAATGCCAGCTTAAAACTGGGTGTGGGTCCTGGAACACACCGGCTCTAGAGAATCATCAGCACTGAAAAAGAATTAGAAAGTAAAAAAATGGAGAAAATTCTCCTGCTATCCTGCTAGGAAATACATTTCTGAAATGGCATGGAACTAAACATCTTTCAGACACAGCATTGTACAGGACATAAAGGAAACACAGGCAGTGTCAGATCACAATGAATATTTAGCCACAGGAACTATTCAGAAACCTGACTGAATTGCTATAAATTTAGTTCCAACTTCCCTATCCTTTCCCCCCCCCCCCAAGAATGTCTTGTGGTTGACATCAGTTTGTCCCCAGAATATTTTTTTTTAATTTTGGAAACTCAAAAGGGCCATAAAGCTGGAGAAGCTTGAAGAAAATACAGAAATTAAAAACATATATTTTAAAAAATCCAAAACTTTAGATGTGATATAAACTTGTTTATAAAATGATAATCCAAATACAGTAAGGTTTTCACCTTGGGAAAAATTCTGTATCAGAACAAGGCCAGAGGCAATAGATCTGGATTGTTTCCTTTTCTATATTTGTCTCACACTTTGAAGACAGTACTTACTATTGAACAATCCTTGATAATACAATCCCTTACTGTAAGCTGCCCAGAATTGTTCAAAACATTTATATTTATAGTCTGCAGATCAGAAATGTGTGACAGGTTCACTTTTCCTCCCCCTTTTCCATACCACTTCCTTTCTCCTTTTTCTGATTGAAATAATGATGTATGCTCTGCCAGATGAATCAGACAAACTATTGCCATACATCAAGAATTATTCAAAACCATGATTTAAATAACAATGGGTTGGTCTTTCATAGTTTGTACTAATCATAATGTCCTCACCCCAGGTAACTCAAATGGCTGTGAACATAGATTAGAATAGGGTAATCTGGTAGCAAAGAATGATACTGAATGTAACTTTATTCTGGTCACACCCTAATTCAGTGATGGCGAACCTTTTAGACACCGAGTGCCCCAAAACCTCTGTTCCGCCCACCTCTGCTCTGCCCCTGCCCACTCTTTCCCCGCTCCACCAACCCGCCCGCAGGGCCACCTACCACCTCCATGGCCTGCCGCAGATCACCCAGATGGCCCTGCAGTGCCATGGCGGCCACGCTTTCAGCCCGCGCCCCGCAGCATCATCTGCAAGCAATGGGGTGCGAGGGCAGAGTCTTGTCCCTGCTGCCATGTCCTTGGCGACTCTCCTCTGGGGGCGCTGCTGGTGAGGAGGGGGCCATAGAGGGAGGCGGGGCTGGGATGACAGCATGTGTGCCCACATAGAGGGCTCTGCCTGCCATCTCTGGCACACATGCCGTAGGTTCATCACCACTACCCTAATTGCTACAGCATAAAATGAAATTAATAAGGGATATTGTCCATCAATTATAGTTAAAAATTGGAAAACACATATTCTGTATCCAAACAGGGATGAACAGTTATTAATTTGTGGTATAAAAACTGTTCATCCCTGCCAACCTCAAAGATGAAGCAAGCATGTCAACCCACAATCAATTAACTAATCTCCCAGGACAACAACTATCGTGTTGGCTAAACTATAGCAAAGCTCATGTCAAGGAAACAGCTGATGGACCCAACTGGTCAACAGAAGAGAAAGAATCATGCCCTCAACTTTCTATCTGTCCCCTTTTCCCCCCATTAAAGGGTCAATACTTATTGCAAGTTGGAAAATTGAGATGTGGAATATACTTGAACTAGGCCAAACATTGCTAGACTTGGAAATGTTAATGTTATCAACTTAAAAAAATCCTTTGTGAGATTCTAATAAAGAATAACTTTATAACTAACTCAAGTGTTCTTGTGCTATAGAAATATTAAAAATCCTGATCTTGAAAATGGCAGTATTTTCTGGACATTATTCCTTAAATCTTCAAATTTCTGAACCCTGCCCTTATTATTGCCTTTAAGTAAACAATTAATAGTTCTAGATTTAATATTTTTCTGTATGTAAGTATGAGATATAATTTCCCTTAAATGGAAAACTTAACAACTCAAAACTTTTACTATATAAATGATGTGGCTGTTTAAAAGAGAAGAAGATGCTTATCTCTAATCCATTGAAAGCGTAAAATTGAGGTGTTGCCTTGATAAAACCATCAGCGATTTTATTTTTGATTCTCATTTTCCAGAAATAACAAATCTAACCATGTACAAATGTATACTGATTTGCACATCTCATTTTAATATAGTATTTTTCAGTACTAATGAGGCCTCCCTCCAAACTAACCACAAACACAAATACAAAGAAAAAAAAATAACACATGGCTATCTATAGCACAATACTAGAAGACTGTTTTTACATTATAGAAGCATAATCGAAGTGTCAGTTTTAGTGATAATTGAAGAATTGCTTATCAATTCTATCAATTTCTGTTTATATTCCTCATTATAAACAAAAGTATATACAAATTTTTATTAGTAAGCATCTTAAAATGTTTTTAAGTTTCAACTCTATTAAGCAGTTTACCATGGACAGATATTTGATTAAAAGCAAGTCTCTGCAATAAATAAAAACAGAATATCAGTGAAGGTTCAGTAATTTGTATATACTTTTACAATCAACAAAACTAAATATTGATAAAATTGATATAAAAATATTAGATTCACTGAATTTCTAGATATAATGCAAGTAGCTTCTACAAACTTCAAATTTTATTAAAGCCATTTTTATATTACTACGGATTATTTCTGCTTCTCAAATAAACAACATTTATTTTAGAAGCAGATAATTTTATAAAGTTTCTAGATTAAAAAAATAGTATCTAGGTACTTTGGAAAACAAACATGTCACTCAATGCAATTCACACAGATTTGTCAAGGGGAAAAAAGCATTAGCTGCACAGCAACTCACTGCAATTCGCATTATAGAGGCGTGCACCGATGTCCATTTGTCTTGCCTGCGGTCTATGACAAGGATAAATCCAATTCCAGCATCTTGTGAACTGAGTTGGAGAGGGAGGAGGAAGAGGAGGAGGAGGAAAGAGAAAACAAGTTATTCACCAGATCTTACAGCAAAAATGTCCTATTATACCAGCTGATTAAACTATGCATGTTAATTAATTACAAAGATAGAATAATCCTTATTAAAACAGACCCAACAAACAGTACATGCAACTTCAGCTGCTCAAAACATTCATTATCCTTCTTCCTGAAGACCAGGGTTTTATTAATCTGATATGCTACTTTATCTCTTTTTTAACTCACTGTGTTTCCTTGTACAGTGACAATCCATCCTTTAAAAAATGATCAATAATGCCCACTCCAGAATAAAAACTATTTTTCCTTATGTGATTTTTGTCGCTAATATGTAATTTTATATGGAGAGTAATGTAACTTTCATATTATGAAATACAAGTTCCTAGGTTTTATATCCTGATTCTATCTAAGAAATCTGGCATAGCTAGCCCCAATCTTTAAAGGATCATGTGAACAAAACAGGAAACTGAGATAAGAAGGAAGATCCATGACAGCCTACAGGTGAGAGGGAAGAGACAACAAGATCTTTCCTTCTTTTGCTCTGATCATCTGCATGTGCAGCAACTGGAGAGTTCAAAGATACCCACTCTTGTTTTCTACTTGACAATACAAACCCATCATGTAATGTCAAAAATTGATTTCCAACCAGTTGCAATATAATAGAAATGGCAGGCAAGCATAAACCAAATTGACTTAAATGTCTAATTATTGTGTATGCTGAGCAGATTGTGTTTGAAAAAAAGTTGCAATGTTTTTTCTTTATTGGAAAAAGGAACAATGCTACTGAAATGGAATCTCAGTGACAAAGAAGAGACATACCACCACTTACTTGAGGGATAGGGAGTTTTTGCTCTTACCAAGTCCCTCATAAACAAATACAAAATTTCAAAATATAGGAAAATGAAAATTTTTTAAAGATTTAAAAAATTGTTTCCATTCATATCATAATTGCGACTCTCATGCTGTGCCCAATTTGAACTCACTGAAATTGGCATCATGGATAAGAACACACTTTAAAATAAACATTTCTAGCTACAGGAATTGTGTCATTTTTAAAGATTGATATGGCTCTGCATGCAACTTTCTGAACAACTAGATAGTTTAGCTCCAGATAAAACTAAGAGTATTGCTAAAACTATTATTCAAATACTTCAATACCAAACGTGACAAGCAAGACAATGGCACTTTCACCAATTGCGTGTCATTTACTGAACACTTTTTCCAGCCATTTGTTCTGGCAAAACCAGATCTCATCTCCTGAGCTCTGAGTAAACACCTTATTTATCCAAATCTTTAAAACTGCTTAAATCTGCTTTTTTCTTTTTCTTTTAGTTATTTATTTAAGTTAAGGTCAAATGAATAAAAAGTACTAAATGTGAGCAAATATGTATAAGTATTTAAATGTGCTACATCTCTGCTCTCATCTTAGCAGTACAATCTCCTAACCTGTTTCTCCTTGGAACTTATTGAGGCTTATTCCCAAGTAAGTGGTACCTAATGGCAGAGAAAGCAATTTGGAGATGGAAAAGGAAATCACTTATATACTACATTAGTTTGAGAAAAGGACAATTTGCATTATTTCTGATATGAAGGACTGGATTCAAACAATGTTTAAATTATCTGTTTTTGAAAAGGAAATTTTATCTAATCAAAAATGGCACAATATATTTTCTTCAGGAACAGATTTCATGACCTTTTATAATCATATCTTATTCTCCTTAATTTAGATTTAGAGGTGTTTATGTATTGTTTAATATTTGAAAGTGTGATATGTGTAGAAAGTTTGTAATACCTTTTTGGTCAAGTTATTATTATCATTATTTTTTGGAGTTTAGATTATTTCTGTTGTCTTTTGCTGGTTTTGAAAATTTTGTTTCTTCTTTATTGTTCTGGTTAAAAATGTTAAAACAAACAAACAAATCAAACTCCCACTTCCAGTTTCTTTCAAATAATAATATGCCCTGTTTTATATTAACAGTGTTCTATAATTGTCTTCCCTCCATTAAAAATCCCCTCTGTCCTAGATGTCCTAGCCAAAAATATTACAAGAGTGTGCATTCTATGAATCAAACATTTGGGAAGACTTTAGTAGGTTGTACAGATTGCTCAATTGTAGCTGAGAACCTTACCTGGGAATATTAGTGAGGTATGTCAAAACACTCTGAAACTCCTTTTCTGGAATTTCACTAAACGTAGAGAATTCAGGAAAAGTGATGACAGGACAGCCATCTCTTCCTCGCCCACCTAGAAAGACAAAAGAATTTCATTCCCAAAATAAATCTTACCATGTTATTTAAAAGGACTAATATGAAACTAGATGAATTGATCTTTACTGATCGTTCATAGTGACAACCTCATCCATGGAGATCAAGATCAAAACCAGTGTTGTAGATACAAAATGAAGACCAAGATACAAGTTATATAACTGATTTTTGGCAAAATTCGAGTAGTTTTGCCTCACTGCCCAAAAAGTTCACTTCAAAAGAGAAACGTTGCCTTTGCTTATGGATTTGATTTGTAAAAGATACTTGACAAAATACTGTATAGTCTGAAAACACTGTATACCAATTCAGATCAGGCTGTATACCTGTACTGAATCAAAGTGGAATATTATAAAGTAGGAGGACAATATGTGTCACTCCAATATCAGTATTTGCATATCTCTGGCTTGCTACATTTTTTACTCCTATTGGTATAGGAGACAAATAGAAGATATAAAAAGCATTTTATCTTTAAAATGCACATCTTTGAGCTCTGTAAGGCAAAGACCTTTTTAATGATTAAAACTTTACAAATCTTAGATTTTAATTGGTTTTAGCTTTCAGTATTTCAATACAGGCTTCTTTTGAAATTTATCATTTTAGATTCTTTTTATTACTGAGGTCGTGTTTAACTTGTTTTAGCAATGCAACAGGCTTTAGTTAATAAGTATAGTTGATACATATATTCCATTAAAACAGCCGCCATAACAAGTTGTTGTTATTATTATTATTATTATTATTATTATTATTATTATTATTATTAATAATAATAATAATAATACTAAAGTTGGAAGGGACCTTGGAGGTCAGGCAGTTAGCCCTATACCATTTTGGACAAATGGCTGTCCAGTTTCTTCTTAAAAACTTCCAGTGTTGGAGCGTTCACCACTTCTGGAGGCAGGTTGTTCCACTGGTTAATTGTTCTAACTGTCAGGAAGTTTCTCCTTAGTTCTAGGTTGCTTCTCTCCTTGATTAGTTTCCATCCGTTGCTTCTTGTCCTGCCTTCAGGAACTTTGGAAAATAGCTTGACTCCCTCTTCTTTGGGGCAGCCCCTGAGATATTGGAACACTGCTATCATGTCCCCCCTTGTCCTCTTCATTAAACTAGACATACCCAATTCCATCAACCTTTCCTTATATGTTTTAACCTCCAGTCCCTTAATCATCTTTGTTGCTCTTCTCTGTGCTCTTTCTAGAGTCTCAACATCTTTTTTACATCGTGGTGACCAAAACTGGATGCAGTATTCCAAGTGTGGCCTTACCAAGGCATTGTAGAGTGGTGTTAATACCTATTGAGCAAGGTACCCCCTATACTATACCTATACATTTGGTTTTTCTCGCCTAAATGTAGAACCTTACTTTTTTTACCATTGAATTTCATTTTGTTAGATAGTGCCCAGTGTTCAAGTCTGTCCAGATCCTCCTATATCCTAAGCCTGTCTTCTGGAGTATTGGCTATTCCTGCCAGCTTGGTGTTGTCTGCAAATTTGATGAGTTCCCCATCTATCCCCTCATCCAAATCATTGATGAAGATGTTGAAAAGCCCTGGACCCAGAACAGAGCCTTGGGGCACCCCACTACACACTTCCCTACATGTAGATGTGGTTCCATTGAGAACCACACGCTGAGTACGGCTGGTCAGCCAGCTACAGATCCATCTGGTGGTGATGCTGTCTAACCCGCATTTTTCTATCTTATCAAGTAGTAGGTTGTGATCTACTTTGTCAAATGCCTCACTGAAGTCCAAGTAAATTATATCCACAGCATTCCTCTGGTCCACTAAGTTGTACCTTAACATCTTCCCTAGCTTTTCTTGCCGCTTTTATCCTACTTCTAATTTTTCATGAAGGGGAGCACACAAAAGGAAGATTAAAAGCAGAAAAATGTCTTATGAAAGGGCTCTGAAGGACTGCTTAAGAAAGACCTGGAGCTCAAAGTTTAATCTGGTGGCAAAATACTCAGCTGTTAAATACTGTTGAAATCAAAAACAGAGAAATCAATAGAAAGAAAAGAACTATCAAGTGCACTAGAGAAGAGCACAACAAAAGAAGTACTGACTGAAAACTAAAAAAAAGAATTTTAAAAGGAAAGGGAAGAAAAAAAGAAAAATCTTCTGAAGATAAGACCAGGTGTTAAATGGAATCCAAAGTAAGCATAGTTGGGCTTAAGAAAAGGCAAGTGGAGTTTCTTTCAACATTAAACTTTATAGGGACAAAGGAACAGCATTATCGTCAAATTTGATGGTACCCTAGATAATAAATGGGATAAATATATCCATAATTAAAGGCATGCAGAGTAAACAAACAAGAAAAAGATGGAAAAAAGACATAGAAGGATATTATGGCCCGATGAACAGTGAAGGTGGGTTATAGCCCCACAGGACCCCAGCAAAACCAGGATGAGATGATTCAAGCATCCCGTTCTTTTTGATCTCTCAGCAGCTTTCATGGTATCCTTCTGGACTGATTACAGAGTGTGGGAATGGGAGGCACAGTATTGTACTAGTTCTGCTTTTTCCTTAACCAATGCCACTCAGTATTGACAAAAAGGAAGAGGTCCAGCCCAAACCTCTGGTTTGTGAGGTGCCTCAGATTTCAACGCTCTTCCCATTCCTGTTCAACTGGATGTCTCTGGGTAAGATAATCCATGGGTTAGGCATCATCAGTATGTTGATATTATGTGTGTTGACCTTCAAATAACTTTTTGATTCCTGATGACTGCCTGGACTAGTTGCTGCATTTTTCTTGGCAAGATTTTTCAGAAATTGTTTGCCATTGGAAACTAGGACTGAGATAGACTGACTGGTTCAGGGTCATCAGCTTAGTTTCATGCCTAAGGCAGGACTGGAACTTATGATCTCTTGGTTTCCATAAGGGAAAGAACAGCTTTAACTCTCATAAGACAAAGTGGCTATATATGCATCGTACTTCTGGTACCAAAGATTCTCCATCTAAATGAGGTGGTAATTTGAGGGTCCTTGTGGACTCAAAGCACTTTCCTGTTTTCTAGCCAGGATAGTTGAGAAATAAGAGTTAAATTCCTCATATTTAGGATGCCCCGGTTGGGAAGGATGGCATATAATAAAAGGACTCCAGAATGTCGCTTTGTGATGATATAATATTTAATTCCCACACCCACGCTAGTATCTAGAAGAATATTAATTTCTGTGAAAAGATCATTTTGGAAATTTCATTGATCAGATTTCAACCCACTATTTCAGTCTTGACATTTTAACAAAGGAATTAAACAAATAGGATTACTAGGAAAAGAGATGAACTTACACATACTGATTAGTAGAAAGTTCAGCAAAATTTTTCTTACCTGAAAGATACGCAAACTTTTTTCTTAACTCGTCTTCAATATCTTCAGCACAGAGGGGAACAATATCCTGATGCATGATTTCATCTGAAACCAAACATACCCACAAAATCAAATTCCATGGAAAACGTTTGTTTCACATTTACATCTTTGTTTACAAAAGGCACTTTATGATTTCACAACTCTACTCAATGTCAATTTAAATCGTTTTATACAATCAAAGATATATATAGGACTAAAGATAGCAGTGTTAAAATCTAACTATCAACAGCATACAGTAATGCCACAGTATTGTAAGGAATCTAATGCTCAGGTATTAGGATCAGAAGCTGGCAACAGTGTTCTAAAATGAGATGTCATAAAATCATGGAACACATGTTGAAAGATGAGTTCCATAAGCAAAATGATTATTCTTACACAAAAGAGCCCCTCATCCTCCTTAAAGTACTTACAAAGCAAAACACTCAGTCATTAAATGTGTTTTTCTTTCCTCTCTCTATTAATTAAAACTGTTCCATTTTAAATTAACTAGAAGAGATAGCTGGAAAAGTTGCTCCAACTTATTGCTTCTAGGTCTAAAATTAATGGACAAAAATAAAAATAGCAAGTCTGGAACAGACCTAGAAACAAAAAAAAACCTTAATTGCAATCATTTGTGTAGGAGTTTCTAAAAAAAATGTTTGCCCCATCTTCCCTAGCCACTTTTAAAGTGATTAAATAACCCAGGAGAATATGGTGGCCAAATTCAATATATTCCATGTGATCACCTTTTGCAATCTTCTGACAAGCAAAGCCAATGGGGAAGCCAGATTGACTTAACAACTGTGCTACTAACTTAATAACTACAATGATTCACTTAACAACTGTGGCAAGAAAAGTCATAAAATGGAGCAAAATTCATTTAACAAATGTTTCACTTAACAACATAAATTATGGGCTAAATTGTGGTCGTAAGTTGAGGATTACCTATAACCGTTTGGTTCTACTCATCTGTCCCTGTGAATTTGGGACACATAATCAGTGGTTTATGATGCTATGATTTTCGTGCAGCATTCATTCATTCATTCATTCATTCAGTTTCTATAGCCACCCAATTCAACCAAATGACTTTACAATTCTAAAATTATGAAACAATTAAAACAATGTAAAAACTTTAAAGTAATAAAAACATCCACAATAACATTTACTATTATTTTGGTCCAAGCATTTCAGCAACATAGCTAAATCTTGTACTATTATTTTCTGTGTACATTGGTTTCTGGTAAAGGCAAGTAATGAGTTCTGGTTAGATAGAGAACAGATTTTTAAAATATTTTAAACATAGAGGATATTTTAAAGATGAAGATATTGTAGACAGCATTTATAATAAATCCTTGTGCAATTCAGTTAGCAGTAGTATGCTGTACTGCTAAAATATATCTGTAGAGCTTACTCTATTTCCATTACAGATCACCTATTCTAAGTTAGCACCACATATAAAATTATTTTTAAAAAACTGAAAATGCATTGCAATTAATTTCATCATATTGAAGTTTAATTCTTAGTTCTGACTAAGGATGTTGGAAATCACAGCTCAACAAATTTGAGAAGTCACATTGTACTCTGTTCATGAGCGACAGACAATGATTAAAACATAGAAAGTACATTAAAACATTAAAAAGCAGAAGTACTGTATCATGAGTTTGTGACATGACAAATCTATGGATTTAAGAGGGAGAATAAAAATGACAGGGAAATCCAGTATTACAGTACATTTTTCTGATGTAAGCAATTTTAAAAATATAGTAGTGTTGAAACCAGAACATTTTCTGGCTTCAGTTTCTTTCACTGGATATGGTACTTTACTCTTGCTTTGGACATATTGCATGGGGAATGAAAGTCATATTAAAGAGACAGTAAGACAAGTACAGTACAGTAACACAAATCTCACACTTTTGAACAAATGTAACACCAATTCACAAGTTTTATTACCTCACATAAACTCATCAATTAAGTACTACTGAACTTATACATCCAAAATAGTAATAACAGGGCTATTTCTGTACAATTATATAGTTTGATAATGTAAACATGAACTATAAGTATCTTATTGCAATTTCATTAAGCTACCTACAGTATAGATGTACCATGGACAGCACCTCTTCCACAATATTTATAAGGATAAAGTTTCATACAAAACTGAATGCTCAGGTTTTTAAAGATGGATATTTATACCTATAATGAAAAAATAAGCACAACTATTGCATATATCCATGATCATCTTCAGTAGCTTTTAAGATTGCCTATGCAGAAAAAGAGATGTTTTTCTTAACACATATAAGAGCACAAACACATGGAAACGGAGATGTATTGTAGAAAACTCCAACTGTTAATTTTGGGAGGATTATCAAAAGTCCTAGGTTGATAAAATTTACCATGGTGACCAGAAAGAATGGTGATTTAATACAGAGAGCAGACACAGAAAACGATCTGACTACAGTGATCTTATTGTTTCTATAAGGGACTCAGCTATAAAAACTGTAGCTCAATCCTATATAAGGAATACAGGTAGTCCTCAACTTACAACAGTTCTTTTAGTGACTGTTCAAAGTTATAATGGCACTGAAAAAATGACTTATGACAGTTTTTCACATTTACAACCATTGCAGCATCCCCATGGTATCTGATTTATATTTGGATGCTTGACAACTGACTCACATTTATGACGGTTGCATGTCCTAGGGCCATATGATTACCTTTTGCGATCTTCTGACAAACAAAGTCAATAGGGAATCCAGATTCACTTAACAAGCATGTTACTAACTGTGGCAAGAAAGATCATAAAATGGGGCAAAATTCACATAACAAATGTCTCACTTAGCAACATAAATTTTAAAAGCATATTATTACCTTGCATGGCTAAGACCAATTCCTACTGCTGGTAAAATTCTTTATCACTACTACCAATCAATAGTTATTCTTTGTCCATAGTAAAGCACCAAGCAGGGGGCAGCAGGAACAAAAGACAGCAACAGGGATGCCGAAAACGAGGTTCTATGTATGTAAAACATAACAGCAACACTAAAAGGAAAAATACTTTTTCCCATATACAGTATCCTTGTCAACTCTAGTTTGAAAAGCAGTCTGGCTACAGCTCATTGCTGCTGTCCAGTGGTGGGATTCAAATATGTGAAGAGGCGTTGTCTTACCTGAACGCCTTTTCTTAGCATGATGATGTAGAATCCACCGGTGGGTAATCATAGCCTTCCTGCTCAGAAGAGACTAAGTCAGAACTTTAGCCACGCCTCCCTCAGGGAGTGTCCTCCAGTTTTTGACGAGGCGAAGCACCCATGACGAAGTCTGATGCAATGGCTCCAAAAGAAAAAATATAGACTGCCTAGACAGTGAAGGAAGGGTGTGGATTCTACATCATCATGCTGAGAAAAGGCGTTCAGGTAAGACAACGCCCCTTCTCCAGCATGATGCCTGTAGAATCCACCGGTGGGACATACCAAAGCCCTGCATGTCCTACGGGTGGGAGTCTAGGATTGTGTCTCCCGAGAAGAAACAACTTGCTGCAGCACTCTCCTGCCAAACGAGGCATCTGCTGCTGCAAATCTGTCTACTTTGTAATGTTTGACAAAGGAGGAAGGGGAGGACCAGGTCGCTGCCCTACAAATCTCCTCCACGGAAGCCTGAGTAAGCCAGGCCACGGAAGTGGCAGCACTCCATGTGGAGTGAGCAATAATGTGTGAAGAAATTGGAAGTGACAACGAGATATAGGCCCTAGCAATACAGGCCCTGATCCACCTACCAATGGTCGAAGAAGAAACCTTCTGACCCATGGAAGAGGGCTGAAAGGACACGAACAATGCCTCTGATTTACGAAAGGCCGAGGTCCTTTTGACATAATGAAGCAGGGCCCTACGTACGTCTAATGTATGCCATCATCTTTCTAAACGATGGGAAGGATTTGGACAAAAATTGGGAAGAATAAAGTCCTGCGATCTATGCAACCAAGTGTTGATCTTTGGAACAAAGGAAGGGTCCAAACGTAGGATGACCCTATCCTCGGAAAAGGTACACAAATCACTGTGAACTGAAAGAGCGGCTAACTCTGAAATTCTCCTGGCAGAAGTGATAGCCACCAGAAAAGCTACCTTTAAAGAGAGGTAGCGAAGCAAACAAGAACCAAGGGGCTCGAATGGCGGCGAAGTCAATGCCTGTAGGACCTTGAGCAAGTCCCAGGATGGAAAGCGATGAACTACAGGTGGCCTAATGTTAACCGCCCCCTTTAAAAAGGCACTTACAGCCGGGTGTTGTGATAAAGGGGCAAGATTATCACAGGAAAGGACTGTTTGTAGGGCCGCTACCTGTCTATGGATGGTATTGAGTGCAAGTCCCTTATTTATGCCCTCTAAGAGGTACTCCAAAATGTTGGGGATAGTAGCAGAAAAAGGTGTAAGGTTTTGTTTAGTACACCACGTGCAGAAGTTCTTCCACGTGGCGTCGTATATCCTGTTAGTCGAAGGACGTCTCGAAGCTTGGATTATCGAGATCACGCCCGACGAATAAGATTGTCTGATTAGACCTTCCCGCTCAAGTGCCAAGTGGTTAGCTGGAGCTACTGTGGGTCCGGATGTTGAAGATTCCCTTGGCTGAGAGACACTCGGTTCGGGGGAATCTTCCATGGTGGTGAAAGAGAGAGATCTACTAGGTCTGCAAACCACAGACGCCATGGCCAATGCGGAGCAATTAATATTATCTCCGCCCCTTCCAGAATTAATTTGCGAATTGTTGTCTGCAGCAACAGGAGGGAAGGGAAGGCGTAAAGTAGCCCCTCCGGCCACTTGCACCGCAGAGTGTCCGTTCCCTCCGCTCCCCTTGTCGGAAACCTGGAGAAGAACCGGAGAAGTTGGGCGTTCATCGGAGATGCGAAGAGGTCTAGATGTGGACGGCCAAACCTGGTCGAGATCTCTCTGAATAGAATCGGGTCCAACTTCCACTCTGAGTGATCTACTGTGACCCTGCTCAGGGAGTCTGCTTGGCGATTTGCTTTCCCTGATATGTGTTCCGCTTTTTTATGGAACCCAGAATGGACTCTGACCACAGGCCCAGATCCAGGGCTTCCTGCATGAGTGCCCATGATCTGGTCCCTCCCTGCTTGTTTACGTGGCCCTTGGCCGCCACATTGTCTGTTAGTACCAGGACGTGATGACCCGCGACTAGAGAGGAAAAGTGTTGAAGAGCTAAATGTATGGCTCTGAGTTTGAGCCAATTTATGTTGTGTGCTAACTCCCATCTTGACCACTGACCCTGGGCAAGATGGATCTGAAGATGGGCACCCCAACTGAACAGACTGGCATCTGTAGTCAGTGTGATCCTGGGGGGCTCTCTGAAAAGTGTCCCTTTGGACATTGCTGACGATGTCCACCACAGAAGAGATAGGAGAATGTGATGAGGAACTCTGACCTTTCTGGTGGACAAACTGAGGTTCTTTTTCTGGAAGGGGAGGAGGAACCATTGAAGATTCCTGGAGTGGAGTCTGGCCCACGGAACGATCCCCATGCATGAAATCATCTTTCCTAGAAGTTGGGACAGCTGTACCAGAGGTACTGATCTCTCTCTCCGAATCCTGTGCACGAGCTGTCGGATGCTGACCCGACGCTCCTGAGAAAGATAAACTGTGCAGAGATCGGAATCTATGATCGCTCCTAGATGAAGCAGTCGTTTTGTGGGATTGATATGGCTCTTTTTGAAGTTCACCAAAAATCCGTGAACTTGAAGGGTATGTAACGTGACCTGTAGGTCTGCCTGGGCCGACTGGAGGGAACTGGACTGAACCAAGATGTCGTCCAGATAGCATTGTACGCGCATTGACAACGTTCTGAGGTAAGCCGCCAAGACGGCCAAAACTTTTTGTGAATACTCGTGGGACGGGCCGAAGGGAAGGGCCCTGTATTGATAATGCCGGTGCTTGTAGCAAAAATGAAGGAACCTTCGGTGGTCCGGAAGAATGTAAGTACGCCTCTGTTAGGTCTATGGATGAGAGAAAGTCCCCTTTTCTGATGCTGGCTAATATGGATTTTAGGGACTGGATTTTGAACCTTCTGTAGATTATAAAGTGATTTAGACCCTTTAAGTTGAGAATTGCTCTCCATCCTCCTGAGGCCTTGGGAACAATGAACAGAATGTAGTAGAACACCTGTCTTTCCTGTTCCCATGGCACGGGCTCTATTGCCTTGATTTCTACCAGATGGGAGATGGCCAATGCCACCAATCTTGCTTTGGATGGGTTCCGTAAGACGGGGCACTTTATGAAGCGACCTGGAGGGGGAGAGTAAAACTCTAGGGCTAGACCATGTTTTATGGTATCTCTGACCCAGGAGTCGGTGGTGGTGAGCTCCCAGACGTCGCTGAACATTGCCAAGTGACCCCCTATGGGAGCATTGTCCCTGGCGTCACTTTGACCGCCTGTATCGACGACTTGTGCAAAAGGGTTCTGCAGCCACACATGAAGAAGCAGTTCCAGAGATCAGCAAGATCTGTGGTCACAACAATTCCACACCTTTATGCAACAAGCGTTTGATCAATTTATGTCTTCCTCTAGGGGTCAACCTCCTTCTCAACACCCTTTGCCTCCTGCGCCCCATTCCCAAGCGGAACGGGCCACAGTCCCAGGTTCTGGTATCTCAGAGGCCTCTTCGCAATTAGGAGAGGAAGGGTCAGTGGACCTAGAGATGACTGACATGCCATTGTCAGAGGATGAGGAGACAGCGCCTGAACAGGCATCAACTTTGGGGCTCTTTGACCCCTCCTTGTTTCGGTCCCTCCTTCTTAAGGCCTGTAGCATGGTCAACCTTTCTTCGGCGAAGGATGACAAACCTTCCACCTCTGATGACCAAGAATCCAATCCCTTGTTTGCTGAACAGGTGGCAGAGGACAAACAAATTCCTTGTCCACGGGTTTTTCGTTCTACGGTGGAGAAACAGTGGGCCTCTTTGGCGACGGTGCCCTCTCCCAACAATACGGAGAAGAAACTGTTCAATGTTTCCTCCTCATTTGCGTCGCTCTTGGACGTGCCCTCTGTGGACGCTCCTTTAATTTCTCTTTTTACCACTTCTGATATTCCAGGGGATATGGCTGAGGCCCTGAAGGCTGAGGACAAAAAATTTGAGTTCTCCAGTACAGGAGATGGAGAATCCACCAATGGGTTTTCTCTGTCTGCCTGCTCTTGAGACCAAGTAGCCAAACTTGACATGCCCCCTCTTGCTAGGAGATCCAGTCTTAACTTGGTCTCAGCTCTTGAAGACGTATCAGGTTTGGCTCTCAGCAGATAGAAGGTTAGAAAAACTCCATTGGTGAATTCTCCTTGTAAATTTTTTTTAAAAATACAATTGGCATTCCCCTTGACTAAATTTTCCCCATAAACACTGGGCTCAGTGTTTAATCACCGTGTTTGAAGTGTGAGGGGTGGGGGGAGGCCCTTGCAGCTTCCCTGCTTTAATTTCCCCAGGGCTCTGGGGAAAAGCTTCCAAGCAGGGTCTGCTTGGAACTTTTTCCAGACCCTTTCTTCTCCCCCCTCTTTCTTATTTAGTTCCTGGAACGTGATTCCAGGCTACAGGCCTGTAAGTCCTTGGACTTCAAACCGTCGGCAAGCTCCCAGGCAGCTGGAAACAGTCGCAGGCGCCATTTTGGTTGCCGTCACAGGCAACAAAGCCAAATTGAGACTCCTGCCTTGCCTGCCGTTCAGAGGCAGCCCCGCGGAGCTCATTTTGGTGCAGCGCTTAGTGCTGCCACCGTAACCAGACCGGCCCCAGAGACCAAAATTGTAGGCCTAGGAGACCGTTCTCAACGGAGAATGAGTCGCGGCTGCCATTTTGGAATCTCCGATTGCAGCAGGGAGCCGCGAACGGCCCTCCCCAGGTGTTCCCTGCACTACAGCCTTACTGGTGGTTCATTTAATCATTTACTCAGGGCCTCATATCAACAAAATCGCTATTTTCCACGGGCATATTGGGGGTTTACCTCCCGAACGCCACTAACCCATTCCCACATGGAGCCTCTATAGGCCCAACGAGGCCTACTCGTAGTAGGAGCGGCCATCTTGAAGGCCACGTGGGAGCTACATTAGACACATTGGGGCCTACTCATCAGGGTACCAACCTGCTCAGTTTCTCCCCGGGGAGACCATGCCCTAGGGGCATCCTGTACAGGCGCAAATTGTGGCTCAAATGGAATAGGAGTGTCCAATGGAGTGGGGGAAAGTACTTCAATTCCACTGGACCTGAGCCTTTGGGCTTTGGAGAACTCCCTCTCCAGCGCCTGGTGTCTCCTCGTGGCCTCTCACTCAGCTGCCTTCGATGGCTCCTTTGTAGACAGGTGCTTTGTTTTAGCTTTCTTCTCCCCCCCCCGCATCCAAATCAACAGATCTGCGCTTTGTTAGTATGGGGGGGGGTGCCTGAGCCTTGGTATGCCTGGGGCGAGGAACTGTCTGCCATGCTATCTAGATAATCTGGGCAAGGGATACCTAGATGGTGGGGGGAACCCAAGGACGCAGATCTATTCGCCAGAGATGGGAAAAGCGACCCTCGCTCTGGACTATTGCAATGGCAAGGACAGCCAGACAGATTCCTAGAACTGTCTGCAAGGCCAAGTGGCAAAAGGCCACAAACTAAGTCAGTAACAGGTGGTGTAAAACTTCCCTTATCGCCCAAATCAACTGCAAGGAGAAAAACAGTACACAAGCTAAAGTTCAAAGATAGACAGAATATATATATATAGGCAAGACAATAGGTCACCACAAAGGTGAATTTTTAGAAACACAACCTGCACGTTTGGTGTGCAGACTATCAGAAACTTCTTCTTTTTCCCCCCGGTAAGGTCTGACTCAGCAGGCTCTATTATAATAAGCAGGCCCACAGCAAGCGAGGAACGCAAGGTCCCTACAAATGGCCTCCGTTCCTGTGCTCCGGCAAATGGCAGCCACGCCCAAACTCTTCCAAAATGGCAGCCACACCTGAATTCGTCAAAATGGTGGCCACATTAAACACACATGGTCAATGGCGACCGCACCCTCTAATGTCTTGAGGCAAGGCGAAAGACAGAAGAACCGAGGATTAAACAAGTCAGAAAACCTCTGAGGCAATCAGGATCGCTTCCCCCCACTCAGAAGGCACTTGCGATTGCATAGCGCAGCTCTGCTGCGATCCGGATCTGCCTGCTTCGCCCGCCACAATGAGGGAGGAAGAAACCCTCTCCTGATGTAGGATGGCTGAGAGAAGAGCTGTTTCGCCGATCGCCAGGCGAGCGGCTAAATGGGAACGAAGGAAAACGTTCCACAAACAGTCTTGCCAGACGGAGCTTGTTAGGCTCTTAAGGCCCAAAGGCCTGAAGTCTGAAGAATGCAGCCAAATGAAGACAAATTTAGGATCCAATCAAGTAGAATTTTTTTTTTAGAAATATCTAATTAAGTTTGGATTGAAAAAACAAAGTAAAAATGAAGCAAAATAAATTAATTTAAATCACTAAGCCTAAACTAGCTAAGGAGCCACAAAAATTGCATTCTACTGAGCTGTAGACTAAGTCAAAAACTGGAGGACACTCCCAGAGGGAAGCGTGGCTGAAGTTCTGACTTAGTCTCTTCTGAGCAGGAAGGCTACGATTACCCACTGGTGGATTCTACAGGCATCATGCTGGAGAACAACCGGTTCTCTTTATGGATGTCACTTCTGGAACTCCATTCTAGGCCTGGGCAACAAAAAATTAGTTACCAGTTCTGCCGAAGTGGTGCGAACTGGCTGAATCCCACCACTGTTGCTGTCTAGATCTTGGTCTTGAAACAAAAGCTAGACAAGGTTCAAGCAAGTTATTTGAACGCAAAAAGATTAGAGCTTTGTCACTTACAGTGTCACCCACACATATGGATCTGATACTGCTACTTATTAAGCAGGGACATAAAGCTTTGTCCTAACACATTAACAGATGTTTGTCTCTTCCTTTTCTTCTTTCGGATAACTGAAAGTAGAATTCCCAGAATATTGAGTGACCTATTAGGAAGTGAATTCTAATAACTCATAAACATATTGGAAAGATATTTTGTTGTGGAAGGCAGAAATTAGTAATAATATGGATGCTCTTAAAATATTTATTTTTTTAAGCTGTCAAGAATCTTTAAAATCGGATATTAAATAAAGAAATGTAATAAATAAATAAATGAGAAAACACTATTTTTTACAACATTTTTGGCATTCTTAACGACAGAGATATTGGACAGCCAAAGGAAAACCTAATGATAAATGTTCTATTTTAAGCACATAAAACACATATTTGAGAATCATGTCTTGGAAGTGAAATACCATTCAGAAAATACAAGGGAATCTTTTGTAATAGTATACAGCATGAATCTTTCATTTTATTTAAGAATGTTCACTATATTATGACTTAAATACATAGCATTCATCATCTGCAAATGGGAACTGAAGCCCTGAGGCTCATCTTTAATTTTGTATTTCTTTGGGCTCCATCTCATCTCCACTAGCAGCTGGTCTAACTTTCAACTAAGGAGGCTGTAATTAGAAAATGATTAGATTGTTGGGCTCTTTATGTGGAAAAAGACTACAAAGCACTGAATGAACTAAAGGAGCAGATGTCACTTTAGGTCTTCTTCACTTAACATTCCCTTACAAAGCTCTCCTTAACAAACTCAGACAGAAATGGTCAGAGATGGAGAAAAATGACTGAAATATTTATTAGTTTCAAAAAGAAATAGAAGGAATAGCAAAACCACAGAAATATTCACCTCTAACTTTCCTTCTTTTTTTAATCTTAGTTTTTCTTTCTCTTTTAACTTTGCTGGATGATTTTAAATGCATTGACATTTTAAAATATTCTATCTGAAAATTATATAAGCATCATTTTTATTTAGTCAATAACCGCACACTTAAAATTAATAGGTTTTAATAAATGTGTAGTGGTTGGGATAAAAAAGATGGTTTTATTAAAATATTATCAATTATCAGTTGTCAAGTATGCAGTGCAATGGCTGAGTGATTATGATGCTGAACTTGTCAACTGGAAAGCTGACAGCCTGGGTTTGAGACCTGAGCGCCATGTGATGGGATGAGCTCCCATTACTCACCCCAGGTCCTGCCAAACTAGCAGTTTGAAAGCATGCAAATGTGAGCTGATAATCTTCAGCAGGAAGATTACTGGGTTCTGTATTTTCATTCTGGACAGATGATGACAGAAGTGTCTCTCTGAAAACACAGGGTCCCTTGGCTAAGAATCAGAGATGAGCACACACGCCCCTTTGGGTTCCTTATGACTGGAGAGGGGACACCTTTAAACCTTTATCTGTATTTAATTGTAATAGAGGATTGATATAAAGGATTTTTTTAAACCCCAAACAGGAAAAGTCTCTAAGAATTTAATGAATGCAAGTAATCATGAACATATGACAGAATTTGATTATGAAGAATTATCTCTTTGCAAACTAGAAAAGTTGAAGTGATCAATGGATAAATGCCACTGGGCATTGAGATTAACGCATGATGTGATTTCTAGATACAACTTCTCCATAAATTGAAAATACTGTACTCGATGAAATGATAAGAGTTTAACCTTCTTTAATCTTTGTAAGCTGCCCGGAGTCACCAAAGGTGAGTTGGATGGTCATATCAATTTCTGTAATGAATAATAATGATGATGCTCTAAAGTAGTGTTTCTCAACTTTGATGTTTTTAAGTCATCTGTACTTCAATTCTCAGAATTCCCCAGTCAGCCATGATAGCTGAGAAATTCCAGGAATTGAAGAACAGACATCTTAAAATTGCAATGATTTAAAAGGATTTTTCTAGTTGCTAAATGTTACCTATATAATTTATAAATTGAACATATAGCAAAATAATAAAAATATAATTACTGAGGAATTATTGGGGATTCCACTAATATAATTTCTTTTCAAATCTACTGAATTACAACTAAGCCCAACTACTACTACTATAATTGTGTCAAGAGCATCGAAGCATTTCTGGCTTGAAAGGATTAGCCAGTGACATCACTGTTGCCCAGGACAAGCCCCGTTGGGGGCTCATTTCATGTCCCTATTAAGCTCTCCACCAATATGATACCCAGCTACCTATTCATGGTCACCCACTTTCAAACTGTTGGGTCAGCAGGAGCTGGAGTGAATAACAGTAGTCACCCTTTCCCGCGGCAGCAACTAGGTCTCAAATGTGAGCCTGCCAATCATCAGCTCATCATCCTAATCATGTGAGCCACACACACACACTCCTACATCCCAAGTTAAGCATAAGAACAATTATTTCAGATACTGTACATCAATTACAATGATGTAAAAAGAGATTTTGAATTGAAAATCATTTGTCTTATAAATTGCACCTGATTCCGTTTACCACAAGTGAATCCAGTAAATGCTCCTACAGCCCAGAAGTAAGGATATTATTATAAAAACTGCAGAATGAGCTTAAGTTGACAAAAAATGCTAAAAACAACATAAAAGAGTTTTCCACATATGTTGAAAAGGTCAAGAAAAAGGATCAGCATATCAGCTACTTAATAAAGAAGGCAAAATACTGACAAGTAACAAAGGAAATGCAAAGCTATCATATCTTATTTTTTCTTAGTCTTCTCCAACAAGAATCTGGGTATTCTACAAATAAATTATGGGTAACATGATTAAGGGGGGGATTGTGATTATCAGTAAAGTGACCAGGGAATGCTTAAGGTATTAAATGAACTTTCTGATGGTCTGACTAAAAAATTATCTTTGAAAAATTATGTCAAAACAGTAAGGAATCCAATGATTGAAGGAAGGGCAATTATTTATGTCTTCAATAACAGAAATAACAGGAATCAGGTAAGATCCAGGGAACTATAAAACAATTAGGCAACTTATTTTATTTATTTATATTTCAATTTCTTAACTGCCTATCTCCCTCAGAGAGAGGCTCTGTGCAGCGTACAATTTAATCAATAAAATTAAGCATTAAAACTTCAATATTTGAGGATATTTTAGGACTAATTAGGAAATGATTCATCTATACTTTGCTTTATTACCTAATGAGGGAATGAGATTTTGTAAAGCTAAACAATGAGAACTTATATTGATCCCATAAACTAAACCCAACTAAGAATTAAAACAAACAATCAAAGCTAACAAAGTCATGTTCCTATTGCAAGGCAAAGTCAAACTCATGTTTATGTCTATTAATGTCCTGCAGACCATGAAAGATGTTGGGAGTCTCTCTTATCCTTATTGTTCTATTTTGAACCCACAGTTAATATGCTGAGCACTCTCTTGCATACAGTGTGAACTATCAATAACATTTTAGAAAGGACTAAGAGTAGTCTTGTAGTTTAGGGTATTTTTACAATGAATGAACTTCAAGACAGTCAAGGCTAATAAAATTATTTTCCTCATAGGTTATCACAGAACTGTCAAGTGGCTGTGAAATGGTTTCATTTCTATATATTATTTTGACATAACGCTCATCTGCAAGTTTCATGAAATTTCACCTGTTGTTTAATAGCAAAAACAGGAAAAAATCTATCTTTCTCCAATGGCAACTTAAACTGGGTTGAACAATAATTCTAGCTAAAAGATGATTCATGATTCTTTGATATGATTTATACCAAAGCAGCTGGAGTAATAGCTGAATAGATTTTTATTAGAATTCACCTAAAATAGTTTGTTCCTATTTCCCATAAAATGTTGCAAACCTGTAATTGGCACAAATGGTTAAAATTAATTTTTTTATAAGCTATGTTTCAGCTTATTTAATGTTTACTTAACCACACATTTTATTATGTTCAGCAGAAACTATGCCATAAAAAGGATAACATTGCAATGAATGCAAAATACCCTGGGAAGACTGAAGTTACTCTAAACAGAAAGCTGTTCGTTCACACCATACAATGATATTTCAACTGTCATTTAAGTCTTACTCTAAACAGAATTATTTAGAGAAAAGAAATGTTAAAATGCAAATCACCAACCTGACACGAGACAGCTCTCTATCCTGTACTGTATTCCTTTGCAACAGTTAGGCACCAAAGAGAATACAAGGCAAACTACGTGAACAGAATCAGCAGTATTTGGTTTCTCCCTCCCCTCCTCCCAAATTTCCACAAAAACAAGCTTTCAGTTTCATAGTGGACTGTAGCTTCCCTTTTTGCTGAAAAGAGGGTCTCCAATGTTTCATTTATATCCTTTTAAAAGGCAAGATTACAACAGAAAGTTTAATTAAGTTCAATTAAATACATGGTTCTGTGTGTATGAGTGAACCTTTTGTGCTAAAAAAAAATCAGAAACAGTAGAATAAAAACATTTAAAAGCACTATATCCTCATGCCTGCATTAGTCTCAAACAGCATGTTTCAAGTCAGAGAAGGATTTATAAAAGAACGATCAACTATGTGCAACATCCTGTAGCAAGTAACTTACACATTTAAGTAATAAATGCAAATGAATTTTTAAATGGTTTTGTAATACATGAACACTTTAGTTTTACAAAAAGAAAATAATTTATACGGTATGATAAAATAATCTAACAATATACAAAAATTACTAAAGTTATCTTACATTAGTACAATAAAGTCAACACAAGGAAAACATGGAGCAAGGGGGGGGAATTCATGAAAGTCAGACAAACCTTTGTTTTTCTTTAGAAGATATTATAATTCTGCAATAATCTTGTAAAACAAAAAAATTGGATTCAAAGTCTTGCAATAAATCAATGTACTGAAAACTCAGTATATCTGTGAGCCTTGCTTTAAAACACAAAAAAAGTAATTGCCTTTCACTATAAACTTCTAGCTGAGAGGGACACACTGCCTTTCTTCAAATTACATTTAAATTCAGTATGTTTTTCAACAATCCAGCAAGGGTTAACTTTTATTGGCATAGTCTTTTATATTCAATTATCATAAACAAACATCCACTGAATTTACCAATTTGAGTTATTCAGAATATGAGGGCAATCCCTGGGCAAATTTAACACCCAATTTTCCAAAGAAATTAATTCCAAACCTCTCCTGGAGTGGCATGTCAAAAGCCTCCCTCAAGGAACCCTTCTTTAACAAATAGTAACCTATCAAGTAGAGTCATCTCTTTTCAGCTTCAGAGAACATCACAGGTCACCTGATAGTTTCCTCTCTTAAGGAGCTTTGTAATGGAACATTTCTTTGAAATGAAAAGGGAAATTCACATTTGAAATAAAATCCCCAGATCTCATACTTTTTACAGCAAAGGCAAGCAAGAAATAATGACTTTAATACAGCTCTTAAATCTCTATGTAGATTTTGAGTGTCACAGAAATGTGTGTATGTGTACAAAAAAAATTGTACATACTCTAATAAATATCTATAAATATGATTTTTTATTTTTCAGTAATGGCAAATTTTCCCTTTAAACTCCTTACAAGTCTTTCTTTAAAGTAGCATAAATGCAGTCATTCTCATTATTCTTGATACACTGGCATAAAATATGATAATTGAGATTTTATAAAAATTTAGAGATCTATAAATATTTCTTATCCATGCAGATGAATTAGGTTACAAAGCATAATATGATCTAATTCTATTTATTTGTATTTTAGTGACATTTATAAAATATTTTTTTTAAAAGATATGGTCCTCCTTAAATCTAATTCAAGCAGGCCAGTGAACTCCCAGCTAGTATTGCTAAGAAAGTTCTTACTTCATTGGATCCTTTTAAGTAACTGTTGAGCAGATTATCTGTTAATTAGTGACTTCAAGATTACTGATTAGCAATCTTGAACTCAGTAAAACAAATAAGCACAAAAATAAATGAAATTGAGAGAAACAACTGTTAAGAATTTGAGTTTTGTTTTTCCTTGTACATTTACATGCTAAAAAATACTCAATATGCAGTTTTTATAGCAATAAATTTGGTCTGACCACTAGCAATAAAGTTAAAACAATATTCTTTGTAAAATAAAATTTATTTTTAATGCAGTATTTTCTCTTTATTTATAAAAGATGGGTCAAAACATTAAGATACTTAAATACTATTATATACTTAAAATGCACTTCAAATTCTATAGTATAGCAAGTACTGATAAACCTACTTTGATTTCATTAGCATAAAAACTAACAATTCATGCAAAATGACTATTATTAAACACCACAAAAAAATAAAGGAGTGTTGCACATGAAATCAAAATGCAAGTAATAATAATAATAGTAATAATAGTAATAGTAATAGTAATAATAATAATAATAATAATAATAATAATAATAATAATAATAATAATAATAATAATAATAATAATACTAAAAAGTTGGAAGACCGATCACATGCTTAGCTTAATATAGTCAAAGGAATCTATCAATAGAGCTTGTGGACTGTATGTAGGTTAATACAGACAGGATAGCAACATAGTTTCCACCATCTTGCCCCCCCAGCAGGAGCATCTGAAATCATATGAACCCATGCTAATTATTTCAAATTATTATTGTTACTTCTTATCATGCTCTGACATCCAAATGAGAATTTCAGGCAAGAATCTCTGCAACTCATATTGCAGAAAGGGTGTCATGTATCACATTAATAGGACCAAATCATGTTTTTTATTTGATTCCAAAGAGATTTGGAGCATGAGGTAGTGTGAACCCAACATCTGTCTACAACTCCTTAAAGCAGCTGCATTGTTTTTCAGAAGCACACTGCAACTGCAGAATCACAGATAAAGACTAATCTGTTTTAAAGAGTTGTAAAAGGATGATAAGTTTGCATTTCCATATATCATGAATATCTTGTTCAGGTTACTTACAAAATGCTGCATATTACTCCTTAATATTTATATTGTTTTTAAAAAGAGAAAGAAATACTTTTTTTTGCTTTGGCTATGTCTCTCGAAGCACCAATATTTGCCTTGATGTTGTTGCTGAATAACAGCATAAAAGTCTTAAATCTAATCATGAAACTTGGCAGGATTTATCTCTTCTGATTCAGCAACCTTGCCTGAAAAAGGTTTCCAATCTGCTAAAAGACAAAAATATTTGCAGTGAAAATGAAAAAAAATAAATAAAAAAAATCATGTTTTGTCACATGTCATCTTCTTATAAGAAACAATCATTCCTGCAAACGTACCTCAGTTTCACTTTAATTTGATGGAAAGCAGGCTAAAAAAAAATTCATTCTATCACAGAGAAAAAAGGTAATTGCCTTTTAATCTTTTTCAACTGTGAATAATGAGGAATCTTGAACATTTGGGATTTCAGATTAAGTTTAAGATTTGAGCAAAATACTTACCTCCTAGGGTTGTCTTGGATAGGAAGTTAGCAGCCTGGGACAGAAACCAGGGAACAGTTTTGCAATGGACAAAGGCAGGAATATGGTGGGAAAGGCTCGTGTGGGAAAGCTCCTGGTCCAAGGGCAAAGGGGAGACCTAGAGAGGATGACGTAGCTTTTCCGCTTCAGCCCCAAAGCCCAGCTGGAAGAGGCTACACCAAGAGTCAATATTTGCCTTCCTTCATATCAAGAGGAATACCTTCCTTCCAGCCAGGTTTCCAGAGGCAATCTGCAAGTGCTTACCATTCTCTGCATGGTAAATGGGTAAATCTAGTGAATAGCCACAGAACACAAGGAAATAGGGAATAGGAGCAATAGCAGCAACTCTCAACCTCCCCTGGAAAACATGGCCAGGACATGCACCTCCTGCTGTAAGAAGGGCAGAATACCAATCCCATTCAAGCAAAAGAGACAGGATCCCTATAGATTTGGCCATTAGCTATCACATTAGTGGTGAGCTGATAGACAGTGGCCGGAGCTAAGGTAGTGCTATTGTGCAAAACTATAAGTCTGCCAACTTGTCTGCCATTCTGCCACAATTTCTTCATGGCCAAAGGATCAATAGTACTGGCTAAGACTGGCATGCTGCTGTTATACTTCCTGCTATTGCTCTCCTGTTTTGTCTTTGTGCACACTGAACATACAATTAATTGGATGGCTCCATGCACTCATGACTGTGTCTGAGACCCTTGCTAAATCTCAGGTTTCAACAGACATTTTTAAAAAGGTAAACATATAAATGGTAGACACTTATTTCTCTTTACAAGCAGCCACATTCTGGTTTTGTTTCTCCAAATAATGGAACAAAGACAAGCAGTTGTTTGATTGCATCATTTTTGATAGGTGTGCAAAAATTGTGCATTTGGGACCAAATCTGGATACCAGTATTCCAAATGATAAATTGAAATACAAAAAAGACAAGTATAAAAAGTGGAAAGAGGGGCACATAACTAAGGCAGAATATCAGCAAGTAGGCGGAACCTGCAAAGATGAAGTGAGGAAAACTAAGGCTCAAAATGAACTCAGGCTTGTGACAAAAGTCAAAAATAACAAAAAAAAAGCTACCTTCAACTTGTAAAAAACAAGAAAAAAATCAAGGAAACTTTTGGTCCATTAGTGCAGGGGTTCTCAACCTTGGCAACTTTAAGACTTGTGGACTTCAACTCCCAGAATTCCTCAGCCAGCAAAGCTGGCTGAGGAATTCTGGGAGTTGAAGTCCACAAGTCTTAAAGTTGCCAAGGTTGAGAACCCCTGCATTAGTGGGAGAAAGTGGCAAGAAGGTGACAAGCAACAAGGAGAAAGCAGAACTACTTAACTTGTTTTTTGCATTTGCCTTTACACAAAGGGAAAAAAGAGTCCAATCTATCAAAAACAGCACCGTAAAAACAGATTAGAAACACAAGTAAGTGAGCACTGTCCATCCTAGATGAGTTCAAATCACCAGGACCAGATGGATTACACTCCAAGGTTCTGAAGGAACTGACAGATGTGATCCCAGAACCACTGAACTATATATCTCTCAAAGATCCTGGCGCACTGGGGAACTACCAGAGGACTGGAAAAGAGCTGATGTAGTTTCCATCTTCAAAAAAGGGGGAAAAAAGATCCAAGAAACTACAGACCTATCAGCCTGACCTCAATAACCTGGGAAGATTCTGGAAAAGATTATCAAACAACGAATCAGTAAACATTTGGAGGCAAATAAAGTCATAACTAAAAGCCAACATGGGTTTGCCAAAGGTGACAAAATTAGTGGCCCAGAGAAATGCTGTGGATATAATTTACTTGGACTTCAGTAAGGCATTTGATAAAGTAGACCACAATCTACTATTTGATAAGATAGAAAAATGTGGGTTAGACAGCATCACCACCAGATGGATTCCTAACTGGCTGAACAACCACACTCAACATGTAGTCCTCAATGGAACTGCATCTACGTGGAGGGAAGTATGCAGTGGAGTACCCCAAGGCTCTGTTTCAGGCCCAGTGCTCCTCAACATCTTCATCAATGATTTAGATGAGGGGATAGATAGGGAACTCATCAAATTTGCAGACGACACCAAGCTGGCAGGAATAGCCAACACTCCAGAAGATAGACTTAAGATACAGAAGGATCTTGACAGACTTGAACATTGGGCGCTATCTAACAAAATGAAATTCAATGGTGAAAAAAGTAAGGTTCTTCATTTAGGCAAGAAAATTAAATGTACAGGTACAATATAAGTGGTACCTGGGTCAATAGTAGTAACTGGGAGAGGGGTCTTGGAGTCCTAGTGGACAATCACTTAAATATGAGCCAGCAGTGTGTAGCCAGCAGCTGCTAAAAAGGCCAACACAGTTCTAGGCTGCATTAACAGAGGGATAAAATCAAGATCACGTGAAGTGTTAATACCATTTTATAATGCTTTGGTATAAGGCCACACTTGGAATACTGTATCCAGTTTTGGTCACCACGATGTAAAAAAGATGTTGAGATTCTAGAAGGAGTGTAGAGAAGAGCAACAAAGATGATCAGGGGACTGGAGGCTAAAATATATAAAAAAACATTTGCTGGACTTGGATATGTCTAGTTTAATGAAAAGAAGGACTAGGGATGACATGATAGCAGTGTTCCAATATCTCAGGGGTTTCCACAAAGAAGAGGGAGTCACATTATTCTCCAAAACACCTGAAGGCAGGACAAGAAGCAATGGATGAAAACTAATCAAGAAGAGAAGCAACCAAAACTAAGAAGAAATTTCCTGATAGTTAGAACAATTAATCAGTGGAACAACTTGCCTCCAGAAGTTTGAATGCTCCAACACTGGAAATTTTTAAGAAGAGATTGGACAACCATTTGTCTGAAATGGTATAGGGTTTCCTGCCTAAGCAGGTAGTTGGACTAGAAGACCTTCAAGGTCCCTTCCAACTCTGTTATTCTAATTTCTAAATGGAAAAATGTGGGGTTGGGTGGAAATCAAATGTTTGTGGACATTTTGCAATTTTGTGGACTGAAGTTAAAAGACAAAATAGATATGTTTAAAAGACAAAATAGATTTGTTTTGCAGATGTTTAACATGTCAACTTCTCCCTTAAAGCACCTGAAATTCCTTCCATAGGTGAGCATTGCCCTCATTTTGATAAGCTGCCTATAAGCTGCCTATAAGCCAATGGAAATTCTTCACTTGGATGTATGGCATAATTTTGAAAGTCCATATAAAACCAACAAACAGTCTTTTGAAGAGGAAGAGAAAGAAGGAACTTGTGAACAAGTGGTGAAGCTTGTTCATCTAGTCAGCTAGAATGTTACAGTGCAATCTTTTTCTAGCTAAAGTTTGTACCTGACATTTGAGAACTATGCAGGTTATTATAATCCAAAAACCTGAATCAAGCCTGACAAAAATTCAATTAACTACAAATAAAATTCAGCAAGTCAGTAATCAGAAATTATGCATGGGTTGCAAAACTGAAAAACCAAAAGACAGCAGGAAAAAGATATGTAAAATATTCTGACTCTGCTATTATCTAGCATTTTTGCAGTTCAGCTAGAATAACCCTATTCATACAGAAAAGAGTTTCCCTAAAATGTCTGTTTTTCATAATTGAGATACACAGTGAACTGAACTGTGTCCTCAGCTACAGATCCGAAAGGAAATATGCCCTTACCTCAAAGAAGAGTTTTAATCTTCCAAAAGGTCTTCTGTTTAGAACAATGACTGCTCTTTATTTTTAATTTCCTACAAAACTTCCTGTTCAATCCCAGATGTAAAGAATAGAATTGTGTAAGAAGAGACGTCACCTTTTGCAATACTGTTTATATTATTTCTCTATGTACTTTTCTGCTATGTACACAAGGGATAACTTCCATATTAAAGAGCCTCTGCCCTACAAATGTGCTAGAGGAAGTTATTTTATTTTACATTAGTTTGTATATTACCATTCCTGAAGTTCAAAACAATAGTAATGCCTTAAAGGCAATGTACTTGAAAACCATACCAAAAAATTACACAATGTGTATGTCTGCAAAGTAATTCCCATTCTTTAGTCACCAAAGGGAGATTTTTTTAAAGTGCCACTTTGAATTATTTATCCTGTCACAGTTGTAGCCATCACAGAGACTACTTCCTGGATTGTATTTTTTAAAATTGTTCTTGGTGACAAACACTGCACTACCATGGGTTTGAAGTGTTTTTTTTTAATCCCGATATACAGCTATCCAATTTTCAAGTACAGATGTATAGATTTGAACTCTCAGAATTACTAGCTAGCTGTCCCATTTGAGAATTATGGGAATTAACTCCTACAATCAAGTTGCAGAAAGCTAACATAAGTTGCATAATATAAACTGTAACTTGAATGGTCTAACTTGGATAACAAAACAGAAATTATGTACTTACCAGGAACCATAGAAACTAGGCAAGAGCAATGATAGGAAAAGAAATAATAACATTTCATTTCTTCTACTGAAATATCAGCATAACTCATCTTCACACAAGTGAGATTTATTTTACTCCTGGAATGAATTGTGTTCCTTTAAAATCATAACCTATGTAGAGCAATTTGTAACTGCCTGTCATCCTTAAATTACTCTTAGCAATACAAATTATTTACAATAACTTTAAGCAGGATGTTTACTTAAAACAGGTAGGCCTACTTTGCTAACCACACCTTTAGAGTACTCTTCTGATCTAAAATTAACTACAAGGATATGCATATATCTTGGTTTTCATTTTTTTTTAGTTTTAAGAGAGCAAAATCTTTATCAACTAAAAGATTTTTATTGAAATAAGAAACATCTCAATAAAGATCAGACAGATAAACAAATAGGTGGTAAGGTACTATGGTTCTTTTGGTATAAACTCAAATCTCTTTTGAGCAATACCAATATTAGAGCTTCAGCAATATTGGTGTTATACCATTTCTGAGAATGTAATACTTAACTACTTAGAACAACCAAAACCAATAACCTCAAAACATATAGGATAATACTGCAAATAACATAGGAGATCCACCCTATGGTTTACAGGAAGTTTGAATATTGATCTGGTAGATGCTGGAGAAAAATTGGCAGAAATTATGGAAACTGAATGGATTCAGCTTCAATGCAAGAACTGCAGTAGAATACATGGCTCACATGTGACTCCAGTTAGGTTGGCATAGTAAATATATCAAAATTATTCTTCCAAATGTTGGAAACGTAAAAAAAAAAAAATAGGGAGGAGGTTTATCTGTGGTGGCAGTTTTATTTTAGGATAAATATTGGGGGGAGATGAGTACCATCACTAAAGAAAGAACTGAATGGTCCTCAGAGTTAGACAGTGCATTTATTTACAGGACCAAATCTCAAGCTTAAAAATAAGGAACTCATCTAATTTTAGTAGATAAAATAATTGTCCAATATTGGAAAACTCTAGATAACAACTGAAATGTTCATTAATAAAACTACTTCAAAAGTTAAATAATAAGGCATCAGAAGCAGGAACCATAATTTTATAAAATTTCGATGGATTTGATGGATTAGACTATACCAGGGGTCCCCAACCCCCGGTCCGTGGACCAGTACCGGGCCGTAACACGCTAGCAACCAGTCCACACAAACAAGCAAAGCCCCATCCATGGCATGCAGGCAGCACACAAAACCACACCCCCTCCGGTCCGCGGAACTGGTCCCTGGTGCCCAAAAGGTTAATATTTTACATATATGGTAAATCTGTACATGTATATTTTAATAGATTAATATTGGAAGTACAAAGCATCCATTTCTGAGGTCCAGCCTGAACTTCTAACATCTCTCCCCAGCCCCATGTAGACATCATGATAAAATCATAAAAGTGCATATGACACTATATAAATAAATAACCTGAACTTTTATTCTCTGTACTTTGAAACTAAACTTTCCATTCACCAGAACTTCCTTGTGTAGTTGGCTGACCACTATGTGAACTGGTGGAATAGATGGGCTAGGAGTCTGTTCCAGGAAGCATTGCTTGCTATGTTCTAAAAGCACTTGATTTCACATGCCAGAACATAATTTGTACACAGGAATAACGGTGTTGGGGAAGGTGAGAGGGAAGTATAAATACTGCCCACAAGATATTCAGTATCCTGAGAGGATATATTAGTCCAGGCATCTAATAAATTTTGTAAATCCAATCCTCAAGGGCAGGCCTCAGAAATGTTGCTCATGTTTTACTATCTATTGTTCCTCTGTTATTTACTTGTTACATTTATATTCTATTTTTCTTTCAGTTCCAAATGGCATATGGAATACTTCCATTTTTTCTTCATAACAGCAGGCCTTTGGAGAAGTTTGAGCTTTGTTTGTGTGTAAGTGTGTTTGTCTGTCTGTGAGCCTAGTCAAAGTTGCTCAGTGGCTTTCACTGTTTTTGTAGTAACTGATCTTGAATATCCTCAGTTCTAGTCCCAACATTTTCTCCATTACAAAACTCTGATTTCCTGTCAGTTTTATTTTGTCTTTTATTTTTAATTCATTTAATTATGATGCACTTCATTTTTACTATAGTATGTACTATAGTATGTACTATGCTGTAGTAATCACAGCAGTAGCAGAAGAAACAACCTTTTATTGTGACTTTCTGTGGCTTATTTAGCTTAGATGAATACTTTCTTCTTGGTTTTTAAGGAAGATTTCATGAATTATTTTTAGTCTGGATGATGACAATGAAATAAAGAATTTTGATTCTGCTAAATTTAGGCCAGACATTTTAGCCTAAGGGGAGCATGACAGTGAACAGTTAGGCATGCTTTAGTCTTGTAGCATCTAGAATCCCAAGATCCAACAACAAGCAAGAAGGAAGAATCCAGAGATTTTTTCTACCAAGAGAACCAGTGCAATCAGTAGAAAGAGGAAGGAGGGCTATTTTCTCTTTGTTCTTGAAATTTCCTCAAAAGCTATTCCAGAGGTCTCTGAGGGAATTGTCTGAAAAAGGACTGAGGCTAGCAGGGATGGGGAGAAAAAGTCGAGCCCCGGAAAAGGTTGAGAACCGCTGCTTTAAACCACGTTATATTTATTCTGTCACTATATTAGTAAATCCATACTTCAGTTCTACACTTTGTCTATTACCTAGTCAAGAGGTATGTCATTTTAAACACAAATATTAATATGATTACAAGTGTAAGGTAAAAAATGTTATTAAGAAGTGAAGAAAGTATGTTAGAGGGGACTTACAGGCAAGGAATAGCGAACTAGACCTTTCCAAAGGTGCAGAGATAATGCAGCAGCCCAAACTGGCAGCAAGCAAAGTCTAATGGAACATCTCTGGAAAAAGAATGATCATCAGCTTGTGCTCCAGAGAGCTGCTCCTTGCAAGGAGACGGCAAGATTTCAGTCAACCCCTGTGACTGAGTGCCAGGAGACAAAGGAAGCCATTGAGTTTTCAACTGCAGTGTACCTTCTAAGGACACTGGATTCGTCCAACCTCACTTTCACATTTATAATAATTTTGAAGTTAAAAACTACTTGGTGAGTAAATTTCATCCCAAAATAGTTATAAAATAATAGTATAAAATAAATGAAAAAAGACAAGTAAGAATTTAAGGCAAGAAAACTATAAGTAAACTAACAACTAGACAAATTTGTAACATTTTGCTCAGATTTTTGAAATAATGAAGTAAACAAATTATGCTTGTAGGAACATAATTAACATTTATTTAATCTATCAAGGAAAGTGATGCTTGGTTGAAATTTGAAAACAAACGAAGAAATCTCAGACTGATTAGAAATGGGACACTGGAGGGGACTAAAGTTCTAGAAAAGAAAAAAAAGTGGGGTAGAGGGAACTTGTCCTTTGTTTTTGAACCCAAAGAAGAGCGGTGAAATTTGTAAAATGATAAAGGTATGACACTTGAGAAATTTCAAATGATTTTTGAAAAATTGAAAGCCAAATTTATCACTAAATTGACAGGAATAATTACTGCGCTTGCAAGTGCACTTTTTGAAGAGATTATAAAGAAGAAAAAGAAACATGTGAAAGAGAACAATATGAAAGAAGTTATAGACCGAGAGGACAAAGAGTTGAGACAAACGTCAGATGAGTAGAAATAGTGAAAAATAAAGAAATTGTGGATTATAAGATAGAGGTGCCAAGGTGAAAATGCAAATGACAAACCAAATGATGAAAAATAATCTGGGCAAGAATTTATTACTGGATTTACAAAAGAGAGATTCTAAATCTTGGAGAGGGAGAGAAAGTTGGAATGGAGATTCAATCCTACAACAGCAATTTTGATGAATTAACGATCAAGATAGGTAAAAACAAAAGAAAGGAATATAAAGTTGACTTGTTTAATCAGTGTTAAAATAGAAATGTTTCTAAAGAATTCTGGAAATGCTTTATAGGTGTTTTGCTGACAGAAATGAGAATTTTTGGAATTACAAATGGATAAGGGGCAGTAATGGAAAGAAGTGAAATATGTATGTAATCTTATAGTGAATGGGGAAATGTTAAATTTGCCTGTACTTGTTGCAAGAGTAATTTCTTTAAATATTTTTCTATTGTTTTTCATTTTTCTTTGTTCTTTTTACATTTGTATTTCTTTTCTACTTTTATCTCTTTTAATACAAGTTTTTTTTTAAAAAAAGAATGTCTATTGGATGTCTTATACAGTCCCCTATAGCAGTGGGTCTCCAACCTGTCTGGCTTTGCAGACCAGCAGGGGAGAGGGGAGGGGATGATTCTGTGCAAGTGGTGGGCAACCGCAGGTGTGCTCACCTGTTGTGTGTACAAGGGAAACTGCGCACACATTCGGACTCACCCACTGCTTCCATGGCCCAGTTCTGAACAAGCCACAACCTGCCCTATAGTCTTCTAATTTAATGATCAATATATGAAGTGGTAACATCAAGTAACTATAATTGTCTGACTTTAATTGCAGCAATTTCATTGAGAACGAAATGGATGAAAAATCAGGTTAGAAATCTGATAAGGTTTATTACAGGTGTGTGTTTGTGTATGTGTTATTCAAACAAACAAATAAACAAAAATCAAACATTATGAAGAAAAGAAAAAGGACCTAGCAGAGAACTGTGAATCATTTTTGGACCAGAGTTACCTCATATAGGAAGATGGGACGCATATAAATTTACTGAAATAAACAAACAAACAAGTTCAAACTCCAAAGCTTCTTTTCTGCAAACTCTACAAGCAGAACTAAAGGACCAATTGAAATCCCTGGATTCAGCCAAAGCTTGTTTCTGATAGTTTTAAAACAATGAAATATTAAAAGTTATTGTGTATCTTAACATACACTTACTAAAATTAATATAGAAAATTTGAGGATGTCAACTTACTCGATGCTAAATCCACTTTTAAATGATCTTTGGTCCGCATAAGACAAGCATATCAGTACCACCACAGGAAATAAAAACATTCAAAATGATGTAGTGATGATATTGGCTAAAAGAAAGATTTCAAATGAAAACCATTTGTACTAAGGCATGCAGGCTTTTCTAAGAGACTTTGACATCACTGTATGGTGAAGAGAATGGAACTGTGCTTAACTATTAGCTTAGGTAGAGGAAAACCCAGATTGCTTAATGACCCAGTAGATTACTAATATAAATAATTGATGCACATACTCTTTCCAATAAATTAAGAGCATGTTTTAAAGCATATTAAATAATGGTGCGGTAATTTAAAAAATACAGATAAAATTGAAGGGGAAGAAAAATAGAGACAAGTGCCATAAGAATGAGCATACAAAACAAACATTACACTTTTATGGATAGTAGTTAGTAGATATATGCTAAAAATAATTTGGGACAGTTCTCACCCGACCAGATGTGGGAAGGGTAATTTCTTCCATGCCTTTTTGTAAGAGATCGGTGAAAGGCTGAGGTAACCCTTTGGCGGAAATAACTGACTCTGCGAAGTATCTGGTGATGATTTTCTTGCCCATCTCTTGAATATCCACGCTGCGACATGGTGTTGTTGTCACATTAACTTTTAACGTTTCCTAGAATGAAAACCTACACAGTATTTCTCTTGAAGCTTTGATTGCAGTTGGTACTCCAATGCTACTTAAAAAGGAGTCTTTTTAAAGTTACCAAACAACGCAACGCAAGAATAAAGTTAAATCACATTTATTTAATTAAGAATAGCAGTGAGTTTCTTGAAGAGCTTACTGTATACTTTGCTGAGCAAATTTCAAAGCACATCCAATTTCTTGATGCACAAAAGACATTCACTATTTCTCTGATAGCCGGTCCTTCAAATCAGAAGAAACTAGACATACACTTGATCCAGAACTGCAGATGCATCCAAATCTTTCGCTTTACCATGTATCTTTTCATAACATTCTTATCTGTTTTTCATTTCTAATTGCACAGGAATATCCTCTGAATTGCCAAGCAAAAGATATCCATACAAATATTCAAAAATCAGCACTTAATAAAACAGACATCTTTCTTTTGAAAACTAAAAATTTCAAATCTTAGATCTGGCTGTTAAGAACTTTGTTTTCTGTCAAGGTTGTTTCTAGACTGCTGATTTCAACAAGGCAGAGAAACCTACCAATAGTCAAATTCAAGGTTTATGGACTCATCATATAACAAGCATTAATTGTTCGTCAGCCTATCCAATACAAAATATGTTGCTTCGGAGCTCTTCAAAGCTAAAATTGATTTTTCGTCAAAACTTTCAAAACGGAAAAGAACAACTCCCAGAAAAACTCTATTTTAATAAACAACATGCAATGGGAAGGAAGGGAGGGGATACAGACCACTGCTCTGCAGGATCTGTTCTCATCTTATTCAACACAGGACAGAGGAAACTGCTTACACTGCTTTCCTTGGCATAAACTCCTTTCCATGAAAGATATTTAACTGGGGTGCATTCAGAAAGCCAGCACTTTTCCACAATAGTATACCAACATCTGCAAACACTGAAATATAACAGCTAATGTAACACCACATGAAACAAGAGTTGGGCATTATCTATATAAAACAATTTGAAGACTGTAAATTATCCCAGCTTATGGAGTTTTCTTTTAAAAATGTGACAATATAATAAAAGACAATGTCAATCTTTTTTAAATGAAAAGAACCAACATCTTTTAGAGTTGCATCAATTCAATTCGTACTAGAATATTTTATTTTCACCAAATTGTTCATGATATGCAATTTGACTATTTTCTTTTTGCAGTAGGACTTTAGAGTTGTTTTTTTAAAACACTCCCATGCTGCATGTTGTAACAATGGTTTGGAAAAACATAACTTATGGTATAGGTACATTGAATATAGAACGTCTACTCACCCCTGTTAAAATGTCAGGTTTTTGAGATATAAAAAAAATCAGACAAAGATAAATCAATTCAGATTTTTCCTCCACTTTTAATGTAAGATATAAGCTATACAATATAATTGAAAAGAAACTGAAATCTTTCAGGAGGAAAAAATAAAAATAAAAAACTTTACAATAAAAAGATTGCAGAAGTGTTTACACCCTTAAACTAATGCTCTATTGAAGCGCTTTTTTATTTTATGTCAGCATTCGGTCTTTTGAGGTAGGGGCCTATCAGCATGCTGTATCTTGCCTTGGGAATCTCTGTCCACTCTGGAGCAAAAGAGCTCCAAATCTGTCACACTGCGAGAACATCTCCCATACACAACCCTCTTCAGATTTTCAGCTGGATTCAGGTCCAGGCATGGACTAGGCCAGGGGTAGACAACTTTGGCTCTTTTATGACTTGTGGACTTCAACTCCCAGAATTCCTCAGCCAGCAGAGGCCTGGAGATTTTATACCAAAACTGATATTTAGAACTGTTCATAAAATCCCTCGACCTTGACTAAAGGTCCAATTCCATTGGAAGAAAAGCAGCCACAAAGCATAATGCTACCAACACCATGCTTCATGGGGGTATGGTGTATGTTTGATGATGCACAGTGTTGTTTTTCCACCAAGCATACTTTTTGGAATTATGGCCAAAAAGTTCAATCATGGTTTCATCAAACAACAACACATTTTCCCACATGCTTTTGTCAGACTTGATCTAGGTGTTTGCAAAATTTAGCCAGGCTAAACGTTTATTATTATCCATTGTACATATAAAGACAAAGACAAATAAAACAATATGAAAAAGTGAGTTCCTGGAAACAGTAAGAGTACCAATGACTAGTAGTAATTAAAAGTACTATAATGTGTGTATGTGTTATGCCCTTTCTATCACATCAACATTTAAAAATTGATTTTAAAAATATAGCCAATAAGTACCATCTCAAGACTCTAGAGATCAATAATTTTTCTCATTTTATTCATCTGGTTTGAAATATTTTTTCTTAATTTGAAAGTCTGCTACACTGAGCAGAGTCTCTAGGATAGGAAGCATATTTAGGCTCATATGGTAAATATTTATTTACTATATGTTTAAATGAGACCATTATAATTCAATGTGAGCTTGCAAAATATTTTAAGTGAGTACACAAATGCTACTGCTGAGCAAAGGCAATAAAAATACGTGGGGATTCAACTGCATGGTTGGCACCATCTAGGCTGCCATCTTGATCTTTTTGATCCCCTGTCTGTGGACACCTCACACTGAGTAGGGGAACTTTCCCTGCAAAAATGTCAGAACCATCGTTGGAACCACTTTGGAAAGCAGCAGTAAAGTTGAAGACAAGTAAAACTCAAGATATTACAAGTATCTCCCTCCCTCCCTCCCTCCAAGATGGCTATTAGTTAAGTTTAACATAGGCAACAATGCACTCACAATCACTGGTGAAAAATAAATGGTTCAGCTCCTACCTCACTGGTCGGTCGCAGTTGGTGTTGGCAGGGGGTCAGAGGTCGACCCCTAGGTTCCTCCCTTGTGGGGTCCCTCAGGGATCGGTCCTCTCCCCTCTGCTGTTTAATATTTACATGAAACCGCTGGGTGAGATCATCCGCCAACACAGGGTGAGATATCATCAGTATGCTGATGATACCCAGCTTTACATCTCCACCCCGTGTCACTTCAGTGAAGCAGCGGAAGTGATGTGCCGATGTCTGGAGGCTGTTAGGGTTTGGATGGGTGCTAACAAGCTCAAACTCAACCCTGACAAGACGGAGTGGCTGTGGGTTTTGCCACCCAAAGACAATTCAACCTGTCCGTCCATCATCCTGGGGGGGGGGAGTTTTTGACCCCCTCAGAGAAGGTCCGCAACTTGGGTGTCCTCCTCGATCCACAGCTAAATTTGGAACATCATCTTTCGGCTGTGGCGAGGAGGACATTTGCCCAGGTTCGCCTGGTGCACCAGCTGCGGCCCTATTTGGACCGGGAGTCTCTTCTCACAGTCACTCATGCCCTTATCACCTCGAGGCTCGACTACTGCAATGCTCTCTACATGGGGCTACCTTTGAAAAACGTTCGGAGACTTCAGGTAATGCAGAATGCAGCCGCATGAGCTGTATTGGGCTTACCCAGAAATGCCCATATTTCAACATCACTCCACGAGCTGCATTGACTGCCAATTGGTCTCCGAACGCAATTCAAAGTGTTGGTTATGACCTATAAAGCTCTACATGGCATCCAACCAGGTTACTTGCGGGACCGTCTGTTGCCGCATGAAACCCAGCAACCGGTTAGGGCCCACAGGGTCGGCCTTCTCCAGGTCCCGTCAGCCAGACAGTGTCGCCTGGCGGGGCCTAGGGGAAGAGCCTTCTCTGTTGTGGCCCCGGCCCTCTGGAATCAACTCCCCCCAGAGGTCCGTATTGCCCCCACCCTCTCCGCCTTTCGCAAACTGTTAAAGACACATCTTTGCCGGCAGGCCTGGGGCAGTTGACACCTTGCCCAGCCAGGGTATGTTTGTTGTAAGTTTGTTTCGGATGATTGGTTTTAATCTAGGGGTTTTATAATGTATTTGATTTCTATATGCTACTAATTATGTTGTAAGCCGCCCTGAGTTTTCGGAATAGGGCGGCATAGAAATCGAAACAAACAAATAAATAAATAATAAATAACTAATTTTTGCGTATTCAGAGTTTGTGGATACAACTACATCTGTCATATAAATCATAATTTGTAAGAAGGATAGCCGCTCCTATTTCTTCTGAACACTAATCTGTAAGGTTCAACCAGATTTCTCCCTTCTCCATAACAACCCACAATTAATTAGCACCTTCAAAGAGAGCAAGGCCTTAACAGTATTAATTGGAAGTTCTGAACAAATACCACCTGCTCTTCTCTGTCCCCTGTGCAAAGATGAAACAAACTGCATTGGAGCGCAAACAAACAAGGCATTGAAAATCTGAGCTATGCTCAAATAAGATTTTTTGGTCTTTTGACAAGCCTGGAAATTCCAATAAAATATTAGTCACACTTTTTTCATACTTTTTGGAAGTTGGAGGAAAAGCCAGCATGGCACAGAGGTCAAGAATCTGACAAGCTCTAGGCTAAACCAGGTCCAAGCCTTTACCTACTTCACAGGATTGTTGTTGTGAGAATGATTCCCATGCAAGCTGCCATGGGTTCTTGGAAGAAGGTCGGGACATCAAGTAATAGATAAAATGCTTGCAACAAGATGCAATATTACCTGAACATATGCACACATAAATAATTAGCATTATTGCTGAAGGGAATGGTTGAGATATAGTAGCAAATCATAACTGATTGTTAAAAGAATAATTGTCAGTGAGATGCTGTTTGATCCAGACTATTCTACCTGTGATTAGTTCTATTCTACCTGTATACAAATGTGATGGGGGGAAGGGCCAGATAGGTAATGTACTATATGATGAGGAAGTAAAATTCTCACTACAGTTTCTACTGAATGCAGATAAAGAGACTTCAAATAAGAGCTGTGAAAGAAGCAAGACTTGGGACGCCAAATCCAAGAAGGTCTAAAGCACAGGTGTCAAACTCGCTGCGTCATGTGATGTGTCTTGACGTATCATGACTTTTTTCACATTGCCGGAGCTGGGATGGGCACGTCCTCCACATGATACAGCCAGTCCGCAGGCCAGCAGTTTGATACCCCTGGTCTAAAACATCCCAAATACACTATTTGTATATCCTAGAAGTATTTCTACATCCATCAAGTTTTTCCCATGGTCTTTTGCCTAGACATAAAACAATATCTATGGAGACCTTTTCCTTTATTGTAACCATACTAATGTAAGTAGGATTAGAATTGTTCTTCTGTTGTCATAAATTTCCAATTCTGCCATACTTTTTGTCAATTGTCTAACTCAAAAGTGAAAATAATATTCCATAAATATAATATTCATAATATTAATATTTTTTCCATTTAAATGCCCACTGATGCTATTACTATATTCAAGTTTTGCATCTAGCGAAACATAAAATCTTTAAGATTTTGAGATTCTGAGTCATATTTCACTAGTAGCGTATAACTTATACCTAACTGGTGTTTGTCATTATGAGTAATAAGTTTTCAAATTCAATTCTCTCAATATTATTTCTGCAATTCTTTTGATGCTATACTGTTACTTATTTGGAAATATTGCAACCAGTCAAGTGGAATACATTATTATGAAATGAGAGACTTTTTTTCAGCCTATTAACAATGAAATCTTGCAATGTAAACAAATAATTGACTTTCCACTGAGTAAATTTCTTAGTGTTTTCATCTTTATCTTTTTCAGAGTAACAAAGCCTAAAAACAAAAACCAACATAAATCAAAGGGATAATGAATATATTTCCATTTTTAAAATATTAATTCTCTTTTAAAAATTCCCCCAACTGTTCAAATCAAGACAGGATTCTTTTTAATTCTTATTGCCAAGGGGTTCAGGGCAATGTACACCCTCCTCCAATTTTCTTCTCACAACTACAGTAGTGAGGTAGATTAAGCCAAAGATTAAGTCAGCCAATAAATATCTAGAGCTGAGCAAAGTTTTGAACAGTCTGTTTAGCCTTTTGCAAGGCAGTTTGTCCAGGCTTTGGAGACATGAAGTTAGGCAAGCTCAGCTGGTGTTGGTGATATGGTTTTGTTTCAGGGATTATTGTGATAGTTGTTATCTTTGTATGCCACCCAGAGTCACTCCTATGAAATGAATAGTTCTATAAATCATTTAGCAAATCAACCAATTTGGGCTTCCCTAGACTTAATCCAGCATTGGCATAGTATAAAAAATATGCCATTCCTAGAGAGAATGTCATTGGTCTGAGGACACCCAATGGGTTTTAAAGTTTAATAAGGATCTGTGCATGGCCATCCTGTTTCAAGTCCAATACAGCATGTTGATTTCAACTGAACTCAAGCAGACTTAATTCCAAATACAAGCACCTGGAATTTAAGGTCAATTGCACATATATAGCCCAACTTTTTCCTGATAAATTGACCTCACTTTTGCAAAATTACTAGTTACTACAGTACTTTATAACAATTACATTTTGGGAACATAAACATATCCCATTGAAATTGGATGAAATATTCTTCAGCATATATAACCTGTACTATATTAGTTTGTAGCAGCTTTCAGGCAGCAGCTTTTCTTAATACCCATTCCACATGTTCTGACTAAGCTAATTTGGGATTAGCACTGTATACCTTTGTCTCCAGGATGCTTGCAGAACCCATAATTGGCAGGGCTCAGGCAGCTGAGCCAATCCCATTTCAACTGCTGCTCCAAAGGGAATGCTATAAAGACAGCTTTACAGTATTTCTATTGGAACTACAGGATCTTACAAGCAGGAATTCTCATCTCCTAGATTTTCCTCCTAAGTGTTTTAGCACCATTTGCTATTTCTCCCTCCCCCCCTCACTAATTAGGGAGAGAAAGTTGGTTTTGCCATTATCATAGAAGCACTTCTTTTTCTTCCTTATTGTGAAAGCCAATTCAGCAAGGAAATTATGAGGATGGAAGGTGGGGTGCAGAATAAGGAGCTAAACTTTTCAATCCCTCACTGGTGAGCAAGAACAGAAAAGAGCAGCAGAGCCAAATGCCATAAATAAAAATCAACCACTGTTGACTTTGACTGTGCCCTTTGGTTTGGAACAGAATATTTTCATTCCTGAAACAGAATGGCTTACTCAGTGCTTTTTAAATATATCTATATAAAAAAAAAGGTGCCGGAACTCACGCACGTCATACAACCCGCCTTGCCTACCCTACAAGGTTCCATCCAAAAAAGGTGCCGGAACTTCGTTCTGGGTGTTCTGTGACAAAAAAAGCCCTGGGCTTACTACTAAAACTCATATGAATTACCTTTGTCACCCAACTTCTTACTGAAGTAATGGGAGGGAGGTATAAAAAAAATAACATTTCACAAAATGTTTATGGTTAATGACCACAGTACATTTATTACAAAGTCTTATTGAATCAATTTGAGAATTTAGTGCTTGCAACAGACAGAGCAAAATCTGTGTTTCCAGGTACAATGAATTCTTACACATCTAGGGAACTCCATCAAATATTTCCAATGTTTCTAAATAGAAATTGATAAGCTGATTAGGAAGAGAAGAAATACAAGTAACTGGTATCTTATTTTAAGGGGAGGTATTGGAAATTCTAGGTCCTGTAAATTTTCTTCCATCTTCCAACACAGCTGTTCAAAAATGTTTAATTATTTTATTAAAGATTTTAATATTGTTCTTCCATTGAATTAGCAGAACTAGGAGAAGCTAACAGATCCCAAACACCCAGGTATAACAACTAAATACAAATTATGAACCACTTGTATTGTACATGAACACCACCCATTTAAAAAATATTGTTCTATTGAACAAAAAATATAAAGTACCATCAGAATTTGGCAGAAAAAAATATGTAATAAAGAATGGCAAATAACAGGGGTTTTAATATACATATAATGAGCCATGAATTGAGGGATATGGGAGTATCATCAGATTTCTACAACAAATTATAACACTGGTATTCCTCACACACACAACAGGAGATAAGACATTAGAGCAAGAATATCTATAACGTGCATAACCTTGTTACTGTTATACTTTTTCCTTGGCTGCCATCAAACACATTAAATTAAATTAAATGAATACTGCATATATTTTAAGGTACATACATTTTAATATTCATCCTTGTGCTGCCCTCTTACAGAAGGTTAGAAAAATCAGTTAGCAAAGTCAGATCTCTCAATAGCATAGACTGTAGAATAAAAAAATTCTATCATACAGTTGCTTATTGTATGAAAGTACACATATAGGAAAAAATGCTTTGAAACAACTAAAATTATCTGTAAAATTTAAGATACATCCTTAAACCAGGTTCATCACTCATATCAGATTTCCAGTCTACAATGATTCATAAATCATGTTCAGAAAGTTCTTCTGTGTTTCTATAGGATTCTACAGAACAAACCATCACACACAAATAAGGAACTGAAATGTTTTTATTTAAACATTTCACTTTTTAAGATTAAAAACACACATACATATTTTAGATAGATACATTAAATGTAAATGATGCAATTTTAAACAGATTCAAACATTTTTTTCCTATAAAAAGCCAGTAAAGATGCAACCTACTATTAGCTTTTAACCCTTTGCATTCAAAGCAAGCATTTTCAAGTTTTAATTTAGAAGACAACCCTAGAAGAAAATCATGCATCTGAGTGAAACTGATTTCCTTGAACAAGAACAATCCATGAATAATATCTTTCAAATACCTGTATTGCTGACAACTATAATTTATTGTTACAATAGCTGTAAAAAGGCATGCTAATATCTTATTCCCAATTAACAAATAATCACCTTTCTCATCAGCACAGCTAAACAGGATTGAGTAATTATTCCAATGACAATTTGATTCAGATAAACGATACTATCAGACACAGAGATAAATCCCATGTGCCAAATGCAGAAATAATTTAAGGCAAGCAGGTCTTCCTACCGATGTTAAAAGAAACAGAATACAATCTCCATATGAATTCTTCTGAAGCCATGTCTTGGGTTTTCTGCCAGCATTTCATTGTCAAGCATTAACCAAGAGAACCCACATTTCAGAATACAACAATGGGGAACCTACAGCCCTGCTTTAGTGCTGCATTTCAATTAACTCTCTACACAGATCCTCCAATCCAGCTCAAATGGAGGGGAAGTACTCTTTTTCTGCAATGCACCGGCAGAAGGATGCTCTTCAGAACCAGAGGCTTATCATGTAATCACATTAATATCATTTTAACATGTTCGCTCTTTCCCTGTGACGTGTTCCCCCTCTCTAGCTGAAAAGATGTCAGAACTAATGTGATGCTTTCTTTAACCAGTTCTTTCCCTCTGGAAGATCAGAGCAAGCATTTTTCAGGGTATCTGCATTAGAGCAGCAGATAGAGCTTGTTGCTGACTGTTGTTCCCTTATAAGAGGAAATATAAAAGAACACCCACAGAGAATCTTCATTCTCAAAGTAAGGTAAAAACACATCTCTTAACTCTGTTTCAATCTCTTGTCCGACATCAAAGTAGATTTGTATCATTTTAATTTTGGTTACCTGAAATTTACATAATTTACTAGCACATTAATTAATGCAAATATTTTGCTTTTTAAAAAGGGACCATGAAACAATGTAGGGATAGAGCATAATTAGGCTTTGCATAGATAAAGTCATAATTTCAATTCCTGGAATTTCAAGACGAGATTATAAAAATTCCTATCTGAATCTCTGAGAAACAGATTGCAGTCAGCACTTACAATATTGGAGTAAATAAAGTATGGATAAGGCAAGTTCTTACATTGACATCCAGTAATTCTTTTGAGTTGTTCTTTTTCAACAGAAATCTAACTACATTCAGTTGACTGATGATTCTACCCAACTGGTGAAATCAAGGAATTGAATAAAGTAGTGGCCATAATCTCTCTGTCCAATAATTTTAATTCAACGCTAAGTGCAGAAACAATTACTGGGTTTAGAAAGATGTCAGATGAATTTACAATGGTTCTTAAAGTCAAGGAGCCTCTTCACCCTTTTGCTGATTTAAGATAGGATATTTCTTTTATTCAATTTGGAACCTACCTGATTCCTAAAAAAATTCTGGTGGCTTACAAAATATACAAAGAAAAAGAAAACCACACATTTTCTAAAAGGCACTTGGAAGATTAAAACAACGGAACATACCAAGGCCTGGGAGCAAGATCCATATTGTTGATTTCTGGAACAGCTGTGGGGTGGGAGCCATATGAATTTCTGGGGTTATATTTTTCCAGAGGTCAAGTGCCACAGTAAAAAAAAGGTGTATTGCATATCCCAAAATATAGCATGGTTTGATTGAAATGACCTTGAATGCTACCATTTCACTTGATCTCAATGGGAAAGTTCATTGAGTGTATATTGAAATGTAGTATACCCACTTCTAAAGCTGGCAGAGGTTTTCTGGTCATAAATCTCTGGAGATTAGTACCCTTTCTTCCTCCCATCAAATCTGGGAAACCATTTCACATATAGGACTTTTTCTGAAACAGTTTCCTTCAAAGTGGATGAAAATTAAATATTATAAATTTTGAAAAAGTAAGGGGAAAATGAACTGGCTAGATTGCTTCAGTTCAGCCTTATACTGTTAAATTAAATGATAACCCAAGGATATGTTATTCAGAAGTCAGTTATGTAACTTCTTTGATTTGAGAGTTATAAGCATTATGAATGGAAAATCCAAGATAATAAATCTTATTTCCACATAAAGCAACTAAGAATCAGTTATGCCCATCATTACACACAGCTATTGATAGATGAACCTAATCAGGATGGCTGCCACAGAAGCATGAATTATGTTCCAAATTAAAAACAACATATTTGATCTCTCATATCATACATTAAAAATTCTTGTATGGATACCTGAAGATAATGCAAGCAACTTGCTAAAGAAATAGTAAAAGACTGCAGTTTTATTTATATTTACATGGTAGTGAAATTTCACTTACTTACATAGAAACTGAATACAAAAATTATTCTGCTTATTCCATCTACTTTCTCACCAACATCATCATATATGTGCTCTCATTCATAACATTTCTGATACCACACTTAGTAGCAGAGCTTGTTTTGTTCTGCTTCATTTTTGGCAGTCTGCCTACCATTGCATAAGCCTATCAAAACCAACTAAGGTTCTTTGCTGATGTTCTGCTTGCACATGGGTTTGCTAGCTGAAATAATAAGGATAATAATAGTCACTGATGTATCATTGGATGAACATTCCAAAAACAAAACATAATAGAAGACATATAATGCAGAAACACATCAAATGTCAACAAGTCATATTAACAAGATGTCTAGCTTCTCCCTAGCCAGAGCAATTGTTTGTTAGTTATTGTTTGTCTAATTTTAAATATTCAAATTGTTTAATACCATTTTAATTGATTGTTAGATGCTATGAATGACGGGGGGCTGATGTTAGTGGAATGAATCGGGTTGAATGGATGGTTAGTATATTGTTTTTAATGTGTTCAGTTTAAAGAGTGGGTGGGATAAATGGATGCTATGGATGAAGTTGTGGCTGAGTGGAATGAATGTGATGAACTGGCTAGCCTGCCTGGCGCGGCAGAGGCGGAGGGGAGACGCTGGCTCTGGGGTGATAGAGGGCCAAAGTATACCGGTTTTGCTGAGGAGAGGCAGATATGGCGGGAGCCATAGGGTAGGCCATTCTCGGGGAACAAGAGCTCGCTGTCTAAAAGCGATCCCTTGCTCCGACCCTGTGAGTTCAACCCGAAGTACTGGTAATGGGCGAAATCCGGACCCTGGGCTCAGGTTGTTGCTGCTCAATGCCAGGTCGGTTGTAAATAAAGCTCCCCTCATCCATGATCTTCTCCTGGATGAGGAGGCTGACCTCGCATGTGTGACCGAGACCTGGCTGGGCATGGAGGGAGGAGTTCCTCTCTCTGAGATGTGTCTAGCCGGGTTTCAGGTATGGCACCAGCCACGACCCCAGGGAAGGGGGGGGAGGAGTGGCTATTATAGCCAAGAAGACTTTTAGCCTATGCAGGCTCGCTGTTTCTGAGATTGCGGGTTGTGAGTTGCTCCTTGTGCAGTTGGACCTAGGGGTTCAGGTGGGCTTGTTGCTCGCGTACCTGCCTCCCAGCTGCATGTCAACAGCCCTGCCTGCGCTACTTGAGGGGGTTGCTGGGCTGGCGGTTGAGTTCCCCAGGCTCATTGTCCTGGGGGACTTAAATCTTCCATCGCTTGGCGAATCCTCTGGGTTGGCGCAGGTGTTCATGGCCACCATGGCAACCATGAACCTGACTCAAGTAGTTCAGGGACCGACTCATGAGAGGGGACACACTCCCGACATGGTATTCCTCTCAGAACAGTTGAGCAATGATCTGAATTTAAGGGGCTTAGATATCTTGCCTAAGTCATGGTCAGACCATTTTCTGTTACGGCTTGTTTTCAAGGCTCCAATCCTCCCCCGCAGGGAGGCCGAACTGATTAGGTGGTTCCGCCCCAGACGTCTGATGGACCCAGAGAGTTTTCAGAGGACACTTGGGGAAATACCGGATTCTCTCATTCTCGGTTCAGCAGAGTCCCTGGTTACGGCCTGGAATATGGCTGCGAAGGGGGCTCTTGACTGGATCGCGCCGCTGCGACCTCTCTGTGGTAGCAGACCCAGGAGATCTCCTTGGTTTACTGAGGAACTCAGGGGGATGAAGCACCAGAAGAGACGTCTAGAGAAGCGATGGAGGAAAAGTAAATCTGTATCTGACCGAACACTATTAAGATCTTATATTAAGACTTATCAGGTGGCGCTCAAGGCGGCAAGATGTGCGTATCATTCTGCCTTGATCGCATCTGCGGAATCCCGCCCAGCTGCCCTGTTTAGGGTGACTCGCTCCCTCCTTAATCGGGGGGGGGGGTTGATGCACCCTTGCAGGGTAGTGCTGAGGATTTTAATAAGTTTTTTGCGATAAAATCACCCAGATTCGGATGGACCTTGACTCCAATTGGAATACAGTGTCGGCTGACAATGAGTCAGTCGAGATGACAGGGATGACTCGTCTTGATCCTGTTGTGTGGACGGAGTTTGACCCTGTGGCACCCGATGAAGTGGACAAGGCCATTGGAGCTATGAGTTCCGCCACCTGTTTATTGGACCCGTGCCCCTCCTGGCTGGTTTCGGCCAGCAGGGAGGTGACGCGGGGCTGGGTTCAGGAGATTGTTAATGCCTCTTTGAGGGAGGGGTCCTTTCCGGCTCCCTGCAAGAAGCCTTCCCTGGACCCAGCTGTATTAAACAACTACCGTCCTGTCTCCAATCTTCCCTTTATAGGGAAGGTTGTTGAGAAGGTGGTGTCACTCCAGCTCCAACGGTCCTTGGATGAGGCCGATTATCTGGGCCCTCAACAGTCAGGATTCAGGCTTGGCTACTCCACGGAAACTGCTTTGGTCGTGCTGATGGATGATATCTGGCGGGCCTGGGATAGGGGATTCTCCACTATCCTGGTGCTACTTGACCTCTCAGCGGCTTTCGATACCATCGACCATGGTATCCTTCTGCGCCGACTGGAGGGATTGGGGGTTGGGGGCACTGTCTTGCAGTGGTTCACCTCCTACCTCACTGGTCGGTTGCAGTCGGTGTTGGCGGGGGGGTCAGAGGTCGACCCATAGGTTCCTCCCTTGTGGGGTCCCTCAGGGATCGGTCCTCTCCCCTCTGCTGTTTAATATCTACATGAAACCACTGGGTGAGATCATCCGACAACACGGAGTGAGATATCATCAGTATGCTGATGATACCCAGCTTTACATCTCCACCCCGTGTCATTTCAGTGAAGCAGCGGAAGTGATGTGCCGATGTCTGGAGGCTGTTAGGGTTTGGATGGGTGCCAACAGGCTCAAGCTCAACCCCGACAAGACGGAGTGGCTATGGGTTTTGCCCCCCAAAGATAACTCAATCTATCCATCCATCAGCCTGGGGGGGAACTTTTGACCCCCTCGGAGAAGGTCCGCAACTTGGGCGTCCTCCTCGATCCACAGCTAAATTTGGAACATCATTTTTCAGCTGTGGCGAGGAGGACATTTGCCCAGGTTCGCCTGGTGCACCAGCTGCGGCCCTATTTGGACCGGGAGTCTCTTCTCACAGTCACTCATGCCCTTATCACCTCGAGGCTCGATTACTGCAATGCTCTCTACATGGGGCTACCTTTGAAAAATGTTCGGAGACTTCAGGTAATGCAGAATGCAGCCGTGCGAGCAGTGTTGGGCTTGCCCAGAAATGCCCACATTTCGGCATCACTCCACGAACTGCATTGGCTGCCAATTGGTCTCCGAACCCAAATCAGAGTGTTGGTTATGACCTATAAAGCCCTACATGGCATCGGACCAGGTTATTTACGGGACCGTCTACTGCCTCATGAATCCCAGCGGCCGGTTAGGGCCCACAGAGTTGGCCTTCTCCAGGTCCCGTCAGCCAGTGTCGCCTGGCAGGGCCTAGGGGAAGAGCCTTCTCTGTTGCGGCCCCGGTCCTCTGGAACCAATTTCCCCCGGAGATCCGTGTCGCCCCCACCCTCTCCGCCTTTCATAAACTGCTTAAAACATACCTTTGCCGGCAGGCCTGGGGCAGCTAACATCTTGCCCCTAGCCAGTGTATGTTTGTGTGTATGTTTGTGGAATGATTGGTTTTTCTTTTTTTAACGTAGGGGTTTTTATATTCATGTATTTTATTGGTGATTTCTATTATGTTGTGAGCCGCCCTGAGTTCTCCGGAATAGGGCGGCATAGAAGTCAAATTAATAAATAAATAATAAATAAATAATAAATGTAATCAGTTTAAGTCAGCAAGAATGTCTGATACCATGGGTGAATGTCCTCCCCTGAAATTGAATTAAAGGATAGGAAGCAAGGGAGATTCCATAATGCTGGAAATAAAGTTGTACAGTGAAAGATAGATCAGTCTCACGTGCTGCTTTCAAATATCTTTAACTATAATAAGGAGAGAAATCCTGCTTCATACCCATGAGAATTTAACTGACTTTTTAAATATATATTCTTGGGGAGGGGAAGAGTAAATATTTTCCAATGAAATAGAAACTACACACACACTAGCCCAGTGATGGCGAACTTTTTAGAGACCGAGTGACCAAACTGCAACCCAAAACCCACTTATGTATCATCGGGTGCCAGGCGGGTGTGGCCCACTGGGTGGGTGTGGCCAATTGTGTGGGCGTGACCAACTGTGTGGGCATGGCCCATTGGGTGGGCGTGGCTGCAGTGGTAACGTCAGATTGGGTGGGACTAAAAAGTTCAATCAATCAATTCCAACTTTGCGAGATCTTTTTTTTCCCGCAAGAAGTTGAAATTGATTGATTAATTGAACCCTTTTTTTGTACCTGGCAGCAGAGGCCTAAAGCGAAAAGGTTTTATAAAACCCAGCTGAAGGCCTAGCACTGGGGTGACAGTGTGTGTGCCCACAGAGAGGCACTAGCCTCTAGCTCTTTCCAACACTGATTATCTGTTAACCTACCATATCTTTTATTAAAAGATGCTTAAGAAAAAGGGCTGCGGGAGGTAGAAAGCAAAGCAAACATTGTACATTTCTCCTCTATATGGGGATTTTGATGTTAGAAATAATTCTATGTAAAATTTCTATGTGACCGTGGGGGGGGGGAACCATTTTAAGAATATATAAATCTACCATTCCAATACCTAGATTTATATACATTATATACTGCCTGCTAGACCAACCTTTCTAATGAACTTGCTTTCTTGATTTCTTTGTAAACTTTCATAATGTTAAAAGAGACAATAGAATGGCTATATTTTTCTCTTTTTGACTGAAACAGATTATCTCAATTGTCTACTACCCTGCCTTCAAAAAACCTTAGAAGCCAATATGTTTCTGAAAGATGTTCCTTGGGATGTTATGTTGCAAACAAAAATCTTTCAACCAGTTACAGGCAATCTATAGTTTTTCAGATGTTCTGGCCAACTTGTATATCTCTGACAATTAGTCATGATACATAGAGCTTATGAAGGTTATAGATCAAAACATATGGAAGAGGCTAGGCTGCTTACTCTCACTTTACATTTTTTGCAACACAGAATTGATTTCCCAATTACACTCACAATGCAAGAGGCAAAATTGCCCAGCTCCCAACTGACAGGTTGCCACAATCTCACTAAAATTATCTTCACTAGTTGTAAACAAACTCAATAGTATGTAATTGCTCGTTGCTTTATTTGTCCACTATTCTTTCTTTCTTCTCATCTGTTCTCTCTCTTTTTTATTTTTGATTACTAAAGAATCTCTAAGGCAGGGCTTTTCAACCAGTGGTACGGGTACCACCTGTGGTACATTGGCACCTGGCAGGTGATACGCGCCCATCCTAGAAAAGTGGTAGTGGGGTAGGGGAATGAGCTGAACCGGTGGCAGCACTGCACAAGCCTGACCAAGAGATGGCTGGAGCTGCAGGGCTGTCAGGGCTCAGCGGAAGCGCCAGGATCAGTGCTTCTTTGGGGCTTTCAGGGCTCAGTGGAAGCACCAGGATCCATGCCAGGCTCCAACTGAGCCCAGAAGAAATGCCGATCAGCTGGAATGTTGCAGCATTCCAGGGTCTTGTGATTACATTCAGATGCTTGGCAATTGATTCATATTTATGACGGTTACAGTGTCCCAGGGTCATGTGAAGTGACCAAAACCTGCTGCAACCACCCAGCAGATGGGGGGAATAAAAACCAAACACCCCACCCCACCCCCACTGCCAATCCTCAACAGAAATGCTCACAACAATGAAAACCTTGGATAGGAGGAAGTGCGCCGGTGGGTAGGCAGGTGTATTGCTCGGCTGTGGCTTAGGGGGCACTTTTTTCAGTGCCATTGTAACTTCAAACAGTCACTAAGCAAACTGTTGTAAGTCGAGGACTACCTGTACTTTATCACTTTTTTCCTTTTTGGGGGGGGCATCAAGTTTTTGACACCTTGCTAGGCGACTGGTGGTACTCGATGTTGTCATATCCTAAAAGTGGTACAATGGGTGAAAAGCTTGAAAAGCCCTGCTCTAAGGTAATGATTTGTCTTAGGGTTGTTTAAAAACTCTCTAAAAAGTCATGACCTTCAAGGATACAGAATGTAATTATTCTTGTAGAGCTACACAAAGAAACTATGTTTTCCATATAACTATGTTTCTCTTTTCATGGTGTATATATGCTTTCAGTGTTCTCATATGATATACTCAGAGATGAATCATTCCAAACTTCTTTTTCCCCCTGTTCTGTTACTAGTTTTACTTCAGAAATTCCATTTTAAAGAGCTTGCTCTGCTTGTACAGATATCCTGTCCTTAGGACGGGGCTTTCTGTGATATTTTTTTCCTGGAGTGATGCTTTCTCACTACTTGCTAACACTTCTTTATGAATACTTGGATATTCTTCTTTAGCTATGAAGGCAATTTTTCATTTATTCAGCTGTAATCTCATCTAGGTAAAATGGAGATAAATCCTACAGGGTGTTATTTTTAAGGAAGTAGGATGAAATAATGAAATACATGATCTACACAAAATTGAACACACCAAATATAATTTTTTTTGTGAAGGCAAGCAGACTTATCTAATATGGAATGAATGACAATATGAAAGTTATTTGAAGAAGCAAATTTGCATCATTGCAGATCCAGTATCTTAAATCCTGTATTTTTTCTAAAATGCAAAATGAATATCACTATTTTGGGGGGCCTGTGGAATTCCGTACTGTCAAACACTTATACCAGGAATCCTACTAACCTTTCATGTACCTTTTCTGGTATTCCAATTCTGCTGTACTAAAGCATTTCATATTTAACTCTGTCTCTATTTGATTAAAATAAAAGAAGTTCAGAAACATTTTTTTAAAATCTCCAATTCACAGTGACATAATCAAAAACAGTGTGACAGATTCAGTTTAGTGCAGACTCTTCACAGTGGACTGGTTACCTTGGAAACTGAAATGATCACATGTCTTGCAACAGGGAAGAACATTTCTCCTGCAAAATCCAAGCTCACTTGGAACAGATTTAAGCAAACACATTTTACTAATGTTCAATTATCTTTATTTTAGGCATTGTTATTAAAAGTTCCACATAGAATATATACAGTATTAAATTAATTAATATAAAGAGGGAAGAAATAGCAGATTGAAGCTTTACAATCAGTGTTTCTCAATCTTGGCAACTTTTAAGTTGTATGGACTTCAGCTCCCAGAATTCCACAGCCAGAGTCTAGCATGGCTAGCTGGGAATTCTGGGAGTTGAAATCCAGACAACTGAAAGTTACCAAGGTTGAGAAACACTGGCTTAGACAGTCACTCTTACATTGTATAGGGAAGTCTCCTTTCCTCTCCCCTCCTTTCCCCTCTCCTCTCCTCTCCTCTCCTCTCCTTTCCTTGTAGTCATCAAGCCTACTATACTGATTCAACAGCAGCATCTACTGGTCATTGTTGCTAAATACAGTAAACTTAATATAATTTCAAATATCTCAGACTAGTTTACTACGGTACTACACAAACAAAATGTTAACAATGCAATGCAAAACCTAAAACTATGGAAACATGTCAAAAATCCACAATCTTCACTTTATGCACCAAATAAGGATCAGACCAGAATCAGAAGTGTTTAAACAAATACCTTTGTTATAAGTACAATCTACTAGATATGGCTGTTAAAAAAATGCAGGGCTTTTTTTGTCATAGAACGCACCGGAACGTACGGCAACTTTTTTTGACAGATTTTCCATAGTTGCGTTCTTTTCCTATTGTTGCCCTTCCTATCCTCATTTGCTTTTGAAAATATGGTGCAAGCTGGGTTCCCTCTGGTGCTGTCTGTCTCCTCTAGGAGGAATCATGAGGCGCCGGAACACCACAGCCAGAGCGTGGCTTGATTTGCTGGGTCAGACCATGTGGTGTGGAAGCCAATGGTGGTGGTGGGAGACACATAAAATAGAGGCCATCTTTCACGAGAGGGTGAGTGAGCCTTTTGCCTTCCCTTACAGAAGGTGGGGTGTGAGATTAAAAAGAGGCAAAGCGAGAGGAAAGAAAGGTGGCTGGTGTGGAAGCTTGCCCGACAGTGAAACTTTGCTGTTTCAGTTCCTTGGGTAGTTCAAAGGTTGGGATGTCTACAAAAATCTCTTTTTAGTCTTTTATACTTTATATTCAAACTGCAGAGGAGAAGAATAAGAATAAAGCCAATGTCTTGTGATTTGGAGGTATTATTATTAATAATATATATTAATTATGTATTGGTCAGATGTAAAGATAAACCTACAGTATGAGGTTTAATCAGATCTATTTACTAAATTGGGTTTAACTTAAAGGTAGATTAAAAGTTTCAACTTTAATTTATTTCAAGTCAATATCCATATTAAACTCCAAAAGTAAACTTTTTCCACCTTGTTTGACAACTTCTTAAAAATAATTCAATCTTTTACAAGCAACCAAGTTTTGTTTTATTGGGCCAATTTCATTCCACATAGAAAGCTGACATTTCCACTCATTAAACTAAATGGGTATGCCAGTGGTAAATGTCCCAAAAGATTAATAAAGTGCTTTCTTGTAATTTAAAGCCACACAGTGCATGGTAACATTAATAGTATTAACTTACCGGTATCTTGAACAAAATCCTAGTCTTTTAGATACACTAAAAATTGAAGAGTTTTTTTTTTTCAATTACAAAGGTAAACCTTGTAGGGTAGGCAAGGTGGGTTGTATGATGTGTGTGAGTTCCAGCACCTTTTTTTTTTTTTAACAAAAAAAGCACTGGAAAATGTTATATTTAATCATAGGCGTTTAGGTGCTGCCAACTGTAATAGTTACAAACATTACTATAAGATAGGAGATCATTGTTATGCTTGCATTTAAAAATGCACTACAAAAGTGAAAGAGTAATTTATTATGAGATTTCATCCCTGACTTCAGATTGACAACTCACTGTCTTAGCAATTATATTATTCTAATTATCATTTTTTACTTCCTTCCTTCTTACCCAGACCACACTGTACTTATAAAAAAGGCATGTGTTCCAGCTGACAAGCTGAGTGTCTTTAATCACTAAGCCATTGCCTCCTTCAACAACTTATTACCATCTCTTAAAATACAACAAATCATCTCTTCATCTAATATCTATTGCATTCCCATAAATAGGTCTTTAAACCCTTATTATTCCATCCTAATAATCAAAAGTCCATTATGAATTATCAGAAATAACAACATACCTATTACAAACTAAATCTAATAGTTTATTAGTCATGTGACCATGTAAAAAAATACAGGAGCTAATTCTGAGGTAATACAGATAAAAGAAAATACAACATTAAAATACAGATGTGGTAAATACAAAGAATCAACATTCAAATAAATACATCACCTTTGCGGGATATTCCAATCTTAGCTCAACTGCCTTAACCATAAATGTAGCTGTTCTGCTCACAATGCATAGATTACAGCCCAGGAGGAAATAGGACAATCTGCAATTTAGATCCCAGAGGGCAATTCTTTCTTTCTTTCTAAGCCTAAGAGGGGACAAATAGTTGACAGTCGAACAAAACATAGGCATGGCTGGACCTCAGCATATACACATCATCTCATGATATGGCAAGTGGTGGAATCGCTCATATATGGCCATGAAATCCAATTACTTAAATCTTGCTGTAGGATAAGCCCTTCTTGAGAATTGTGTCAAACTCATTGACAACTGTAAACTAAATCTAATATACTCACTTAAAATCTTTTCTATTTATATCTCATTTTCTATTTTTAAAGAAAGCCCCCAAACCTCATCATTCAAACTTATTCAGTAAAAATCCAATAAAAATTAATCTCTTACAGACAAGCAAAACCTTTAAAACATTATCATCCAGTGCAAGTCAACAAAATCGATTAAAAATTACCAAAAATAATAACCATCTATCTTAACATTGATCAAATAAGCCAACATTATATTCTTTCCCCTTTTTCCAAACAATTTTAATCCGTTCAGATTTTAATCCCTTTAATCCCTTCAGGCACCCGGTATAAAAAGGTACCGAAACAGCACAAAATCTGAATGTTAGTACTAAAGGAGAAAAAGGATCAGACAATACATATGAGGCATGTGAGATTAAACAAAGAGAGAAATATGTATATCTGCTTGTATACACTCTGTTGTTTCAGAGTATCCCAAATCCAGATAAGACCCCACATGAAATTATGTAGACATAATTTTCATACTGAAAAAAATATCCCCATCTGCTGAATAGGCTTACATAAAATATCACATTGTTAAACCCTAATTGAAAAATCAACAGAAACAAGAAGAGACAAATGATTTCATAAACTACTTTTATTTCTTACTATAAATACATCATTGTTCTAATTTTTTCATCTTTTTTCAGAATAAGAACTAAAGCACATTCAGACAATATGTCAATTTATTCAACTATTTTATCTGTAAATTTATTTAGCTACCTGAAACTAAATAAAGATTCTAGTTGGCTTACAAAACTGTTAAAAATATACAAATCAAAAATTAAATCAGGATTATAACACAAAACTAAAAACTATGAACTTAAGTGGTGTCATGCTAGGTTAATCCCCAAAGGCCATCTGAAACAGCTCTGTTTCCACCGGCTTCCAGAAAGTTATCACACATCAGGGAACAGTTGTTGCAAAGAGGGGATCTGTTATAGAAAACATTTGTTGTTGGACCCCTCACACTATAACTTTTGGTTAGTGAATACCCTCACAGGCTCTCCCTAGTTGTCCAAGTAGGCATGTCAAACTGCCAGCCCACGGGCCGGATGTGTCATGCCAAAACTGCACGCACCCCATTGCTGGCAATGGGGAAAAAGTTGCAAGACGTTGCACAATGTCACATGACATCGCAAGTTTGACATGCCTGAGATGGACAGAAATTACTGAAGAAAGAATACAGTAAAATATTTAGGTAGTGAGTCAAATCTGGAGTCAAAGAGCCCCCCTCCCACGGCAAGATTACAAGCCTTTGGTGCATAACATCATCAAGAGTCAAAGGTAGTAATGTCCTGATGACTAAGTTGATTTTGCCACTTGTAGACTTTCTACATCCCAAATTTCACATTAGTATTGACCAGAAAAATTAGCAAAGGAAGATACTGTAGAATGTTCTACAGAACAGGACAAGAGCCAAATGGGTAAAACTGGAAGAAGTTAGACGTTACCTAAAGGGAAACATCCTAAGAATAAGATTCATATGAGCACACAAGATATGATTATCTTTCATGAAAACAGTTAAACAAAGACTAAAAAGTGGGTTGCCATCTGCTACTTTCCTGACATTTTATATCACAGATGCAAATACTGATGGTGTATTAAATTATCTCCAAGTTCCTCCTCTCTTTGTGATTTTTAAAACAGAAATACTTTGATGATTTTTTGGGTTTTTTTTTTATACACCAAAGTGTACTTAATATCATGTTATTAAAGCAGACTACTGCATTGATCTATAGTTTCTTACATAAAAGACAATGTAACCATTTTTGTTTCATAGTGTTCCAAATTAATTACGGGACATATGTTAAAATGCACCTAGTCAGTTTGATATATTTTATTGTATTTGGCTGATCATCTTCAATTCTGTGCATTCACTCTCGTATATAAACATAGCCTCAAGATTTGCATAGCCTAAAAACACTAACCGCTGTGTGAAAATGTGATCTGCATTTTTAACTAAGTGATATGTATATTGTGGTACACTCTCCCTACCCATTATTGAGATTATATGCAATTAGAATATAACAGTGTTTAAATTTCCAATCAAAAATAAAATCTTATGTTTGCAATTTTATGAAAGTACACTGTTTATATTAATAAATCAATAATCAGCAGGGATACAAATTTAATCTCATATTTAAGATTATATTTTGTGTGTGGAAATTCCCTATAGAACAAGGGCAGTAAAGGCAATAGGTACTTTAGTATGGAAATTAATATGGCTGTGGAAGAATTCTAGAGTTAAATGGCTAAGTTCATATACTGGTAGCATTGTGTATAATAATGTATATAAACTATGCTTTGTTGCACATGAAAGGCTGGTCTACTTCAAACATAGCACTAAGGCAGAAATTATGGCACACAAAGAAAACATGTCATGAACTTAACCCCCTCCCTAAAACTAGGGCTCATTCATAATCAGAGTTGCTTCATTTAATTTATTTGTTTTTGTATATGGGGATAGAGTCTGCTGGCCTAGTGCAATTACTATATCCAATTATCCTGTAACTCCAAGCAAATTTTTAATTATGTAAGTTCATTGATGAATTGTATATCCAGAATGTCATGGGTTTTTTTTTTAAAGTTATCTTTCAAGTAGCTGGTGTCACCAGGCATCCTTGAATGTGAAAAGGATGTTTAATTTAATTATAGCTAGCAAGTTTGTTTTAGAACTAGTCATTTTGCTTTGTCCCTGAAAAAGATAGCTTAGGTTATTTTAGCTTCCTCAATCAATTTATGAATAAAAGTAGTCATCAATCTACAACCACAATTGAGCCCAAATTTCTGTTGTGAAGCAAGGCAGTTGTCAAGTGAGTTTTGCCCCATTTTACAACTTTTTTTGCCACAGTGGTTAGGCAAATCACTACAGTTGTTAAGTGAATTATGCGGCTTAACAAATCTGGCTTCCCTCATTACTTTGTTTGTTAGAAGCTGGTTGGGAAGATTACGAATGGTGAGCACATGACCCCAGGACAACGCAGAGGTCATAAATACATCCCAGTTGCCAAGCACCTGAGTTTTGATCATGTGACAATGAAGAAGCTGCAATGTCATAAATATGAAAAATGGTCATAAGTCCCTTTTTTCAGTGCCGTTATAACTTCAAACTGTCACTAAACAAATGGTTATAAGTCAAAGGACTACCTTATGCCTTAGTAATGTATTCTTGTACAAGACTACAGAAAGGTAAAGGTTTCCCCTGTCCCAACATGTCTGACTCTAGGGGGCAATGCTCATTTCTGTTTCTTAGCCAAGGGACCCAGCATAGTCCAAAGATGTTTCGTGGTCACGTGGCCAGCATGACTATACGCCAAAACGCATGGAGCGCTGTTACCTTCCCACTGAAGTGCTACCTCTTTATCTACTCACATTTGCATGCTTTCAAACTGATAGGTGGGCAGGAGTTGGGGCGAGTAATGGAAGCTTACCCTGTAGTGCAGCCCTTGGGTCTCAAACTCAGGCTGTCACCTGGAAAGTCTTTAACCACTGAGCCACCACAATCCATCACAAGACTGCTTAACCAAAATGCTATTTTTGTTAGTGTAGATTTTTTTTATTTATTTATTTGTGTTTGTATGCCGCTCCTCTCCGGGGACTCGGAGCGGCTAACAACATATATATAACAGAAAATACAATGTAAAAACCCAAACAAGATATCTAAAAACCAATAAAAAAACACACATTCAATGCAACAATCAACTACAATCATCCCCAGGCTTGCAGGCAAAGATGAGTTTTTAGGTTTTTCCGGAAGGCCGGGAGAGTTGGAGAAACGCGGACTTCAGGAGGCAGTTGGTTCCAGAGGGCGGGCGCCACAACAGAGAAAGCCCTCCCCCTAGGGCCCGCCAGACGACATTGTTTCGCTGACGGGACCTGGAGGAGGCCGACCCTGTGTGCTCTCACCGGTCATAGAGAAATATGTGGCATTTTGGTACCTAAACAGTCTAATAAAGTTCTATTGAAATTACTAGTTCTGCTTAAAATAAGAAAGATTCAGATCTATAGAATTAGGGACCAACGTATTATTTTATGTAAAATATCTGTTGCTGTTTTTTCCAGAAACAATATGACAAGTTTGATCAGCTGCAAAAATTAATCTACCAGATAATCTCAAGAGCAAACACGTATGCTAAAAAGAAATTAGACATAATTAGAAGAAACAATTAATTTTACTTCATCAAGTTATCAGGAGTTTAGGATACCCTTATGTATTTGATAGTTTCCATTTCTGGCTCACATAAATTACAGGTAATCCTCGACTTATGATCACAATTGAGCCCAACCTTTCTACTGCTAACCAAAACATTTAAATGAATTTTGCCCATTTTACAACTTTTCTTGCCACAGTTGTTAAGTGAATCAGTGCAGTTGTTAAGTTATAACCTGGTTGTTAAATGAATCTGGCTTCCCCATTGACTTTGCTTGTCAGAAGGTCACAAAAGGTGATCACATGACCCTGGGACACTGCAACCATCATAAATATGAAGCATCTGAATTTTGTCCCTGTGACCATTGATACTGCAATGGTTATAAGTGTGAAAATGGTCATAAGTCACTTTTCTAAGAACCATTGTAACTTTGAACGATCACTAAATGAACTGTTGTAAGTCGAGGACTACCTGTATATCATTAGGAAAGGATTACTGATGAAAGTGTCTGGGTTTTGTTTTTGCCCAAATATCTATTATCCATGATCAAATTCCTAACATTACTGGCCAGTCATGGGAATAAGAAGCTACATTCATGAAGTTCTGGAGGGCCACAGAAGAGTTGTTTTTTGTGATCATAATCAATGGAGATTTCAAAAAACATAACTAGCTCAACCAAACATTGTCTTTCCAGAAGCTTACTGAATTGTCCTGCTGGAGACAACAACAAAATGTTTATCCTTGATTTAACACTAAACAATAGGGAAGATTTAATTTAATAAGTGGAAATAGCAAAACATTGGATGAAAACAATCATGTAATGAGAGAGTTTCTGATTTTTAAGATCAAATAAAACTGAGCATAGTCAAAATATGTATCTTCAAAACTAGTTCAAAGGTAGATTTTAATAAACTGGTTATGTTAAGCAACGGTAAGTAGAGTTCTAAAGCAGGAAAGGGTGATAGGAAAAGGAACTAAGAATGGTGGGAGTTCCTAATGGAGTAGATATTAAAAGTACAACTGCAAAATATTCCAATAATTTAACAAAGATGTAAAAACAAGAACAAAGACATGTGCAGGAAATGGAAGAGGATCAGGTCAGAAAGGAAAAGTTCAGACAGGTAGTCCATAATTGTACATCTGTTATCAGAAATGCAAATTGTCAGAATGAGCTGAGGTTAGCAAAGGATGCTAAGCATAAGAAAAAGAGAAAGCAAATTCTGTTCCTATTCTGTTCCTATCAAAGAGGAAACACAAAAATTCCAGAAAACTATAAACTATCCAGTACTGTGATTGCTACCCAGACATATTTTAGACTAGATCATAAATTTATTTACAAACAACCTGAAAAGAATATGGTAATTATCAGAACATTTATCAGGAACCAATCTTGCAAAGACCAATCACCTTTTTTTTGATTGGGTAGCTTCTTTGAGAGATTATAGAAATAAAATAGACTATGCTTAACTTCAGCAAAGTCCTTGGTAAATACCCCATGACATGCTAATTAGTTTGGCTGCATGGCAAGACAATTAAATGGATATATAGCTGACTTAAAAACTGAACTCATCATCCATCAAAAGTTCTTAAACTGAACAAAGATATCAAATGAAGTACCAGAGGATCAATCAGTTTTCAATATTCTCATTGATGATTTCAATGATGAGGTCCAGAAAATGCATAAACAGGTGCATAAATAAAAAGGACTCTGGCCAGTGTACATGTTATTCCAGTAAAAAGACTGCAATTAGCTAGGGACTAATATATCCACACATTAATAACATTCCTACAACAGCACATTATTCCCTAGCCTGGTTCCGAGAGAGAGGGAGAGAGGGAGGGAGGGAGGGAGGGAGGGACAGATGGACAGACAGAGAAGATAGAATCCCGAATCAGTTTTTCTGCTGCCAAATTTCAATGCCGTGATTTTGAGATGTTGGGGTGCAGGCCTGCAAACCACCCATCCCTGCAATAGCTAACCATCAAGCTTTTCATAATGAATGAGATGGTTTCAAAAGACTGAGAAATATTCAAAACAGCCTTTATACTGACAGTTTTTAATATGAATTGCTTTTATTCTGAACACCTGGCTTGTGTCCCACTACAGTGAAGAACAAAAATACAAATCTACTCCATTATTGTCTAACAACTCCTCAAATTGATGAAGATAGGAATTATACTACCACTTATTTTCCAAAATAAATGGCTCTTGTTATGAGGTAACCAATAAATAAGAGTAAAAAATGAACAAGCACAGCAAGCTCCTCTATTAGCCAGTCTTTCACAGTCTGCATCAAGTCTTTGATATTTAAAACTACAAGCAAAGAAACCATCCAACTCTTGGAGTATTATGTATTAAGTGTTGCATTCATGAATTATTTTAGCTTTATTCCAAAAGAAAACAAATAATGCCGATCAGCAAGATTTACTGTCCTGAAAGCTTAGACAGTTTTATAATAAAATGCCACTTTAACTATTATGTTTCCAAGATGGAATAATCAGCAGTGCATCATACCTAGCTGTGTTGCAGGTACCTTCTGCTTATCTTGCACAAGCTGCAGAATGTCTGATACCACAATGCGGTGTTCTGTATCATCTTTTTCTTCATTAGGTTGGCTGTCGGCTGAAAAACAGTTGCAATTTCCAGCTTCCTTACAGAGAATAAGCCTCCAATAATTAGACATGAAAATGTGTCTAACCTCAAGTTCCTGCAGTTAGAAAAACAAAGCAAAATAAGATGTTTTAATCCACAATGACAGCCCATTGAGGCATGTGATTCTACATTTTATAACAGAGGCCACTTTAATGGTTTCATTAAGAACAGGCAAAAAAAACCTATATTTTGTAGTAGTTGCACCATGTGGTATGCAACCTAAGAAACATCTCAAGGTACATCTGTCCAGCTGAATTCCAGAGAACAATCATGGAAGGAAGAGTCATACATGCTCTAATGAGTTTTACTGCCAAAATGTAGGGGTAACTGAGATTGGAACTCTCTAATCCTCCATTATTAATAAGTTTTTAAGGTAGGACCGCATTGAAAATTGTGTATCCTTTTTTTCCAGAATATTTGCAAGCCTGTAACAGGATGTCCCTATTGGCTAGTTACTGATATTCCTTCTCCTTTCTCAGGCATGATACAATCTCTTCAGCTACTCTATGTGACGTATGCTGTAGGGGGTACTTTGCATGCATTCTCAGTGACATGTTGTTCCTCACTTTGGGGGTGAGGTCAGTTCCCAACCTTTCATCTTTTATGAGGCTGGTAAAAACAAACCATTTCTACAGGAATCCACCAAACAACTGAGGCTGTTCCAAAGTAGACCAGTTTTCATAGATGTTTTAATTTATGTCTATTGTAAATTATATAAGAAGGCAGCATAGAAATAGTTGTAATAAATAAAATAATAAATAATATCTTTACCAAATATAATTTTCAGGCAGAAGAGCAACAGCTGGACATTTTTCATTCTGTAGTGAAACACATACTTTGTTAACTGCAGAATTCCTTTTCTGGAAACCATTCTTAGCATATTGTGTCAATTATGAAGCACCAGATGAAATCCCCTTGATAAATTGGCAGGAGATACACAAATATCCATAATCTTGAGAATTCCCCAGAAGGTGGGAACCCTGTCCTTTAACAGGAGTTATTGACCTATAATTTCCAGCATTACATATTGAGGCTGTGATCTTCTGTTCCAGAATAATGGGGCTACAAATTCCCAATCCTATTCTGTGTACTTTTCTAAGTGAAAGACCCCTGTTAAAAGATGTAGAATTTCTTTAATTCACAGATTTTTTGCATTTCTCTCTCTGTTTCTTTAACTTTAAGACAAGGAACTAATACAATGGTATTTAAAAAAGAAGAGAAAATTACACTCTCAGCATTCTTAAACCAGACTGCTCCCAAACCCAGGAGAACTATAATAAAAAACACTCCCAAAGTGCTGCTAAGAATGACATAAGCAGACCACATAAACTCTTGGCAGAGATGAACTATGACCAAGATGAAGGACAATTTGAATGTGTTAACTCTAATTTCATCCATTGTCTTTTTATAAAACTAAATGTCACATCCTGTCTTTATCAATAATATGTTCATAAAGAAGTATTTCCCCAAAAACATTTGGCCAATCATTTGGATCTACTGTTAATTTTTATTTACCTGGTTGATAGATAAAAATACTGTTGGAAATTGCATCATCTAATGAGCTTTTGGACTATAGGGCAATTGACAAGAGATAGATAAGGGGAAGGGTTTTTATATAATGTCTCCCTGTCTGTCTCTCATTTTACTTTTTATAAAAACAAGTCAATGGGTAACTTCCTTTCTCTAAAATGTATTTTAACAGGTTTTCCTATCCGATGCATTTCTGAATACGTCTACTATTTACTTCAAGGATAAGAAAATGTTTGTTGGCATTCATCGATGGCTGGCTTAAAAAACTGGCCCTCTGCATTTAACAGAACTAAATTAAGAACATTTTTCTTTTTGAATGGGACCTTAAATTACTCAATATTTTCTGAGCACTCCACTTGTGTTCAGAAACATGGCACATAACAAGGGCTCCTCCTGAATTCAGTTATCTGCCAAATAAATATATTCTGGTCTGTACTGAGCAAATCAAGTAGTTATTGAATGTCTTGCTCTAGGTCAGGGGTCCCCAACCCCAGTCTGTGGACTGGCACCAGGCTGCAGCATGCCAGAAACTGGGCTGCGCAAACAAGCAAAGCCCCATCTGTGGGATGCAGGCAGTACATGAAATCACGCCCCCTCCAGTCTGCAGAAAACTGCTCTCCACGGAACCGGTCCCTGATGCTCTAGGTGACTTAAGAACTTAAAAGTATTGTTTTTAATTATAAATATTCTACTTGTTGTATCTGTGTGCATGTATATTATAAACTGGTTTAAGGGTTCTGAATCTGAAGAATCACAAGTAGCATAAAGCAAATACTACTATTACAAAAAACATTTTCTCTCTTTAAATGTATTGCAACTACATGCTTGTGCAAGGTCCAAAGAATCCTTTCGCTATGCAACAAAGAAAAGTACAGGGCAATTCTCTGGCATTTCTCTGCTCCTCTTGATAAACATTCACCTTTTTAAAAAGCACTTGCAGACGAATTTAAATTTTTCAGTGCAACAATTCACCTAAATAGTTGAACAGCTGAACGCAAAGCTTAATTAAGAATATCAAGACTTTACATATTTTTCAAGCAGATGGGAAAAGAACAATGAACGCAACTATCAAGTGCTATCATTTCATTCCTTTGCCATTTGTCTTTAAAATATTTCTATGAATAATCAAATTGCAAGTTTAAATATAGAGATAGATCTTGATTTAAGACCATTTGTTTAGTGATCACTCAAAGTTACAATGGCACTGAAAAATGTAACTTACCACCAATCCTTAACTTATGACTGTTGCATCATCACTGCAATCATGTGATAATGATTTCAGGTGCTTGGCAACTGTTGCACATTTATGAGCGTAGCAGTGTCCCTCAGTCACATGATTACTATTTGCAACCTTCACAGCTGGTTTCCAACAAGCAAAGTCAATGGGGAAACCACTGTCTTATTTAATAACTGCATCTTAACAGTGAATTTTCTGGTCCTTATTATGGGCATAAGATAAGACTCTTTCATATTTGAAATTTAGCATATGAGATACTTTCTATAAACTCAACATTTGGGATCCACTCCAGTAAGTCAAATTACAAAGGTAATTAATGGAAGAATGTAATGCAATTATTTAAATGAACTTTTTTTTCTAAATAAGAAGGCATGGGATTCCAGACTCATTTGCACATTTATCTAGCAATGAATTCCATTAAACATACTGGATTAATTCCAATTAAAATAGTAATAAACAAAAGATATGGGTTAAAAATTACAGTGTTTCTAATATTTTTCCCTTTATTTTATTGACAGAAAATCTCATTCCTAGGTCAATTTGGCACTTATATGAATGACAAGCTACGGCAATATACTTTTTGGTTATTTTTGCCAATACTTATTACCAAGAATGTAAAGATATATGTTCAAGACATGGTATCATTTTTATTGGAAAATCCTATGCTGAGCACAAAACCAAACAGCAATGCAGCTGAAAGACTATGGTAATCCTATCAGAATAATCTATTTTTAAAGAGTATAAAGAAAATAAATTTCCAACCCTATTGGTGGACTGAATTTTTGAAGATTAATTTTTCTACAGGTAGTCTTCTCTTAAAGACCACAATTGGATCATAAGTTGTCACAGCCATTGTGAGTCACCACATGACCTGACCCAATTTTATGACAGTTTTGGCATTTGTTCTAAAATGGATCATTATGTTTGTTAATCAAACATGATTGTTAAGCAAATCCAGCATATCCAATGGGCATTTTTTTACTGTTTTATTCTGGAAAACAGCAAAAAAAAATGTTTCAAATCATAGACACATGACCATGACATGCTGCAACAAATCATAAAGATGATCTGAAGCATTTGAAAAAGGATAAGGGGGGGGGAGAATGTGTGGAAATACAGCAGTTGTAACTTTTGAGGACAAGCAGTAACTTTGAGTCTGTCATAAACTAATTGTTAAGCTAACTGAATAGACAGCTCTAGAACATAACACACATAACAAAATTTCTCCATTGCAGATCACTCTCTCTGTACCTTGAGATACTATTCCTTATGCCTACATAGATATGAAAAGTTTTCATCTGATCTGATACCTTGATTAAATGATATAATAGGCTTACTGTAAGCAATGTTGAAGTCACTTGTTCCACTGCAACTTTCCAATTATTGTTTGTGAAGGCAACTGTGAGCGCATCCCACTGTTGTCTATAACAATGAACAAAAGAAGATCAATTTCAAATGTCTGAGGACTGAAGTGATGTTGAAACCACAAATGATCTCTCTCTCTCTCTCTCTCTCCAATCTGTGCTTTATTCATCTATTGATTAATCTGAAGATAGCATGGTGTTCCAGCTTCATTTCTATGGATCATGTGGAAAGACACACAACAAACTTTGAGGATTCTGCCAAGTGAATTTTAGCAATTGTGTTAAGTAAAGAATTTCAACAAGTACACCTTGTTTCACTTTTGCATCAAGTCTGCAGTGGGGAGGTACAGCTGTATTGTACTGTCATCTGACCTAAAATGCTAATTTAATATTTAACCACAGGAGTCTCTGGGCTACTAATATTCCTATTCCTGGGAAAAGGATCAATCAGAGGGCAATAATTAACTATAATTGGGAATGAAATCTCATTTCTTTTGAATTTTGGGGAGTCATAATTTGTATGAACTGTTCCAAACACGTGAATTCTATTTAATATATATAATATATATATAATCCAGATGAAAAGCCAGCCTCTTACAATATTTAGCATACTTTCATAAACATTCCAGTTTAGAGCCACCTTTTCGTAATTCACGATATGAGTCTTAAGCAGAACTGTCACCCCAAAATCTACAGAGCTTTCATCACCCACCCAGCCCAGCCCAGCCCACCCCAAAGACCAAATCTAGAGCTCCCTTCAACTGAATTAGCCACACAGCTGCATCAAACGGTCCACACCATGTTTACGATTCCCACCCCATACGTGCGCCTGGCCTTGGAACAGGGCGGCCTCCGCTAATATTTTCTCACCCTGATACGGAATGGTTTTTGCAAGGCAACCCAGAATCCCATTTCGAGCCAAGAAGGTCAGACTCAAAGCCCAAGAAACTTCCGCGCATCTCCTTCCTTAAACGCTTCCCTTCTACCAAGACGGCGAAAGAAGCCGCTAAAGGGCGGGAGAAAACCGGGATTTCAATTTTGCCCTTGGCAACGCGCGTTGCACCTCCCAGCACGCAGCAGCTATAGAGGAACCGCCCAACCAAAGAAACACATTCACACATACATATTCCGCGCACCTGTCGGGCTGACTCCTTGACTTCACCCGCCCCGGAGGAAGCGGCGGCGGCGGGTTGTTGGCGTCGCTCCTTCTCAGGACCACAATGGAGCCACAAGGTACTCCTGGAACGGTCGCCTCCCCTGTCCGGCTCCCTGCGGCCAGTTCCTTTAGTCCGCGGCTGCTCCCCTCCAGGGGAACCGGCGCCTCGTAAGGTGGGGAGGGAGGGAGGGAGGGAGGGAGGGGGCGGAACAGCGTTTCGCAGCCCGACGCGCGCCTCTCCGCCAGCGCTCAGCGCCGCCCACTCCCCTCAGCCGCTGCTCGGCCCGGAATGAAGGAGAGGCGGAGGAGAGAAAGGCGGGATGCTGTAGCTCAACACCGTTGTCTCTGCCAGGCCCGGGTGTCTGAGGGGCGGGGGGGGGGTGTCGGGCGATGAAACTTGCCTTTCGGACCAGTAGCGTGGCTGGTTCTCTATTGCGAGTGTTTCTCTCACGGCTTGGGGCTCAGCCGCTGGTCGTTTTTCTGAATAGCCGTTAAGAGGATTGCGTTGTATAAGCCTGCCCAGGACTGAACTGAATGAGTTGAGTGGGACGCCCTCCCTTCGAAGCCGACGCAGCTATATGTTCGCGCATCCCCCCCCCACGTCCTTATGTTGCCTAAGTGGCCAGATTTCTCCATTTGCAGGCTCGCCTTTGTTAACGGCGGGGGTGGGCGGGGGAAGACACTCAAGATCTGCCCTACAAAATTTAAGCTCTTCTGCCAGGCCTGATCCATCAACGTTCCAGATTGAGGACCAGAACTGAAATACAGATGAGAAAATAAGGCTGCCGTGCTATTCCCCACAGGTCTCTTTGAACGTTGTGGTTACTAAGACCTAATTGCTAAATGATTAGATGCGTATGACTGGCCTGGTTAGTAGGCCATATCATTTTAAGATTGCACAGGAACAATTATCAGTGATCTATTTTTATTGATACTAGTTTGTTTGATTGAATGAAAATATATCTGTAAGGGCTTTAAAGTTGAGCTATAAAAAGTGCAGCAGAGGAAACGTTCAACTTAACCGCTCCCTGTTGACTTCATGGAAATGTCCATGAAGTTTTATGGGTAGAAATATTGGCATAGCTACCGTAGCTGCTGTCTTCTTCCAGGATGTTTCTTTAGAGTGCCAAGTCTAGACAACCTGAGTTCTCCGGAATAGGGTGGCATAGAAATCGAATAAATAATAATAATAATAATAATAATAATAATAATAATAATAATAATAATAATAATAATAGTAACCACCTGGTGGACTCCCATCTGCTTATTGGTCATGCAGATTGCATAGATTTCAAACTCAAGACAATGCTAGCCAGGTGCTTTGACTATTACTTTACCATCTACACTACAGCATGACTGAATCAGATCAAGGCTCTATTAGTTTAGATGTAAGCCACCAAGGGCTAGCTGGATGTTTTAGATCCGTGATGGCGAACCTATGGCACACGTGCCACAGATGGCACGCAGAGCCCTCTCTGTGAGCACAAGTGCCGTCCCCCCAGTCCTAGGCCTTCAGCTGGGTTTTATAAAAGCTTTTCGCTTTAGGCCTCCGCCACGTACAACATAAAAAAAAGGTTCAATCAATTTCAACTTCTCGCGGGGAAAAAAAATCTTGCAAAGTTGGAATTCATTGACTGAACTTTTTAGTCCCACCCAGTCTGCCATTACCACCGCAGCCACGCCCACCCAATGGGCCACACCCACCCAATAGGCCACGCCCACCCAGCACCCGACAATGTATAAGTGGGTTTTGGGTTGCAGTTTGGGCACTTGGTTTCTAAAAGGTTCGCCATCACTGTTTTAGATTGTAACTTTGATAGCCCTTAACCAGTATAGCCAATACTTTGAAACTGTAGAAGCTGTATTCTGAAACAGTGGATGTTGGATTGCTTTCTTTCTTTCATAATGTGTTTGAGTATAGCACACTCTCCATTTCATATTAGATATTATACAGTGGAACATCTTCCATGGGACTTGATTTAGTTCAGTAAATTGACTGGAATCACATTAAGCTTGTGTGTGAGCAAAATACTGACCTTTTAATGTGTGATTAGAGATATCTATTGAGGCCTGCCAGGCTCCCTGCCTCACCTTTGCATTGGTAAAATATATAGAATTTATAAATCTCTGGATGTATCTATGCAGTTAATATAAACAGAAAGGTGGCAAGATAGCCCTAGTTCTTGATTTACAATAACAATGGAGCCCAAAATTTCTGTTGCTGAGCAAGGCAGTTGTTAAGTGAGTTTTGCCCCATTTTGTGACTTTTTTTTAACCACAGTTAAGTGAATCACTGCAATTGTTAAGTGAATCATGCAGATGCTTGTCTAGAGCTGGCTGGGAAGATTACAAATGGTGATCACATGATCCTGGGACAGTGCAACTATCATAAATACCATTTGCCAAACACCCAAATTTTGATCACATGACCACCAAGATGGTGGGACAACAGGTAGCGTTTTGTTATCTAATACAGGTAGTCCTCAACTTACAACAGTTCATTTAGTGACTGTTCAAAATTACAACAACGCTGAAAAAAGTGACTTATGACCGTTTCTCAAAGGTATGACCTTTGCAGCATCCCCATGGTCACGTGATCAAAATTCAGATGCTTGGCAACTGGTTCATATTTATGACCATTTCTGTGTTCCAACATTATGTGATCTCCTTTTGCAAACTTCTGACAAGCAAAGTCAACGGGGGAAGCCAGATTCACTTAACAACTGGGCTATTAACTTATCAATTACAGTGATTCACTTAACAACTGAGACAAGAAAGGTCATAAATGGGGCAAAATTCATTTAACAGAAGTCTCACTTAACAACAGAACTTTTGGGCTCAACTGTGGTCATAAGTCAAGGACTACCTGAAATAGTTATGCCCCTAACAGTAGCAGTTTTATGAATGGCCAAAAATAATTGCTTCAAAAAAATTAAGTTGGCAATTTCAATTCCCATATTCAATTTTTATTTTTCATCCTTTGTAGGTATGAAAGGTTTTTTTTAAAGTGGAGCTTTCTTCCCTCCCTACAGTGCAAATCAAGACACTGTAACTTTAGTTATTGCTAATTTTAACAAGCAAAACAAGCATGTTCCTTAACTAGTCACTGAAAAAATCATGCTTGATCAGGTGTTTTTGCCTTCTAAAAGTACCTCTATTTTTTCTGCACTAATAGTAAAAAAAGACAATAGTAAAATCTGATTATGTATAAAAGTATTCAGCATAATATAATTAAATTACTATTACAATTAAAAAATTCCTATCTAAATTAAGAGCATCATGCTTGCAGAGACTGGTACACAATACACCAAAAGAAATATGTAAATTTTATTTTATTGCAAGCAGATTTAAACATCTACTGCTTTATATAGAATCTACAGAAAGTCCCAAAATATGGATATAAAGAATTCATGTTATCTACAGAAATGAAAGTTTAAAAACAGCACAGAAAATAAACTTTACATCAATGCACATATATATTATATATATATATTTATATATATCATCTTAATAATTGAGACTGCTTTGAACCTTTTAATGAAGTATTATAGATTAACAGAGATTTTAAAGGCTGAATTATCAGGCAAGTGAACTTATCACTGTACCATTTACAAATACATGTCAGTATTTAGTGCTGATGACTATAGATATTTTAATGATTAATGTTCTAATAACTATGTTCTGCTTTTCCCAAGAGCATCTTCTGCCAATTCTACTTTGCAATATAGGTTGAAAGATTACTGAGAACAGTTAGCACATCACAGAATTTCAGATATACTTAAAATTCTGTATAGTTTTGACAAAGGTAAAGCTATAGAAACTGGTGTGTGCAATTATACAATGTACAATCATACACACAATTCTTTTATAATACTTTTGACAATATTCCATTAAAGCTTTCTGACATCTTATGGATATCACAATGTGTAATTTCCTTTGATTCTTGCATTATATGTGTAATAAACAAGTTGATGCAATCAGGAGATTAAATGGTTTTGTTTTTATGTCAAGTAGTTGTACAAAATAATAGACATAAATAACCAGAAAAATTGGTAGTACTGACTTGGGGAGGGAATAATACAAAATGAAGTATTCTCTCTTCTTAGATTTTCATCAGTTTTGATTAATTTTATTGATTATTTATTGCTACTCATTTGTAATATTTAATTATGGGGTATAATGCACAGTGAATAGAAATGAACCACAGCTATAAATAATATTTCTGTAATTTCCTTTGCTCCCACTCAGATAAAAAAAGGTTTCCATTACCAAATGTGGTGCAAGCATAGAATTGAATCAATAACCAGTCTAGTTTTTCAGATCTTCAAGGTAAGGACTGCATATCTCATTTATTTTGTAGAATTTAATACTGGGTGTACCAGTGTACATATATTGAGATTATGTGCATAAAGTTTGAACAAGGGGTTGGACTAGAAGACCTCAAAGGTCCCTTCTGGCTCTATTCTGACTGAGGTCTCTGCACTTGAATTCTACACATATGTTTATTATAGAAAGGCAGTGAAAAAAATTGAAGTTAATACTTATATATCTTTTCCTTTTGTCATTTTCCTAAAATATTTTTAAAAACTAAGGCTATTAAATTTAAAACTGTTTCTAACTTAATATAATGAATGGAATCCCAGATTTGATCATTATAGGAGGCCTATTGAGTTTAATGTTTAAAACTGGTTTAGTCTAAGATCAAGCTCCTAGAAAGGGGCAGTCAAAAAAAGTCACAAAAAAGTCAAGAAAGTATCAGCCACAGCCAAATTAAAGCCCTGCCTCTTTTTATGTGGGTGATAAAAGGGGGCAGGGTTTTGATTGTTCAGTCTCGGGTACTATTTGCCCTTTTTTTGACAAGCACATACACTCTCACACACATATACACTGGCAGATTTCCCTTGAACTCAGTGGTAAAAAATGTTTTAATTTTTTTTTTCTCCACAGCTACCATTCAATGTTTCAGCCTGTAATTTTTTTTAAGGAAATGGCTGAGATACAACAACGTTGCCATAAGATCTTTCTTAAGAATGCAGGGCAGGAATGCAGCATTTTTAATAATCCCATAAGAGTCTTCCCATTTAAGGCTAATGGATGGAAATGAAAACGTAACAGAGCAAATGATACAAAGTTTTATGGAACAATACAAAATAATGGTGGCAGCAATTCCTTGTAAGACTGTCTATTCAAAGCCAATATTTACAAGCAAAAGCAAATAAAATAAAAATCAGCAGCTTTGGATGAAACCTATGTCTAATATTAACATTCATCAAAGTTCCTACAATCTCAATTCCATTATAAGCTAAATTCTAGAGCTCCAAAAACTCATATATATAAAAAAATTCCTCTAAAACATATACTTAAAAATAGAATTGATATATTAACAAATGTATGCATAAATCAGATATATAAAGAGCTTCAGTATTGAAAAATATTTCATTGCAGAGGCATTTTTTAGATTTCTAAAAAAATACATTAAAAATAATTTTGCTAATTATACCCAGAGATTTATCACTAGCACAGGTATAAAATCAATACCCACATCAAGTTGATTTTCTTTTAAATAAGAAATATTTATATATGTACATTTTACAACCAGTGTTTTATGTAGGGGACTTTTCTACCCAACCTTCAAGTATGCAGTGTCAAATAAATATATAATATTAAATGTGTTTTAAGTGTGTTAGCAACACCAGAAATGGAAATTGTTTGCATCTTAAAATTATCGAAATGCTATGATATGGAGAACTGTATGGAATGAGAAAACATAAAAATGATAACATTCATTGGTGGTTGTTCCTCACATGATGATGCAAAAATGATGAGATATTATATTGTGACATTACAACACAAGATCTATTTATTACAACACAACATTGTCATGTGTAGGTAGATAAGGGGTGACATTTGCGTTATGGTATTTGTTTTCCTCACTTGCCCCATCTTGCCTGCTCCACCAGACTTGGACTCCTGTGAACAATCCAGATTCTTTTTTCTTCATAGTCTTTGGTATAATGCATATTTCACATATTGCCTTTAAAAATATCTGTTGTCCCTATCTCTGCTCAGGAAGTTAACAGGGAATTTGCACAAACAGCAATGTTAGTTTCAGTAATCTGTAAGCCTTTTTTATACTCTAAATAAAATACTGGAAGAAAAATTAAACCAAGCTGGTATATGTTTGCTATTATTAAAATCAATAGACAACAAACTAGAGTCACAAGTGGTGGTTCTCACAAGCTGTCTGTTAAAAATGACGAGCCTGTGTATAAAAGCTTTTTTTTTCCCCTTCGAAGTATGATTGACTCCCTATTTGAATAATGGGAAAGCACCATGTGGTGGTGCTAGCTAACACAGTCAGTTAATACCATAAAATTTCTTGTTAGTGTTGATTCCCCTTCTACTTTTAAGATCAAATTAAAAATAAAACAAGAAAATACTTGCTTTAATAATAATTTGTTAAATAATCAATTATTTGTTTTTCTTAATTAAAATAAGACCACAGACTAGCAGAACACTTCCTAATATACTACTTTAGAGTTACTAACTGGTTTGTTTATTACTACAATCTCCTATGGCTGAATTTAAAGGTTCAATAATTACTTTCAGTCTAATTGCTGTACTGGCCACATCACACATTTGATAGCCAGACTGACTTAAGGATTATACTACATATGCTTTAAAACATTGGTCTTTAGCCCCCCCCAAAAAGAATATTTTGAAATAACATATAGTCCTATACTGACAATACAAAGATACTAGAATCTGTTTTTGAGTGCTGATTTGCACAGCAGAAACACCCACAGAAAAAGCAAAGAAAGGACAGACTGTCAGAAGCAGCATTAGTGAATATACTTGCTGACTGAACATCCAAAAATATTATTTATGACTGACCATCAAAATTCATATCCAGAGATAGTCACTAATCGAAGCAGGGCCCATCCAACAAATAAAAAGGATGATGGAGGTAATACACACAGTTTTTGACTGACAAGAATGAAAATAGCATTAGAACTATTTCCACAATACCAGACTATGTACATAACCTATTGTTTCAATAGTTCAAAAACATAAAAAAGACCAATACTCCTGGTTTTGTAGTAGGTGCTCTTGACTCAGCTTGTCAGGATCTTACATGTGGCAGCAAAAGCCACGTTTTCTGGTTTGCAGGTGGGCTGGGGTGGGAGTTGCTGTAGTTCTTAAAGGCTTGAGTTGGTGATCTGTCACAGAGATGTTTCAAAACCTGCACTTTGGTGATAGTACGGTGTGCTGGAATTGCAACGCTTGGAATAGTTGGAATAACCAAAGATAGATGGGAGCATCGAATAATCATAGTTTTGCCAGCGTGTGAACATTATTTTTTTAGAATGAGAACGAGAGCTTTTTGCTGAGGACTTCTTGCATTCATTACTTCGGTATCTTGATCTCTTCAAAGAGGCAAGGGGTGTGAATTCTGAAATAGGGTCCTGATCATGGCCTGATGTTTTCTGCCAAAAAATCAAAAGGAATGTATATATTTTTTAATAATCACAACTGAAATTAAGTACTACTATCTAAAAGTGACAATATGGCCAAATGGTTACACAATTAACCACTTTTTATACAGTATCTTACATGATCCTGCATAATCAGGACATACTGAGATGACTGAAATTGCAGATAGTTTTCTTCAATTTCAACAGAGAAAAATTATGTGGATATTTTCATGTAAGAATTAACTTGTCGTTATAGCCAAAACTACAAAGGCAAATTCCAGCCTCCTGATTTTTGAGCCACGGCTAGAAAATTCAGGATATTGGAATACGTACACTTGGAAAAAGCCATGGCTGGCAAACAGTGCTCTAAGTTCTACCTATTACAGTGATACCAGATTTGGTTGCAATCCTGAAAGTCTGAGAACAGAAACTCATTTATTCAGGAGTCTGACCTGTCACAAAGCCTTAATTTGTGTTTTCCTGCGGCTTTGGGGTTCAAGGAGTGAAACTACAGTAACTGTATCTCTCTCAAATATTATCCTTTGTATAAAGCATCATGGTGGGTAGCGGGATCCAGTGGCTAAAATCAGTGATTTTTATCATCATATGACTAGCAGTTGCTCTAATTACAATCTGAAAAATAATCTTTGTTTTTAGCATTTCTTCCATCTGATTGTTCCCATCTCCTGTCTGAGCAATGTGATAATGAGCTACAGTGGATTGCCAGTGACAGATTTATTTTATAGAAAACACAAATTAATCACTTAACTTAAAGTGCTCCCTCAAATGATAACCAATTCTATTGAATTAAGGGAAGAACATCTTACGTATACTCATTCTGTGGAATGATCTTCCCCCAAACTAATTTATCTGACATTTTGCGTGGATTTTCATCATCAGATAGGCTATTTAATGTTACAAATGTTTCTACTGTATATTCTATCTCAAAATATAAATTATTTTTAAAAAGAAAAAAATTGCACGCTTTTTCTCTGATAATTTAGCTTTTCTACATATTTTATAACTGCTAAAAAACAAAAATGCTATATTTCTTTGTCATCCTGTGGGAAATGAAAGCTCTATTTTTTTCCAAATCTAAATTTCCAGATGCAGATATCAAACCAGATTAGACTACTTTCGAATGAAAAAGAATAAGGTCAGGTCATTTTAGAAACTCTGTTTTGGGCTACTAGAATAGCACAATAACATCATTGTCACTTTGAATGTATACTAATCGACATACATTAAAATGAAATTTCATTGCATTCAGCTCTCAAAGCACTTCAAGTTATCTCCATCCCTAATTTGCAGGGAAAGATTTAAGGTTGCACAAATATCTGAAGGAGTGATTCACAAAGCAGTTGGGAAAAGCTTTAGCAGCTGTTCCTGACTGTCTAAAGGCAAAGAACATGCACAATTGCTTCTCCTTAGTAGTGATCCCAAAGGTGGGATTATCTGTATGGGAACAGTTAGTGACAGCTGTTAAAGAAGCTATATAAGCCGTCCAAGAAGATATGGCTGCTTTAAAGCATCAGGAAAAGCTACTTCATTCATGCTAATTTGCTTTGGGAAATTTTTCTTCCGAATGTTTCACACAACCTTTCCAAGTGCTTCTTTGCACATTATAATCTATGCAATAAAACATATGTGAAATTGTATTTCTGCTTCTTGTTCCTTGTTTATAATGTGTGAAAATATGTCTTAAAGAAATTGATTTATTCGGAACTGCATACTCCTGTGCACCTGTAATGTCAATCCAAGTGCTTTGAAGTCTGTAGTTTTTGCTTATATACATGTTTGGAGATTTAAGATGAACATTGGTACCTTTGAGATTTGTTTCATCATGTTAGGTACAGCCAATGTTACAGAATGGCAGCATTCACTATATATGGAAGTTTTACACAAAATATATGGGACAAAGTTGTTTGACTCATCTTACAGTCGTTTGAATACCATATTTGATTAAACTGCAAGTGTTCATGCAACCTTATTAAAATCAGTGAAAAAATAAAACAAATTAGTTTGCTTTTAAATTATATTTTTTTTCAGAATACATGCACACACATGCTCCCACACACAACATTCTATTATTAAAAACTTACCTGTATGGTGAACTAATAAAAAACAGACTGTAATACTCAGAATAGAAGAATCAGACTTAAATTGGGAAAATATAGCAAAAACTCTGGAGGAAATGGCTTTGCCTTTGAAAATATCACAGCACACTAATAGAAATTACCTAATGATACCACGGTCAATGCTGTTACCTATCAGTGATCTAATTATGTCTCGGAAGCAGAAAGGGTTCCTTCAAGGAGAGGGTCATCGTTGTTCATCAAAGCATTTAGAGTTGATTTATGTTTCAAACTCCTCTGCAAGGATGAGGAAAAACACTGAAACTATACAATAGGTCCAATATGAACATCTTAAGAGGAACATGTAAATAATGTTAGGATAGCTTATGAATGCAAAAATCTTTAAATCCTGCTAATGAAAACCTGACAGGTTGAGGAAAAACATCAAGAAATAACTTTTTTAATCATAGTTAGAATTAAGTGGTTTTATATTCTTTCATAAAATGGTTTTATAATTTTTTTTATTTTCTAGTTTTAGGTTTGTAGTGGATATTAGTCATGAACTTCAGAAGATAGTAACTGATCTGTGTTCAAATATATAGTGATTCAGCATCAACCATCACCATTCCTGCTGAAATTAGGTCTGACTAAAAATTGTGATCCTGTGCGTTGGTTCCCTTTGCAATTGAGACTGCGTTTCTGGAAAAACCCGTGATAGTTTTAAATGGAAGGATAATACCAATCATGCAAAAGATAGAATGAAGACACCCATAGGCCACATGCAGAAAAGTAGTCATAGATTTATATCCTGTCCAGAAGTCCAAATCTGACTTTTATTTTCATATTTAATGCTTGCTTTTTACTTCTATTTTAATCAAAAAGAAAATTTGAATTAAAGGAATAATATTTTGCTTATAGCAAAAGATTAATGTTTGAAGAAAAGCTTAAGTAGAAATGAAGATACATTAATACCCATATTGTAAAACCAGAATAATTATATATAGCAGGATAAATGAGATAAATGCGTAATTGTCAGAAAAAGATACAAGTTAGAAGAAATTCTAATTAACTTTATGTAATTGTCTAGAATTATCATAGGAAATAGGATTTGGCTAATAATTTACCAAAAGAAAAAGATTCCTCCAAAGCTTTTGCTTCATTGATTTAATAGCCCAATGCAGTTTGTCATATACGCTTTATTAAGCCATGGAAACAAAACACCAAAAAAAGAAAAGAAAGAAAAAGAAAAAGAAAAAAAGGGACAATCTTCCTCTTTCAAGTTTAGATGTTAAGAATAAATGTTCTTGCTTACCACTCAGAAGTTGAACAACATAAAAACTGTAATGAACTTGGAAAAAAAGATCAGACTTATACTATCAAAATGGAAAGTAGAAAGTGAAAGAATAACTATCTATATGAAATACAGGCCAAATATAAAGTATAGAGATTCCTGATCCTACTTTACAAGATTAGATCAAAGCTTAGCTTATTGTTTAGAAAAAAATCACTAATTTCATCAAATTAGGAAAGATGACATGCTGGTAAGCAAAGGGAAATTAGAGTGAAAGAAACAATAGTTCTGAGTGTACTTTGAAAATGATTTAGCATCAGTATTTGGAACGTCGGGTGAACTTCAGCAAGGCACCTCTCTGCCATCCATTGAACGAATCCCAGTTTTTCTATGGTATTTACACTAACCTGAAAAAAGTTTTCCTGCTATAAGATTCACATTAATTCTAATAAGGTTTCTTAGCATCGTCTCCCATCATCGAAACACCTAGATGTTTGAAAAAACTGGATCTTTAAATAAATGAGAGATGCTATCCTCATGCAAGAGCCAAAACATTTTGAATCATTTTCAAAGTCAGCATTCTTTGAATCCATAGATTTAGACAGACATGTTCATATAATGGCAATCATGGTTCACGGTTACAAATGAACAATGGCATTCAGGAATTCCCATCACATCTATGCTTAGCAATTGTGGATACTATTTAAATTACTAAAAAAGAATAAACACAACAGGGATATTGTATTATTTATATACAATGATAAAGAATACATGCATACAGTTACATATATTGTTCACTTGGGAATGCAAAGAAAAAGAATCTATAAAAATATTGTAATTGTTGTTTAATGTTCTAATAGAGAGATGAATTATGACTGATATGTTGTGGTTCTGAATGCACTTTCTAACATCCTCGCAATGATATGACCACGCATGCAGAAAGGCAGGAAAAAAATCACCTTTTGCTCCATTAGAAACTTAGACTGCTTGAAGTCTGAGAAAGCATAAAGATGGTAGACTGCTCAACAGAAAGGCACTGGTGTTTAGTCTGATTTCCCAAGAAGATTGATGGTAGTACCCGTGTACATCATTTTTAGTTTAAAGCAAGGTAGCAGTTATTTAGAAAAAGCAGTATGGAAGACAGGAGTATATTGAGAGTGGGAAAAGAAGAAACACAAGGAATAAATCTGATTAAATCCCAAAGGCTTACAAAGAAACAATGACAATGTAATGCATATAGAAAGGTGCACATTCAAATCAAGGAGAAGTCCCTCAAACTTGTACACGAGATACCTTTTTGAACATAGTACAATATCCTCATTATTACTGTAATCCTATACACGATGACTCCGCTATACCACTGCATTCATTAGTTCTTTAGGCAAGTGTAACATGCTAAAAAAAACAATTCTTGCTTCTTCTACTTACTATTACTGTATTACTACATATTTAATTCACTGTACTGGAGCTCAGTTTCAGTTCTATAATGGCTACTATCATAGGCCATTCAGATTATTTAATGCAATGCAATTTATATAGCATAGTGTGATTTTATTTTTTTCACATGGTGTCCTAAAAATAATCTCTAAGCAACAATTTGAAGATAACAATGCCATTTATTTAAATTTATTCATATAAGTTTGCCATATATTTGAAATATCAACATAGATAAATTGTATTACATTTAAAAGATAGATTATCCTACTGGATACATTGAGCTTAACTGAAAAACCAAGAGTCATAATATATTTTTGTATCACTTTGGCAAACATTGAATAATGTCAGATTCTTTTATCTGTCAGACTATTTAGAGAAATTACTATGTCATTAAATTCATGGGGAAATATATAAATGATGATAAATCTGATGTCAGATTTTGAGATCAGAATGCCTACTTTAGCCTTTCCATTCCTGTCTCCTCCCACTTATGACATTTCAGATTGACTGGAAACTTGGATGTTGAACATCATGCTTTGGAATTCACTGTGCTTTATTGTTTGGAGGATTTCTTCACAATATTGGGGTTTAGGACCATGATCTTGAGAACAGATGTTTTCCCAGCATCTGTGGCTGGCATCTTCAAAAACAAAGTAATTGCTAAACAGACCATGGGCAACGGAACAAGGATTTTATAGCCAGGCATCCTGACTTCTGATTGACGTTTGGCCAAGCTGGTTTCTGACATGCGAGAAAACCTGCTCAGTTACCTGAGGTGTGCATAGTTATCCCACAAAATCCAAGATAAATGCTTGCTTGGGAATTTCAACAGCATGTAGGAAAGGGAAGGCAGGAATAATGTGTGGACCTGTTTTGGGATGCATTGTTCTACAGTCTTTATTGGAGATTAGATAAAACATTAGAAGCAGTTGGTGTTTTTAATCCTAATTTGGCATACCACTTTATAGATGTTTGAAGTTTAGAGCAGATTTGATTTTTAAAGGGTGATTTAAGAAATAATTAGATTATCAGGGTAACAGATTTTTGATTTTGGGTACAATGCCTTTGACTGCAGTGATACTTCTAGCTTTTGAAGTTATGATACACTGATGTCAAATCCATTCAGCCCATCATACATTCAACTCTGTGGCTGTGGGCATGTCCATGGAGACAATCACAGCTGTTTGAATTGGTTTACACAACTATAGTAAGGAACCAAAATAGAAATAATTTTATAAATTTTATAGAACATGAATACATAAAGATATAGTCTCTAGCTTATTTCCTGGCAAGCAATGTAAAACTATGTAAACATTTTGATATAATTGGCAGAAAATTGAATATCAAAATATGTTACTATAGCCTTTTAAATTGCATGACATTAAATATAATCTTTCTAATCTGTGCTGGAAGGATTTTAGTTGATATCTATAATGGTAATGGCAATTTAATTATTTTAATATTTTGAGAAAAATGAAGATCATACAATAGTCTTTAATCATTAATAATAATGTAATTTTATTATCCATTTTCCTTGGAAACAAATATATGCTATTTTTTTTTAGTTGCTAAAGTGACTGCAGCAAAACGTAAGATGCATTTTTCTTTGGAACAATAGTACTTTAAAAAATAAGAAATAGTAGAAAACTCTTTGAAGAGTCTTTTAGTTAAAGTTTGTTTTGTTCACATTTGGTCTCCATGTAACAAGACTATGGAATACAGTATAAATGTAATTCCTAGTAAATTATATCTATTTATACAAGTTTTTTGATAGAAATATTGGGGATGGATTTTTACAATTTTATATCTCTTCTTAAGATGATTTTTTGTGATTTGTTTGTTGTTATTGTATTTTTTTCTTTTCCCAATCATATACATTATATTCCAATCATATGTAAAATAAACTACTATGTAAAATATTACAATAGTTTTATTCTCAGTATTTTATTAACTGATTCAATAAAAATTTAAGCAATAAAATCAGAGATATTTAGAAGATATTTAGATAGATATTTTCTGTAAAAATAAGACAGCTAATTTTTACCTGAATTCTTTCTGTTGCTGTGGGCCATATCTGCTGGCACAGAACCTTTTTCAGCACATCTGGAAGAAGACTAATAATTATAAGCATAATAATGCCCAGCCATGCAGGACCAGTAGATAGCATCTGCAGGAATATGTAGTACATTCTCTGATAGTTGAGGAATGGCCTAATGGGTGAAGAGTAAAATACTGTCAGGGGTGGAAGACATGAATTAAAACAATAGTGATTTCAACTTGCATGTTTTTAGTATTATATTCCATCTCCATATTATTCCTAGACTGGTTAGCTCAAAATACTATGTTTTCACTGGATATTACTGTTCTGCATAGAGATAAATAACTAAAATGACAGTATTTTCTATTAACCTGTCTCTTTAATAGGCGTATTTACATTGGCAGTATAGTCTTCCCTAAGCTAGGAGAAAAAATATTTTGCAAGCAACTTCAAAGAGCCAGTTTGGTCTAGTGGTTAAGTTATAAGGCTAGAAATTAAGAGACTTTGAGTTCTAGAACTCAACAACAACTCCTTAGGCATGTAGCTACCTAAATGATTTTTCGGCCAGTCATTCTCTCAATCCAACTCACAGTATTGTTACCTTATTTATAAAAAAATAAAGGTGGGATTAAAAGAAACTTTTAAAAAACCTTATCTAGATTGGCTACAATCTAGATAAAGAAAATTAATGCAATACACACATAATTCATGTACATTCAATTCCCACACAAAATAATTGTGTGTATACACTTCTCCCAAGTAAATAAATAGGGTTTTACTGAGACTCAAGCATAGATATTAGAAAGTCCTCTCCCAACTAGATTCTGGAGCTGGGCTAACAACTAGGGCCCCATTAGAACCTAGAAAAATAACAAGAAAAGGGAGTAGAAGCAATTAGAAACTAACTTTGTGTATATGTGTGTGTGTGTTTAAAGTGAAACCAGTGGAAGAGGTTATCCAATAGCGTGGGATGAGGTATCATCAGTATGCTAATGATACTCAAATTTATATCTCCACCCTGGTCACCTAAAAGATGCCGTAGAGCAGGCATGTCAAACTCGTGATGTCATGTGACGTCACACGACGTATCGGGACTTTTCCCCTATTGCTGGTAATGGGGTGGGCGCGGTTTCGGCATGACGCATCCAGCCCGTGGGACAGCAATTTGACATGCCTGCCACAGAGGTTCTGTTCCAGTGTTCAGAGGCTATGAGGGCCTAGATACACAGTGTGACCCCTGGATGTCTGAACCTTTACATGCAACAGACAAAGGGATTTAAATATAGATTCACAATGGTTTCTTACCAAATGATCCCTCCCCAGAGAAGAGAAAAGACAATGTAGAAAAGTAGTGATCCCCAGATCACAAAGTGGTTAATCCATGTCCAATAGTGAGTATCCAGTGCAAGCTGTATAGAAAGATACTAATATCAGTATTTCAGGGTCTAGAGGAAAGGAGACTATATAAATATTTAGTTGCTTTATGATGGCCTTAACTTGTGGAATCCTGGATTTTTGTGCAATTTGTTCTTAGCTATCTAAACCAAAGTGCTGAAAAGTACTCTTAAGCAATACAATATAGTTGTATATAAATTGCAGCAAATTTTATTAGCAGTTATCAGACTATTTCACCCCCCTACATTTTCTGTTCCAATACCATGTAATTTTTTTTCATTTTCATATCGAATTTATTTTTTCATGAGCCAAAAATGCACTTCCTTATTCAGCTCTCTCTACATCATGTTCCTCAGAAGCTGTAATTGTAAAATTATTTTTTGTTTACCACTGAGAAGACTATTGATAGTTTCTTCTAAAAGCTCCAAGCATTCAAATCTAATTGGAAGCCAAACACAGAACAGTTCTTAGAAATTCTTTTTATAAAGAGCTGATAAGATGAGGCACTTTGTGTAATTAATTTCACCAGCTCTTTTTAAAATTTGCTTGACTTACAGCAGTAACAAGTCTCATTATGACCAACATTACTACCATAATTTCTAAAAGTTCATCTTCTTAAAGGATTAAATAATCAAAGAGCTCTGACAAATACCACAGCTTTTAGTTTATGAGGGGGAAATCTCTTTTATTACCTTTTCCATGCCATGAATATCTTTATAAACTTTATAAACATTACTTTTTCTTAAATATCATCCATATCATTTGGATTATAAGAATGTTGTCATTTTGGTGTTTTAGAAGATTATACCTTTAATGTAACAGTGAATACCAGTACTGTGAACACCAGTGTTCCAAAGGTCCAGTTTCCAAACATCTATTCAGGAAGGAATAAATAAGTCCTAGGTTAGACATTCCAATAATTTAATTTAATTTAATTTAATTTAATTTTTCGGACTTATATGCCGCTCCTCTCCGAAGACTCGGAGCGGCTTACAACAAAAACAAAACAGTACTTTAAAACTAAGTCCAAATCTAAAAATCATTCAAAAACCCCAGAAAAGTGTTTGGGTTTTTTTTAGAACAGTGCTGTTTATAGTCCTAGGCTTATGGCCACAATTAGGACCAGAATTGCCCAAACAAGGCAATCATGGGAGTAATGCCTGATTTTATAACATTTTTGCCATAGTTGTTAAACAGTCACTGCAGTTGTTAAGTGAATCACACAGTTGTTAAGTGAATCAAGCTTCTCCCCTTGACTTTATTAGAATTCGGTTGGGAAGGTCACAAATAATGATCACAGGACCTCTGGACACTGCAATCCTCTTAGATGATGCTGGTTGCTAAGCATCTGGATTTTGATCACATGAAGCTGGGCACGCTACAACACATGTGAGGATTGATAATAAGTCACCTCTTACAGTGCTGTTGAATAAATAAATGGTTGTAAAAGACCAATATGTTCACCTCTAATAGACCAATATGTTGATGGCACATGGGAATTAAACATTCTTTACAGAAAGCCTTGATTTAGTGTTTGCAACACATCCTGTATACTAAAACTGAATTCAGCTTTCTAAGACTGAGTCATAATTCTACAGCTAATATGCAGGTACTCCTCAACTTACAACCATTTGTTTAGTGACCGTTCGAAGTTACAACAGCACTGAAAAAAATGACTTATGACCAGTTTTTACATGATTGTTGCAGTAATCCCATGGACATGTGATCAGTATTTAGGCACTTGAGGACTGGCATGAATTTATGACAGTTACAGTTTCCTGGGATCATGTGATAACTCTTGTAACCTTCCTAGCTTGATTCTGACAAACAAAGTCAATGGGGGAAGCCAGATTTGCTTAAAGACCGCATGATTTACTTGACAACTGCAGTGATTCACTTAACAACTGTGGCAAAAAGGCTGTAAAATGGAGCACAATTCACTTAACAACTGTCGTGCTTAGCAATAGAAATTTTGGGGATCCATTGTTGTCATAAATAGAGGACTATGTGTAAAAGTCAGAAGCCTCAGCAAAATATAGAAATGAAAAAAAAAAAGGATCTCCCGCCTGCTCAACATACAAACATAATCAGTGAATCTGGAATGCTGAGCAACTGATGGAATTTGGGCATGGGGTAGAAGATACACAGCTGTAAAACAGAATGGCTGGAATTGGAAGCTTCAGGTGTGATATAAATAAACATAGTGTTTCAATACTATATTATTTTAGACTTTCATTATATTTAAAATACATTTTATGATTCACACAATTCTGTGTCATGCATCTATTATGGGGAAGGAGGATTGGAAAGACTATCTATGAAAGAAAAGAGCAAATGTCATTTTAACTGGATAGTACATGAATTACAATGTAAAAAGATTTAAATCCTATGCATGCTTATCAAGGAATAAATCCAAGAGAATAAAAAACCTCTTACATCCTGCATAAGATTTCACTGTTAATATCAAATGTAAAACAAAAACCATCCTTATCATTGGTGGTCATTGGTATCACATTTATATCTTTCTTTCATGACTTGCTCATCTACCTTCTAGTAAAAGTAATTTGAAAATAATCCATAACAACAATAAAACAACTTTAGCTACCAAATGACAGATCCAGAAAAATGTAAATATAATTCCACTTGCAGAATAGTTAGAAAAATGTTACAATCTCTTCTCCCCCTTGTGGATAACTTCCCACTCTTGAGAGATGAAAACTCAGAGGTATAGTGAAAGGATGTCGATATTTCTAATTTTCCCCTTGAACAAATAAGTTTTAAAATGATGAATACATTTGGGATATTAGATTATTAGTGTATTCCAAAACTTCGTATCAAACAGTGATCAGAATTAGAGATCAACCAACAAAATAGGATTCAAGAGTAAAATTGACATCAAGGTTCTTTTTTCTAAATAAGCAAAATGAGATGAATCACATGACTCTCGTTTCCAGTTGCATGTTAATGTTTAATATTTGTAACAAATATTAAAATATCTTTCTTGATTTTGACATATATTTCCATATTTATGGGAAATATTTAATATTATTAAAATTGTCCATTTCATAATAATGACCAGGTTAAAATCTGGCATTAAAATGAAAGAAATATAGGTAATTCAGCATCAGTTGTTTTTATAAATACTGAACATTTTTATAACAATTCAGGCTTTTAATGCCCTGCGCTGTCAATGGCTGCTGCTGAATGCTAGATCAGTCTGTAATAAAATCACTTGATCCATGACTTAATTGTTGAGGAAAAGACCGATCTGGCATATCACTAAGACCTGGCTGGGGCAAGAGAGCAGGATTTATATAGAGCTTTATGTCTCTACTCCAGGCCCCCAGAGTGATGCTGTGGATGTCCTATTCCAGTGTCTGGAGGATTTGGGGGATTGGATGTCGTGAAAAGGGCTCCCACTCAACCCTAGCAAGATAAAGTGGCTGTGGGTATATTTGGACTCCCTGGAGACAAGGTTCTTTCATGGTTCTGATGGAGTTATATTTCCCCAAATAGACCTGGTGCACAATCTGGGGGTCTCTTGGACTTGCTTGAAGAGCAGGTGGCCACCCTGGCTAGAAGGGCCTTTGTACATCTTCGGGTGGTGCACCAATTGAGCTCATACCTGGACCAGAAGGCTCTATTCACAGTAAATCTCACCCTTGTAACCTTCAGGTTGAACTACTATAACATGCATCTACATCAATTGCCCTTGAAGACCATTCAGAAACTCCAACTGGCACAGAATGGTGCCGCACAGGAAGTAAATAGTGCCAGGTATATGGCAGACATAACACCACTCCTGCATGAGCTACACTGCTCATCAGTCTGTTTCTGGTGCAATTCAAAGTGCTGGTGATTACCTATAAAGCCTTACATGACTTGGAATACAAAGGTAACACAAATGGCAACTGCATTTGCAGTATGTAGATAACCACACTGCCCAATTATACAAGGTTAAAATATGCAGAAAGGATGTTGAAAAAATAGCTAATTATAACTAAAGTAGCATATTATTATTAACTGGATTTCAATAAATAAGCACAGAATTTAGATATGCATTTATCTGAAAAAGTTATTTCTGTGCATGGAGGAGAAAGAAAAGCAAGCATTTGTGTGGGTTCCAAGAGACACAAACACCATGACTGGAAATTATTTATGTTATTTATCTTTTCTAGAGCAAACCTAAGTGTCTAGGACAGTGGGAAATAATAAGTGCACACAAAACACAAAGTATCTCTGCTATGACAAAAAAGTGCCAGAATAATAGACCTCTAGTTTTAGATTTAAAATGAGAAGGAAAAAATGAAAAATAACAAAGCAGGTAGAAAGGAAAACTGAATTCACACCATGTCAATAATAAGAATGCAATAGAAGATGGAAAATAACAGAATTCTAAAGATGAAGAATTTTCAGTTCTCAAAAATCTTGTTACAAACTTTATTTATATTTTACAAAATATAGCATTATTTATTATAATTATAGCTTACAGTCCTATGCTTAATGTCAAGCAGTCACCTCTTCATCAGAAGGATAGTCTAATAGTTTAATGAAGAGAAGGACGAGGGGGGACATGATAGCAGTGTTCCAATATCTCAGGGGCTGCCACAGAGAAGAGGCAGTCAAGCTATTTTCCAAGGAGCCTGAAGGCAGGACAAGAAGCAACGGATGGAAACTAATCAAGGAGAGAAGCAACCTAAAACTAAGGAGAAATTTCCTTACAGTTAGAACAATTAACCAATGGAACAATCTGCCTCCAGAAGTGGTGAACGTTCCAACACTGGAAGTTTTTAAGAAGAAACTGGATAGCCATTTGTCTGAAATGGTATAGGGTTACCTGCCTCAGCAGGGGGTTGGACTTGATGACCTCCAAAGTCTCTTCCAACTATTATTATTATTATTATTATTACTATTACTATTATTATTATTAATAATAATATTATAGTGGAAGAAAGGAAAAGGTAGCCTCAACTATCACTGGTTGGAGTCCTGCCCATTTTTGTCATGGAAACTCCAACAATTATCCTGAAATCAAGGAGTTACGAACAGGAACAAAATATCAACATTTCTGATTTTTTGATTTGGCTTGTGTGGAACAGCAGAAAAAGGAAACAATGCATCTATACAACATAGTCCAACAAAGTAGATATCCACGCAACTTTATTAAAAAGTCCCTGGCTACTCAACCCAGTGCAGCACAACCAACACAAACCCTAAAAAGAATTATACTGCCATACATCAAGAATATCTCAGAAACTACCAACAGACTACTACAACCACATGGAATCAGTGTAGCACACAAGCCAACTAAAACCCTTCAAAACATCCTAAGCAGATCAAAAGATCCAACAACCTTAGAAGAAAAACAGGAATCATCTACATTATACATTATACAACATATAATGTAAGGACTGCAAAAACCACTATATAGGACAAACAGACAGAACACATCCATGAACCCCAATTAGCTGTCAGAAGACATGATGAAAATTCTTTAATTTCACAGCATATAGAAAGATTTAACCATAGTTTCAATTGGGAAAATGTGACCATCCTAGACCAAACCAAGTCCAAAAATGCCAGGGAATTTCTAGAAACCTGGCACTCTAACAAATCAGCTATCAATAGACACAAAGACATTAACAACATCTACAAACTATGCAAAAGAGACTATCACCCAGCCCAAAAGGGGCAAAAAGACCCAAGCACCTCTCCACCAGCAATCAGCACCTAGATCAGCATAGATTAACTCCAAAGTTAACATTAGACCAGCAATCAAGTAAACAATACCCCAATCAAGAAACTGCCAAAGAAGCCAATAGCAAATAGCCCAATCAAAGGATCTCAAGACCATCCCCACCAACACTGACAGGCAAGCCACTAGAATTTAAACTGAGAGCAAACTGCACTCCTTACTGGCACTGACAATGTTACCTAGTTTGGGTAATGAAATGCCTGCAACAAAACAAGCAAGTTCAGAAAGCACCAAGGACCCTAAATGTCTTTGGAGATTCTCAGTCATCCAGGTCATGGTTGTCCCAAAGGTGCTTTCCAAAAGGCAATTGGATTTTCTTTGTTTTTTTCCTTGAAGACATTTCATTTTTCATCTAAGAAGCTTCTTCAGAAGCAAAGTCTTCATTATAAACAACAAAGAAGGTCCAGTTACTTTTTCCAAAGCATCTTTGGGACAGTTATGACTCTAGTTGAACCAGGATGACTTATCACAATGACTGATACTTTAATCACTAGTTGTTTGGATAGACTTCTGCAATGCAATTTTCAGGTTGCTTTTGGAGATGACCCAGATGTTTTGGCTGGTACAAAATGCAGCAGCTACACTGTTGGCAGGTCAACACTATCAATATATACCAACAGCATAAAACCTGGCTTCTGGACCAAATTCAAGTACTGGTCTTTATATCCTAAAAACCTTACATTAGCATATTTATTCGAAACTCCTTGTAGAATCAAATCTAGCTGCCTGGTTCATCATTGTGAGGTGTCGTGCTGGGAGTCCCCCAATTCTGTTGATAGGACATGGGCCGGTCAACAGAATTTCTCAGTAATACCCTGTACCTTATGCAACTACCCCCCAACCTCACCAGTTTTTTGCAGTACCCATCCTTGCTTTTCACAAGCAGGTACAATCTTATTCCATTATGTCTTGGTCCAGTGCCAATGATGTTTCATTAGTTTTTTTTTTTTTTTTTTTGTTCTATGGTTCAGCACCCAGAGAACTTTGGGAGTGGGTGGCTTGGAAGATAGGTAGGTAGGTAGGTAGGTAGGTAGATAGATAGATAGATAGATAGATAGATAGATAGATAGATAGATAGATAGATAGATAGATAGATAGATAGATAGATAGATAGATAGATAGATAGATAGATAGATAGATAGATAGATAGATAAGCAAGCAAGCAAGTCTGTCTCATGAGAAGTTGTATCATGAGAATTCTGATACAACTGTAACTTCATATAGCTATGGTAATAAGAGCACAGCAAACTATATACACAGAGAGAAGCATACTTAATTGTTGAGCCTGTCTAGTATATAGGATGGAGATATCTATCTATTAAATAAATTTATATGGTTACCCATCTAACCAGTGAAACTCTGTCAATGAACAAAGACAATGTGGAAGTGATCTGATTTTTTTTTACTTCATCTCACAGGGATCCAACTACCTTGAAATAAAAAAAAAATTACACAGCCAACATATATAGTCATATTTTCCCCCTAGAAGTAGCTAGCAAGTCTAAAAACAAACATTTAGAAAATGCTGAACTTAATTAGAAAGCCTGCTTATGGTAAAGCAGATTTGTATTTTTGTACCATGGGGAAAAAAACTTGACAGATGAGACTGTCTGTGAAGATTCTTTTTTTCCAGGAACCGTCTATAACTCCTGAAAATGTGGAATGGTAGAGAATAGCCTTGGAGTATGATCTTTAGCAATAGGACAGGTTCATGCAGCAAGTATGATATAATAGATCACAGTCTTTGGAACAGAAGTCCTGATAAAGCATGGTTTAAATATAGAGCTTCAAAAATTGCCTAGATGGTTTAACTTTGTGAGTTACTTTAATTCATCTGTATAAATGATTTACACTATTACTTTGTTTCTTGAGGTTTTATCAATTGCTTATTTTTTTCCAAAGTACCTATCTTAGTTTCCTAACTCTCTCACCTAATTGAAATTCAGCCATATGTGTGTGTGTGTGTGTGTATGTATGCATGTGTGTGTGTGTGTGTGTGTATGTGTGTGTGTGTGTGTATATATATATATATATATATATATATATATATATATATATATATATATATATATATATATATATATATATATATATATATATATATATATATATATATATATATATATATATATATATATATATATATACACACACACACACACACCCGTGAAAATCTACGAAGACCCCAGCCTGAAGATGACGAGTGGGACCTCGTCAAAACGTCGCCAAGATACTCTCAATCTTACACGGGAAAAGACCCGAATACACCAAGACCTGCATATATACATATATATACATACATACATATATATTTACATTAAAAATTTGAATCCTGGATGATGCCATGTAGTAAAAACAAATAAATACGAACACCAGGATAATATCAAACAAGGATTTGTTTAATAAAATGCTGAGCTTTCGTCGGCCAGCACTGCCAACATCATCAGAGCATAAAAACAAGTCAATGGGAGTTCCTTTTTTATAATGCCGGCCGATTTTGTGCATGACTCCTGGACCTAGTCATTGGTCCATCTGATATCTCTGATTGTTTCATTGTTGGAAGGCACGTAATCGCTGTTCCCTTGATGGTTTTTAAAGCCGCAGTTCCCTTATCCACTTTCTTTTCTCCAATCCCCTTCCTTGTGCACCCCCTGCTGTTTGTTATTGCACCACTAACTTCTAGGGCTGCCACTCCCCCCTTCTCCTTCTTTTTGCCCATTGCTTTCTTCGTATGTATCCAATTACCCAGATTCATTGTTCCCTCCTCCCCCTTTTTGACCGTTTCCCTCATCTGCTCACGGCTACCTGCTGTAGTCTCAATGATTTTTAGGGATGCTGCTCCCCCCTCCTCTTTTTCCCCAATCATTGATTTACTCGTGTGTCTCCAACCACACCCTTGTGCTAGACACTTTTGCTCATTCCCTATTCTCGTCTCTACCCCAAGGCATAACTGTTCCATCCCTGGCAGGCTGTCAGCAGGATGTGTATCCAATAAAACCCTCTTGCTTCTTCGTCCCATTGCTCCTGCACGTGTGTGAGTGTTTCCAAGATGATCCGTCAAACAGGTCTGAATGTTTGTCCAGGAAGGCTCTAGTGCGCAAAATCGGCTGGCGTTATAAAAGGGAACTCCCATTGTCTTGTTTTATGCTCTGATGATGTTGGCAGTGCTGGCTGATGAAAGCTCAGCATTTTATTAAACAAATCTGAATTTGATATCCTGGTGTTCGTATTTATTTTATTTATATATATATATATATATGGCGACGTTTCGACGAAGTCCCATTCGTCATCTTCAGGCTGGTGCTTTCGGCTTCGTGCTTCTAGGAGCAATGTGTGATTGTGGCTGTTTCTTCCTTTTAACTGCCAGTGGGGGTTTGAACTGATTGGCTGGGAGCTCGGCTGTGTTCTGATTGGGTGGAGGTGTGTTCTGATTGGTTAGGGGCTTGGCTGTGCTCTGATTGGATGAGGGGTTGGCTGTGCTCTGATTGGCTGGGGGAGTGTTCTGTTTGGGTGGAGGCTTTGTTGTGCTCAGGTTAGTCTGAGTTAGAGGGAATAGAGATGGTGAGCTGCATAGCTGTTTGGCTTCGCGTTCGTGCCTCATCTTCATGGTGGATGTCAGTTTGCTTCATGTATGGATTGGAGGGGTTTAAGGTGGCTAATGATGCAGCTGTGGTCTGGCTTCTGGTCTGTGGTCGTGCCTCATCATCAGTGTGGGTTTGGGTTTGCTTTTTGCCTGGATGTGTAGTGGTGACATCCTGTGTGGTTTTTGTGAGTGTAGGTCTGGTGTCATGGACTCGTTTGTCAATAAGGGCGGGTTTCCAAATGGCTGGTAGGCGGGAGGTATCATCTCGTTTGTTCATGCTGTGAGGGCGTTTTTCTATCTCGATGGCTTCTCTGATTATTCTGTTATTAAAGTGTTCAGTTTTGGCAATAGTTCTGGTCTTTTTGAAATCAATTTCATGTCCTGTGGCTTTAAGGTACACATATATATACATATATACATATATACATATATACATATATACACACATACATACATACATACATATATATCTGTGTGCGTGTGTGTGCATGTGTGCGTGTGTTAACAGTAACTATCCTAATGTAATTAAATTATATGAACATGAAACAAAGTAAACAAAAAGAAGCAAAAAAATTTTTTAAAAAATCCCATACAATTCTTTGTTTTTAAAAAATAAATTAAGTTTTCTATTATTTTGGCACAGCATATAAGAGGCAAAAAAGAATATCTGAATTGCAATAGAGAAAAAACACACATCATGACAAAACCACAGCAGTCTTACCATGTGAGTGTTGACTGTCATTAGCTGAAGACAGAAAGAGAAGAAAGGAGGAAGAAAAGAAAAAAGCAAGACACAAATAAAACAAACTGCAAAATGTTAATGTGCAAATAAAAGCAGAAGGACTTTAAAATATGTTTTAAGTTATGTATAGTACTTAACAAAAACTACAAATAGAATTTTATTTAAATGGATATACTTTGTTCTTTTCAAATTAATTATGGTACTTAACTATATGATATCTATTTTTGAAGTGGAAGATGTAATAAATCACATATTGAAAATAAGTTGTATAATTCACTAAATAAATGTTTCAAATGACTGGTACCCCAATTAACTCCTATAATTTGTTTGATTTTGTTAAAAAAATATTAATAGTCCTTAATAGAAATTAACCATGAACTAAGCTCTCTATTAAGATACTTTTAAAAATATAAATCAACAATTTTCTTTTCCCAGAGACAAATTAGTTTTAAAGAATTGAAAAGGTGAAGATGTTAACGTATACTGATAATCTAGGATTCCTGGCTTTCTATGTGTATGCTAATGAAGAGAATTCACTCTCTCTTCAGGGGACAAAACTAGAAAGTGATAGCTTTTTGTTGATTCCACATCTAAAATCCAGTCTAGGATTTGATAGAATTCTAGGTACCGGTAATTTTCTTTGCAAATATAATCAGTTGATGGAGCCTTAATCATCATCATCCTCACGACCACCATCACCACCACCACCACCACCATCATCACTTCTGTATAAAGCCACCTATCTTTTTTTTTATTTGGCAGGGGCCTCATGGAATTAAACCAGGAAGTACAAAGCCTATTGTTCTGAGAATGGAATGTTCTGGGCAATTTTGGAATATTGTCTTTTTCCTTTGGACCATGCCAATCTGGCCATAATGGAAATACTGTGAATTATAAATGGTTCATGATGTTCTGGATAAATAGGTCTGATCTGAGTACGCTTGGAGCTGAACTTCTGAAGAAGAATGTCAGGAATACATCAGAATAAGATAATCTACAAGAAATATAGTCCCAAGGCTTTAAGGGTAAATTGCAGTCTGAACTCAATGTAATGAGTTCAAAGGTTAACACCCGGACCAGCTTCCCATTTTAAAAATTGCCTATTATAATAACCAGAGCAGAATTGGGAAACTTAGGATTACATTTAATGAAATATAAAACACGTAAACATATTTAGCTTCTTGGAATTTTTTCAGAGTACTTCAATCGATCTGTAGACATTGTGCAGAAGACGTGGAAGTGGAAGAACATGTGCCTTAGCATACAGACAGTTCAGTTTCAATTCTGCAATTTCTCTAAATATGGCTAAAAAAAAAAAATCCTGCCTGAACCCTTAGAGAATACATGCCAGCATAGATATACCCAAAGAGAAACCAATTCAATTATTTCCTCTAAAACAGCATCTGAAAGTTAGATACAAACCTGCCCACTGCTGGTCATTGTTGAATTGTCAAACAAGAAATAGGCACCAAAGAAAAAGACGACAGCATCAAAAACTCCCAAGAATGTCCAGTAAATGAATACACGCCATCGTAGGTGAGCGTTCTTGGCAACATCCCTGAATAATAACATAAGATACTCATTTTTTTTTACATTTGAATAAAGAAAAATAAATGTTTTTGTTACAAAAAAGAATGCTGTAATGTTTCTATGAACTTTATGTAGACCAAAGTTTTTTAAACTTGTTAGCTTTAAGATGTATGACTTCACCTCCCAGAAATTCCTTAGCCAGCATGCATTCCTATGCTGATGTTTCAGTCTCTATATATCTTCTCATTGAGCCTTAAACCAGAATTTCCACTAGAAGTGTTTCACTTCAACTTTTATAATTCCCTTCTAGGGAGAATTAAGGGAATTGAAGATCACTTTATCTACAGGGCACCAAGATGAGCAAGGCTGTTCTAAATTCTTTCATATAGGAAGACTCAGATATATCCAATACATGATTTACTTTATTTTAAGACAGCCAATTTAGTTGAGATACCAGCCTGGAGACCGTGAGTTCAAGTACTGCCTTAGGCACAAAACTAATTGGGTGAATTTGTGATGAAGTCGTAGCCCTAGGAAACAATAACAAACCACTTTCAAATTTTTGGCAAGAAAACTTCAGGGAGTAGTCGAGGCGGTCTGCAGGAGTCAAAATTACTCAAAAGCATGCACACAAGTAATAGAAAACAACACTAGAGGTCCCCAGAACACTGCTTCATTTCAAGGAATCCCCGCTCGCTCCCTCCCTCCCTCCCTTCCTCCCTCCCTCCCTCCCCCCCCCTCTCTCTCTCTCAAGTAGCCACAGATTAAATACAACATGCATACTTGGATATTTGTTCCCAAGTGATTTTTGTAAATATTAATTACCATATATTACTGAAATTATTTATTCATCAGTGATTCTATTGATAAATCCTATATCGCTGAGTTTAGCTGAGAAACTGTGACAATGCTTAGACTACAACTACGTTTTGAACTCACTTGTTTTTCAACTATAAACAATAATTATTACTGGTATGTGGGCTGTAATTTTTAGCTGATTAATAAATCCTAAACAGAGTTCCTCTGTTGTTTTCCTGCTGGGAATATTTAACATATGCACACAATAAATTTCACTAACATAACATCTCTTGCTCCAACACTCATTACTTGCCTACCCTTCAGAAACAGAATATGGATTAACTGGTCTCATCTGCCTGTTCAAACAATGATCATTACCTGTATAGTATAGGGTTTCTCTTGAGCGTCTCAGAACTCACATGTTGTTCCATTAGACTATATAACAAAATAGGAAGTGAAGTAAAGCTGATATTATACAGAGTAAGATACGCAGTATCATATAAAGGCTGCAAACAAAAAAAAACAGATTATTTTTTTAGTAAAATAGTGTCATAAAAAGAATTATAGGGAAATAAAAGAATTTGGAAATCACCAATTAGCAGATATTAATATTACTACTAGCTAATGAATGTTATAACCAGTATTAATCATTGTAACAATACTCTTCAATTCAGCTAACTCTAATTCATATGCTACTCCTGATAAGATAAAAAATTGAGTTGAATTGGCTGTGGACAAACAAATAATAATTAAGTATGAAAACAGCAAAATTCAATTAATAATAAGCATTCCCATTTCAATAGAAATATATTCTATATATTTCTTATCCATTAAAAAAAGATGACTGTGAAAAGATTAGCTTTGGCTATTTCAGGCATAAAAGTTGGTGTTGTGTTTCATGCAGCAATCACTATCTGAATAATAAAAACTTTCTAAGCCATCGTGGATTATTGCTTCATATCTCACATAAATTAGAAGAGTAACAAAAAAAATGGTTTGTGACAACGGGACAAAAATAAGCATGAGTGGTCTTGTAGTATTGCTGACAAATCTACTTGTATCTTACAAAAGTAAGAAATGCTGAAGACTTGTTATCTTTCAGTTGTACATGAATCTATAAGAATTTGCATACTTTAAGTAGTGAAGATTATACTACTTACATTATAAGGAATGAAGAAATAAAATACATAGATAAAAGAGTAGATTAGAAATGTGTTCACACATTAAATCAGGGGTCCCCAATCCCTGGTCCGTGGACCCGTACCAGACCGTGGCATGCCAGCAACCAGTCTGCACAAACAAGCAAGCCCCATCTACAGGATGCAGGCAGCACACAAAACCACGTCCCCTCCGGTCCACGAAAAAACCTCTCTCCATGTAACCAGTCCCTGGTGCCCAAAAGGTTGGGTACTTCTGCATTAAATTCAAGAAATAGCCACTAATTTATGAAGATTCAAACGTTCCTTTCTAGTTTTTCAGCAGAAAAATTAAAACAATTGATTGTTATGCCTATGCAAACGTGTAATCCTTCCAAGCTTACATTCAAATATAATTTCATTATTTCCATTGATGTTCTTCCACTGCTATCCAGAATTAATGCAAGTTTAATTATCTAAAAAGCCCCAACTGGAAAAAAGCTAACAGTTTTCATTCAACTCTATATTGAAAAAGAAAAACTAACTGAAATAAATAAAATACTATAAAAACAAAATTTATGTTGGTTCATAAAATGAAGATGTTCTCAGATACCTGTTGTGAAAATCCACAGAAGAACTGGTATAAAAACTGAGGAAAAATGAAGCAGACATTCTGGAAGACAAGAGCAATAGATATTGCACAAATGATCACAAACAAAGTGGTAGCAATACAATCAAATATTAAGTTCGAACAACTATAAATGTTAAGTTTTTAATAAGACATTACATTAATATCATTTTAAACACAATTTTTAGTAATCTTAGTGTTCAATTCAGTTTAATGATGTTGTAGGCCAGTACAAGCAGAATGCAATGTATTCTCAGAATTCTCATACACTGGATAGAATGAATATCTGTAAGAAACAAGCCATGACAAATGAAAATATAAAGATGCACTTCTTGCTCCAGACTGTCAGCTGAATGTCACTTAGATGGTAGGTGGATATGTACATAGTTTCTAATGAATATTTTCACAATGCAAGCTCAGTGTATGTCTAAATAATGAAGCAATGCCATCATAAAGCAATGCCATCTGTTCAGAATCTTAAAAATTTTTTTGCACTTTTTCTTGTACTTGAGATGTCTGTGTTTTTCCACAGTTCTCTTATTTTATCTCCTGAACAAAACTGTTTTGTATGCAATTAAAGAGGAAGTTATTACTTTTTTCTCTTTTACTATTACCAGGGCTTTTTTTTGTCATAGAACACCCAGAACAGAGTTCTGGCATTTTTTTGGGATGGAACCTTGTAGGGTAGGCAAGGCGTGTTGTATGTCATGTGTTAGTTCCGGCACCTTTTTTTTTTTAACAAAAAAGCACTGACTACTACAATCATGTCAGCACCACCGAAGCCTTCTGGGTTGAAAGGATTAACTGGTGACATCACCATTGCTCAGGGTGACACTCAGTTGGGGGCTTCTTTCATGTCCTTCTTAAGTTGCCCATTCAAGTTATATCCATCTCTCTATTCATGGTTGCTCCCTTTCAAACTGCTGGGTTGGCAGGAGCTGGAGTGAGTGATGGGAACTCAAACCTGTCCCATGGAAGTAACTGGGTCTCGAACGCGAGCCTGTCAATCATCAGCCCAGTGTCCTAACCAAGTGAACCAGCGCACTGCCTTTTTCTCTTTTAAAAATTGAGTGTGAAACTGATCTCTCTGTGAAACTGATCTATCTCTCCAAGTAGAAGGGGATGATTCCTTAGTCACATGCCTCATGCTACAGAGTAGCAAGTAGTACTACAGAACAGGGGTCCTCAACCTTGGCAACTTTAAGACTTGTGGACTTCAACTCCCAGAATTCCTCAGCCAGCAAAGCTATGCATTCTATACAATGCATTCTATTTTTATCAGCTTCTTTGACTTTTTCAACTTTTCCTACTTCACAATTAAGCTGTACTAGCTGTGGGATATCTTTATATTTTTTTTATGTTGGAGTTATTGGGTGGACATCAGGTAAAAGCATCCCACTGGAAGATAGGCAATGACAACATATAAAAGCTATACCAGGGCAGGAAGAAAGTGTCATTGTGAGAAAACCAATGGGAAAAGAAGTTTGAAGCTTCCAACATTTCACTTAATGGGTTCAGTCCTGACATTACAGTATTAATTTTTGTTTCCAAAGTCTGTATATTACAATGAATGCCTGGGAACCAGGGAAAGAGAAAGGTGGTTTGCAGAATAATGCAGGCTTAGAACATCTTCACAGTTATTTTTTAAATATGGGGACAGGTTACCTGAGCAATTGACTCATCCCTATCTAGTCAGGCAGGAAAGGTATGCTACAGACCGTGTCTATTAAAGAATTTCAGTTGGCAGGATCCAAGAAGAGGGCTCTCTCTCTAGAAGTGAGGCAGCCCCAACTCTCCTGGCCTTTCAAAGACCTGACTCTGCCGCCTCACATGGGGTTCACTGGATTTGGTTGGTGCCTTGATGCTGCTTGCCCTGACTCTTAACTTCTAACTTAACTTCTAACTATTTATCCTTGTTTTTATCGAGCTCCTTTTATTGATGTAATGTATTTTTGTATAGTTTTTAGGCTTTTAACTGTACACTGCCCAGAATCACTCTGAGGGTGAGATGGACAGTACTTAAATTTGACAAATAAATTTAAAAATATTCTTTCTCAAGAAAATGGGCAAAGATCTTCCCACTACATCAGTTTGCAAGAGGATCAAAAACTCAAATACAGGGCTGCTAAAGTATATGTGGCCAGAAGCCAAATCTAGGACATTGCTCCCTTTACATTTCAATATGTAATACAGTATATAGTTAATAAGATTTGATGGGAGTGTAGCTTTTTCGGGTTCTGAATGGCTGCAAAGGGCCTGATATTATCAATTTGCCCTTGAAAAGAAAGACAAAAGTATCAATCCTTTATCCAAGGTAAAGTCTAGGAAAAGAAAGATTAGGAGAACCCAAACAATTGGGTATGTTTGGGGGGGGGGAAGATAAATGATATACAAACACAGACATAGTATGCATCTAATAAGTTATTTATATGCTTAACTTTGTCTGGAGAAGGAGGATAACACAGAATCGAGTATACTTCTGTCAGTCAATTGCTACACTAGACCATATTGATCAGAAGAGCTATTTACAGATCAGTCATGGGAATACATATTGCTACTTCAGCCATGCTAGTTCAAATGGCTATTAAAACTGTTATTCAATTCAAAGTGGAACCTTATCATTTTCTGTGAGATGAGAGGACGTCTAAATTTGATAAATAATTAAATACACAAACAAACAAAACCTAAAAATGATAGCTTGGCAAAAATAAGAGCTTGTCTTTGAGTCACCTTATTTTGCCCATCAATTACTGTCTCCAGGATAAAGCCATTTCAGAGGCCATAGCTGAATGGCATTGTATTTGAGTAATATATTAATGTATGAATCCATATATCAAGGACTGGGTAGGAATAAAATATAATTTGGTCCAAGATATGCCTTGGATCCTGAAGCCTTTTTGGAATATGGTAATCTAAAATACCTGAAGTTGGCATTTTAAAGTACAAGTTTACAAAACTATGGATTTTGAAAAAATATAAAAATGTATAATGTATAAAAAAATACCAATTAAAGGTACTGTTAATATGATCTAGGGCTAGGCAACCAGTCTGGACATAAAAATATTTGTCTTCTATTCAGCTTGGTCGATTAAAATAGGAACCTGATAAATATTGCAGCCATCAAACAGCTTGCTTCTTTATTTATTATATTAATGAATGTTCAGGTAGTAAGTGATTTTAGAACTGCAGGGTTTTTGTTTTGTTATCCACACAATTGTTATGCTAGCAAATCGATGAAGACAGGTATACCACCTACTACCAAATATCAAAAGAACTGCAAGGTAATAAGCCAACAGACTTCCTTGAGGTTGGGGCACAAATTTTTGCATTTTCAAAAACTCTTTACCCACATCAGATAAACAGTAGTAAAAAAATAAGCTTATTTGTTATGAGTGCAGAAAAGGGCTGTTGTGGCTTGGATCCAAAATCATATTACGTGAGTAGAAAATCCTTCCATTAATATGGGGAGAGAGGCTACTGATGCTCCAGAGAGCATCAGAATGCCAGGAAACCTTCCCAATAATTTGGAGATATGTACTACTGCTAGTTTAAGTAGATCAGTGCCAGTGTGCACAAGCAGAAGTGGCTTCCATTGACTTCTGAGACCATTGTACACAGTTGAAAGGGTACTCTATTATTGAGTGTTTCAAACATTTTTTTAGAAGAAAATACTATCTTACCTTATAAAAGAAGTATTGCACCAGTTCAGATATCCTGACATAATAAAAATGCCCATGAATCAGTAACATTTTTTTCAAATGTTTAAATTTGGGTATTGCATAGTCACTGTTTCTTGCAGCTTGACGGCCTTCTTTTCCAATAATGCCTAAGGGGAAAGAAGGGTGAGAGCTGGTGAGACAAAGTATATGCAAGGCTGAGAAATCAAGTTGTAAAATTTATACCAGAATTTCCCTGGGGTTTACATTTTATTACAATTTTGACACTGTAAAGAAGGACATATCCAGCACAATTTGACTTATGACTCAATATCATTATTTTTAGGCAAAGGATATGAAAAAGCTTACTTACTTCAGATGGAGCCTGTCTACTTACCTATGCCAACATGTGCTTCTAATATCATACTGACATCATTTGCTCCATCACCAATTGCTAATGTGATGGGGTGCTCTTTTGACCATTTAATTAATTTTACAATCTAAAAGGGGAAAAAGTATAATACTTTACTATTTCTATATATTGTAGTTATGTGCAATAGTTTACTTGCTAGGGATTATTACTTTTTCTTGCAAATTGTCTACAAGGGTAGATAGAGAATGCATTCTGGGGTCTTACTTTCTCAAAAAACTTAATACACCCCTTCATTTATTATTTACAGGGAGTAAATAATAAGTAGTTATCTGCACAGATTATCGAAGTGAATATTTCCAGATAGCTTTCCTCATTCAAGCAAACACAACAGAGCCAAATTTACCCATTTCTCATAGCACTGGAAGTAGGTAGTATATATTAAACAATTGCCCAAGTGTAACAAGTGTTTCACTCAAAAATATATTTAGCTGTTTTCTCTCTTGCACATTTTTAACTTTCTTTCCAGTTTTATTCCTGATATCAGTTTAGACAGAACCCAGCCAGCTTTTCTGAATTATTTACTAAAATAATTTAGTAAATAAAAATAGCATTTTTCCAAAAAAAATAACATTTTTCCTTTGTTAAAAAATAATTTGTTTTGGGGATATGTTAAATCTTGAAATCTGCTTGAAATATACAAAAATGAGTGTCACAGCAGGATGCATCTTGAATGAACTATTAACTAAGTGCTTTCCTGTAGAAATCTTTCTTTGGTTTCTTTTCTCTTTGTGTTTAGTTTTTTTTGTCCATTTTCAATTACTGGAAGCAGAGTGTTCAACATTTTATAATTACCACAATGTATTATATGACAATTTCAATATTGACAGAACTAGAAAGATGGAAATACAAACCTGTGCTTTTTGCAAAGGAGCCATGCGACAGCATAAAACTGCACTGCAGTTTCTACAAATTTCAAGGAAGATTTCTCGGTAGTTACCAGAGCTGCCATCTTCTCGTGGTTTCATTATTAATGATAATGCTGCTCCATCAATAATTAAACCATAATCTTGCATTTCAGCTGAAAGCCTTTGACAAAAGTATAGAAATTAATGCTGATTTGCAATTTAACTAAGCAATAGCAACCATGCCAAAGGATATCCTGAAATAAAGCAAATTTAGAGATCCAGGTCTTGTTTCCTTTTTAAATAAATCCACAGCAGATTTGTTTTCCCCTCTAAGGATTATAGAAAAGAGTACATTTTTTCCACTAGACTGTCATTCCATTAGTCTCTTGGTCTACCTCAGATATCATATATATCAAGGAATATTAAAATGGGCTATTTTAAGGATGCTATCAGACAACATCAACACTATCAGATAACATCAATTTCCATGTACAGCTTCTCTTTTCCATTGTTGTTTAGAGGACAGATGCTGCAATGGAGGAGACACATTTCTAGGTCCAATTAAGCCCACAAACTTTTTCTGATCATGCAGTTTGGGCAGAAACTACAGGTGGTAGAGATGTCTCAGATAGCATCTAAAGTTTTATAGGTAATAACCAGAACTCTGAATGCAACTGGAAGTCTGATGGTAACCAGTACAGCACCCCAACAGGGATGTCACATAGGCATGCCACCATATTTTTATTGTTTTATTTTATTTATATAAAATTATATGGTGACTCTTGGTGGTATACAATAAGTAAAAAAAATCATAAATAATTATATTATTATTAAAACATTCAAAACTATAGAAAAGTAATTGGTGGGTGGATATTTATAATAACAGAGCTACCTCACCCGTTCACCATTCCCTGGGGTCCCCAGGCCTGATGGCACAACCAGAAAGCAAAGAATGGAGCCAAGCAGAGGGGAGGATAGTTTACAATGTCAATACCACAACTGAGAAATCCCATTGCTTAGGGCCCACCAAATGTAACTTCCTAAATGACAGAATTCACAGCATGCTCTCTCTACTATATTTGGTGGGACAGAGAAATGTAATTGGGGAGAGGCAGTCCCTCAAATGATCCAGTCCCATGCCATATGGGGCTTTAAAAGTCAAAATCAGCACCTTGAACTGGATTCAGAAACAAACTGGTAGCCAATGCAGTTCATGGAGCAGAAGTGTAACATATTCTGCAAGGAACACATATAACACACTGCTGCATTTTGCATGAAGTGAAGCTTCTGGATTCTCTTCAAGGGCAGAGTGCATTACTCTAACTGGTCCAGCTGGTGGCTTACCAGAGCATGAGTTTGAGCTAGGAACAGGCACAATTAGTGCACAATACAAAATTGTGTAAGGGGCTTGCCACCACCTGCAATTCTCACGTGGTTTTCAAGGACATAGCCACTAAAACTCATTGCCGGAGTCCAAATGCAAGGCTTTCAAAGCATAGTAGGCTGAAGGCCTTCTTGGTCCAGAGATGAGTAGTATGACAAAGGAAACTCAAATATACTGTAAAATGAATGCATGTGGACATCCACAGGCCCCCAAAAGTATTCCATACATACTGATAAAAAAACTACCTGCTGAAGAATACATCTATTTGCATTCTGAATACCAAAAGAGATTTTCAAATCTGTCCTTCATCTTATACCTGAAAGCTTCAACTTTGAGCATATATTTTAGCAATAGCAATAGCAGTTGGACTTATATACTGCTCTATAGTACTTTACAGCATTCTCTGGGCAGTTTACAATGTCAGCATATTGCCCCAACAATCTGAGTTCTCATTTTACTGATCTCAGAAAAATGGAAGGCTGAGTCAACCTTGAACTCCATCAGAATTGAACGCCAGGGTGTGGGCAGAGTTTGCCTGCAATACTGCACTCTAACCACTGCTCCATCAGTATTTTCAACTTACCCTGAGTAGATGTCCCTTGTTAAGCTGCCACTGTGCTTTACGACCGTTTTGCTCAATTCAAACAATACATCATGCAAATTCTGCTCCTCTATTTTCTTTGTAGTTAACTCAAGTATTTGAGTATTTCTTCTGAATAGCTTGCAGGCATAGCAGGCTGCTGCAGCAGTCTCCATTTTATCTCCTGTCAGAACCCATACTTTAATGCCAGCTTTCTGCAGAGCTTCAATTGTATCAGCAGCTTTTTCCTGTAATCTAGGAAGCAACAACAGTAACTAATAAAATTTTATTACATTTCTATATAAGGGAAGCCCTCAATTTAAATTCCTTTTAACAATATGTTTTCTATCATGTTATTAACAAATTGTTCAATTATTTGACTTTGATACAGGAGTTAAATTTCATCTCCAAAGAATGACTGTGTTTTTCAACTGTTTTACATTTGCTACTAAAGGGATCATTTTTCTAAGCTGGATGAAATTCTAAAGCTTCATTCAATCAATTCAGATTACTGTAACTTAGCTCATTATGTTAAAAATGAAAAAGCTTCAATTTCCCAAATAATCCCTTGACCTTGTCTCAATAAATCAAGAACCTTTAGTTAACTAGAATGTCCCTTATTGTCCAAACTGGGAGACTATGCTTAACCAATCTAACTATAACGGTCAAAATCTTTTCATCACAAAGGTAGTTAGACCAAGAAAAAAAATTAACTACCACAACTGAATTTAAGATCAAGAAAAATATATCTGACATATATGGAAAGAAGAACACCAACCGGTCTTCAACCGCTGTAGCTCCAAGCAAGATAAGCCCATGTTCTATCTGTTCATATGCCTCTGCCAATTTTTTTTCGCGATCCTGAAGGGCTATTTTTGCCTCTTGAAGCTGTTTTTCCACAATCTCATACTCTTCGTGTGTGAATTTTTTATATGCAATGCATAATGTTCGCAAACCCTCCTAAAAATAATTGTTATAGAAGCACAAAAAAAATTTATTGGAAAGGTTGCATACTTTACTAATGAGCTCTAGTATACACGAAGTCTAAGGAACAAATTATTGTGGTTTGGCTTACATATAATGCTAAACCACAAACATACCACATATAAGTGTAGCATCAGGAAGATGAAGCCTTTGAGGGCTTTTAGGGCTGACATCCTCCAAAACAATGCCTGAGGATCCCACAAAGTAAAATAAGATTAAAAATGATGACCATCATATGATACCTTCACATCTTAGGAAAGAACATTCAAATGATGCATAATTACATCACTTCTTATGTGAGATCTTTGTGTTAGATCATTCAATTCTTTGGTTCTATACACAGGTAGATGCAGGGAGCAGGAAAAGACCAAGAGAATGTATGACAAAACTTGCTTCATGATATCATGAACTGAATATCACTGTATATACTTCTGTTAGACAGAAGGATAAAAAAATGCAAATAAAGAGAGGTGGGATTTGCATCATGGTATCATATGATATTGATGGAATCTTGATTTGCTGTGGACATCAATGTGTTCCATTTGGGATAAATTATATTTCTTTCTGTCTGATAGACACACAATATAAATTATACTTAATAGAATTTGGATCTTACCACAGCATTTCGCTCAACTCTTGACCTGATCTGTTCTATTTTTCCTTCAGTAACATTAGGAAATATAGAAGAATCTGCTCCTTTGCAAAACAGAAAGATTTCCCCTGAAAATATAGAAACAAAACAAAATGAGAAAAGTTTGTTAGATATACAGTAACATATCTGGGAAGAGTAAGTGAAGTGAACTTGATGAAAACAGGCAAGAACTATTACATAGTCAAAAGGGGCTGACAATATTTTTTAAATCCTGAGAGGGAAGATAGTATTCAGAAATAGCTCATGCAGATATCCCTGATTCATGAGAGTATAAAAAGGGGCAGAGGGGGGAGGTACAGCAGAATCAGACAGGCAAGATTCTATTTTTCTAACCAATCTCAATAAATATAGTTCTAGCTTTCCCATGGAGTTGATTTTCTGGTCTGGTATTTTGGGTTTGACAGTATCTTTCTTCCCCTGGTCTAAACAGATTTCTGAAATATGAATAGACATTCTTTAACATAGTTATAGTATATTAAAATAAGGAAGACACAAGTTAGGCACATGCATTGGCTCAGAATGCTGCATTCTAAGCCCTCTCTTTGCTTCAGAGTCATGTGATCTATCTACAGTAGTGCTTTCCTAAGTAGATCTTTCTCTTGCCATCTTTCCCCCAACAAATTTGGTCCTGTTCTTATCTGAAAATTATGTTTCTGACATACAGGCAGAGTTCCAATTTTTTAAAGCTTGTTTAATAGCAACCTATTGGGCCGGAAAGAATAAAAGGTCCTTCAATGTGAAATTGTAAAGTTTCTTTTGATTACCTTTTGCTGATTTTACAATCACACTCATCCGTCTTCTTACTGAATCAAAACTAAGAACTTCTAATAGTTCAAATCTGAAGGAAACAATCAATTACATTTTTGCAATCAATTACATTTGCATGTATACATTCTTAGCTTTAGAAGAATAGGGACGCCATGCTCTAATGTTTCTTATGATGGAAAAATAATGTCCCATTTAAACCCCATATTCTGACTCAAAATTCACTTACAGAGTTCTAAGTCTTTCCAAAATAGCTTAAAGAATCAATTAAGCAGAATATTTTTGACAAGTAATTTTATAATGACATTGTGTTTTAAATAACTACCGGTATATACAGGAAGTATCCCATTGATTACCCTTGTTTCATATTAAAAACAACTTACCTTTCAATGTCATTTTCTCGATTTAGAATTTCCATAAAATTGTCTTTCAATCGTAAATATGTATAACCAAGTCTAAAAATTCAATTATAGACATAACAGGAATTAAATTATTATATTTCATGTTTACAATAGAGTTTGATGTATGTTAAAAAATACCTTTTAAAAATAATTTTCAGGTCAGAAAAATGTGATTCACTCAAGGATTAGAGAATAGCTAATTTACCTAAGCTGTTGATGCCTATCTGTAATCAAATCAAGTTTTTTATTTTGCTTTTACCAAGACATTAGATGCATTCAGATGCTGGAATTAGTGACAACTGTAAAGTATTATTTAGGTAGGAGGTGCATGGAAGTTATCACTTTTAGTTTGCTCCTCCTTACCAGTAAGAGTAGCTGAACAAAGCCAAATAACTTCTTCTCTAGTTCCTTAGCATTATATGCTTTGGCTTGTTTTTTTTTCTAACAAGTCCAAAGAATCCAAAGGTTCCAAGTGTACTTACTTGCTCATACTGGTTGAAGACGCAAGTAGAAATACCTAAATGGTGTATACTGTATGCCAACTACCTTCAGAGTTTTTACTTTCATCACATTTGGACCTTGCATTTCTGGCTCTCAGTTATATTCTTGTCCATATTTATAGTAAACATGCCGAATGTAACTCCATGGTAAACACTTATGAGATAACAATATCCAACGTTCCATTTTCTATCTTTCCCCTATGTGGGGAGCGAACAATTATTTTAAAAAGATGGGAGTGCAGATATTCCCATATATAGACTAAGCTTAGTCAGTTTCATGTTCTCTTTCAAGTAGGTCTTAAGAGAAGATTTTTACCGGTTTTATTGTTGTGCTTTAGCCTAATTATAATAAAGGTTTTTATTACAAACAACCCAGACATGTTCACCCAAATTACAATAATGGGGCTTTAAAAACAGAAGAAACATTTATTTTTCAGCAGAAATTAAGATAAACCTAGAGCTGTTTTACAGTCTTTATGTCCAAAGTAACATCTCATATCCACTAGGCCAGGGGTAGGCAACCTTGGCTCTTTTATGACTCGTGGGCTTCAACCATGCTGGCTCAGGAATTCTGGGAATTGAAGTCCACGAGTCATAAAAGAGCCAAAGTTGCCTACCCCTGCACTAGGCCTACTTTTGTTTTCTTAATATCTGTATTTTTCTCAGTGAATCACAGACATATTTTCAAAGATAACGTTTTCTCCTGTACTCATACTATGAAATGAAACAGGCATTTGATCTTACACAGTTTTTGAGACAATTATACTAATTTATACATACCTCTGAATCCCTTCAACTAAAGCAACTTCGTCAGGGGATGATGAAATATACACGGAAGATTTTCCTGAAAGCTGAGCTTTCTTTATTCCATCCACCATATCATCTTCTTTCACTTGAACTGTATGACAAAGGCATAGAGCTCGGAAAAAGAGCTCTTCTCGGTCCTAATAAATTAAAAATTAAATAAATTAAATTTATAAATTAAAATTTATCGATGGTTAGAGGAAAGATTTAGGGATTAGAAATTTAATTTGAATTAGTGAATAAGATACTCAGACAACCCATTTTTGTTGAATGATTACTATTGAATTCTGTTAAAAAAATCAAGAAAACTTTATAAAAAATTAAAAGGGAAGAACATCTATGAAAAGCACTAGTATGTACTTACTTATAGGAAAGATATTGTACATTTAAATTTATTAGACTGATGAGCTCAAAGTGGATACATTATTATCATTGATCCCAATTTAAGGAAGTTAATGGAAGGAAAGTTTTATTTCTCTCTCCCTCCTTCCACCAACACCTCTGATTCCTAAAGTTTGTCCATAAGAGCATCGAGATCTTATAAACAAAGTGGAATGGAACACAAGATAAGAGGCTACAAAGAGGAAGGGAAGGGAAGACTTTCCACTGTTAGTAAGTGTATCTATTTTAAGAAAAAAAACTCTACAAATAAATAAAACAATTCAATGTAGTTAAGGAAATAATGTTCTTGATCTGTTCATTAAAAAGTGTTCAGTCATTCTATTTTAAAGAAATAATGTTCTTGATCTGTTCATTAAAAAGTGTTTAGTCATTCTATTTCTGGGTTCAGCTACAGGGGTCTTAGCTGTAGAAATCCCATGTGATCACTATTTTTTTCTTATTATAGTTTATATAGCCATTCCCTTGAACACTTAGGCCATTGCTAGACCAATGACAGAGAGTCTGTGAAGTTGAACTGGTAATAAAATGGTATTTTGGGATAATTATGCAACTTGCACTCAGGACATTTTATCACTTTATTAAGTCAAGCTAGTGAGATTATCTGAAGTATTATGAGCTCTGAGAGAAAAGAGAGAGAGAGAGAAGAAAAGAACAGAGGTGATGTGATTTGGTGAAAACTTCTCTGAGAAAGGAGCCAATTCACATGTGCATTACAAAAACCAATATATCAATGTAAGCCTTTCACAATGATACGTCCAACCCACAAAGTCATTTTAGAACAATTAAGTTTACCTTTCCACCAATAAATGATTAGTGTAGCTATCATTAAATACAATTAAAAGGTGTACATTTAAATTTAAATACAATTGAAAATTGTGTCTATGCCACCCCCAAGCTCTTGCTATCCTTATTAAATCCTCTAGATCCATCCTTCTATCCTGCCTTATCAAACCAGGGAGGCATCAAGATTGCAATCCTTGGACTGAATTGCAGCCCACTTTTTACATTGCTACAATTTAATTTAAACTCAAGTGATATCATCTTCATTTATTAGTTTGATGTCCAGAGAATTCTTAATTACTCTCTGCAAAGATTTTAAATAGTGGTGTTGATATCACTGTCAAATTAGAAACATCTTAGAAAAAGCATTTAACATTTTTAAAGCACAATACCTATCAGACAAAAAGCTACTTCAACCAAATGATTCAAGTGACATGTTTTCAATAATGGTCAAGGCAGTAAGCTAGATGGGAAAGCAACAGCATATTGTTGCCAACAAAATTACATAAACGTGTCCAGAAAATCAAGAAATCAAGTTTAATTTTTCAATATGTTGGATCAGCATTAACAAAACAAAGCACAAGTGTTCATACTTTTCCACTTCCTCCTGGGGATGAATCAATCATATCAATTCCAGCACAGTCATGGAGGATTTGGCCATTACAGATGACATGGGGTATATAAACATGCCCCTCAATGCAGCACTCTATGAATTCCATATTGTTTTCAGTTAATGTCCCTGTTTTATCTGTGAAAACATATTCAACCTGAAAAGAGAAAGATAGCTTAACTTCAGATTAACAAAACAAGGACAGATTTAAATAATTATGTGTGAATTTTGAAATTATGTCATTTGGTCTTTAGAAAATTTGCAATATTTTCTTTTCAAGGAGACATTTTGCTATAATGCAAATGAATGCAATACCGAGGAGAAAGTTGTTTTATTATTTTTTAAAACAATATTTTATTACTCTAGTTCAAAAATGTATCTTTATGAATTTCCAATAGTAAGCCTGTTTACAGTACAAAGAGTGCTAAGTGATTTGGATTGTGACACAGGTAATCCTTGACTTACAACCATTCATTTAGTGACTATTCAAAATTACAACGGTGCTAAAAAAGTGAATTATGATGGTTTTTTTATACTTCTGATCACTGTAGTATCTCCACAGTCAAGTGAATCAAAATTTGGGCACTTGGCAAGTGGCATGTATGCGCTGTCCCGGGGTCATGTGATCACCTTTTGTAACCTTCCCAGCCAGTTTTTGACAAGTGAAGTCAATGGTGCAAGCCAGATTCACTTAACAATCGCATGATTCAGTTAACAACTGCAATAATTCGTTTAACAACTGTGGCAAAAAGGTCGCAAAATGTAGCAAAACTCACTTAACAACTGTCTTGCCTATGAATGGAAATGTTGGGCTCAATTGTGGTTGTAAGTCAAGGACTACCTTTATATAAACAGAAAATGTCTATGGAGATTCTCAGTCCTGGAGGTCATGGTTGTCCCAAAGGTGCTTTTTCAAAGTGCAGCTGGACTTTGTTTTTCCTTGAAGACGTTTCACTTCTCATTCAAGAAGCTTCTGAAGCTTCTTGAATGAGAAGCAAAACATCTTCAAGGAAAAACAAAGAAAGTCCAGTTGCCTTCTTTAAAAGTACCTTTGGGACTATCAGCAGAACACTGCATGACTTTTGCACTATTATTTAAATAATAATCTAAACTGTCCAAGATATGGTTCCGCCCCAGATGCCTGATGGACCCTATTGGCTTTCAAAGGCGCTTGGGGAATTGCCGGATTTGCTCGTACACAGTTCGGCGGAGTCCCTAGTGACGGCCTGGAATACGGCCACTACGGGGGCTCTAGACCGGATTGCGCCGTTGCGACCTCTCTGTGGTAGCAGACCCAGGAGATCTCCTTGGTTTACCGAGGAACTCAGGGGGATGAAGCGCCAGAAGAGACGTTTAGAGAAGCAATGGAGGGGGAGTAGATCCGAATCAGATCGAACCAAATTGGGAGCTTATATTAAGACCTATTTGGAAGCAATCACTGCGGCAAGATCTCAGTATCTTTCCACATTGATTGCGTCTGCGGAATCTCGTCTGGCTGCCCTGTTTCGGGTGACTCGCTCTCTCCTGGATACGGGGAGGAGAGAGGAACCTTTGCAGGGCAATGCCGAAGAATTTAACAGCTTTTTCGCAGATAAGGTCGCTCAGATTCGGGCTGATTTGGACTCCAATTGGAATACAGTGTCGGCTGACAATGAGTCAGTCGAGATGACAGAGGCCCGTCTTAGTCCTGTTGAATGGGAGGAGTTTGATCTGGTAACTCCTGATGACATGGACAAGGCCATTGGAGCTGTGAGTTCTGCCACCTGTTTACTGGACCCGTGCCCCTCCTGGCTGGTCTCGGCTAGCAGGGCGGTGACACGAAGCTGGATCCAGGCTATTGTCAACACTTCACTGAGGGAAGGGTCCTTTCCGGTTCCCTTAAAGGAGGCACTTGTGCGCCCCCTCCTCAAGAAGCCTTCCCTGGATCCAGCAGTTTTAAATAACTATCGTCCAGTCTCCAACCTTCCCTTTTTAGGGAAGGTTGTTGAGAAGGTGGTGGCACTCCAACTCCAACGGTCCTTGAATGAAACTGATTATCTGGGCCCTCAGCAGTCTGGGTTCAGGTCCGGTTACAGCACGGAAACTGCTTTGGTCGCGCTGACCGATGATCTCTGGTGGGCCCCGGATAGAGGTTATTCCACTATCCTGGTGCTTCTTGACCTCTCAGCGGCTTTCGATACCATCGACCATGGTATCCTTCTGCGCCGGTTGGAGGGGCTTGGAGTGCGGGGCACCGTTTTGCAGTGGTTCACCTCCTACCTCTCTGGCCGGTCGCAGTTGGTGTTTGCAGGAGGTCAGAGATCGGCTCCGAGGTTTCTTCCCTGTGGAGTCCCTCAGGGGTCTGTTCTCTCACCTCTGCTTTTTAACATATACATGAAACCGTTGGGTGAGATCATCCATCGACACAGGGTGAGTTTTCATCAATATGCTGATGATACTCAGCTTTACATCTCTACCCCGTGTCATTACAGCGGAGCAGTGGAAGTGATGAACCGGTGCCTGGAGGCTGTTGGGGTCTGGATGGGTGCCAACAGGCTCAGACTCAATCCCGACAAGACGGAGTGGCTATGGGTTCTGCCTCCCAAGGGCAATTCCATCTGTCCATCCATCACTCTGGTGGGGAAGTTTTATCCCCGTCGGAGAGGGTTCGCAACTTGAGTGTCCTCCTCGATCCACAGCTAAGTTTAGAATACCATCTTTCGGGTGTGGCAAGGGGGGCATTTGCCCAGGTTCGCCTGGTGCGTCAGTTGCGGCCCTATTTGGACCGGGAGTCACTCCTCACAGTCACTCATGCCTTTGTCACCTCGAGATTCGACTACTGTAATGCTCTCTAGATGGGGCCTTTGAAGAATGTCCGGAGACTGCAGGTAGTTCAGAATGCGGCCGCGCGAGCTGTCTTGGGTCTCCCAAGACATGCTCATATTACTCCAGCCCTTCGTGAGCTGCACTGGCTACCAATTGGTCTCCGAACACAATTCAAAGTGTTGGTTATGACCTATAAAGCCCTATATGGCAATGGGCCAGGATACTTGCGGGACTGTCTTCTGCCCCATGAATCCCAGTGACCGATTAGGGCACATAGGGTTGGCCTCCTACGGGTCCCGTCTGTTAGACAGTGCCGTTTGGCGGGACCTAGGGTTAGGGCCTTCTCTGTTGCTGCCCCAGCCCTCTGGAACCAACTTCCCTCAGAGGTTCGTACTGCTCCCTCCCTCCTAGCTTTCCAAAAACTTTTAAAAACACACCTATGCAGACAGGCTTGGGGTGTGTGAGCGGCGCTCTGCCCCTGGGCCTTTGATTGGGATTGTATGTTGTATGAGTGGGTATAGTTTATATTTTTATACTGTATTACTATTTTAAATGATTTATATATTTTTGTACTTGTATTTCTGCTGTAAGCCGCCCTGAGTCTGGGGAGAAGGGCAGCATATAAGTCAAATAAATAAATAAATAAATATGAACTTTCAATACTGATACTGATAGTGTTTTTTTCTGATAATACATCATATGACAATCAATCAGATCTAGTTTGAACATAACAAATAAATAAAATAGAGAACTATGATCTCCAGGAATTTTCACCACTGGGTGTTCTTACTGTAGTTATTGAGAGACATGATTCAAAGTCATATACTTTCTGACCCTTTGCCAAACTACATTTAGTGTTGTGAGTTGAAAAAAGATGCATCTTGTATTTAGGCATAGCTTTTTCCTTCTCCTAGTGCAGGACATTTGAAACTACTGCATAGGTTTCTTTTTTGACCAAATATCTAAAATCAACTGTGATTTATAAGAAATTCTGATCAGCAAGATAGTCTATATACCCTATAAACCAGGCAAATAGTTATGCATTATAATAATAAAAATAATTCTAGGAAAATTGAAATATTAATCTGTTCAGCTGTGTTCACATCAAAGACATCTATTATATTTTTATAGTTGTTTCTACATGACAGTTACCTGCCCTAACTCTTCATTAAGATCAGAGGTATTCACGAGTGGTCCTTCACCTATTTCTTCATCAAACATTTCTTCATCCCAAGTGAGAAAATAAGAACCAAGAAATTTCTGCATTTCTACTGTGACATACATAGATACAGGAATGATGTAGTTGAAAAGGACCATGAAAGAAAGAAAATCTGTAAATGCTGTGATATACTGCCAAGAGAAGACAAAAATAAAACAATATTAATATAAGCTAGTTGATGCTAGACCACAGTATTATTCATATTAACTTGACAGAAGCTGCTACAGTTGGATTTAGTTCTTTGAAAATGTATATAATTATACTCTTAGACATGTTATTATTGCTTTTGCGTAAGATAAAATATATTCTGATTTCTGTGACTAATATGTAAGGGCATAAATTAGTCAAAACTACTGAGAGGCCAAGATTTGGATTAATGGGCTATCTCAGTAAACATATTTATTGGTCTCCAATAGCTGACATGGCATTCTTTACATCTTTTCTCTCCTCTCAGTTTGCCATGTTTAAGATTCCCTATTATGTAAGTTAGAAAACATCCTGATTTCCAATCCATGTTTATGAGTTGCTTATTGAAGTGCCAACCCTTGTGTGATTTGTTTTTTTTTCTTTCAACAATATGTATTTTAATACCCTCAAAATGTAAAGTTACAAAACATGTAATTTTTTTCAAAAGCTACAACTGAACATGTATTTTACACATTAAAAAACACAAGATTTTCCAACATTATTCTCTCATTTCTCCATCTTCTTCTTCTTCTTCTTCTACACCCCTTATGTATAGGACATTGTTGCACCTTATCAGAACTTCACCAAGATGTCCCGACAATGCACCATCAATATATTCCTCTGTATTGGCAAGCTGCATATTCATGTAGCCATCAACTGATACAAGATAGCCCTTGTATTCCATTCCCCACTTCAATTTCACCATTACTGGCTTCCCAGTTAGCCCATTTAAAAATGGCTTTGGATTGAGAGGCAAACTCATAGCAACCCGGCCAGGCAAGGGGCAGCTACGACGACTGCAAAAATTATTCAGGGGCAACACGTGCGCCCGCCAAACTTGCAAAAGAAAAGGCCCTTTGTGTGATTTGTTAATCAGGTTGGAATACGTGAATTAGGTCCATGCCATTTTTAAGTAACATCATCCCCATTCAGCAAGAGAAATCCACAAGTTTATTCCCAATAGTATCTTTTGTCCTATCCAGGTTTATGCATATGTAGAAACCATAATTTAATTCTTGTACAAGTATTTCATTCCTTACTTCGATTCTATTTGTGAAAGAGCTTCTAAAAATCAGAACCTTAATTCATTTCAAGTTGTGCCAATTGTTGTGCTAGTTGTACATCATCATCTTATGTAATGGTACAATGAGAATGACCTTGAAACAAGAGGAATAAGTACAAACTAGGCAACAGTCAGATAAAAGGCAGCTGAGACCACAGAAGGAATGGGGGCATGGCAAACACCTTACAAGGGATCTCCCTAACTTCTTATACAGTAAAGGTCAGGAGAAAGAGGTGTACTTTTAGGCTTGCAAGATTCTGTTAAAGTAATCTTACAATAAACACAGAGCTCATTCTTCAAGGGTGCTTCATGCCTGAACTGCCTCACAGAGCTGCCTCACTTGACAAAATGTTGTTGTTTTTTTTTAAATTCTTCTGTTGTGCTTGTAGAATTGTAGAGGCAAAAATGTATAGTATTGTTTGCCATATGAAGGAACTTTTTATATTCAAACATTGGGCTAATTTGTTAGTGACCTACTCTTGCATATTCCATGATACTGATACTTTTGCATCCTGAAATGATAAATATCAGAAGTTCCTATGGTCTTTCTGATAATCCTAAAGCTTAAGGGTCTTATGTTCTTCATAGAAAGCACCAGGAAAAGTGGAGGGAGAATGCCTGAAGGCTGCCATTTTTAGGGCTGCCCCATTGACCAGCTGAAGAGACCACTAGCTGTCTTGGAGTAGGGGAATGTAATATTTGTGGAAGGCTACACAAATATGGAAAAATTATTCCAACAGCTAACATCAGTGTTTCCCAACCTTGACAACTTTAAGATGTTTGGATTTCAACTCCTAGAGTTCCTCAGCCAGCATTTTTAAAGTTCCCAAGATTGGAAAACATTGGTTTACAGGATAAAGCCAAGAGCTGTGTTGAAAGCACTCTACTTATTCAAGATAGGCAAGGGCAGAAATCAAAAGTAAGTACATTATTATATCTCAGTATGAATGAAATAGTCTACATACCACATTTCTTTTCCTTTCAGATTCTGTTTTTTTATTATACCAAGGTTCATCACGATATTGCTCAAGTTGCCAAACATATTTCAGGATGGTATTTATTAGTGATTTACTAATTAGAATACAAAGGTATACAATAAGAAAAGCATTCATTGATCTGAAACAGATGAAAGAAAATATTATAATTAATGAAACATAGTCATTTTAAAACATAACTATTCATTTTATATTTTCAATTAATCTAAGTCTTTTCTGTATATACATGTGCCAGACATGTCAGAATTAAAGATTAATCTGAAAGTCAGATTAATGAATATCTATTACTATACATTATCAATTACTTTATATTATTTTAACTCAATTGTTCAACAAAAATAGAGTCTTAGTGATATAATTTGATACATGATGAAAGAGAATACGGTGTGTCTACATTCATATACAAGGAACATTACACAGTACTGATGTATGCTAAAGGGGCATTTCCAAATATGCTGATCACATTTATGTTTCATAATTCCTCAAAGGACTGTCTTATTCTATCTTCATATATAGGAAAAGCAATACAAAGTAACTAATTACTGTAAATAGCTACTGTACGCTAAACCTGAAACATGATTTGATGTTTTCCAGGATAGCCTCAAAGTAAGCCAGGTTAAAACAAGCAAGCAAGCTTATGTAAACCCTAGAAATATCACTGCTTCCACTCCTTTTTCATTTTGAGATGTGTTAGGAAGCATTTAAAGAATGATTTGAGACGAACTGTAGAGATTCATAGCTCTTATGTGTGTAATTGAATTTACAAATGCCATGAAATGCCATGAAAAGAACTATGCTATTTTTTCAATATACTTTAGATTTTAAAATAGATAACTTGCCTGTAACCAGGAATAAAATATTAAAATATGTCTGTACATGTGTTTGTGTGAATATGTGCACTAAAATATGAAGGTAATAATAATTTCTTAAATGTATTTGTCATCTGACTCTGAACAATTTTGAGTGGCATGAGATAAAAGAGATCATGGCATCAAAAACTTGGCAAAACTAGAAAGTTTAGAACTGTAACAAACTGAAAACTGTATTTAAATTCCTAATAATAAACTTTAAGAAAACATTTAAGAACACAAATGACCCAAACTCCTTCATTATGAAAGTAATTATTGACAAATATATACAGATTATTATATTCCCATACTCATCAGATAAATGTTTTTATTTTCTATTTATTTCATCCATAATACACACAGAGATATTAGAACAGTTGATAACACTTTACTTTTCTACAGCCGATCGTTTCTGTGATTTTGATTGGTAATTCAATGCCATTTTTGTTTCCATGCCAGTATATATTGCAACGCCTGAAAGAAGAAAAAACAGAAACAAACAAACAAACAAAAACATAAATAAAAACATAGGATTATGAAGAAGACAGGATTATCATTAGACTAATAAATTGAATAATGGCCACATGCATTCATGATAGATACTGAATCCAAAGTGGAGTGGTTGTACTATTCTGATTTGTTATTGCTACACTGAAAAAAATCCATCTCACTTTCGCAATACTGATCTAGAAGGGTAAAAACTGGTTTATATTTTAGGATTAGGAAAACAAAATATTGTTTTTATTCTATACAGTGATAACATTGTGTATCCAAATACAATCTGTCAATCAAAGGAATTCCAGCCTTTTTGGGACAACAGACATATCTGATATTTTGTGATGTCACGGGCATTCTCACAAAAGATTCACTGTAAATGGCAAGGCCAAATTCTATGAACTTACCAGCAGATAAGCCACAAGGTACAAACTACCATGCTATCATTCTTGGCCATTTCTTTGGCCTGAAGGAACATACTGTTCACCATTTTTATTTTCTAAGGATACTTACATCTTGAAAACAAGATGAAGCCACAGCCTAGAGCTCCTCAGCAATTAATAACAGTTTAACAAATAAAATCAAATAGGCAATGGAGCCCAGCAGAGGACAACAAGGGTCTCTGTGCATAGATAACTGGGCACAGTCAGAGATCATGGTAGAAACCGAGAGGTTTAATAATGTGATTTTATCATGTGATCCATTCTTGCAGATATCACACAAGAAGAAAATACTTCAGGAACATTGCAAAAAGTAGCAAATGGAAATTGACAAAAACCAGAACCACCTACGCTCACCACACAGACTATTGAATAATTTAGGATTTTATATTGACAACCTTGCTTTCAACTCAAAATAGCTCTATTTGTTGGTCTCTTTCACTTTGTTTTTGAACAAGAGATAATTTGTACTACATTAAAAGATGTCAATGTCTCAACAGGCAAAGTTTACCGAAGATTTTCTCAGTGTTCTTTAATGTAGCTCCTCTAAGAAGCACATTTTCTGATCCCAGTGGCCTGCAAAGCAAAAATAATTAATTGATTTTATCAAGGAAAGATACCAGACATTTTCAGAATGAAATGAAATGCAGAACAAACAAGGAAACATAATTTTGATTAGGACAATTCATAAATACATGTTTAATACATAAAAAATAATGCTAATCCTAACCCAAAACATACTAGGAAAACTTTTAAAAGTTTTTGAACAAATTTCCTGAAATACAAACTGAGAATTAGAGTCCATCCAGAAAGCATTAAAGCTAACTTGCATGTATTTTATAAACTGCTGTAGAGTTCCATGATGCTTATTGATTAATCAGTTGGAATTGGAATTATTGGAATTAATTGGAAAATTCCATTTTAATTACACTGTACTACTATATTTGTTGGGAGTCAAGGGAAAGGGAGGGTTTTGCCTTCTCTTTCTGCTCAAGATCCCCATGTACAATTGGTGGGCCACTGTGTGACACAGAATGCTGGACTCGATGGGCTTTGGCCTGATTCAGCATGGCTCTTCTTATGTTCTTATGTTCTTATATATCATACAAGATAAGTTATTTGAGTACGAGAACTAGATATTTAGCTTTTTTGTGACTTGAGTCAATGTATATTGTATACAATTTTAATTGTATAAGGTACAGGTAGTCCTTGATTTACAAACCATTCAGTGATAATTCAAAACTGCAACAGCGATGAAAAATGTGACTTACGACTCTTTTTCACCCTTACATCCATTGCAGCATCCCCAGGATTATGTGATCAACATTCGGATGTTTGGCAACCAGCATGTATTTATGATGGTTGCAATGTCCTCGGGTGATATGATCACCTTTTGTGACCTTTTGTGGCAAGCAAAATCAATGGGTAACCAGATTCACTTAACAACCGTGTTATTAACTTAACAACTGCAGTGATTCACTTTACAACTGTGGCAAGAATGATTGTAAAATGGGGCAAAGCTCACTTAACAACTGTCTTGCTTAGCAGTGAAACATTTGGGCTCAATTGGGATTATAAATTGAGGACTTCTGTATATTTTCTACATTTAATTTAATAAGCATGAACACACATATATTACTAATTAATATTTGCATGATTTACGTTTGCATGATCACAGATAGGAAACAGTAGATATACAGTGCATTCAGAAATTATTCAGACCCTCTTCACTTTGGTCAATTTTGTAATGCTGCAGCCTAAAAAAGAATCTTTTTAATAAATTTACAAACATCTCTAAAATTCAGTTTTCACTTTGTCATTATAGGGTACTGAGTGTAGATGAATGAGAAAAAAAATTGAATTTCAACAACTGTAGAATCAGGCTGCAGCATAACAAAATTGACAAAAGTGAAGGGGGTCTGAATACTTTCTGGATGCACTTTGTACTTCAAAAACATCAGATTTTAAATGTGGTTCCAAAAAGCTGAATACAATTAAAACATGCTAAATATAAAAATAAATTATAAAGGGAAAAATATTTATACTATCTCTGAAGTTGAACCTAATATATCAAAATGATGAACAGCATAAGTCTAATTCAAAGAAGGAATTTTGTTAGAAGGAATTACAGTGAGTGATAATCTGCTTTTGCTGGTGAATCCCAGAGATATGTCAAAGTATTGCAAGATTTGCTGACAGGATTGATCTATTATCAGGCCAAATATGCCAAAACAGGAACTGGAAAAAGAACGGTGAAGGAAAATGTCAACTGTAATGTGAAGTTATGTCATATCCAGACTCCTTCCATATTAGGAACAACTCCACAGTTTATTCTTTTACAGCAAACACAATGGACACAAAGGGAGCTCTGGAAAAACAGATTCCTGGTTTCCATCTCCCCTTGGGCTATATTCATCCAGAAATTATAAAGATTAAGGAAATGGAGCCTGGCTTCAGTAAGCTAACAGCTCATCTGGCCCCCAGCCATTTAGCACTCATCTACCCAGCTGCAATCCAATATCCAGGGACATGATGCACGTAGCATTTAACTCAAGAGAACCTATCTTTGGGCAGAGGTTTAGTTATTCATTTAAATGCACAGACCGGATGAAACATTATTTTTTTCTATTTATTAATACTAAGAGATGAATTACCTGGGCAACATATGCAAATTTGTATTTGAAGTCTTACCTTGCAATTGGCTCATTACTCTCATGGTAAATATTTATCCGGCCAACAAATCTGAAAGCCAAAAGGAAAGGAAAAAGCTGAGCATCAGTATGGCTCTGGGGGAGCAGAGATATGCATGTCAATAATTGGACATATGGGCATACAAATAGATTCCACTGTTATCTCTAGAAAAAATGCATCCTTAATACAGGTAGTCTTCAACCTATGACCACAATTGACCAGAATTTATGTTGCTAAATGAGAAATGTGCTAAATGAATTTGGTACCATTTTACGACTTTTCTTGCCATGTTTGTTAAGTAAATCACTGCAGTTATTAAATTAGTAATTTGGCTGTTAGGCGAATCTGGCTTCCCCATTGACTTTGCGTGTCAGAAGGTCACAAAAATTGTCACAGGGTCCCGGGACACTGCAACCATCCTAAATATGAACCAGTTGTCAGAACCCATTTTTCCCTGGAGGGGGATGTATTTAATTTCTTTCTAATTCTTTTCTATCTGAGGGTTCTGCCATTCTCCTAAGGGGGAGGGGGGAAGGCTCTGTGGTATGTTATTCTGTTTTGCTACAATCTATATTTTCCGCTGTTCCTACATACTTACTCTTTGAACTGTCTCTCCCTTTATGTTACCTTGAGGTGAGAAAGGAATGTGCCTCTGGCTTATCCCTCACTGTGGAAGGGAAGGTGAGAAGTTCCAACAACATCTTCACAAGCATGGGAAAGGATCTCATTATCAGCTCCTTTCCCGCAGTGGACCTAACACCTGGGGATTGGCCCATTCAAACTGACCGGATGAACTATTGGGGTGGAGTTATGCCTGGGACTCTTTTAACCTATTGATCTGAAGGGAACCTTCAGATCCTGCCTATCATGCCTGCTATCAGTTTCTCCTAATAAAAGTTCCTTTTGGAAAGAAACTGTTTCCAAGAGTCCTGCTTTCTTGGGATGAGGTTTTGAAGTAGGCCCTGACAAGAATGCTGCAACAGTCATAAGTGTGAAAAATGATCATGTCACTTTTTTCGGGGGTGTTGTAACTTTGAACGGTCACTAAATGAACTGTTGTAAGTGGAGGAATACCTGTACCTCCATTCAAAGCCATGGCATTTCTCTGGTTTCTTTCCAAAGCTTGTATCCTTAGCTATTTCTGTAGCTGAAGCCTGATCTTGAACAAAACACTTTAATTTTCTTTAAAGTTCTTTTCTTCTGTTTTGGCACAGTAAATTATGGACCTATAGGAAGTGGTTAATTTTTATTTGTTTAGAATATTCCTATTTTCTCAATCTATATATTGCATATTTTTCATGTGTTGCTAGTAATCCTGATTGGTGTTCTTAATTATAGAATATTTTTAATTATTAGTTGTGTATGATGTTTTAAATGATCTTTTAAACTGTAATCACATTATGTGAAATGGACAGCTATATAAATATTATAAATAAATTTTCAATTCAGCAATTGGCAACATACATGTTCCTTTCCATTTGGCTACATTTCTATTGTTTGAGCTAATACATCTGCCATCCATTTCTCTTTATATCCAGGACAGCTTCCAAATCTGCTTTAGCCCGTCCTTCTAGTTAAAAATTAACCTTTTTTAAACAGAATGCTGAAACTGTTGATTACACCATAAGTTTCTACAGCTTCCTCATCTTCAGTTATGCTACATTTATCTCAAGCCTTAATCTTAAATAGTTGGATCTGACCTAAGAGAACTAGTATTGCAAAAAAAGGAAGGAGGAAGGAAAACAGACTCTCTTTTTTTAACAGTCCATTTAAATCCCTTAGTTTCACTTTTGCTTCCTATCAGTTTCCTATTACTGATTCACATTTTCCTTTGCTCCTTTTTATCAGCTTCCTTTTAGGATGTCTCCCCATCTTTCATTATGGTGTAACATAATTATAGTGCAACTCAAAGGTTTTTCAGTAAATATGCTAGTAGCAGGAAAGAGTGAAAAATGATAAAGTGGGCATGGCAGGGAAATCTATGCCTCATCTCTTTTGGACAAAAGGATAGGTCTTAGATTGTAACATCACAGATGACATCTTGTTGATTTTGGCCTTTTCTTGTAGAAGCTGCTGGTTAGCAATTCTCATTTTCTATTCAATCTAGTTCTTTTGTTTTAATTATTTTGATAGATCTCTCCTTGCCTTCCTACACACAAGGATTTTGCTTTCTTTTTAACAATAATTGTTTGAACACCCAGCTTGACAGCAACAGTTAATTGACCTTGGCTGATCTAAAAAGCTAAGTGGAGTTGACCATGGTTTCCCTGGATGGTAATTCATTTGAGAAATGTCTTTGACCAAGACATTTTAAAAAAAAGAAATCACAGAAAAAAGAAGGACAAGTAACTTCTGCATCACACCAAGAGAAATGTATGGATATGCTTGTCTAACTCAGCAGGAATTGAGCTTGATTTGAAATAGATCTTATTTTCTTATTTATTTGAATACACTTTAAACTTGGATAGCAAAAAATCAGTGCTTCTGTAGCTTTTGTAAAACACATTGGGAGACTGAAAGCTAATGGCCAGGAACCTATGCAGAGAATGGTGCCTAAAATTACTAATGTGGAAGTAATATTCCTGTGTTAGGTGATCTCTGATCCTATTCCAAAATTGCATCAGTGTGCAACCTAAGAAACTCTGGGAAACTAGCATTAAAATGAGCTAGTTGGAAAAAAGAAGCATAAACATATCTACTTGCATCCACAAATAACTACGTTCAATAAACATTTCTCTCATTTCTCTAAATACATATCTATGCTCATGTAACTTTTCAGATTTTCACATAAATATAACCCAGGATCACATTTTAACTTAGTTTTAAGTAAGGCATCACCATATAATTCAACTCTGTACCATAATATTTAAATGATTAAAATGTAGTGTGGGTATTGTTATTGGGTTAGAATACATAGAGAACATGTAACCCTAATTCTAGGCCAGTATTACAAGCAGCGAATAAATGGTTAGAAGTCAAGTCATATGTAACCCATAAACTTTTTTTTCAAGTTATCATCCCAACTGGGATGTTTCAATAAGGGATAAAAGAAGAGTTGACAGAAACTGGAGTTACTCAGTTCTCTCCTAAACTATTAACTGGTCTGAAAAGGACTACACAGAAAATAGTCATCATATAATTGAACAAAAGAACACTTAGATGAAATATAATACCAATATTTGGAAAATGTGTAGTTACCATACCTCAGTACTAAAGAGCCATTAATAAAGATTAAACCATTTGCTTTCTAGTTTTCTTGGGCTGACAGTCAGTGTTATGTGATTCATCTTGATCACCTGAGGCAGAGGTCTCTTTCTAAGAGAAGAGAAGAATTAGGAACTGTCTGCATTGTTCCAGATATCTTCTCAAAATGTGCACTTCTACACTTGGGAGTTCAATGTATTTAAAATGGTAATAGTGAAGTCAGAATAAGTAAGAAGATAATAAATTACATGTTCTTACTTATAAAGATCAGGCTGAGGTTGTTCACATTCAATGGTAGCATGTAGTTTATCAATATCTTGTTCATTGTGAAGAGTCTTTGTATCTTGGACCGCATAATATGTCTGGAATAAAAAAGGAAATAATACTGAAACTGGAAACAGGAACTTTGAATATGAAACACAGTTCTTTTCATCTTTCCATCTGTAGTCATGTAGTCAAACATTATAATATTGCAAAATTCTGCAGTTTTGAATGACTACCAAACAGCTATCTTTGCAGATATAAATTCTGAGATTTTAACTAAACCAAACCATTTTACATGGATCTACTAGGTTAAATTAGCACGTTATAAGCTGTATCAGAAAGCTCATATTTTCAAAATGGTGCAGCGCTCTGAACAAACTCAAATTTTGATATGTCGTATATTAAACCAAAGGTAGGTAATCTTTTAATTATGAGGAGCACATCCTTCCTGTCAGGATGGTGACAACAAGTAATGTAGTGGGCAGGGGAATGATGCTAATCTGCAGCTGATTTTTCAGGAAGCCCATTCTTTGAAGTGTGAACAGGTTTATTGCATAAATCTATACCAGTCTATTTGGAAGAAAGTCTCACAATTAAAAAGGAGATTTATGCAGTGTCATTTTCAGGGGATATAAGGTCATAAAAAGCACACTATTGCAACTGAAACCCTGTTCCTTTTAAGATGTGCAATGTTGACACACATATAAAAGCACTGAAGTTTCTATTAGGATATCACATCTGTCATCTTGCCTGTTGTGATCCCCTTCGGAGGTGACGGTTTGTCTTATTACTCACCTACAAAACTAACACTGTAGCTTTAGGTTACTTAATCCTCCAGAAACATAGACACTTTCATTCATAAATTAAGGTTCAGTAATACAAGAGAAACATCCAATGCCTGATCTTCAGCTAGAGTCTATCATTAAAGTTGTTACCTTATGACTTGATTCACCATCCAAACTTGCTGTTGTAACAAAACACGTGCCATCTGATCGATTACTTGACAATAATATTAAATCACAAGGGAATGTTTCATCTTCTTTTACCATCACAATGTCTCCAACCTAGGGGAGAAAGGCAAGGGGAAATCATGGTTAGAATAAGATTAGAGTTGCTCCCCATAAAGTGAATCCATTGTTAATATACTGTTAAACCAAAATGTGACTTGTCTATTTTTAGGCTTAGTATGATGTCTATCATAACACAGAAACCCAACAAGATTGCTTAATGTTACCCATAAATCAAATTATTATAGTTTAAAATACTGGTTTAGTGCTGTACAATGAACCTATTGGCTTGGTTACAGAATGTGGTAAGTCATAATGTAGTTTTGTTGTTTGTGTCTTAATGGGGTTTATATCCCATGTTAACGGCTTAGTATTAAGCCAGTTGAAGTAGCTTATTCAATAAATCATGGTCAAAACAGATCATGGCCTAGCATGACATTAAGTGGATTAACCCTAGGCTGCAACATAATGTAATTTGATTTGGATTTAATCTAATAAGTAAATGACATTGGTGACGGAATTATTATTCTTTCTGTGATTTTATTGGCGTACCAGACTATAGTGCAGCATGATATGCACATAAGGATTCAATATTTATTTGTGAATTTCTGATATAATCCTACAATACTTTGTTCTTTCTGTCTAGACCTATATACAATCCACAGAACTGCAAAACTATAGCTACAAATCAAGAAAAAACAAATTAGAAATTCACTAAAATAGTCACAATAAATTGGATAATTTGCAAAATTAACTCTATTTTGCTTCTATCCTGTTCAGAAAATCACCGAATAGAAGTAGCACTTCCTCACAGTCTCCTGTACTGCTCAGCTGCAATATTATGTTTCAAGTGATAAATTGGGGAACTGCAGTTGTAACAAGGAATGAAAATACATGTTGAGACATTGCAATGCAAACATCACCCCTCACATACTGGCATTGTAACACTAGTGGACAAGGTTTGTATTGTGATGTCTCAATGTCACAATGCAAACTTCATCATTTTGATTGGTGTCAAGATGGCTGGCTGAAAAATGTCCACTTAGGTAACATTTTTGAAATATTTTGCTAAACTACAATTCCCATGATTTCATGCTATGTTGACTGTGATTGCTAGAATTTATGGTATTTCCTGAAGTATAGTGAAACTTGGGAATAAATAGGAACAGAGAGGATCACTCTTGAACACAAGAGTGGAATTCTCAAGGGTTATTGAAATTTGTACTTTTAGATTGTTAGCTCCAATAGAAACAAACTGTTAATATAAATGAAGGATCAAACTCATTTGTTCCCTGCTAATATATCAAAAGTAAGAAATCCTAAGCTTTTAAACAAAAAATTAAAAATATTTAAAGAACAGCAATAAAACACCCAATATTTTTCTAATAGCATTCCCTCAGAATGACACCTATAGATAATAGCTTTTAGTTTTGTTTTAAGCTCAGTTTAAAGTAGAAGAGGAAGAAAAATTGGAAACATTTATGTAGAACATATAGTCATTTTTCATGCACCAGTGAAGTAAAATAATATGCAAAACTCTCTCTAGAGGAATGGAAAAAGCACACCAACCAAGCAGAAGTACTTATTGACCTAGAAAAAAAAACTGTAAATATAAACAATGTAACTTATGAAAAGAACACTCCAAAATTATACCCCTTTGCTATTCACTAAAGCTGCCTCTCTTTTTCTTAGCTTCTTCATGAGCCTTTAAGAGCTGCATTAACTTTAATTAGTAAACTGCTTAAAGGAACTGTGAGGATGCAGTGATTAGAATGAAGTATTGCAAGATAACCCCACCCACAGCCAAGATTTCGATCCTGGTCAGCTCATGGTTGACTCAGCCTTCCATCCTTCCGGGATTGGTAAAATGAGACCCAGATTGTTGGGGGCAACATGCTGAGCCCACTTAGAGAGGGCTGTAAAGCACTATGGGGCAATATATAAGTCTATGTGCCGTGGCAGCCTTCCCCCCATCACATACACACAGAAATCTGGAAAAAAAATAGACTGCTTTAATTAATATAAATATGTTGTGCTTATGATTGTGGGATTGTGATGTACATCTTGAAAGTTATTTCCACATATACTATATTCACTTAGCTGGATACACAATTAAAAATCCTTAGCTGTTAACAGAATAACATGCCTTGATTTGCTTTAAATACTTTCACATTATAAACATATAGTGCCTTAAAGATTAACAAAAAAAAATTCATAAGATGATAGTGACAAACACTTCCCTTATTGTCTCAATAAAATAAGGATGTTTCTATATAATCACCAGAAATCAAGTTCAATTTGAGTGAAATGTGCAATCATGTCCAGTTCTCAGAGACTGCCTGGACAAGTCTCTGAAATTTTCTTGGCAAAGTTTTTCAGAAGTGATTTGTTGTTGCCTGCTTCCTAGGGCTGGGACTAGTCCAGTGTTTGCTCAACCCATGATTCTGGGAGTTGCAGTCCACCCACCTTAAAATTGCCAATGTTGAGAAGTAGCTCAAGGTAACAGCTTGAGCTACTTCTCAACATTGGCAATTTGTGCCCAAGGTAGGACTAGAACTCAGTCTTCCTGGAGAGAGTAGTGTAGACAGCCAGTTTGGTGTAGTGATTAAGGCTGGGGACTAGAAACCAGAATACTCTGAATTCTAGTCCCAATTAGGCACAAAGCCAGCTGGGTGAACTCGGGCTAGTTGCTTTCTCTCATCCCTAGGAACCAGGCAATGGCAAATGAAAAACCTTGCCAAGAAAACTGCAGTGACTTGTCCAGGCAGTCTCTGAGAATCAAAAATAACTGAATGGAAGAAAAAAAAAGATTTTACTACATTTGTGTCAAGTGTCAATCTGAGCTGACATATGTATTAGGAAAAAAGGGGAAGAGATTAGAAAAGATCTAGTGATCCATTGAGTATACTCTTCAAGTTTTTGCTTACTTACTTTATTTATTTATTATATACTTTTTGTCACATGATGAACATATATTTATCCCAAGCATGTTTAAATTCAGTTATTGATGATTGACCCACTACCTCCGCTGGAAGTTGGTTCCAAGCTTTTACATTTCTGTCTGTGAAGTAATATTTTGTAACATTAATTTGAACTTCCCTCCTGTCAGTTTGAGGTTATGCCCCTTGTTCCTAATTTTTGCTTAATATTGAAAATACTGCCTTTTACAACCTTATTCACACCCTTAACATGTTTAAAGGTTTAGGTCATGTCACCCCTTTACCTTCTGTCTCTCACACCTTTATGTATTCATTTCCTCCAATCTTTCCTGATACGTTTTGTCCCTCAGACCTTGCACCATTTTTGTTGTCCATCTCTGGATTTACTCAGTCTTATTATTATCTTTGTTTAAGTGAGATCTCTAGAACTGGACACCGTATTCTCCAAATGGGGTCTGACTAAATTCTATATGTAAAATTAGGACTTTCTTCTTTCTGCTGCTGATCCCTCTAGTTATGCACTGCAGAATTTTATTTGTCTTCACAGCTGCCTGGCCACCCTATTTATTCATTTTGCAGTCATCTCCTATCAACATACCTACATTCTTTTCTTCTATTGTGCTGTCTAACACTTTACCCTCAATACTGTGCCCTGCTAATGGATTCTTTTTTCCTAAGTGCATGATATTACCGTTAGAAACACCGAGCAATGGTTTCCACATTTTGAACAATTTTTCAACAATGCAAAATCATTTTCCATATTATGAATACCCCAGGAATGTCAACTCTATTACACACCTTCATGTCATCAGCAAAAAGACAAACCAAGCAATCTTTCTAATGCAGACATGTCAAACACAAGGCCCGGGGGCCAGATGCGGCCCGCAAAGTATGTGGCCCACGAAACCATCCTGAAAACAGTGAGGGAACGGCCCCCGCTGCCTTGGCCCTGGCCCAGGCCGGCCAGGAGCCAATGTACAATTTTGTGGTGGCCATCTATGCTGAAATGCATTCAGGCTTAGCTCCACGAGGCCGTCTGGAAACAGCGAGGAACCAGCCTCTGCCGTGTCAGCCCCGCCCCCTGGGTGCATGCTGGGGAGGTGTCACCTTTGTGAGGAATGAAGAAATGGACCATGTCCCGCCCCTTTCTGCCAGAGACCCTCAGATCTGTCCCACTTCTGCCCAGGCGCCCACAGGCACCCTTGACGTGAACAATGTAGAGCTGGCCATGCCCACCCAGTAGGCCACACCCGCTCCATCCACGCCCACCCAATAGGCTGCACCCACCCTGGCCACACCCACCCGGCCCCCCGAGAGCAACCGCAATGCTGATGTGGCCCTCAATGAAATTGTGTTTGACACTCCTGTTCTAATGTATCACTTTTAAGCACACAGAATAGAACAGGAGTTAGACTGAGGTTTGTGGTACACTACTTGTGACTTGTCTCTGTTCAGGCAGTGCCTCGTTAAAAAATCACACACTGGAATCTATCCCTGAGCCAACTTCCTATCCACTGAATCACCCAGTAGTTAAGTTCTAACCTGTACATTTTTTATGAGTTCGTTATGTGGAACTGTATCAAATACTTTGGTAAAATGCAGATAGGCTATGTCCATAGCACCACCTTCATTGAAAACATTTGTGACATAATTTAAAAAATCAGTTAGATTAGTTTGACAAGTAAAGCCATGCTGCTTTGGGTCCATCAAGTTGTGTGCTTTTAAATATTCATTAATTCTTTTTTTTCAGGAGTAATTCCATTAACTTCGCTATATATTTATTCATGTATTTTAACTTTAGTATTGATATATACCATTTTTCAAGAAGATAGCTGCCGAAATGTAGTCTAGAAAAGACAGTGCTATAATAAATTTGCTAGTTTTAAAGATATTAAGGCTATGTATCAGTGGTCCCTGGACTTTGACCAGCAAGGAAATAAGAAGTTATTCATCAGGCAGGAAGTTGTGCTATAATAATATGGTAGAGCAACATTCACCTCTTAACATATTTACATCCTATAACATTCTCTGATTTTAAATGATGCTGTTTTGCATGATGTAGTTATGGATTGTGGCTCTTTACACATTCAGAAATATTTGTCAATCTAAAAAGGGAATGGTGGTTTTAAACTGATGTGCTAAAAGTGTCTTTCTTATAAGGTGCTTAAAAGCATTCCAATGGTCATAATGGTCTACATAAAGGAAATGGTCAAGAACAAAAGTTCTAGCATTAGCTATCATTAGAGGGTTAAGAACTATTGAATCTAGTGACAATTTCTTCTCATTTTGTATTAAAAAGTAAATTGCCAATGTTACTTTTATGACTTTTAGATTATTTCTATTTATTTATGGTTTATTTATTTAACTATTATATTGGCTTGTTTAGATTAAGTTGAATTAGTCAGAGGATGTAATAAGAAGAAGGAATGGCCTTGAGAAACAGAAGGAAGAGATGCTACTAACAGTGTTTCTCAACCTTGACAATTCTAAGGCGTGTGGACTTCAACTCCCAGAATTCCACAGCCAGCAATGCTGGCTGTGGAATGCTGGGAGTTGAAGTCCACACGCCTTAAAATTGTCAAGGTTGAGAAACACTGTACTAAAACAATGGTCAAATAAAAGGCGCTGACTCTGGGACAAGAATATAAGATGTGTAAACATCTTAAGCAAGCCCTTTCCTAGTTTACACAAAGATAAGGAGTATTCAGAGAGTTGCAGTGTTCTCTTACTATACTTTTGCAGTAAAAGTAGAGACGTGACATTGGTGTCTTACTGTTCCTTGAAGGGCTGACAAACTGTGACAGCCACTATGGGAAAATAGTTTTTTAAATAGCCCTCAACAACAATAAAAAGATCCATATCCCATTGCATAAAGATTGCTTTCAAATTTTTCTATAAATCAACAGCATAATCCTTGTACGTTTATTCAAAAAAACTTTCCACTATATTTAAGTAAATTTTACTGAACAATAGAAAACAACACCCAGCCAGGTAGCCAATGATCTGCTTTGCCTTCATTCTTCTCATATTCTGCCTGTTAAGCAGGGACTGTTACAAAATGGCCCCTCAGTAAACTATGGAGAGTTGAGGAATCAGCATATACAATCAACATTAAAACTCAAGAGATGTTATGGATGAAATTAAGTACCCTTTCATTCTTTCTTGTCTCTTTTTATATACACTTGCACTCATCTGATCTGTTATTTTGCTAGTTCCTATATATAACAGTTATTTTAGTTCAGCAGAGAATAAAATCTACAATAATCCCAGTTGTAGTTTTCAAGTTGTTAAGAGATCCCTTCTGCCTGGACTATATACATTAATATTTGCCACAAGCCTAGACAGGAAGACTCCCAAGAGCACCATCATGAAGAGAGTGCTAGAATTAAGTCTCCTTTTTCAGTGAAACAGAACTCTTAAGATCCATTGGTTCAATATCTACAGGATGTGTAAAGTTCAAGTTACAAAGAAAAAACATACTTCCTGCTATAATACCAGTCTTACTGGTTTCTCTTATACTATCACTCTAATCTTGTTTGTCTACAATCTTATTCCCAGTTATTTTAAAAATTCTGAAAGACAGTACATGTGAAATTCATTCAAAGTGGATTTGAGTAGCTATTTACATTACAACATTCTACTTTGTAATTTTCCTATCATAGGCAAACTCAGAAGGTCACAAATACGAGACTATTTTTTGAAACAACATCCAAGCCACGTGAAGTCTTAAATACAGTGCTAATACCTTTCTTAGCACCCACACATTAACTTTATTATGATCACAAACCAGCATAATTGATTCATGTACTGCAATCTCACTTATGTTGGGAACAATACAATAGTACACTTTATTTAATTATTTATTTAAACTAATATATTTAGTTGCCGAATTCACCAAAGCAATTCTAGGCAGTGTACAATAAAGCTAAAATATAAGTGCATATAAATGCATAAAACTACTTATCATTATTAATTATAAAAACATTTAAAACATTTAAAAACTATAAAAACATAATAAAAGAAGGGATATTACTAACAATGGAGCCACATCTCACCCCTTTGGGCTGGGAAGAGAATGCCATGGTAATTATTAACTACTTTGTAGCTAATCATAACTTAGCTATTATCATGCCTAACCACAAAGTGCTGGTTGGTGCAAGTCAAACATCCTTACCTTTTAGCAGATTGATTCATGCACATAGAGAGATAACATCTCTTTGTTCACTTGATGGATAATGGGATTGGATTTAAAAATGCAGAATAAAGTGATTTAAGAAATTGAGGATATTAAAGTCTGGAAACTGCAGTGAATTTAGAATTCCTTTTTTTACTGCTCTGTATAATTTCAGGTACTCTGTATAAAATGTATCACATAACTGGATCAAATGCTATATACCATAATAGGAAACCATTAATGGCAGACCCTTTGGGTGTGAAAAACTGTAACTTATTTATGAAATGTCTATTTGCCATAAGTGAAACCTGCAAAAATATACACCCTAATATCAAGAAACCTCATAAGAATATTTATTGATCGCTGATCCTTACTCTTAGTTTGCGGCTCTGCTTTCGAACCAGTTTGCCATGACGAATAAAATGAACGGGACACTGATTCATTGCATTATCAGCTTTATGACGAAGCCAATCTTCATATCCCTGAATGAAACAGCAAAGAAAACATACAATCAAATGTGTGCTAAAAGAAGAAAATGGCAAACTACTGCTGCATGGTGACCAAAACAATTGTAAGGTTTATCCACTTGAAACTGACTTTCCTTTTTATCCTTTGTCCTATTATGTACCATAAATTAGAGAAACCAGGAAAGAAAGAAGGGGGTAAAAAACAATAATTAATCTGCATCCCATAATGAGGGAAGAACACAGGCTCAGAACTTTAAGAGTAGAATCTCTGCTTCCAGAACTGAGTTCCCTTCTGTGCATAGAGGAGAGCAGAGCTCTTTCAATGGGGTACAGAAACAGAGCTGAAATCCTGAAGATTTCAACTCCATGTGTGGTCCCCATTAAAGGATTTCCTTTCCATGCATGGAGGGGAGCTGAACTCTTTCAGCAGGCAGCTCTTTCAGCCAGCCCCCAGAGATGAGAGGGAGACAAAATCCTAGCAGAGGGTGGCAAGTCAGCACAGTAAGTTAAGAAGCGCTGACCATCTGCTTAATTATCTATTTGATCGCTCAGTGACTGAGATTCCAGTCTCAATTTTAGTCAAAAGTCAAGGACTATCTCCTTATAAGAGAGGCAGGTCTTAAACGTCGTGGTCCAGTTTTACCTAGATCTTTTCTGACATAATTCCTGCAAGTACATCTGTTGGAGAGTGCATAAAGTATTTCACTAACATATTTGAGTTTTCAGTATTTATTCACATTAAGAATTGTAATTTACAATAGAAATTAATGGTCTCATTGGAGTTCTCACAACAATCAGGAATCTTAGAGTTCAACACAAAACTCAGTTTGAATAATTATTTAATGACAAAAAACGGTCACAAGCTATTTCTGCAATCATCACTAGAAAATATAGTATTATTGCAGTACTACTGAAGTACTCAGCATAAGGTAGAAAGTATTATTCCAATATATCAGCATCTGCATGTTTATTTTCAGGCTTTTTTCCACTTAATTGTAATTGTTTTATAATTTCATCAATCAATGCATCTTTGACAGTGACAAATCAATGAATAAAGGATAAATAAAGAAATACAGTTTTCATATACACTTGGGTATAGCAAATATAACTGCTGTAAAATCATGAATAAAAACAAAAATTGAAAATCAAAAAGTGAGATATGCTTTCCAGAACAAGGGAAATGTTTTTTTTCTTTCAACTAGGGAATTCTAGAAGTCCACACATCTTAAAAGTTATTGATGTAGAAAAACACTGCTTTAGGCCAATCATCTCTCAGTCCAACTGAGGGAATATAAAGGCAGAAGGAATAAAACATGACAACAGTCATTGAAATGAATGAATCATTCAAAAAATCCTTTTTGAAAACCATGTAGGCATGATCTGCCTCCAATTCTGAAATTGAAAAACTAAAATTAAAACTCTAAAATGCTTACCTGCTTTATAGCTGTTACAATGATGACAAAGAAAAGTGGGAGCCCGCTTGTCACTGGACTGGTTGGTGTGTCAATAATTAACTGGGAAATAAAGTGTCACATATTTTTTATAGAATATAGATTTCAACAAAAAACATATTTAAACAGAGTATAGAGTTTTCAAGCTATACTTTTATAAAAACAAACCTTGGTTTTAAAAAGCAGTGAGGTACAGCTCGACAAGGCATTATGTCTGAATAATGACTATGCAGCCTAAATATTAAGGAAATTGCATAACTTAAGAAATGCATCCATATTGATAATTTCAAATGACTGATGGTGCTGTTAGGTATAATGCGGAGATGGAGAGGAAAATCTGGTTTGTCTCTTAGGCTGACTTAGTTACGGTTCCTTGAAATATATTTTTAGGATGCATGTCTTCACAAACACATATTTAGTGATTCATGCTTAATATTTACAACAAAAGTGTACTTTGTTTACTGATTTTGTACAGCTCCTTCCCAAGGGCACACATCATCCTGAATTTGAAACATCCTGTTTTGAGCTCAAAATGCATATTTTGACTTTTCCAGAAGTTTCTTTTCCAAAGTTTCCAAACTCCAAATGCAGATATTTGCAAAACAGGGATTTTAGAATTACAACAGCACTGAAAAAAGTGACTTATGACCATTTTTCACAGTTACAACCATTGTAGCATCCCCATGGTGACGTGATCAAAATTCAGATGCTTGGCAACTGACCCATATTTATGATGGGTGCAGTGTCCCGGGGTCATGTGATCACATTTTGAGGACTTCTGACAAGCAAAGTCAATGGGGAAGCCAGATTCACTTAACATCTGTATTACTAACTTAACAACTGCAATTATTCACTTAAAATTGTGGTAAGAAAGGTCCTGTACATGGCTTATATATCTAACATAAAAAAGAAGTACATTTTACCTGTACAAGAAAAATGATAAGAAAGTAGAAGTTTGCTATTCTTCGGAACTGCTCAAATAAATTCTTCGGTATGAAGTTCCAAAAGGTGTACTGAAAAAGACGGGAAGTTAATGAAGGCTAAATCTTTATTTACAAAGGAATTAGACATGATTTCTTTCTTTCTATGTCAATAGCACAATATATTGTTCACTGCTGGGAATAAACTACATATCTGCAAAAACATTCTATGATCATACAAAGATTATATATTATATATCTACATATGTCACATATTAAATAAAGTGGATTGTATTACTAATTAGCCTAAAATACCAGTCTTCGGCATTTCAGAGGAGATGAAGTGTACTTTGCTACACTTGGCTGTGACAATCATTTTACAAACCTCTAAGGAATGTTGATAAATTGGGAAGTAGTTTGTGAAATACCTCTTGTGAAAGTTTGGTATTTTACGCAGAGAACATAGACTTGGCTTTAAAGTGATTAAGGAGACCTCATACCAAATTAATTCCCTAAGGCAATGTGTCAAGGTGACATGCCACTGTTCACCAACACTCAACAGCTTGAAAGCACACACTGTTTTTATGCAGTTTTTGGAGGCTATGGAAGTTGCATGACAATTGGGTGTGCTCTTTTTTTTATATATAAAATTTTTATTAAGTATATATTTGTAAATGTAAACAAAGAAAAGATTCAAGTTGAGTGTTATTCAACTTAATACAATCATTTTAAACTTGTAAACATTCTTCACTCGGTATATCAAAATTTAACTATAAGCAAGATACATTTTGACTGGCCTCAGAAGCCTCGGTTTTCAGAGGCTGCAGAGGCCACGGGACAGCATTCTCTGAAGTTGCTTCAAGAACAAAGGCCTCATGCAACCTCAAGAGCAGCCTCAGCTAGGTTATAGGGACATGTCAACATAAAGAGAACACCACCTGAAGGTAAGCAGTGTGTGTCAGATCATGGGGAATGCTAGATTGGTGGGCAGTTGCACCATTAATAAGACTTGTGCTCAAGGCAGCCTTTTTGAGTGGCAGCAGCTAAAGTTGAGGTGAGAGCCTCAATTTCAGAACCAGCCTCAGCATTGCCACTGAGTTTTCGAGATGGCCTAAAAAGGATCAGAACAGAAGAGAATAGAAAAGCAGTTGGAAGGGACTTTGGAGGTCTTCTAGTCTAATCCACTGCTCAGGCAGGAAACAGTGTTGGAGCATTCACAACTTCTGGAGGCAGGTTGTTCCACTGATTAATTGTTCTAAAAGTCAGAAAATTTCTCCTTAGTTCTAGGTTGTTTCTCTCCTTGATTAGTTTCCATCCATTGCTTCTTGTCCTGCCTTCAGACACTTTGGAGAATAGCTTGACTCCCTCTTCTTTGTGGCAACCCCTGAGATATTGGAACACTGCTATCATGTCACTCCCTAGTCCTTCTTTTCATTTAAACTAGATAATCCAATCCAGAAACCCTTCTTTATATGTTTTAGCCTCCAGTCCCCTAATCATTTTTGTTGCTCTTTTCTACACTCTTTCTAGAGTCTCAACATCTTTTTTTACTGCGACCAAAACTGGATGCAGTATTCCAAGTGTGATCTTACCAAGGCATTATAAAGTATTATTAATAGTTCACTTGATCTTGATTCTATCCCTCTGTTAATGCATCCTAGCACTGTGTTGGCTTTGTGGGCAGCTGCAGCACACTGCTGGCTCATATTTAAGTGATTGTCCATTAGGACTCCAAGATCCCTCTCACAGTTACTACTATTAAGCCAGGTACCACCTATACTATACCTGTGCATTTGGTTTTTCTTGCCTAAATGTAGAACCTTACTTTTTGCGCCATTGAATTTCATTTTGTTAGATAGTGTCCAATGTTCAAATCTGTCAAGATCCTTTTGTATATTACGCCTATCTTCTGGAGTGTTGGCTATTCCTGCCAGCTTGGTGTTGTCTGCAGATCTGATGAATTCCCATCTATCCCCTCATCCAAAACATTAATTTTTGTTAGTTTTAATCTTTCTTTTAAACATTTAATAAAGTTATATGACATTACCCAATGTATTGATTCTACCAGATGTGGGCTGTAATTTCATAATCACTGGATAACAACAAAGACATTAAGAAAACGGTATGTTTCTCCTGGCATCCAGTAGTCCACCAGATTTCTGCAGCCCAGATTTGGTGGAGCCAATCATGTATCTATTGTGGGAAAAATCCATTGATAGTATACTGTAACTGTAAATCAGCACATAAAGTAATTGAATGTGGTATTTTATGCTTGCACAAACCAGCAGAAATTTTGACTATTGGCAAATTTTAATAGTAAACAGCAAATTTTTATTTCAGTGTCAGACTTCTGCAACGAAACAAGAGATTTTGTTTCAAAAAATGAAATTGTTGATAAAAAGGGAAGTGTTTACATTGAAGCCAAAAGTATAAGGCAAATTAAATAACCATGATACTATATGGGGCATTGAAAAGAATAAAGATACGAGGGAATACCTTTGATGAGACTATTCTGTTATCTGGATATCGTTGCAGAATGTATGCTTCAGCACCTAGAGGGGGTTCACGATGCCCAACATAAATTGTCCGATTGTCTACCCAGTTCTCTTCCCCAGCACACTGTGAAGAAAAATAATAATTAAGCCAGTAGTTCTACATCATTCTACATCAGAAGCTGGTGTTTTTTTTTTTAGAGAGAACATTTCCCTGATTTGAGGTTATCTTTTTTTTCTGTTTGCGTTATTATAGTACTGTTGTGTTTGTATTTTTGTATGAGGCACATTTTATACCATTTTTTTAATGTAAGCCTCCAAGAGTCCTTTTTATTGTGACACTATAGAAATATATTAAATAAACAAATAATAAATAACTGACCTGATGAGACATGCATCAATTCACCCTTCATATATGATTAAAGTTCCATCTCCTAAATCTCTAATAAATAATATCCATAATATGAAATATAATATATATACATATATAGTATTTATGGCTTAACTGTACACTATCCAGAGAAGTGTGGTTTCTGCATTTGATATAGAAATAAATAAATAAAACATAGTTTCCTGAACAGCTATAGGTAAGAATCCTATATTTGAAACAATAATTACTTTTGTATTATTCATAAATATTACATATTAGGAAAATAACTCCTATCTTATAATATACAGTATGTTCTTAATATATATAGGCTGTAGTCCATTTTAAATGTCCAACGAGGTTCAAGAATACACTACTAGTGCTTGATTTTGCTTCTCTTGCTGACAGACTAGAGTTAAGCCAGTGCTAATGTTTCCTCACATTTTGAATATGTTTGTATATTAAATAGTTCCAGTATTTGTTTCTAAAATTTTGCTTAAGGTACTTCCATTCAGAAGTTTCAGAGCAGATTTTGTAGGGCAATTCAACCAAAAAATAATTAAACCATTGATTTTATGATTTCAGAAATTTCTGTCTAGGGTTTCTTCAGATTAATCAACTTGGATTTTAACTTTCAGTCTAGCTATATAGTGGGTGCCATAAAATTAGTAACATTTGAAACTATACTATAAAGAATCCTCTACAAATTTGCCTTGAATTGAATTTAAATTAATGACAAAGACAAAGCAAAGGAATTTGCAGATCACATCCATTATTTTTAGAATAAATGACAATTGGCTGAGTTCATTCATGTCAATCCAGCAGCCCCCAACCTTTTGGACACCAGCGACCGGTTCCATGAAGAGAGATTTTTCCGTAGACCAGAAAGGGCATGTTTTTGTGGATAAGACCTGGTTTCTGGCATGCCACTGACTGGGGGTGGAGACCCCAGTGTTAATCCATTAAACATGATTTTACAAACCACTATGCTTCTATTTGCAGAACACCCTCTGTCAACTGAACAAACTATATTGACAGTCTGATAATAACAATAAGATGATAGGAAGTTTAGATCAAATCCTCACTGATTGCAATAGTTATTTTTTAGAACAAATTAAGAGAAATACAATAGAAATACAAATCCAGGAAAATCATTTAAAATACCCTCTTTAATCTAACAATCCTTGTAATTCACCTCTCTTTCCATTTCATCTCACTTTGTCCTGCATAGTTTCTACTTTCATGCTCTTTTCCATCTTGATATTCCTCCTGATTACCTTTTCTGACATGAAATTTCAGTGTTTCCATAATTATACAGAATTCCCACACCCACAAATCTGATACTAAATATGCACACATTTATGATTAAAATTAAATACTATACTTTCCCTCAGTTCAGTAAAAGGAGACAAGATTCCTATGAAACCTCTTTAAGGTTATAAACAGCAAAAACCTCTGAAGCTTATAGTGTTCCAGATACTTGTTTCTTTGTCTATCATTTGAGAAATATGCTCTATAGTTATATAATGGTATGTGGGGATGACCTTGGAAGACAGGAGGAAGAGACACAGACCAAAGTATGATTGGGCAATGGCAGCAAAGTCCACAGAAGAAATAGGGCTCTGCCAAACATCTCAGAAGGGAGCCTCCCTGGTTTCTTGGACTGTCAAGACTGGGAGGGGGAAGGAGAGAGATGTACTTTCAGACTCACAAAATTCTTTTACTGAAACCTTACAGTAAAGATAAAACTAATGCTTTGTGTGCTTTGTGCCTAGACTAGCTCACAAGGCTGACAATAATTTATGAGAATAAAACAGAGTATTTGCTTTGTTGCTGTTTTCCCCATTAATTGGCCAAATTAATATACCAGCATCAGAAAAAATAACGTAAATCATCCTTGGAACAGAATACAAACATGATTTTTATTAAAGTAGGAGTTTGAATCCTAATAAAATATAACTCTGGGGCATCCATTCTGTATATTTAGCACAGTTCTCTAATTCTCATAATAGCTTTTGACATTCAAACCTTCAAGGGAATAGAAACCAAGAACAATTTATATTTCCTTTTTTGATTTGTGCATCTCTGTATATAAAAGTTAAATTATAACTGTTGTGTCCTGAGCCTGCAAAAGCAGGCTCGTGACATTGCATTGGTCCTGGGCATTCCAAAAGCTGCCCAGGACCAGACAGAGCGGCGCCAGCCTTGTGCGCATGCGCAAGGCGCGAAAACACTCTGTTCGCATTGGCTGACATTGTCCAGGTTTCTGGCCATGTAAAAAGGCCTTCGTGCCTTTTGTTGGCGTTCGGGTGTTGTTAGAAGAAGAATAAAGAGCTGTTTAACATCATCATGTGTCTTCATTATTCGCACGCGAATGAAGTACTTAACACTGGCGACAAAGGTGGGATCCTTTGCAAGCTGAAGAAAAAGCTTTAAGGACTTACCCAGGAAGTCCTGAAGAGGGGAAGATGGCGTCTGAATCAGCGTCCCAGCCTGCCAGTATAGCGTCGCTGGAGGGTGAGCTCAGCTAAAGGACCGTTTCCCCAATAGCAGTTTGCAGAGGAGCGAGTGGTGAAGTTCGTAAGAGTATGATGGCGAAGATTGGCCGTTTGTCTGATTTTGATGTCATATACTGACTTGAAGAAAATGTTAAAGGAACACTTCCAGCCAAAGTTATCTGTTACTGCTTGGAGGCATGCGTTCGAGCAGAGAGACCAGAGGCCGGGTGAATCTGCTGCAGATTTTATTGCGGCCTTAAGGCAAGCAGCCAGACCTTGTGAGTTCAAGGATCTGAAAGAGAGGCTGCGAGATCGCTTCGTATGCGGTTTAAGGAACAGAAACTTACAACAGAAGATTTTTGCAAAACAAAATGTCTCTTTCCAAGACGCGCTACGAGAGGTGACAGCTGAGGAAGCAGCAGGCGGGGCTGTGAAGGCCTTAAAGCTCACCAAGAACCCTCCTGACACAGCCACTGTCCATCAAGAAGACGCTCAAGAAGGATTGGAAGCAGATTCTGAAGAAGAGGTGGATAGGCTTCACCAGCCAGCTGAAAGGAGGCAGAAGGAATGTCAGGACAAGGCCCCAGCATCTCTTCAATGCTTTGGGTGCGGAGGACGCCACAAGCGAGCTGACTGCAGGTTCCGCTCCACCATTTGCAGAGCGCATGGCAGGCAAGGCCACATCGCATCCGTCTGCTTGGGTCGCCAGAAGGTCCAATCTCGTGAAGAATTGCGTCTGAAAGGTACCAGGGTCCCCAGCCAACATAGGGTGGGTTTCTGCGCATCGCACAGGAGTATTTTGAGGACAGGGACACATAAGCCCCTTAAGAAGAAACTGTCCATTAATGTAAGGTTGCAAGGGGTTTCCTTATCAATGGAGTTGGACACTGGGTCTGCTCTCTCCATTATTTCTATTAACACATTCAAAAGGATATGCAGCAGTAGTGGCCTTCGAATTAAACTCAGGCCATCCAATCTAATACTTACAGATTTTCATAATTCAATGGTGTGTGTTAAGGGGGAGGCCAACCATAGAGTACAGCATAAGGATTTTGAGGGTCCCCTAGATGTGGTGGTTGTTGGGGGTGAACGTACGAGTCTTATTGGACTCGATTGGTTCGAGGCTCTGGGAATCCAGGTAACTGGGCTGCACCATTTGCAAACGTTGAGCCTTGCAGAAGTCTGCAAGGAGTTTGCAGATGTGTTTAGTTCAGAGCTAGGATCCTACAAGGGGCCTCCAATTTCGTTACGGTTAGACCCAACCATCACGCCCATCAGGGTTAAGCCTAGGAGGGTACCTTTTGCCCTCAAAGGCAAGATTGATGCTGAGCTGGACAAATTGCTCCAGCAGGGCATTCTAGAACCTGTGGATTCAAGTCCACGGGAAACCCCCATAGTAACGCCTCTAAAGGCTAATGGGGACATACGTATATGTGCAGACTACAAGTGCACACTGAATAAGGCGCTGCAACAGCACGCTTATCCAGTGCCTGTGGTAAGTCACATTCTGGCCTTCCTCAAGGGGGGGTGCATTTTTGCGAAGCTTGACCTGGCACAGGCCTATCAACAGCTACCTGTTGATGAGGCAGCTGCAGAGGCCCAGACTATTGTAACTCACAGGGGGGCTTTCAAGGTCAAGAGACTGCAATTTGGGGTAAATGTAGCCCCTGCCATATTCCAAAGTATCATGGAGAGAACACTTCGAAGTATTCCTGGGGTCTGTCCCTACTTTGATGATGTCCTCATTGTTGGGGAGTCATCTCAAAATTTAGAAGAGAGATTAAGGGCTGTCTTGCTTTGTTTTCGAAAAGCAGGCCTTAAACTAAAGAAGGATAAATGTAAGATAGGAGTCACTTTTACTGACTTCTTAGGATTCAGGATAGATGCTCAAGGCATTCACCCTGCTGAAACTAAATTGCAAGCTATCCAGCAGGCCCCAAGCCCTAAGTCTAAGAGTGAGCTGCAAGCCTTCTTGGGGCTATTAAATTTTTACCATGCATTTCTCACACATAAAGCTGCAGTGGCAGAGCCATTACACAGGCTCTTAAACAAGCAGGCTCCTTGGCAGTGGACTAAAGTCCATGACAAGAGTTTCTATGAGATTAAGGCCTTGCTCACTTCTAATGCTGTTTTAGCACATTTCAATGAGCAATTGCCTGTATGCATCGCATGCGATGCATCTCCTTATGGGGTGGGAGCTGTACTCAGCCATCTGAAGGCTGATGAGACACAGGTCCCTGTGGCCTATTATTCAAGGATTCTGTCTTCTGCAGAGCGAAATTACGCTCAAATTGACAGAGAAGCCTTGGCCATAGTGGCTGGCATTAAGAAATTTCATGATTTCTTATATGGCTGCCATTTCACGGTCTTTACTGACCATAAGCCTATGCTGGGTTTGTTTACCACTAACAAACAAACCCCACATATCATTTCTCCTCGTATGCTGAGATGGTCCATTTTCCTGTCAGCATATTATACTTTAGTTCACAAACCAGGAAAAGAAATGGGTCGTGCAGATGGCCTGAGCAGACTACCACTGAACCAATTAGAGCCAGATCCTGCTCCAGCCATTAATATTCTGTCCATTCAGGAGTTGCCTGAGTCTCCCCTCAATGCTAGGGACGTGGCTGCAGAAACTGTCACTGATCACACGCTTACACACGTGCTGACATGGGTGTTGTCAGGATGGCCTGACAAGTGCCCAGATACGGAGTTCCAAAGCTTCTGGCACAAGAAGCATGAGTTTTCCACTTTCAAGGGTTGCCTGTTATGGGGTAGCAGGGTAGTGATCCCAGCCTCATTGAGGCCTAGAATCTTGATCTCTCTGCATGAGGGACATCCTGGTATAGTCAGGATGAAAGCGCTTGCGTGCAGCCATCTTTGGTGGCCTGGGCTCGATAAAGCCATTGAGGTCCAGGTGCACAGGTGCCAAGTGTGCCAACAGTCCCGGCCTGAAATGCCTCAGGCCCCAGTACATAGGTGGAAGGAAACTCAAACCCCATGGTCTAGGGTGCATATAGATTATGCTGGCCCCTTTCAGGGGCAATTCTTCCTAGTTGTTGTTGATAGCCATTCCAAATGGCTAGAGGTTGTTCCTGTTTCCTCCACTACTACTGCCAGGACCATCCAGGTGTTGAGAGGAATTTTTGCATCACACGGTCTTCCAGATGTTCTCGTTTCAGATAATGGGCCTCAATTTACCTCTTCTGAGTTCCAGGCTTTTCTTCAGGCCAACCTGATCCACCATGCAACTACGGCTCCCTTCCATCCATCCTCCAACGGACTGGCAGAGAAGATGGTGTGAACTACCAAAGATGCCCTCAAGAGACTGACTTATGGTAACTGGCATCACAGGTTAGCAGATTTCCTTCTTGCACAACGCACCACACCATGCACAGCCACAGGGAAGAGCCCTGCTGAACTCTGCTGGGGTCACCGCCTCATCACTAAACTGGACAGGCTGCACCCTGACTGGGTGGCTTCACAGGTGTCACAATCACGGACACTAGGAGACTCCAGGTGGGCGATCTGGTTTGGGCAAGAAACTATGGGCCTGGTCATCTCTGGGTCACAGCTGTGGTCTGCAAGGTCTCTGGGCCGTTGTCATACGAAGTTGCCTTGGGAGATGGCTGCGTTCTTCACAGACACATAGACCAACTGCGTTGGAGACTGGACTCTCACCCTTCCGCTCCTGGCTCTGCTCTGGGGGGGGTGTGAGGAGGACCATAACATGCATTCTGGGTCACAATTTCCCAGGCCGAACAGGCCATCACTAGCTGCTACTGAGGCTATTTGGGATTCATCCCAAGGTTCTGCAAGTGCTCCTAACAGGAATTCACGGGATAGGGGGTCATCCCACACATCCATAATCACTCCAGACAGGGAGTCACACCGGGGATATCCACAGTATTCATATATGTCAGATAGTGCTCCAGACAGGGAGACTGACCGGGGGTATCCACACAAATCACAAGCAGCAAGAGAAAAAGAATTCCATCAGGGGCGTTTGCCAAATTCCGCAATTGCTCCCAAAAGGAGGTCACCAGCAAAGGGGGTTGCCAAGGAGGCAACTCCTGAATCTAGCACCTCAGGCACATGCTTGGGGGCCACAGAGTATTGGGGCACTTCCGCTACCCAGTCCTCTCCATCTGCTGGCCTTGGGCTTGAGGGACAGTGTTCCCAAGAGGAGTCCATTGTGGACTCGGGGAATGCCACCCTTCCATGGTATGCTGGCCTGGACTTAGAGGGTCCAGCCAGCCAGCAGCAGGGCAGGTCAACCAGGTATTTGGGGCAGCAAAGACCTGGCCTGCCTAGCCAGGTAGGCAAGCAGATAGGCCAGGCACCCTCACCGGGGTCACCTGGGAATTTAGGGCAGCAACGCCATGGCCTGCCTCACCTGGTAGGCGAGCAGGTGGGCCAGGCAATCTCTCCAGCCCTTAGAAGGTCGCAGCGGGCCAAGTGCCCACCCAAACATCTGAGATTTTGTGAAGTTGCTGTCAAATCATGAGGGTTCTGAATAACGGGAGTAACTTGTGGTAGATTATTTTGTATTATTTTTTTTATTTCGGATACATTTATTGTATTAATAAAGTTTGAAGAGGTTTTGCCTGAGGGCAGACTCAAGTATTCCACACTCCTTGCATTTGATTAATGAAACTGTATAACACTCTTCCCAATGTATGACGTACATGTGTGTGCGCAAGTATGTTCCATCTAGGGGGGAGGGGTGTTGTGTCCTGAGCCCTCGGGACGTTGCATTGGTCCCAGGCATTCCAAAAGCTGTCTGGGACCAGACAGAGCGGCGCCAGCCTTGTGTGCATGCGCAAGGTGCGAAAACGCTGTTTGCATTGGCTGACATTGTCTGGGTTTCTGGCCCTATAAAAAGGCCTGCGTGCCTTTTGTTGGCGTTCGGGTGTTGTTAGAAGAAGAATAAAGAGCTGTTTAACATCGCCATGTGTCTTCATCATTGGCACGCGAACGAAGTACTTAACAATAACCAACATGCTTCCATTATCTCCCATTTAGAAAACTAGCACTGTTATCTTATATTATAATTTATTCTCTTAATTTAAATATCATAAACCAATATTTACACAGAATGCATTACTCTACTTAACTGAAAATAGCTGCTATAACAGCTATTAAAGCTGTCATAATGGGACCATAATGGGCACAATTAAAATTCTCAAAGGTTTTACACGTTGCATCAAGGCAGACATGTTAAACTTGCGATGTCTCATGACATTGCGAGATGTATCAGAACATTTTTGCCATTGCCGGCAATGGGGTGGGCACAGCTTCCAGATGACGCATCTGGCCAGCGGGCCAGCAGTTTGATACCCCCCATCAAGGAGAAGCTTGTTACTAAGAGAATAGTGTTTGTTGGGACTATGGCAGGGTCAGATCAGATTACACTAAAATTTATTTGCATTAGTATAATTGATTCCAATAAATATACAGTAGGTGTGTGCGTATGTTTGTAAGTACGGTATGTATGTGTACTCTTCTGTTCAATAGTATTTGATTCTCAGAGACTGCCTGGAGAAGTCCCTGTTTTCTTGGTAATATTTTTCAGAAGTGATTTGCCATTGCCTGCTTCCTAGGGCTGAGAAAAAGAAACTGGCCCAAGGTCATCCAGATGGCTTTGTGCCTAAGGTGGGACTCACGTCTCCTGGTTTCTAGCTTGATGTTTAGCCACTATATAAAACTGTCTCTCATGTATATATATTTGCTCACCAAAATATTTAAGTAATATGTACCAAACACATAAAAAATAGAATATATTGATCAAACTTTTAAAATATAGCAAAGTAAACCAAAGGCACACAGTGTGGCTCATCTTAATAGGAGCTGCTAGGAATTCTGTGACTCTGGCCCCCCAATTCTCTTTTAATTGGATATTGAAAAGGGAAGAATGGCTTCAAATTACATCTTTCACAACCTAGTCCTGATCTGGATTGAGCACCCAGAAGGGATATTTTGGATTTGTGTGTGCCATAATGCATGTAACATTGTTTAATCCATGGTCTTTTGCAACAGAAAGACTATTCTAACATCTCCCTGTAGAGTAACAAAATATTTAGAATTAGACTGAATTTTACTTCTAGTCTTGAGCTAAGAGTCAGAATAAGATAAGTCCATTGCAAACTGAAGGTTTGTATCCTACAGACTCCAAATCAGGATCTTTGCAACCATTCTTCTTTCAGCTGAGGAATCAAGTAGCAAAAAGCCAGGCAAACAATACAGGGAGAGGTTACACAAAGATGGGGGTGGGGGAGAATTACACTCCTAATCCCAGCAAGGGAAGGGAAGGAATGTTGTTCAGGAAAGACTGGATTAAAGATATAATAACAAGTTCTGCCATATAACAAACCACTAAGACTTCCAACCATTCTGATTCCTCAGGTTGCTTTCTCCTACTGCAGTTTGCAATCTACATGCTGGGAGGTGAGAGGCATGGAAGGGAGTCATATGAGGATAAAGGATGGGAGACCTGCATGGAAGTATGCAGTAGGGTCATGGGAGGAAGATAGTTGAATGGTGCATTTAAAGTGTTACTGCACCTCATTGCAACTTTGATGTTGATGATGATGGGATACAGCAAGAGCAAGGATGGAGTATCCCCCAAAATGGTAGATCTCAAGAGTCTTGATCTACCTCCTTCTGGTCAGACAAGGTAGGACTTTCCATTATCTTATGATTATCAGTTTGTCTTCCTTTGTGGGCTTTTGTCTCCAAATATACCAGCTCAGTTTTAGAACATGAGAAAGAAAAACCCAGGTTCTATGAATCTTCAATAATATCATACAAAATATACTAAGATTAATACTGGATACAATTATTTTGGAACTTTATAATACAATTGATTATCATTTCAACTGAGTAGGATGATAAAAAGCATAGATGATCAAAAACCTGTGGTGGTAGCTTTATGTTTCAGTTAATAATAAAAATTTATACATTTAAAAATAAAGAAAGTGTCTCAAAACAGTTATATTCCATATGATATGATATGTGATGTGATATGATATATGATATGATATTAATTTCTTTCCCATCCTGGTTCACTCCATATATGTTGAGACTACAATTCCTGAAATTCTCAGCTAAGACAGCTTGAACTTGATCTTGGTATGACCAAAAATTCTGGGAGTGCAACTATCTAGAAGGGATTAGCATAGAGAAAGCTGTTTTGGAGAAAGCTCTCTAAAATTATTCTCAACTTCTACTTTGTTCAACGAAAAATAATTATTTTAATTTAATTTTTCCTCTTTTAACTGCCCCAGGTGGACTATAATATTTATATAATTTATATGTTTTAATTGTACATTGCTCAGTGTCATTCTGTGAATGAGATGGGCAGCCCCAAATTTGATATATAAATAAACAAAACAAAATAAATAAAAGTAATACTTAAAGCAGCAGCACACAACGTTAAAGCCACTATTCTACAATCCCCTCCCCCAAATTCTAACAATACTACAAAAGATATTGCTGTAACTCTTGATAACATTTATCAATATATAAACTTTAAAAGGATAACAAAAGACAGTTTTCCATCCTGTGCCAGAACTCTCTCAGAAAATTCCACTAAGACCTTTGCAAAAAAAAAAAGAACACATACACAAAAAGAATAGAAAAATCATGCAGCAAAATGGACAGGGTAGTGAAGTGTATCCATCTCTTTGTGCTTTATTACTTAAACCCATTAAAAGGTACATCCAAGAAACCATAAATATGCCTTAGCATTATGACTTTCTAATAATAACCAAAAGCTCAATGTACCGAAACCAAGTTTCATTGGCACATCAATGAGGAAGCATTACTTATGCTTTCTCTTGCTTCAGCATTGTCAGCAAAAACAGAACTCAAAACTGGAAAAAAAATCCATTAAGCTGTCTTTCCATCACATACAAAAATACCATTTTCAAGAACGTTATCTTTAACAAACTCAAAAGTTAAAGGAATAATAATTTATATATGACTTTGAGTCTAGTTTAAAGGACGTAAAAGCTTTAAGAAAATAATGAGGCAGAAAGTTCGCAAATAAGTGACTTTGGTTTAAATATTGGGATTTTTAGAGATTCATGCTTTTAAGAATGTTTTCAAGAAATAAAAAGCCTATCATCCTATAGGCCAATGCATTAGAATAAATGCATCACATTTGTCTGAGCAAGGTGAGATTGATGGGCAGCTGTTTATGCCAATGTAACTAATGGATAGTAAATATGGAAAGCATGAACCATGATCTTACCACTGTCACCACTTTGATAAGCAAATCCTTCTGGACAACACCTGCAACATGCTACTGTACTGTCTGTCTTATAATTAGCTAGGCAACAGTGCTAAAAACAAGTGATGTATTTACTAGGCAGCAGAAGAGTTTTGACCTTGAAAAAGCACCTATCATCTCTCATATTAGTGAGGAGAATCCAAGTGGGCTGCAATCTGGTGTGAAGGGATTGGTAGAAGGTTTGAATATATACAGCAGATATAATATACTGAGTTCTGCATTATAAATTAATTATAATTTGAACAATTTTAATCATTCAGCTTCTTTTTATTCAAAAACATGAAACTTGAAACTCCTGAGTATTTCTAGAATTGATTTGGTTCTGTCTTGATAGAAATGTAGCTGAACTCTGTAATAACAATAAGAAGATATGCTACCGTATATTTATAGATATATTGCAAGGACTTTTTCTTGAAATACCAAACATTCCTTGTCTTTGTAGACTACAATTATCCATAATTTGGAATTAATTTTAATTTAGTGTCTTTCTTATCTGTAACTAGATGTTGTGAGAGACCATGAAGAAGCCTGGAAGGTAATGGAAGGAATAAACAACCAAGAAATAGAAAGGAGAAGAGGAACTCTGGTCTCATAATTGACAGTAACCTGGTTCAGTCATTCTCAACCTTGACAACTTGAATATCTGCAGATGCTTGCTGGGGACTTCTGGGAGTTGAAGTCCGCAGATCTTCAAGTTGCCAAGATTGAAAAACACAGATCTAAGTGGTACTTAGACACGTGCGAACAATGGTTCAAAATGTTTCTGGAGTCTTTGCCTCAATGAACTCATTAATAAGCATTGGTTTCCAAAATTCTGTAGTTACATGTACTTTCAGCAATAAAGATGTATTATTGAAATTAGAGTAATTTGTTCTTTCTTAGGTACTAGGGAAAAATATAGGAGCAGAAAGGAAAAACACAATTAACCAACAAATAGCACAGAATTGAAAATTCATCTTTTGGATCTGCTGCTTGTAGTCCACAGGCTATTTGTATAACTTGTTGACTAAAAACTGGTTTCAATTGTCTGCATTTGTATAATTTATGGTATCATAAACAAAGACATTGACTGAGTTTGCCCAACTTGCTGAGTTATAAAATGAGGCAATTCCATTTTAGTGCAGCATGTTGTGTGAAACTAGCTAAACCTTAGATATTGCACATAATATTTATGATATTTATATTTTATTGTATTATTTTAAAGATTTGTATGACCATCCATCTTAGAGGCCAACTCTGGGCAACTTACAACATTTCCCCCCCTTCTTTTAATCTGTGTCAGTGATGACGAACCTTTTGGGCTTAGTGTGTCAAAAATTGAGAAAATGCTAATTTTCCTCTGTTGGTGTGTCACTCCCTCCAACAAAACAGAAACAATTCTTTATCTCCATCTAGGCCACCCTGAATAGCCCTACTTGGAGGCAAAACCAAGGCTGGCCCTAAAGTAGAGACATAGGTCTTGATTTCAGCCCCATTGCTGCCACTCAAAAAGGCCACCTTCTGCCATTTCCCGAAGAGTGCGACCCTCAGGATCCACCACGAGCTGCTTATCTTCAGGTGATGTTCTGAGGCCAGGTTGCCCAAGGCCTTCATTCTTTAAAAACCTTTGGAGAATGCTCTTTCACGGCCTTTGCAACCTCCACAAACTGTGCAAAACATGTTCTTTTCTGATAGCCAAATCTGGCCCTAGGTTCTGCCTTGGTTTACTTTCCCAATAAGCAAGCGAGTTGGAAGATCATTTAGAAGCAATTTTTTAGGGTGTCCTGATAAAGTGGGATCTTCCTTACATTCCCTTCTATAGTTAAGACATCCAAGAAAATGCAAGAGGAAAAGTGATTGGACAGGTCAAAAGTAGCTTCCCCTTTGCTCAGTCAATCAGTTATATGTAGTGAAAAATGTTACAAATTTGCTTCCCATTATATTACACATGTTCATTAAAATGAGGTCTGATGTCAGAAGGGGGGTAAATTTTAAGGAAAAAGGTTGTTTGGCATTCAGGAAAAGACAAATCAGATCCCAATTAGCACTAGCAAACTTTTTCTTATCAGCCAGTTTATCTTTTCAGTTTAGGAATGTTAAAAGCTATCAATCAATCCATACAGCCATAGGATAAAACGTTTTCCTCCATTCCAGTCTGTAATGAGCCTTAACACCATTTTAAAAGAGAGAAAAATAAATTAAAATACAAAGTAACTATGTTAGTTAACAAGTTATAAAATCCATTTCATGTGCCCCTCAGTTCTCACACAATTTTCAGAGGCTCAGCTGTGCAAAGAGCATTTTATGGAGGCCACAAAAGAGCACACCCCATTCTCACATGGCCTCTGCAACCTCCAAAAACTGCCTGAAAATGGGGCATGCTTTCGAGACTTGGGTTGTCAGGTGTTACTGAATGCTGGCATGTCACCTTTCATATGTGTGTTATAGGTCCTGGTCTATCTGATTATTGTAATGTTTGTGACTAACTCTTAAGTTCTCTCCAGCCTGGCTCCCTCCAGTTCTATTGGATAATAATGTACATCATGCTTGGGATCATAAGAGTTATAGACCAAGACACCAGAAAAGCATCATAGTTTGAGACAGATTTCTCAAAGCAGTTGTAATGATTTACTATAACTTTTCATCCAGTAGCAATTTGCAGAGAGGAACAGAGAAAAGTCTATTTTTCTAGATATGAATCCCCTATTATGCGGGATATTTTCGGTAATATCCATTTCTAAAGTACAATAGGAGCAATTTGTCCCTTCCAACTCCTTGCTATGACAATAGCCCTGATCCAGCATCAGGAGCAGCGTGGTTCTATCCATCCAGTTGGAGAGGAGAGAAATTACTTATTGTAGGAAAATAACTGTTCATTTTCATTCTTGATTTCAAGTAATATTGCTTCCATATAAGCAAGGAAAGAGAGGAACAGACTTGGCAGCTTTAAACAGCATCTGATTCAATCTGGTTTATTCCTAGGTGAACCAACATTATTCAAAAGAAATTGTTTTTGAAATGGCAGGAGATTTTTGTGAAATATAACTACATGTTATTGACATGTTTTTACCATCATTCCCATGATTGTCCATAAGGCAAAGTTTATTGAAGTAGTACTATTCAATATGGTTGCCACAGAAACCAAACACATTTTTATTTTGCAACAGAACAACACTAATGCTACTAAATCACAGGTTTAAGAGGTTAAGCCATACACTCTTTTTTCCAAAGTCTATTCGATGAGAGACAATGATAATAGGGAAAAAAAGGAACATGTAAACAGTGGACCAGATCACTATACATTATTTGTACACAATAAGTTATTTTGCTATAATGCAGACAGCCAGTTCATCAACATAAAGAATATTTGATTCCATTTTACATCACCATTCACAGAAGTAGATAAAATTGTTCTTTGGGTATCTGAGTTCAGGATCATAGTTTTTATTTCCAGCAACAAAGCTAGATTGTAGATTCCCAAAATTTACTTTGGGCATAGGACCCAGTTATTTACAAGACCGCCTTCTGCCAGTAAATACCTCCCATCGACCAGTTCGCTCCCACAGAGAGGGCCTCCTCAGGGTGCCATCAGCTAAGCCAGCGGTTCTCAACTTTTTCCGGGGCTCGACTCTGGCCCGCATCGCGCATGCGCGGCGGGGCGCATCACGCATGCGCAGCGGGGCGCATCGTGCATGTGTGGCGCAACGGCCCGCATCGCAAAGGGGAAAAAATGGCTGACCAAAAAAAATGCCCGACCAAAATTTTAAAAAATGGCGGGCCCCCATCACGCATGCGTGGCGCGACGGCCCGCATCGCAAAGGGAAAAAAATGGCCGACCAAAAAAAACAATGGCGGGCCCGCATTACGCATGCGCGGCGCGATGGCCCGCATCGCAAAGGGGAAAAAAATGCCCGACCAAAAAAAATGGCCGACCAAAAAAAATGGTGAGCCCACATCGCGCATGAGGACTGTGGTGTTTGGCGACCCCCGTGAAATGGTCGTTTGACCCCAAATGGGGTCACGACCCACAGGTTGAGAACCGCTGGGCTAAGCAGTGTTGGCTGGTGGCCCCCAGGGGGAGAGCCTTTTCTGTGGGGGCACCGACGATGTGGAACGAGCTCCCCTCGGAACTCCGGACGTGTCATGATCTCCGCACCTTCAGAAGAGAATTGAAGACTCATCTCTTCAATCAAGCCGGCCTGGCCTAGACCTCCTCGGGTTTTATGTAAATTTTTATGTAAATTTTTTAAACAAGGTTGTTTGGGTTTTAGAATTGGGATTTTAACAGGTTTTAGTAACAGCCATGTATTAATTTAATTCATTTTTAAATATTTATTATTATTATCTGTTTTAAATTGGGCTGTAAACCGCCCCGAATCCTACGGGAGAGGGGCGGTATAAAAGTTTTAAAAAATAAATAAAAATAAAAAAATACTTGTTTGGAAACAACAAATTAGGAGCTTGAATTTAGATATCACAATAAGCAAATGGTCTCTGATTAGCTTTTACCCATTTCTGCAAAGGGTGGAACAAATGGACTGCTTCTATCAGTGCTGTGCACATTTGTGATAAATCAACTCAGCTGCCTGGCTTATGTGTGTATGCAATGGAATATTAAATAGCCAGTGTAACAATTAAATTATTGAAAATGCCTATTTATTTATTTATTTATTTATTTATTGTTTACTGTTAAACTTCTATGCCGCCCATCCCACTGAGGCAACCTCTTGTTTCATTTTGATTGTTGACTCTATGATAAACACACAGTTCTATTATCACTGTAATAAATGTATATAATGACTAGATACAAGTCCAAAACCAAAAACCAAACCAAATTATACTAAGATGTTATTTGAATAATTAGAATGGTTCTAAAAAGGGTGGGTTTGGGGGTGCTGATTCAAAGGCACACACCCCCACACAACATTTAAAAATAGCTGCTTCTGAAGACCTTTTAGAAAATAAAGTCCTCTGGTTAAGATGTGTGGGCAGGATTATTTTATAATTACTTCCCATTTTTTTATAAGTGTGAAACGCAGAGGTCTTCATCATATTTAAGCAAATATGGAAGGAAACAATACCTGGGAATAGCAATTTCTAATAACAATTTTTATAGACAAGGAATTTGTATATTTTGGCATGCTAATTTAAGCAATTATTGGATTAAGAAAAATCATTATGATACACTGTTAAATGAAACAACAACAAAGCAAAGCTCACTTTTTAGGGATAAATAAATACACTAGTATTTGTTTGCCCCCAGATCATGACAGGCTTATACAGCATGGGAAAAATGCTAGGCAGCTTACAAATTTCTTCTAAAATATTCTATAACACTCTTAGTGTAGTTTAGCCCTCGGAATCTTTTGCTATTGTGTGACTTATGTTATAGATCAGATCCTATAACCTCTAGCCATTATGTATTGAATTAAGAAGATTATAGAACCTGACATACATTTGGGCAAAATTTAAATGGTCGCTCCAAGACATTTATCGCCAAACAAGAAAGAGACAAAGAAGGCATCTGAAATAAGACTCCGTCAATACTGAGAGGCTGTCAAAAACCTAAGGGTACAGATAAAGGCAGAAATAAAAAAAATGAAATTTGATTAAGAAAGATAATAAATATTAACTTGAATGAAGAGAAAATTGTTTTATTAACATGATACCAATGTGGCCTTTTAAAAAGGAGAGAAGGGGCGTTGTCTTACCTGAATGCCTTTTCTCAGCACGGAGATAGAGAATCCACCAATGGGTTAACTCTGCCTTCCTGCCCATTAGACCAAGTCAGCCAAATTTGCCACGCCCGTCCTTGGGTAGCCACTCCCAGTCTTGACGAAGGCGAAGCAGCTGACTACAATTCGATGTGTTGGCTCCCGGTTCCCTAATATGTACTAATTGTTTTTAAGGGTGGAAATGGATTCTCCATCTCTGTGCTGAGAACAGGCATTCAGGTAAGACAATGCCCCTTCTCCAGCACCAGAGATGGAGAATCCACCAGTGGGACATACCAAAGCCTCACTGTCCCAATGGGGGGGGAACAGAGGAGGCCGAAGCTGCGTCCCCAGTGATTACCTGTTGGAGAACCCTCCTTTCTTTCTCTCTTTCTCCAAAGCCTGATGCCTTCTGCTAGCCTGTTTCTCCGCCAACTTGGAAGGTTTCCTTCCAGAAATGGTCTTAGCCTTGGCTTTGATCCTGCCTGCTGCCTCCTGCTTGGAGGATTTTTGTCATTTGCGCTGGTGGGAAGGGAGGTGGTGTTCTTGGGTTGAGGGACCGTGAACTCCTCCATCCTGATGTGAGCTATTTCAGTGATACTGAGAGGGAGCTCTGGCAGGGGATCAGTTGGCGAGATAGGCTGAGCAGGTACAGCAGGGAATTAGTTGTCCTGCTCTTCTGACCACTTGACCGGTGATAGGGTTGTCCGGTCTTGTCTACTGTTGCAGCAAGCCTGCTCACTTGTAGACAGGCTGATGACGTTTTAATGTGGTCAAGCCAATAAATTGCACCAGATTATTGAGCAGGTGCTTCTAAGAATTGGGTAAGGAATTTATATTTTATTTATTTCTGTATTTATTTATTTATTACTGAAGTGTGTAGTGCAGGTTTACCAAATGAAATGGAAGAGGGGGGAGGAGGGTTGGTTAAAAGAAGAACGCTGGCAGCAGTGGCTGTTGTTGTGCGGCTCTCCCCTACTTTGGGGGAAAACAGGAGAACCGATCCTTGACTTTCCTGTCTGGGAGGCTTAAAAATTCTCGTGAGGGATTAGATGATTATTGGTTGAATCAGCTACCACGTTTGTTTCAGCAGTTAAAATGGCGACAGGAACAGTTTCTAATAAGGAAGGGGCGGTCGCTTGCAGGACTTCTGATCCTGTGGCGGGAAACTTAAAATGGAAGAAGGGTTGCCTCCTGCAGCTGCGGCGTGTTCCAGCTTCCAAAATGGCAACCGGAACAACAAGATCAGTAGTGAAGTGATCGCTCTGATTAATCCAGCAATCGCTCAGAAAGGAGCTCACAATAACGATAGCTTTCTGCGCGTCGCTAAGCACCCCCCCAAGGAAACTAGGAGTACAATGACCGCTCGAAGCAGCAGAGAGAGAGATGCAAGAAAAGGGTTGGAAAGTCCGAAGGAATGGTGGCCGCCGCTCCAATGGACAAGCCCAGCCGGCTGTCGCGCTGATCCCAGCACTGAGCAGCTGATCAGAGCTTCCCTTTTTTTGGAGCCTAAGAATTCCCCCCGATGGTCTGGCTGCCACACTGATCGCAGTGCTGCACAGCTGATCAGGGCTTTCCCCAGGGCTTTTCCCTTTTGGGAGGTCTGGAGCCTAGGAACTCCCCCGATGGAATGGCTGCCACGCTGATCCCAGCGCTGACCTTTTAAAAGAGCTGGAGTCTCAGAAGAAGCTTCAGATCTTGTAGATGGGGAAAAGCCAGCCCCTGTCTTCTACAGCCTATTTCATCCAGCGCTGATCCCAACGCTGCTGAAGAGGCTGTGTGTGAGGAGGAAACAGAATCCACCATTCAATTATTCTCTATTACCTGCCTTACACCGGGGGCCAGATTTGTCACGTCCGTCTGGGCTGAAGACCAAGTCAGGACTGGGAGTGGCTACCCAAAGATGGGCATGGCAAATTTGGCTGACTTGGTCTAATGGTCAGGAAGGCAGAGTTAACCCATTGGTGGTTTCTCCATCTCCAGTGCTGGAGAATATTTATTTTTTATTTATTTATTTAATATTTTTATACCGCCCCCCTCCCGAAGGACTCGGGGCGGTGTACAGCCCAATTAAAAACGTCAACATACAAAAAGTAAAATTATTAAAAATAAATTAAATAATTTGGCCCAATCATTTAAAAACCCAATATATAATCTAAAAACTCAATCCCCTAAAAACAATTATGGCCTTGTTGGAACCGGAGCTACTATCCCAGGCCGGCTTGTCGGAATAAATATGTTTTTAATTCTCGACGGAAGGAACGCAATTCCCTCATCGTATGGAGTTCGGGGGAGAGCTCGTTCCAAAGCGTTGGAGCTCCCACAGAGAAGGCCCTCCTCCTGGGGGTCGCCAGCCGACATTGTCTGGCCGATGGCACCCTGAGGAGACCCACTCTGTGGGAGCATACCGGACGGCGGGAGGTATTTGCTGGCAGAAGGCGATCCTGTAAATATCCAGGTCCGATGCCATGGAGCGTTTTAAAGATGGTCACTAATACCTTGAAACGCACCCGGAAGGCCACTGGCAACCAGTGCAGCTCGCGCAGGAACGATGTTACATGGGAGCGCCATGACGCTCCGGTCACTACCCGCACGGCCGCATTCTGGGCCAGCTGAAGCCTCCGGGTGCACCTCAAGGGAAGCCCCATGTAGAGAGCATTACAGTAGTCCAGCCTGGAAGTGACGAAGGCATGAGTAACTGTGCATAGCAAGTCCCGGTCTAGGAAGGGACGCAACTGGCGTACCAGGCGAACCTGATAGAACATCCTCCCGGCCACGGTCGTCAAATGGTCCTCTAAAGACAGCCGTGAATCCAGGAGGACTCCCAAATTGCGAACCCTTTCCGCGGGGGCCACTGTTTCACCCCCAACGGACAATGAAGGAATCAATTGACTAAACCGGGACGACGGTAGCCACAGCCACTCGGTCTTGGAAGGGTTGAGCTTGAGTCCGTTCTTCCCCATCCAGACCCGCACGGCCTCCAGGCACTGGGTCAGCATGGCAAGAGCATAGTTGGGGTGGTTCGGCGTGGAAATGTACAGCTGAGTATCATCAGCGTACAGATGGTACTCCACACCAAAACCACGGATGATCTCACCCAGCGGTTTTACATAAATGTTGAACAGTAGGGGCGAGAGGACCGATCCCTGAGGTACCCCACATACGAGGGGTCTCGGGGTCGACCTCTGGCCCCCTGTCAACACAGACTGCATCCGGCCGGAGAGGAAGGGGGAGAACCACCACAAAACAGTGCCCCCTATACCTAACCCCTCCAACCGTTGCAGCATGATACCATGATCGATGGTATCAAAAGCCGCCGAGAGGTCCAATAGCACCAGAGCAGAGGAACAACCTCTGTCCCGGGCCCGCCAGAGGTCATCCACCAACGCAACCAATGCTGTTTCCGTGCTGTAACCAGGCCTGAAGCCCGACTGGTGTGGATCCAAGTATAACGATTCCTCCAGGTGTCGCAGGAACTGTCGGGCAACCACGCTCTCAACAACCTTCGCAAGAAAGCGAAGGTTGGAGACAGGACGATAATTTGATAAAACAGCTGGATCCAGGGTAGGCTTCTTAAGGAGGGGCCTCACTACCGCCTCTTTCAAGGCGGCAGGGAAGACACCCTCACTTAAAGAAGCATTAATAATTGCCTGGAACCAGCCTCGTACCACCTCCCGGGATGCAGAGTTTGTTTACAATGCTCAAAAAACCCATGCAGCTTTTGATCTGAACTGTACAATAATACAATCTTGGTCAACAAGAAATTATCCTGAAAAATAAATGGAGGCAAATTGTGTCATAATCTATCTATCTGTCTGTCTGTCTGTCTGTCTATCTGTCTATCTATCTCTAATACAGCTCTGCATTTAAAATACATTTTATTGTAGAAACGCTGTCAATCATCCCTAGGTCAACCTGATCAGTGATGTCATTGTCAAATTATTTTTATTCTAGGTTAAAAAGCAGAGGAACATTTAACAGATTGAAGCATTCTGAACTGCACTGTTTTTGCTAACAAGTGCCAAAAAGAGATTGTGTAAGTTGGGTCTGGGTGAGATGATAAGGACAATCACAACTTCCAGATGTCCCTGTTGTTCAGTGATATATTAAAAGAATCCCTGTTCTTTTCAAACACTGCTTTCTATTTAGCAATAAGTATAGTGCACCGCATACTACAGTGTTCTAATTTACTGTCAAGGGTTATGAGATAGGAAGGGAAATAAAAATATAATGGTTATAATTTTATCACTTTTAAAATAAAAAATAAGATACACAGAAGCCATAGGACACAGAATAATTTGAAGCTACATTACATGCTGCCATTCAATTCTGTTCTGTTCCCAAACACTGCCTCGATGGAAAATTATGAGGGAACGGCTTATTAATGAGTCAGAAACTTCCATTTAAAATGAATTGAAACATGACTATTGTACTACTTAAGGTGAAAAAAGACTAGTTTCATAGTCACTGGGGATACATAGTTAAAGTTAAACACAGATCATTCTGATCTGGGTATCATAACAAGTTACATTTCATGTACAAGAAATGCGAGTACTTCTAAACATCTTGTTAATTTCATCTTTTATCACATAGCTCTAGGAACATGCATTTAAATTTGTATTTGATTTCAATTTCAATTTCTGGATAGCATATAATATCATTATCCAGTTTAAGACTAGTGTACCTTGACATTGACACAACGGCAAGTCATGGAGAAGAAACATAATGAGACTGAAGATCCATAAGATGATCCATTGAATAATTTGAATAAACTGGTAGCATAGAATCTCCAGAAAGAGATTCCTCAATAACTTTGATTACGTACATTATTTTAAGTATGATTTCACCATACACATTTATGAGTAGATTGAAATTAAAACTGAAAAAGGAACACAAAGTACAAGTAGGAACTGTATCTTCCTATGACTTTTTTATCTATATCATAATAAACTCCATGGTCAATAAAATCTCACTCATGGAAATTATTGAATAATGACAGTAATGTCAGAATTATTATGGTTTAGTTGTAGCTACCTTTTCAACTTACAATAGATCTATTACTGTATTGCATTTTTTTGTCAATGGCAAGGTACACTAGTCTTAAACTGGATAATGATATTGTATGTTATCCAGAAATTGAAACTGCAAATTGAAATTCATGTTTCTACAGTTACAGGTAAAAGGAGAAAATAACGAAGTACAAATCATTAGAGAACTATCTTGCAAGTGATCTGAACAAAATGAGTAATGTATTTAATTCAGAATGCACAGATATTAGGATATTTTAAGAGATAAAACGAAGTTATTAGCTTATCCATATTGTGCATGCCAAGCACATGATTAAATATCAGCTAATGCAGTCATAATTGAGTCAAAAAGTTAAGGAAAAGTGGGTATGCAAAACCAAAAATATATTTCAAGAGTTGTATCATAATTACTAAAAGGTATACTAAGTTTTTTTCCTACTTTCCATAATTCAAAGGTCTTTAAGCTCATCTAAAAGATAACTGAAATGCACAAAGCCCCTGTCCCCTTCCTCCTCCTCCTCCTCCTCCTCCTCCTCCTCCTCCTCCTCCTCCTCCTCCTCCTGCTCCATAATGTGAATACCGGTAAATGGTGCTAGAAGAATATCTATTTGCAGGGGAAAATTTGTGAGCAACATCACAATATCCCTTCCCATGGTTCTTGGGGAAGATCACTAGCTGAGCATGTAGAACAGATCAGAAACAAACTTGTCAGAGTTAATTTAAAATGCCAAGCCTATAACCAACTTTTCTTCAATCTCTCCTTTCTACATGTCTCCTTTATCCAAAAGTGGGGAGATGGCCCTCCTTTTTTTACACTTCCTTTTGCCTTTCCACATACATTAGTTTACCATCTTCTAATTGCTGCAATTCATGGAGAAGAATCTGTATTCCAGGGTTGAAATAAGTACAGAAGAAGCTCCTTCTGGGGGCAAATTATGTTCCCAGAAAATCACATAAACCTTTTAATGCACATTTTAAATTTAATTTTAAATGGTTTTTTAGTCTTCTGGATGCTACTAATTTTTCCTGTTAACTTTTGCACAAAATCATGTACTGCCCAAAGTATAAGGTGCAGATATATTGATTCCAATTTTCTTATTTAAGAAGGAAAATAATTTTTCAAAAGAGTAACAAGATCTGAACTGTGCTCATAAGATCAGCAGTGGCCTTGCATGTCCCCATGACATTGTAGGGCTTCCAGCAATCATCACATGCTGAGCTGATTAACTCAGAAATTAATCAGCTCAGCTGCTGCACCAAAAGAGAACACAGCATAGTTGTTTTGCCCCTGGAGTCCTGGAATTAAAATTGCCCCTTGCTGGGAGTTCCTGGTTTATCCTTGCTTCTGTCTCCTAAGATTTCCCCTCCCAGCCTGAAGCAAAGGGGCAGGGTCCTTGATCCTACCCTTCCTTCTTTGCTTGCTTTCTGGTTGCTCTGAAGCATGGCAGCAATTCATTATAGCAGCAGCCTGTTCTTTTTACTTTTACTTTTTTTCATCTTTGCTAAAAGCAAATATGGTGAGAAGAGAAGAAAAAAATTATGGTGGGAGCAACCTAATTCCTTCCCATTACCCAAGTAGGGGCAGTACAGGATAGTTGAAAAGGAGGACAACACCTATTTCCATCATGTTTGTCCCTCTCAAAGACAGAATAGGCATTATGTTCCTTCTATGAATAATGTCTTCTAATGGCAAGACCTTCCTTCTGGAAAAGCATTCAGATAGTCGTAACCAATGTTGGCCTTCTGTAAGGTGGTAAAAGATGGCTTTTCAGGACAGTAGGGCAATCCTTCTGGTCAGTTGTTTGGGTCAGTGAACAGGCTGAGTTTCTCCTTAGTTTGTGTTGTTTAATGTTTTGGCTTTGCAGTTGTTATATTAATTGCTTTATCCTCTTCCCAGGTACTTAATTTTACATTAACTAACCAGCATCTCAGTTTGTGAGTTGGGCAGCAATATGAATTGTATAAATAGAATGATAAATAAAGTGAGAACACTTGTGGGATGCTGCAGGGATGATGCAGAAACGCCAATAATAGGAGCTTAGCAGAGTCTTGATGGAGTCAAAAAGACTCAATCTTTTTGAGTTATATTTCATTTCAGTCAATCTAAAATGAAGTGGGGCTGTGGGGTTTGAGTGAGGAAGAACAGGCTTCAGCTCAGCCCTAGGAAGGCTGAGTGGCTCTGGATTTTAGCCCCCCCCCCAATTTCGAGCCCTTTCCATTTCTTGTTCTGGATGGGATGGCATACCCCAAACATAGCCAGTAGGGCCCTATTTGAGAAACAGATGGAAGCCCACAGCAAGATGGGTGGCAAATAAATTTAACAAATCATGGCTAGGAGGGCTGTTGCACACTTCATGTTGTGTGCCAACTGTGTCCTTTGCTGCACTAGATAGTTCTGCCAAATTTGTAGCTGTACAGAAACTAGCTGCCATTCAAAGCTGGGTTATTTTGTAGAATAAATGTGATCAGAGTTAGCCCATTCAATTTAAAATTAGAATGCCAGTGAGCAGAGACCAATATCAGGACTACTAGCTACATTTATTCAGTCAGAGCTGAAGAAGCTTCTTGGATGAGAAGCGAAACATCTTCATAGAAAAACAAGAAAGTCCAGTTGCCTCTTGAAAAAACAGCTTTGGGGCAACCATGACCTGGCATAATCTCCATAGATATAAATCTAAATTCCTATTCATCACTGGTATAAATGCATCCAGTAATGTGGGATAAGGGTGAAGAGGATGAGGAAGATAAACTAACAGACCTTGTCCCATTTTCTGCTGTCTACATGCACAGAATGAAAGTCAGTCTTTGAACAAATAACTACCTGTATAAAATATCTTTCTTACAAATGCTTGGGCTGTACCTATAATGCAAAGTGCGTTATGCCAAGGGAGAAGCTGTGGAGACCTACCCCTGGGTTTATTATGGGTCTTAAATTAATTCACTTTATTTTGTCATACTATATTACAAACAATCAGAATTTAAATTCCAGCATCCAAGAGATATGAAATCCCAGTCTAACCAGGCAATTAATACAAGAGCCAAGCAGAAACAGATTCACTGTCTAAACACAACGATTAAGTGACTTCAGTGCAGAACAGATATCAATAGTTCTAAGAAAGAAAATAAATGAACTTTGCACTATGAAGACCTATATATAGATTCTGTTTTATTTTTATCACTACCAATTTAACTGCTTGCTGCACCTATGTCATCTAGTTTCCTAGAGCTCCCGAAGAGCATGGAGGACAATATAAATTCCAGAAAAATGAAAACTTTCTAAAAGCTTCAGCAGCTGAAAAAGGAGCTGTCAATTTGACTTAATGAACTGTGCAGCCTCTCTGAATTTAGATTAGTGTTTTTCAAACTTGGCAACTTTGTGGATTTCAACTCCCTGCCAGCCTCCAGCCAGCAGGACTGCGTAAGGAATAAGGCACTGAGAGCTGGCTCATCGATCTCTCCACAATTGGGTATGGTTACCTATTCTTTCTGACTTTCTGGTTCCTTCTTTTCTCCTCAGTTTTCATTTACTATGTCTTAGTTTCTTTCTGTCAACTCTTTTTTCCTTTTAAGGTTCCCAGAAAAAATCACGCTTGCTGGAGATTAGAACTATTCAGTTACAAAACTTCTGAAATTAGACTGAATATCAAACTATATAATCTGTGTCATTTTTATGATGTCATCTTCACACATATTGTGTCATTTGCCCCCTCCCCAGGCCTTCCCCCAAAGGCACCATGAAAGACACATTTTAAAGTCCTTTAATACCATATCCATCTTCTTGATTCCAAAGTATTTCCTGAAGCCTTAGGTCTGGAGCAGCCAAAGCAAATTCAAAATCAGATACTTGTTGGTAATCTCATATCCTTCCTTATAAGTTTTCCTTATAGACTATAGTTTGATGAAACATCTCCAAGACTTTCACCTTAGGTTCTTCAATAACAAGATTAATCTAAGCAATAATTATTCATTAGTAGCATAAACAGAAAAATGTGAGTTCTAGTCCTGCCTTAGGCATGAAAGCCAGTTGGGTGATTTTGGGCCAGTCACTTTCTCTCAATCCAACCCACCTCACAGGGTTGTTGTTGTGGGGGGGGGAATTGAAGGAGGAAGGAGTATTAGTATGCTTGCTGCCTTGAGTTATTTGCAAAAATAATAAAAGCAGGTTTTATTTAAAAAGTCTTTAAAGAATTGTTAAATTACTGGTTGTTGTCAATTATTTAACTTGGAAATGGGAAGAGGAGACGGAAATAAGGATACCTAGTACAACAACTGTTGCTCAAAAAAATGCTGAAACACTGACAGAAATAAGTATAAAAGTTAATAAGCATAATTCAAAAGAGCCAATTCCATACAATATGCCTCATCATCATTAGTTGCATATGCTTTAATTGTCCCTTTGGCTAGAGATGTTCTAGTCAATATTTTCTTAACTAAATCAGTTCAGGACAAAGTAATAATAAAATACTGTCATTTAAATAATAGACAGTATCCTAAGTTTTGGGGAAAGAGTTTTAGGAAGTAACCGTTGGGCTATTTCAAAGATATCCCACTCAAAACAAGACAATTTTTTTAAAAATAAATAAATATGTAATATAATATAAATGCTGAAAACTGAGAATTAAGAAGTTGATATTGAAGAACAATCAAAAAGAAATCACTGCTAAGCTTTTTGAAATCATACAGATAGTCCTCGACTTATGGCCACACATTTCTGTTGCCAAGCAAAGCAGTTGTACAATGAGTTGCGTTCCGTTTTACAATATTTTTGGCACGGTTGTTAAACCAGTTACTGCAGCTACGAAGTGAATCATGCAGTTGTTAAGCAAATCTGGCTTCCCCTTTTGACTTTGCTTGTTGGAAGCCAGCTGGGAAGGTTACAAATGATGATCAGGTGACCCTGGGACAGCGCAACTGTCGTAAATACATGCCAGTTGCCAAGCGCCTGAAATTTTATCACATGACCATGGGGCTGCTGCAATGGTTCTAAATGTGAAATATGTTCATAAATCTCTTTTTTTCTGTGCCATTAACTTTGGATGGTCATTAAACAAATGGTTGGAAGTTGAGGACTACCTGCACACACTAATCTCAACCACAAAATATTATATAGCAATTCAGCCACACATTCCAGACAAGTCCCTTGCTTTTTTTTCAACTTACATTATTAGTGTTTACTACTGATTTTCCAATTTTCAATTATGTTCTCCAGTGAACCAAAGAGATCTCTGTTGGCCCAACAACAACCTCACTCTGAATATCCACAAGTACAACTCTCTGGATACAAATGAAGTTAGATGCAATATGAGCAAAATTTTTTGGCACCTTTGCATATAAGAAAGGATACATACTGACCAACAATCCACCACTTGCTCTAATACAGCGGTTCTCAACCTTTTTCAGGCTGCGACCCAGACCTACGCCGCGCATGCGCGTCGCGACAACCTGCGCCACGCATGCGCGTCGCGACAACCTGCGCCACGCATGCGCGGTGCTGCCCCCTGCGCCGGCTGAGGCGTAGGGTGCCGCCTGTTCGGGCCGGCGGCAGGCAGGCCCAGGTGCTCCTGGGCGGCCGCGGCGGCGACGGTGCAGGGCGACCACGGGCTGGGCCACCAGCTGGCCCAGCCCAAGGGAGGTAAGACACACGCCGGGCCCAACGCGCGCCAAAAACCCTCCCTGCGCCCGCTGCTGCCCCGCTAGCCTTGCCTTCACTGCTGCCCGTTTGGGGCGGTGGCAGGCAGGCCCAGGCGCTCCTGGGCGGCCGCGGCAGCGATGGCGCAGGGCGACCATGGGCTGGGTCACCAGCTGGCCTAGCCCAAGGGAGGTAAGACACCCGCCGGGCCCCACGCATGCCAAAAACCCTCCCAGCGCCCACCGGCCTCCCACCTCCCACCCCTGGCCCTCTTTTACTTACAGTTTTAGTAGTTGCTCAGCAGGGAGGGGTGGAAACTTCCGGAGAGCTCGCTTTCGCTGCAGACAACTCACAGCACCATTTGCAGACTGGGACTTTTGGCGGGCTCAGCAGGGCAGAGACAGCCTGGACAATTCCTATTGGCTTTTGAAAGCCAATAGAATTAGACTCTATTCAAGAGAGTCTATTCTATTGGCTTTCAAAAGCCAATAGAATAAGAGGGAGTAGCACATTTAAGGAAAAGGGAAAAAATGGCGTAGCACACCTAAGGAAAAGGGGGCGGGGGGAAATGGCGGACTGTGTTGTTTGGCGACCCCCATGAAATGGTCGTTCGACCCCAAATGGGATCGCGACCCACAGGTTGAGAACCGCTGCTCTAATAGTATCTTTTGCATTATTTACCAGTTATTACTGTAATACATTTGTTCTCCGTGAATCATTAAGTCTCGCTTTAAAAGTGATTATGGCCTTCATTAATTTTGAGTAGCATTTTTTTGGTACTTTTACAAAGCACAAAAGTGATTGATTTGTTTCGAGTCATGATTTGAATAATCGATCCCTCTAAATTTGATACATATATAAATGCTCTTATTTATAGTTTAATAATTTTTGGATAGGTGTTTTTTTTAAAACTTAGTATATATTTTCCACCTAAGGTTAAATTAAATTTACCTCCTATATTTAATCTTTATATTTACCTTATTTATTTTTTGGTTAATATAAACTCTAGTTTGTTGCTCTGCTTTCATACTACAAATATTTCAAATTAGATTAATCACAAATATAGTAGAAGTTGTTTGCAGCAATGACTTCACCTTTTAGCCACTCACTTCAGTTTTTCTTCTTATAAATGAGCTTCAGCAATTTTTAGCAATGGTCAGTCTTGGACTAATATTTTCCATTCCTTATAAGGTAATGTCACTGGAAATATTTAATTTATTCAAATTATTTGAGCATTGACAACTGTACATGCTTCCTATATTGCATAATGCTGCAAATCTTTTAACGTCTGTATTTCACAGTGCAGTAAAATGTCTGAATAGAAAAACACTGTTATCCCAATGTTAGCCACAAGGCAACTTTCCGTTGCAACTTTAGCACATTCAAAGTGCATTGGTGAATTAGCAGGTATCAAAACCCTACCAAAAACTATATTAATATCGATAGTCCTCGACCTACAACCACAATTGATCCCAACATTTCTGTTGTTGAATGAGACATTTGTGAAGTGAGTTTTGCCCCATTTTACAACCTTTCTTGTCACAGCTGTTAAGCAAATCCCTGCAGTTGTTAAGTTAGTAACGCAGTTCTTAAGTGAATCTGGCTTCCCCCATTGATTTTGCTTGTCAGGTCGGGAAAGATGATCACATGACTCTGGGACCCTGCGGCTGTCATAAATATGAATCAGTTGCCAAGCTTCTGAATTTTGATCATATGACCATAGGAATGCTGCAATGGTCATAACTGCGGAAAATCGGTCATAAATCACTTTTTCCAGTGCCATTGTAACTTTGAACAGTCACCAAATGAGCTGTTGTAAGTCAAGGACTACTTGTATAGACATCAGTACAAGACAATTTTCTTTTCTTACATTGTATGTAGCAATCTCAGTGACATGTCTTGGGCCTAGAACCCCATCAAAGGGATGGAGGCAGTATAAAAAACATTAAGAGGGCAATGACTGCAATTAAATCCCCAGCCCTTTTTTATATGGTATAATACAGAATACACTGTACTCCCAACCTCCAACATAGCTTTTTACTGCTCTGTGATTGTACCTGAACTCCTTTATTACTTCATATCTGGATAATGATGTTCTGTTTTCTTAATAGAAGTCTATAGAAATACTGAGCAACTTTTCAACCACACTGGAAAATGTAATTTTTCTACTTCGTATTTTGAAAATGCTTGAAATTCTAATTATACAAAGCCTTTTTTAGGGTCAGGTTTAAAATTCAAAAAAATGTCAATTTAATAGGGTTCTCCAGAAAAAAGGGTGGTACAAAATCACTATATTTAACTACATTAGCTTTTAAAATCAGTTTTAACAAATTAAAACTGGACTCTGTGCACTGAGTTCTAATTGCAGTGAGAACTGTAATAGGGTGGATTTATCAATCTAACTCAATTTAACTCTGAAACAACCCAAATAAATAAAGTCTAAAACATTAATGCAAAACAGAATGCCATTATTGGACACAAAAATTAAAGCAATATCCATGCTTCTGTGCCGTTAGCACCTTATTTCATTGGTTAAACTGAAGTTTTTGTTTGTTTCATAGAATCACAAATAAAACTGATTTGCTGTCTAGTTCATTTCTGGTTTTGCTGATGAATCACTGATATTGACAGTGTATTCCATTTCAGGGGAATTTAGTTTCACATAAATGGATACATTTTGGATGCAGTGATGGTAAATTAAGTTGAAATATAATGCTCCTCTCTGAAACAGAGGTTATTAACAAGCCAAAAGTGCATTTAAAGGGGATCTTATTATCAAAGCCATTAAACAGCACTCATGAGCAATAAAGTATAATATTGTATGATTCTTATCAAAAATAAGTGGAAAAGGAGGAATTATATATATATATTTTGCAGGCTTCTTCTGACTATATATATATATATATATGTTGAACAAAAAGATAAAACTATACAATATTCAACATATTTAATCTTGCTCTTGAAATAAATATTTTATTTAATGAATTTATAGTATCCTTAAAATCACCACAGTGGACAATAACAGCTTAGTTAAATCCTTCTTTTGGAGTTAAAGCTGATTAGAAGATGACCAAGGACATTCAATATGTATAGTAAAGAGTCTGTGCCATCACTGAAGCATGATTAACACAAGCTTTGTACTCAATGAATATAGACTGGACTTGTTTTCAAACCTCACAAACTACTGATTACAATAGCAGATTGCCTATAGATGTAGTTATCTTTTGGACAAATATAATGAATTATGGAATTCATTTATATAAAACACAGAAGGTTAAAAATGATGTATATTAGAGATAAATATATATACCCTTGAATGATGTTTATATTAAACAAGTACATAAAAATTATAACTGTAACTATTACAATGATATATTATACTTTTTTGCTGTTTTAGAAACACTTTCAATGCTTTTTTTAGAATGCATGTATTTGCATTTTAATTTTCTGTGTTTTGTTCTTTTTCTGTTACTATCTTTAAAAAATAGCACAAAGAACTACCGATTATAATATAACAAAAATAGTTGCATCCAGTCTTTCTTGTTAATAACTGAAGACTGAGTACTGGAAAAATTTTACATTCACCCCACTATGTAGGCAAAACACAAGTGGTAGCTCTCTTACATGGTTGTATGTACACTTGATAAGCAACGTGCCACAAATGGCATTTGTGTTCAACCAGGGACACTAATTTACAGGACCACCTCTTCCTGAGAGTATCAGCCTATCCTACTAGGTTAGATAGGGTGGATGCACTCCAGATGCCCTCTTATTATATGATACAACTTCAGAGGGGTGCTTTCTCAGTAGCCACCTCAGACCTTTGCAACAGTCTCCCATCTGAGATCAGATGGGTCCCTAAACCCTTAGCCTTTCAGAGGACTGTGAATACCTGGCTCTTCCCTCAAGCATTGGGCTAGGATAGGGATTGAACTATGAAGAAGTATGGTTTGGCATCTAGGAAGAATGATAGGTTTTAAACTATGTTTTATGGATTGTTGTGAACTGCCTGGAGTCATTTTATGAGATAGGCAACCATATACGTCAAACAAACAAACAAATAAGCTAAGAACTTTCTATTTTATATACAGTACATATTTGTGTACATATGTCAAGGACCAACCCTACTGGAAGAAAAGCAGTGTTCATTTTAGAAATAATTATGGAGAATTTGAAGTGTAAACAATTTAAGTAAATTTCATATACATGTATCCTTCAGAGTCTGGGATTAGGGTGGATGACAATTCTTTGTCAGTTTTTGCTGGTTGGAGGAAATATTAAATTTATTGGACTCCTGTTATTTTTTTAATTGTTTGATTTTCTTTTTCTTTGTGTGTATTGTAAGCTGCCCAGAAACCTTTGGGAGTCCAGCAGTCTCCAAACTGATTAAATAAATAAAAATAATATTTACATTTTTATATTCAGATTTCAAGTGTTTTGAAAATGTATTCATTTAGATTATGGCTTTAAGATACGGTTTTAAACACAAAACGTGTTATGAAAAAAAATACATAGATAAACATACATTTATATAAACATACATTTATATAAACAGGCTACTTCAACATAGCAGTGGGTGGAGACAGACAGACAGACAGACAGATAGAAAGAAAAATTTATACTTAAATAAATGTGCCCTTATATTTAGAAAGCAATCCTTTTATTTAAGACAGCAGATATTATCAAGTAAATGTTTCATTCTCTCTATTTAGAATGTGTTAATACATAAATATTCAGTAATTTCAGGAAATGCTGTAATGGAAAAAATAATTTTACCAACAGGAAATTGTGTAAGTCATCATTATTCTATTATGCTATTTTATGAAATATTTATTGTCCCTACAGGCCATAGGGTTCATTGTGAAGCTCTAGAAATGAAGAATACAATTTCTACAAGCAAAGTCAGAGACGGCATTTTTATTGCATTGTTATAGTTTCGGCAGATCTGATTCTAGTATCTCATATGTCTTAATGAATTATCTTAAAACAAAAATGTTTAGGAGCTATACATATAATAAATAGGATTGACTCATTTCTAAGTTCAGTATATTATATGTGTACTATATTAATTATATACCTTTTGCATAGGAGCAAAGGAATTATCACCAACATTTTTTACTATGAAGACTATCTCCTTTATCTTTTTATTGGTTTTTAACTATAACAATCTCCAGTGCCTGGTGTACAGTGTGTTGTCTTGGTTTATATTTTAACAAGAAAAAAAGGACAATAATAATTAACAATCAATAATGATTAAGTTTGATAATTCCATAATTAGTATATTAATTAATGATATAGTTCTTTGATCTTCCCTTCTCCCATTTATATTCTTCTTCTTCAACCTTAACCAAAATATAATTCTTAATATTTTCAATATATAAATGATTTAGATATAGGCATATTTATATCGATACAAATAGTAATAATCTGTATGACATTTTTTTCAGCTTATATTATTCTTATAACCATCGTCTCAATAATTTTTGTTTACGCTTAATTTCCCTTATATTCAATCCAATTCTTATCAGTCATAATTTCTTCATATGTTAGTCATCTAACTGTCTAAATTCTCCCATTTAGGTACATTATCCCAATATTTTATGTCCATTATAAAAATACTATATTTTTATCCATTTTATAGTATCTAGATATAACATCATTTTTAATCAGTTTATATTTCACATATTAATAAAAGTTACATCAATCTGCTATTTTTAGATTTCATATATTATGGAACATACTATATTACTTAAATCTCTTATACCCCTTGTTATAGGTACCCTTTATGTTCAAAGTTCAAATAGCCATATTCAAACAAATGTTTGTTCACATAATAGTCCATCCGGTAGGGTGAGTCAAATCTCTTGTATCTGTCTCTGGTCTTCTTCTTTTGCTGAATAGTTTTCTAAGTTGATGTAATCTGCTTACCGGTGGTTCCTGTATTTTTACAAATGTTGTTGGGAATACAAAAGATGAAGTAAGTTAACATGAATACTTTCTGTTACCCAAACTTTGATGGTTCTCCTGGTAATTCTATAGTCCATTCCATTTTTCTTGTTGTATCAAAACCTTGTAGATTTTTTCCTGTTTGTGTTAAATTGTAATTCTTTTCATTTGTTATTTCATCAATTTGAACATATTCTTTTAATTTGTAGTCTGTTATCTGATTTATTTGTTCATTCATTGTTATTTTCTGGGTGTTTGTTAATTGTAGATTTAGATTGGAAATATGTTTATTTAAATCATCAAAGTTGTTTCGAATTTCCTCGTGGTTTGAGTCTATTGTCATTTGAATTTGTCCTAACATTACATATATTTCCTCCTGGAAAGTATTTATCTTGCCTTGAAATATTACTGGAGGCTCTTGATTTTCCAGGCTAAGTCCTTCAGGAGAAAAAAAAAATTTTTTTGAAAATATATTTTATTAATTTTTTAATTTTTACAGAAAGAAGAAACTACTCAAATTAAATCATAGTGTTAAAATAAACAATCATCCATAAACAAAACATAAATACATTTTTCAATACATCTAATACTAATAACTCAACTGAAAATAATCATACCACACAATTAACATTACTGCTCGGTACCCCCACCACCACATCCCCCCGACCCTAACCTTCCCCCCTCACTTACCAACTAACTACCTACTTTCCTCCCTCCTTCTCTACTACTTATCCCCCCTCTTACCAACTTTCTTTCTACTTTCTTTCTACTTTCCTCCCTCCTTCCCTATCTCCATCCTACTCTTCCCCCTTCTTATCAACTTCCACTTACATCAGCCTTCACTCCTCCTTTCTCTTTCCAACAGATGTGGTGCCCAGAGGCCACCCGAGCAACCCCTTAATGACAGTAATTACATATTCTTACATCCACCCCAATTACAGTTGAGAAAACATCATATATAAAATTATAAACCCTCCCTAACCCTCCCCCCCCCGACTTCCCAGAGTGAGTACAGGGTAAAACAAAAGAAAACCCACTACATCAAACAAAATTATTATATAATCCTAACAAGAATTCTAAACTATATACTATATACAATCTCTAAAACATTTCAATCCATTAAACAAAACAAACAAATCATCTTGTTAAGAATAATAATTTTCATTTACATATCTAAACCATCAATCTAAGTCAAACCTTAAATCACTTCAATCCATTGAGAGGTTATATAAAATCGCCCAAACAATCAAGTTTTATATACATCTTCCAGTAATCAACCTCTTTCAAACCATTGAACATCAAATAAAAAAAAATTCATCTTTTTAGAAAAATAAACAATTAATATCATATCTTCCATTAAACATCCTCTCTTACATCTTACTTATAAAATTGGTCTTTAATTCAGCCCATAATCTTAGATTAGCCTTAATTCCTTACATTTAATTTTAAATTTCACTTCTTCAATCGACTTCAGGGCTTTCTCATCTGTTAAATAAACCTCCATAAGAGAGACTATAAGCAGACTGAGTGAATACAGGAGTTCTTATTGGATTGCAAGTATTTTTTATTGTTTTTCTGGCTATACATTTCTAACTTCTACAATCAACATAATGCTTTCAAAATGGCGTATAGCTTTCACTGCTTTCACTGTTAAAGGAAAGTGTTTGAAAGTGAAAGTGAATTCTCCATTTTTTTTTCTCTCTCCTTGTTCTCGTAAACGAAGCTAGAGAGACGGCGGTAGGAATTGTAGTAAAGCCAGAGTGATTGTTTTAAATTTAAAATGGAGTGGAATTTACATTCAAATGTTAAACTTATTTTGGATCGTATTGATGAATCTCAAGAAGAAAGGCGTGTAATAGTGAAAGAGATTAAAGCAATACTGAAAGAGACCATTACAGAAATATTAACCAGATTCTTTCTTCCAAATGAAACTGATTTACAACCGACTGCTGAATATTTTATAGTGCAACCTAAACAAGAAGAAGAACAAGAACAAGAAGAAGACAGTACTGTGAATAAAGAGAATAAAGGGAAATGGATCTTGCTTGATAAACAGTTCATCTATGGAGTGGAGGAAGAGGATTTGTTTCAAGAAAGGAGGGGATGGTTATTCCTTTTAGATAAGCAGCAAGAAGAGGATTTAATTGAGAAAAAAGAGACATTGATTCAGTTTAAGAAGCAACTTACTTATGGGCCTGAGGATTGGGAAAAGCAAAGACAGAGATTTGAATTGTTATCTCAACAAAAGTTTATGGCTAACAGAGGATTAATGCAAAGGTTAAGATGGTTTATTTGGACTCAAATGATATTGCAAGTAAAGAAGAGAGACTTATTATTTGGAAGGGAGGCGTCGTTATGGAGGTTTACCTGGTTAAAGAAAAAACCTAGAATTCGACTGAAGGAGTGAAATTTAAAACTGTATGCAGGAATTATGGGTAACTCAAAATTATGGACTGATTTAAGGACTAAGATTATGAGTAAGATGTAAGAGAAGATGATTAATGGAAGATATAATTAAATTGATGAAGAATGTATTTGTTCTGAAATGATCTAGGTTTGACATTAGATTGATTGATTGATTGATGGGATAGATAAGCATTATGTGATTTGATAAGGTTGAAGGAATGTAAGTTAGAAATGGAATAAATAGATTGTATTTGTTATGGAGGCTTCAGGAGAAAATATTGAATGTGGCATCCTGTCATTTTTTTGATACGTATGTGATATCCATGTTGTCTCCCACTTCAAATAATCTTTCATCAATGTTTTAATTCAAAAGTCAATTTATCAGTCAGTCAAAATTACAGTTCAGTGTGTTAAGCCACTTTAAATCCTTCCTGTAAATTCTCCTCTAAAAGATTAGCCAAAAGCCAAGGTTTTTCTTTTCCATAAACAGTTCCTAGATTTAAGCAAAAGTCCAGGTGTTTTTTTTCCTTTCAGACACTTTTTAGCTGACTCTTCCTTTGTTCCCAGCTGTCTTCAAGGTTATTTACAATTCAAAGGAACAGCTTTTTCTTTATTTCTAGTCATTCTGCCAATTTCTGAGTCCTTATTGTTAGTATTCTATGGTCTGATTCTCCACTAGATGTCAGCAGTTATTTCTTTTTTCAGTTTTTTTAATCAAAGTTATTTTTGTTATATATTTTTATAATTCCGTCAAAAACTCTTTAGGGTATAATCTTGACAATTTTTTAGTTCCTAGATTTGTCCAGACTGTAGTATTTTAAATCAAATTTTAGTATATCTCTTTCCTCCTTAATATTAATCCACCACTTCCATCTATAAGGGAATGGGGATATAGTCCCCTCCCTTCACTTCCGGAGGTTTTCTTACTTTGGGGATCTTTCTCAAGGATTCAATTAGTAGATAGAAGAAAGAAGATCAGTACTCTCACCAATTCCAAGCATGCTGTTCACCAATGTTCAGGTTCGTGCTTTGAGATTTCAGCTGCAAGTAGCTTGGGCTAGACACTGATCTCATGCTAGACTTTCTCCTGTTGGGTTCAGAGGGCTTCCCCCTGATCAAATGAAGTGACTTCTGCCAGTTCGTGATCAACAGGGCGCCCCTCCTTCATGGTCGCCTCTTTGGGGTGACTTCGGATCCATCTAGGGTCCCCTTGGCAGGACAAAACTAGCCGTGGGGAGCGGAGGTCCGCTCTCACGTGACCACTACAGGTGCAAAACCAGAAATCCAAGACCATCACCTTTATCAATGCACATCTAATCAAATGGACACTTAGTTTTCTAAGCAAAGATACTAGATAGAACACAAGAATATTAATATAGGATTAGTTTAGAACTATGACTGGTTTTTTATTATTATTTTGAAGATAATCAGAATTAAAATTTATTGAAGCAAATGCAAAACAGCTTTAGTTGCTTTTTGAAAAAAAAATGGTATTAAATACCATGTAACAGTTTTATTAGTTTATGTTATAACATACAAAAAATACAAAAACAAAATAGTAGGAAAAATGGGGAGGGGGGAAAGGAAGGGAAAAGTGAGGAAAAGAAGGGGGAAACTAAATTAAAACCATTGATTTCCGACTCCCTTTGGTGCAGTAGAATAAGGGATTAACATCAAACCTCAACTTTTTACTTTTACATAATAGTTTAAACTAGTCATTTCTATAGCAACAAATCTACCATATCTAATCAGTAAAACCCAAAATCAAAAGTTTCATTTTTTTTTCCACCTCAAGCACAAAGTCCAGGAGCGGTTTCCAAGTAGAAATAAAAGATTTTATATTTTTTTCTTTGATCAAAACAGACAATTTAATAATCTCTGCCAACTCCATCAACTTTTGCAGCCATTTGTCCATTGTTGGGACCGTAATGTCCTTCCATTTCTTATGTAGAGTAGTCTTGCTGCCATCAACATATAGAACATCAAAGTTCCAAATTTTTTTCCCAAGTCTTTTTTTAACCAAAGGAAAAGTCTCTGATTTTCTCTTTATATTCACTTTAAAAATTGTCTGTATTAGAATATGAATCCTACTCCAATATTTCTTTGGTATATCACATGTCCACTATAAATGATAAAAGGTCTCTTCTTTACATTTGCATTTCCAACATTTGAGAACTCTATGAAAGTTGATCATAAAGTGGTCATGAGTTATTAAAAGCATAGAAAAAGTATTGCAGCCTGTACAGTAGCTATATGTAGGGCTTTTTTTCTCATAGAACGCCCAGAACGGAGTTCCGGCACCTTTTTTCGATGGAACCTTGTAGGGTAGGCAAGGCGGGTTGTATGATGTGTGTGAGTTCCGGCACCTGTTTTTTGTTGTTTTTTTTTAGAAAAAAAATCACTGTGTAGAACTGTAGAAAAAAATAATAAAACTAAAAAAAATGATGTTATAGGACAGTATTACTCTGAATCCCATTATCTTTCCAATCTGGATCAAGTTTGTTCTCTTTATTAGAGCATCTTATAAATAGCAGTGTCCATCACTGTCCTACAAAATCTGAGAACCCCCCCCCCACTTTATCATCTTATATTATAAAAATGTATATGAAAACTTCACATATATGGTACCTTCCACTTTTCTCCAGAGAATCCCAACTAAAGGTACCAAAATTGTGTAACATTTGCATTTTTATAATTTCCAAAAGATTACAAGATATATACCAAAATCCCAACTAAAGGTACCAAAATTGTGTAACATTTGCATTTTTATAATTTCCAAAAGATTACAAGATATATACCAAAATCAAAATGTCTCTTCTATGGACTGTGAAATAAAAAGGGTGAATGCCATTTACTTTTATCAGTTTCAACTAATTTCATGGCAAATTGGGATTCTTTTGGCTATATCTTTATAGTGATGTGGCTAAAGCTATATATTTTTACACAATACACACACTGCACAAGAAAATGATATTGTAATTGTGATGGAAGCTGAATGGAAACTCAATTTAACATGTAAATAGCTGTTTTATAAGAAGGCAAATTTGATGCTCAGTATTTCTAAGGAAAGAACAAAAAATTAATCTGATGGTACTATAACACCATTATAAATGCCTATGGCAGGGCTATTGATTCCGGGCTGGAAACAAATCAGGATGGTTGCTAGTTAATAGCAGTTTTTCTATCTACTTACAGATACTGTTTGCAAGAATTTTCTTTTAGTAGTGATGATGACTCACTTGGGAATAAAACAGATTGAATCAGGTGCCATTAAACCTGTCAATCTATTCCTCTCTCTCCTTGCTTATGTAGAACCAGTGTAACTTGGAACTGTGGAAAAAATGAGTAGGGTCCTTTTTTTATAATAATTGCTAGTCGGTTACCCTTCTCTCCAATAACATTGATACTAACATGCCAGTCCTGATGCTGGATAAGGGCTATTGCCATTGAAAGTAATGGAAAGCAACAAACAGAAAACAGCCATTTCAATATTCTACTCTTCAAACTGCTATTGGGTGAAAAGCAAATATAATAAAACATCATGGCAACTTTTAGAAATTTGCCCAAACTCTGAAGCTGATGAGATATATTGCTCTGCAATTTAATTATCCCAAGTACAACGGATATATGTAATCCAATGAAACTGGAGAGGGTCAGGCTGAAAGATGAAAGTTTATAGACCATTTACCTAGGCATAAAAATTAAAGATCAACATAGCATGCTGATTTACAGAAATGTAAAACAATGTTTCAGAGATACTATTTACAATGTCAATAGTACTGGATCTCTAATTGTCTAAAAATACAATACAATATTGGTTCCATGCAATTAGCAAAACTAAAATTTCTTTAAATGAAAATCTGTTTAATTTTAGCTAGCTGTGAAATTATGTTGTCAATTGTAAATTCAGTTTAAATCAATTATCACAAAGGAGGCCTGGGAATGTCAAACAAGTAAATATTCTAAGTATTCTAGAATTCAGGCAGAATTATTCGCCTACTATGACTTTGCTTGTATTGATTTCTACTCTATTAAATTTATTTTAAGAAATCCTCTACCCCCAAAAAAGTTTCTCCTATGCCCTATACAGCCTTCCCAACTAGTCTATTGCCACTTCCTGAAAATTTGCTTGGGAGGTAGAGAAAGGATCAGTAGAATTAAAGAAGATACAGGAAATAAAGGCGCCTGCATTCAAAAGAAAGATTTCCTTGTTCACACAGCCCAATTAATGTTTGGCAATTTGTGACTGATTTTGCACAATGTGCTACACTAAAATGGAATTAGCTCATTTGTGGTTCAGTATGTTGTGGTTCATATATACCTTTGGGTATTAAGCAATGCAGGCAGTTGAGTTAATTCAGAAAATTAAGATTTGTTTAAGTGTTATGCAAACACAATGTGAGTTTATAAGCAGAAAACCAAAGACCTGAAAAGCAATTTCCATTTCTGATTTAGTTATTGGTAAAGGAAGATGCCTACATTCCTCATTCAAAGTCTATGATGCTTCCCATTGAAAGAAAAGGAGGGGAAAGGGATTTTAGGATGAAGACACATTTTTGTTTCGATTGTTTTAGAACAAGACTACTACGGTAGGCTATGTGATGTTGGTGGCAAGAATCCACAGGTTTCTATATTTCCTTATGTTCATCTCATGACTGTCTAGATTGTTGTAGCCCAGATATGTATTCCTATAGTATCTTCGGTCAATTCCTGAAAGAGATATACATACATATATATATAGTACATACATGTGTACGCAATGATAGTATAGTTGTAAATGTAGATGTTAAACAGTATCTAGAATTGAAAGGCAATTTATAACTTCTAAGAAATTATTTTAGGGAACATTAAAGATTTCTCAGTATAGTCAGGTAAAACAGGATTACAGTGAAAAAGAACAATACCAGCAAAAACATATTATAAAAGAAAGAAACATGTCAATGTTAGCAATGCAAAACATTGAACAATGAAATTACTTGACCCAAGAATCAAGTAGGAATCTTAAGGAGATCAAAATCAATAAAAGTCAAGAGAAGATATGGATAAATGAAAGAAGAGTACCTGGTCATATGCCAAAGAACCAATCTACAAAAAATTATTCATACTGTATGTATTATTAAATTTTGGAATTACCAAAAAAGTCAAAAGAATAAATGGGCCCACCATTTCACTTCTGTAATGCAAAAGCCAAACAGACACGACTGATATACTGTAGCTATGGGGGAGTATGGTTAACTCTATTAATGGTTTTCTTATTTCTGTGTGCTCTTGACAGTTATGCTTTCATTAAGCTTAATTTAAAAAAAATTATAAGAGCACATCTTTTTGACTTTTAATTGGTGAACCTATGTTAAATAAATAGATTTTTTTAATATACACTTGTTCCAGCTGAGGGGTACATTATAGGATCTTAATAAATTTCTGCAGGAGCTACTACGGAACAAATAAAATTAAGATTGAAGGAAATTAAAGCTCACAGCAAGCTTTCTAAATTCTTGTATAGCACAGCTGGAATATTGTGTTGAATTCTTCATTACCTCACAAAGTTGCAGAGAAGATGACATAATTGAGATACTATTAGAGCAGAGATCCCCAACTTTTGGGGCATCCGGGACTTTCGTGGACAGGAGAGGGCGTGGTTTTGTGTGCTGCCTGCATCCTGCGGATGGGGCTTTGTTTGCATGGACCAGTTTCTGGCATGCTGCAGATTGGTGCTGGTCCACGGAGTGGGGGCTGGGGACCCCTGTATTAGAGTCTACATTAGATTACAGGATAAACTAATCCAGTCTCAGTTGTTATTCTATCATTCAGATTTTAATATATCTACACACCAACTATCCTGATTTAAAAGAATATATAGCTATTATATGAAACTCTCTTCTACAAAATTGCCTCATTAATATCCCTTTAAAATGAGCACTTGGTTTCATTATGCTACTTATAAAATGAATGTCATAAAATCAGAAAAATCTTGTTATGTGTAATATTTTATAAATAATGTAAAAAAATCTATTTCCTTGTTTTTAGTGCTGGAATTGCCTGCTGAGAACAAGAAGTTGTCATTATTGTTATTAAATATTTAACATATGGTTTCTTAGACTTCACAGCAAAACAAACAACATACAAATATTTTAGAAATAAAATATAATAATCAGTATAGCTTCACTCCTGGTTGCCATTTTGTCCATCTATTCTCTTTGATCTCTTCCCGTCACCATTTCCATTATCAACCACTTTTTCTACGTAGTTTCTTCCACTTTACTAAGCATAAGTTCTTTTTTTAGTTGCTTGTATCACATGCCCAAAGAAGGTGAGTTTTTGTTTTCCTGTCATCAACATCTCAAAGGGTCAGTCAGGCTATTTGGTCTAGGACTGACTGACTGATCCATCTTCTTGCAGTCCATGATACTTAGTAACTGTGTTCCACTGTTTATCTTCTTTTTCTAGGTATTTCATGTTGTTCAGCTTTCACAGCTGTTTCAGGCTCACCAGCTCAGAAATTTACAAGCTGTTGCTTCTCAAGGAATCACACAACACAGATAAGACCAAGTTTATTGCAAGCAGATTAGTGCCTGGATAATCACACCTTGCTGACAATAAAGAGCACTCATCATATAATCAGATTCAAATCCTTTTAATAGATTTCCTTATTTTCCTCAAACTAATCCAATTCTAGTTTTATGTTCCTTACCCTATCCAAGATGCTGTAGAATTTATTTATTTACTCCAATTTCAAAGATCCTGAATGGTTTACAAAATATTACATTAAATTATATACATTAAACATTAAAATTAATAGAAGCAACAAAAATTGCAATCAATCTGATGAAAATGTGTTCATGGTTCTTCAGAAATGCGGTTGGGGTAGATATTCAGGGGTAGGCTATTCCAAAAAGAGGAAAGCCATCACAGGGAATGTTCATCCAGAAATTCTGCAGAATATACATACTTTTCTGAAAGACATAGATCTCTTTAAAGCAGGTGTGTCAAATTTAATTTCACTGAGGGCCACATCAGGGTTGTGGTTGACCTCGGGGGGGCCAGAGGGGTATGATTGGGGTGAGCGTGGTCAGGGTGGGCGTGGCCAGCTCGACATCGCTTGTGTTGGGGGGCACCTGTGTGGTCCAGGTGGGGCTGGGGGATCCAGCCTGGTCCTCAAGCTCCTGGGGCACCAGGACCCCACAGCTCATCCCAGCCTGGCCCAGCCCTGCTGTTCCAAGGGGGTGCCCTGCTGCACTTACCTCCTCCTCGAAGCTGCTGCTGTTCTTGCTCTCCTTGGCCAGGTTGCTCATGATGTGTGTGGGAGGGCAAAGTATGTGGGTCAAAGTGAGACCCACTCCTTCTCCATGAGAGGAAACCTGGTTTTGTAACTAAAGCCTCCTCAGCAATAGGATGGGAGACCACCAGGAGAGATCAGGATGAGGAGATAAGGGGATGGCAAAAGGGCAGCAGGGCTGCTGGTGGCCAAGTACTAAGGCAGCACTTCCCTCAGACCCTCCCCCTCTCTCATTGTAATCCCCTTCCTTCCTTCCTTCCTTCCTTCCTTCCTTCCTTCCTTCCTTCCTTCTTCCCTTTTCTTCTTTTTCCTTCCCTCTTTATTCTCCTTTCATTCTTCTTCCTTCCCCTTTCCTTCTTTTTCCTTCCTTACTCTCTTCCTCTCTTTCCTTCTTTTTTCTTTGTTTTTCCTCTTTCCCTTTCTCTTTTCCTGTCCCTTCTTGGATGCTCAAATGCAAAAGATGAAACATTTCTCGATGCCTTCTTGCCTTGAGATCAAATGCCACTTTTGCTAGTAGTTTGTGGCCCCTTAAAAGACTGAGAACAAACCAGGCTCAATTTATCCCGTGCTTGCATTTAGTGTGGGTGTCCACAGACAACAGTACAGCAAAACTGTCAAAATGGTGGCTGTGATAGTTAATCAGAGCTCCTCTGTTTTTTATGTGCAACAGCTTTAGCTTTTATAAGCAGAGGTAGGTTAGTTGTTTTTCTATTAATACATAACCCTTAAAAGGGCTCTCCTGTAGGGAGCCTGCCTTGGTCTAATTCAGACTGGAAATACACCAAATGAAAATATTTTTCCCCACTCTGCTTTGTCCTGTTTTCCCCACTGGAAATTGCTGTTTGCAATACACAAGGAGGGGATACTTTCCTAAGAGCTCACATTTCAAGAATATCAATGTTAACTTGGATTGCCAACAAAGTTCTGTCTGTGACAAAACAGAACACAAAATAGCTTTCTCTTTTGAACTGAGGCATTTCCAACCGAATTGCCTCTCCCTCGCTCTCTCCCCTCCCCTCCCTCCCTCCCTCCCCACTCCTTCCTTCCTTCGTGTGTGTGTGTGTGTGTGTGTGTGTGTGTGTGTGTGTGTGTGAGAGAGAGAGAGAGAGAGAGAGAGAGAGAGAGAGAGAGAGAGAGAGAGAGAGAGAGCTTGCATGAAGGTTTGTGTGTCTCTCTCACCCCTTGCAGCCCCACACCCTCAACAGAGAGCTTCTGCAATGGCAGGCTGCAAACTAATGAAAGCTGTTTTTTTGGAGTACTTGTTTCTTTTTCTCAATGTGCTGCCAATCGCATCGTGCCCTGCCCCCCTTAGCTCCCACCCCCAACCCTGTGGAAGGCTGCAAGAAGCTCCCACCGCAGCTTCTCTTATCTCTCCCGTTCTTTTCCTCCCAATGTCAGTGTGGGGCTGCAGGAGGTGAGTCCCCCCCACGCGTGCACACATACATACACACAAACGCGTGCGCAGGTTCTTGGAGAGGTGAGTTGAGAGTCACGGAACAGGAAGAAATGATAGGGGAAGGGGTCAAAATGGGAAACCTCTGTCCGGAGCCTCTGGCAGCTTAAAAGACAACAACATGTGGAGCAGTGGCTTCCCTTTTAGTCCAGCCTCCCCTCCGTTGCCTCCATGCCGGGACTGACTCTACTTCTGCCGAAAGGGCAGTTTTGCTTCCGACCCCCCCCCCACATGCAGAAACCACAAGCTGCCACCACCTGCTGTGTCTCCCAACAGCCCCTGCAATCTCCTATTGCAGAAGCCTAAAGCTCCCATTCTGTCTCCTCCATGCTCAGGAAGGGGCAAGGGAAGGGGAAGAGATTGGCAGTGTTGCCAGTGGCCATGCCGCCACCAGCGGTGGCTTTCCCACTTGGGGGGGGGATGATCCTAGTGAAAGGGAAGCCTTGAAGGCTGTGAGACCAGGCCAGCGAATGGGGCATGGAGGCACTAGTGCAGAAGAAGACGAACAGTAGCCCCAGCGGAAACAAGAGCCACCGAAAACAGCGGAATCTGTGTGTGCACCTGCTACAAGCTCACCCATCAGCCATTGCTCTCCATGCCTTGGATTAGCTGTAGCGTGCCATGGAAAGCTTGGCTGATGCGGGCAAGGCAGGCGCGCACACAGACTCTGCTGTTTTCAGCGGCACTTTGGTGCCTGGCCCGGCAAAGTGGAGCCAGGAATGGTGAGCCGAGGACTGGCAAAGCAGAGCCAGACAAGGAGAGGCCCAGTAAAGTAGAGCATAGTCAGACATGATGGGTGAGACCAGGAGGGGTGGGGCAAGGCCAGGAGAGGCAGGGTGGGGTGAGGCAAATGAGCTGCAGCTGCTCCTGCGCACCAACAGCCTCCGAGTGCTCACCATTTCCTATGCATGCACCGGGAGCGCGCCCAGCCGGGTTGGGATGGGCCTATGCCAGGGCAGCAAGGGCCGGTCCTTTGCCATTTCTGGAACAGCTCCAGGGGCCAAATTTGGGCCCTTGGTGGGCCAGATATAGCCCGCAAGCCTCGTGTTTGACATGTCTGCTTTAAAGGATACGTATGTTTTGTATTTCTTATAAATTAGTACTAACAAAGAATTATGAGCAAAAACTTTTTCAGATATAACCTGGTAATATTTAAAAATAAGAGGAAAGACATAACTTTTAGTTGGAGATAAAATGAGATTTTGTAACAAAAGGAATTAATGATTAAGGACTGCAATAAGTAGTTGAAAGATTTTTTTAAGATTAAATAAAGATACAGACATAAGTATAGCATGAGATGCAAGCAAACCTTTTATGAGATGACAATTCACATAGCAGAATGACAAACTGAAAAAAGAGTAGAAAAAAGTGCAAAAGATTTTAACACAATAAAAACGAAAGAGAATTCATTAAAAAGATCACCAGGAAGCAAAAAATATAGCTCAGCAAATTAAACTTTTATAATACCAGCTTTCTAGCTAACAAAAAAATGGAAATAAATATTTCTCTATGTATAGCTCTGTTCTCTCTAATTTTTAAGCAAACCTTTGCTTGTGTAAACATTTAATACAATGATTCTGTAATTTTCATACTCTTACACTCCTGCCACTATTTGATATAAATATAATCATTTCCCAAATTTTTTGGCAAAAAGGCTACTAACTGCCTCTTCTCCTGCAACTTTAAACCTGGTGCTTTCCTATTTGATGCATAATCTTCTTACATGATTATCATTAGGGCATATTAGAATCCAGTTCCAAACTTATCATTTCATTTTATTCAATACTGCTACTACTGTATGAGCAGCCGTCCTCTTCTAGAGAATTAAAAAAACAAACAATAATACAAGAATTGTAAGAAAAATATAAGGTACATTCTGATGCAACCCCCTCCCCCACCATATGCTATAAGGATTGTGTTACTTTACAAAGGAGTAAATATCTCCATCTTTATTTGTGTGACTCTTATTCACCCTTGAAATTTGCCATCATTACAGAACAATGTCCATTGCATGGGAACCAGAAAAAATAGCTTGGCCTGGCCATGCTAATAATAGATCTCATAGTTGGCCCATAGTATGAGCACAATCAGGTGTAGCGGAGGTAGAAAGTCTCATATTTAACACCAATCCTAAACTCATAGAAATATTTTTTCCAAATCCCTTAATAGACTATTCAGCAAAACAGTGAAGCAGCCTAAAACATTTTTATTAAGTTTGGAATTAAGTTCAGTGCTGATATCCTAGGAAACATCCTTCTCTTTCCCTATAAGATATGCATGTAGGGAAAATCCTGCTAAGCTTAAAAGGAGCTGTTATTTATATTTTCCAAGTGTAGATTTAAAGGACAATGAAGGATGGACTTTTCCAAATCTCTTGGTTCTTTTTAATCCATCAATTTATCATAGTAGCAGAATCAGATAATATACTGTACTTCCTTATTACAAGGCAATAAAATAGCAAGCGTATTCAGAATTGATCCTAGGCAAGAATGTAAAGAATATTAGGTAAGAATATGCTCCTTTCAATATACAGTAGTTACAACTATTTATATTTTTGAGGTAAAGGTTTATAGGCACAGTCTAACTATATCAGAATCAGGCGTATTTTTCTAATTAAAATTATATAATTCTTCTTCCACAAGATTCTAAAGGCTTTTACAAATAATATAAGATAAACATAGCACTGAAAGGTTAAAAATAAAGGGATGGATGAACAGTAATATTCTGGTCCAGTCTTTAATTCTATTCTATGAATTTAAATATAAACATAACCTTCAGACTTTATGATTTGACTAAATCATTATTTAATCACAGCAGTGGAATGGGATTGACAAAAGCATATCAATCACGTGCTTCAAGTTGATAATGTCTATCTGTCAGTATTTATAGCATTACTATCGTGTTTTCCTAAAATAAGACCCACCCAGAAAATAAGCCCTAGCCTGACTTTTTACTGTGCTCCTACTATAAGCCCTACCCCAAAAATAAGCCCAGGTGGGCATGGCCAGCACAGGAGGCAGCAAGCGTGCAGGGGCTGACGGTGTCCAGCAGCAGCTGTAGCCCACACAGCACAGCTAAATCCATGCGCAGAGGCAGAGACAGGGGGGGAGGCAGGCAATCTAGATATGCTGTGTGGCCGCCTGGCTTGTGGGAGGTTAATGGGAGGCTCGCGTGATGGCACTGGCAGCAGGTGGAGGCAGAGGCATGGGGGGAAAGGGAGGTGTTCCAGACACAGCCCACAGCTGCCTGGCTCATAGGAGGCTCACATGGCGGCACCAGCAACAGGGGAAAGAAGAGGCATGTGGGAGGCAGGCAATCCCAACACACTACTCACTCCATCCCACCGTCTCTCAACTTGCCCATGACCAGGCCGGGGCAGGTGGCCACGTGGCATGTTGGGATTGCCTACCTCCCCCTGTGCCTCTGCCTGCTGCCAGTGCTGCTGCACGACCCTCCCGAGCCAGGCAGATGTGCAGCACATCTGGATCGCTTGCCTCATCCCTGCCTCTGCCTCCATGCTCGGACTTACCTGCACTCCACCAAGGGGTCAACGGGCTGTGGCTGCTGCTGGATATCTTCAGCCTCCGAGAGCTTGCCGCCTCTTGTATGCACACTGGGGGTAGGGCACCCAGCCGAGCTGATCACCCTGATACTGTGTTTCCCAAAAATAAGACCTAATATGTCTTCTGGTGCAAAAAAAAATGTAAGACCTGGTCTTATTTTGGGGAAAACACAGTATATTTTTTTATTCCTGGTATTCTTTTGAAATGAAGCGTTGACTTACCTGAACGCCTTTTCTCAGCATGGGGGGATGGAGAATCCACTGCTGGGTATTCAATGCCTACCGCCCAATCACAGACTAGGTCCGAAATTTAGCTCCGCCTCCTGGCTTCCTTCCCCAGTTTTTGACAGGCGAAGCTCCTCATTAGGTCGCACCGTGTAGCTCCATTTCAGTGTCCTGTAAGAGAACTCCTGCCTAGACTAGATAGAGGAGGGTGTGGATTCTCCATCCCCCCATGCTGAGAAAAGGCATTCAGGTAAGTCAACGCTTCTTCTCCAGCATGGGTGGATTCCGAATCCACTGCTGGGACGTACCCAAGCCCTCATGAGTCCCCTTGGGTGGGAGTCTAGGCTATCTCTTACTAGGACTCAACTATCTGCTGCAGGGCTCTCCTGCCAAACGAACCCTCAGCTGCAGCAAATTGGTCAATCTTGTAGTTCCTAACAAAGGAGGACGGAGAGGCCCACGTGGCCGCTCTGCAAATTTCCTCCAGCGGTGCCTGCGTGCGCCAAGCTGCCGATGTGGCCGCGCTCCTTGTGGAGTGAGCCGTGATGTTGCTTGGTACCTGCAGGTCCAATGATTCATAGGCCTTGGCTATGCATGCCCTGATCCACCTCCCAATGGTCGAGGAAGATACCTTCAGACCCTTGGAAGAAGGATGATAGGAGACGAATAGCGCCTCCGATCTCCTGAAAGTTGCTGTTCTATTAACGTAGTGACGCAGAGCCCTGCGCACGTCTAATGTGTGCCACTGTCTCTCCAGACGGTGCGTGGGATTCGGACAGAAGTCCGGGAGGATCAGTTCCTGGGACCTGTGGAACCATGTGTTGACCTTAGGAATGAAGGTTGGGTCCAGCCGCAGAGTCACCCTGCCCTCTGCGAACGTAAGCAGGTCCGGGCGAACCGACAGGGCCCCCAACTCGGAAATCCGTCTTGCCGAGGTGATCGCCACGAGGAAGGCCACCTTCAGCGTCAGGAAACAGAGTGAGCTGGTTCCCAGTGGTTCGAAAGGAGCCTCAGTTAGCGCCTGTACCACCTTCTGTAAATCCCAGGATGGGAAACGGTGGACTGCATGGGGCCGTCTCGTAGCGGCCCCTTTTAGGAAGGCGCTCACCGCTGGGTGTTGTGACAGGGTTCCCCGGTCTTCACAGACCAGGACCGTCTGTAGGGCTGCTACCTGTCTATGGATGGTGTTGGTCGCTAGACCCCTGTTCATGCCCTCCCACAGATACTGGAGGATGTCAGGAATGGTGACTGACAGCGGGTTTAACCCCTGCCTGCTGCACCAGGAGGAGAAATTCCTCCAGGTGGCGTCATATATCCTATTGGTGGAGGGTCGACGGGCATCCTGGATGACCGAAATGACCTCCTCTGAGAAGGCCTGCCTACTCAGACCCTCCCGCTCAAGTGCCAGGCGGCTAGTTGGAGCCATTGTGGATCTGGATGTTGGAGTTTCCCTTGGCTCAGAGATACCTGGTTCGGAGGGAGTCTCCACACTGGCGAGAGTGATAGATCTACCAGGTCTGCGAACCATGGACGTCTCGGCCAGTAAGGAGCAATTAGTATCACCTCCGCCTGTTCTGAATCAGCTTGCGGATTGTCTCCTGTATTAAGGGTGGAGGAGGGAAGGCGTACAGTAGCCCCTGGGGCCACCTGCATCTGAGCGCGTCCGTCCCCTCTGCTCCCCGCGTCTGGAACCTGGAAAAGAAACGCTGAGTCTGAGTGTTTGCTGGAGACGCGAAGAGGTCCAGGCAAGGCCGGCCGAACCTGTCCGAGATTGCCTCGAACAGTTCCGGGGCTAGCCTCCACTCCGCGTGGTCTACCGTAGTTCTGCTGAGGGAGTCCGCCTGCTGGTTTGCCTCCCCCGATATGTGTTCTGCCCTGAGCGAGGCCATATGCTGTTCTGCCCAAAGGCCCAGCTCCCTGGCCTCCCGCATGAGAGCCGCTGACCTGGTCCCGCCCTGCTTGTTTACGTCTGCTTTTGCTGTTATGTTGTCCGTCAGGACTAGCACGTGATTCCCTGACAAGTGGGATGAGAATTTGCGCAGGGCCAGGTGTATGGCCCTCAGTTCGAGCCAATTGATCCTGTGACGTAGGTCTTCCGTGCTCCACCTCCCTTGGGCTATCTTGTCCGTGGAGTGGGCCCCCCACCCAAACAGGCTTGCATCGGTCGTGACTGTGATCCTGTCTGGTTCCCTGAGCGGGGTGCCCCTTAGGGCGCCTGACCTCCACAATCTGAGGGATGCTATGACCTGGGGTGGAACCCTGACCCTCTTGAGCGAAGCGCTCTGGTTCTGCCTTTGGTAAGGGAGCAGAAGCCATTGGAGACTTCTGGAGTGGAGCCTTGCCCACGGAACAATTCCCAGGCATGAAATCATCTTTCCCAGGAGCTGAGAGAGCTGTACTATGGAGACCATCCTTCTCTGTGTTACCAGAAGCGCTAGCTTCCTCAGGCTCTCCCGCCGCTCCTGTGAAAGATAAACCATGCCCTGTTCTGAATCTATGATGGCCCCCAGGTGTAGGAGCCTCCTTGATGGTGTGAGCTGGCTTTTCTTGTGATTTACTGAGAAGCCATGAGTCTGGAGTGTCTATGGTGATCCGAATGTCTGTCAGGGCTGCCTGGTGAGAGCCCGACAGGATCAGGATGTCGTCCAAATAGCATTGGACTCTTACCGGTATCATGCGTAGATGCGCTCCCAATGCTGCCAGGATCTTCGTGAACACTCTGGGTGCCGAGGACAGGCCGAATGGTAGGGCCCTGTACTGGTAGTGTCGGTCCCTGTAACAGAATCTGAGGAACCTTCTGTGTTCCAACCTTATCGGGATGTGAAGGTAGGCCTCTCTGAGGTCTATGGATGACAGCAGGTCCCCTCTTCGAATGCAGGCCAGGATGGACCTGAGGGACTGCATCTTGAACTTCCTGTACACTACATGGTGATTGAGACGTTTGAGATCCAGAATGGCCCTCCAATCCCCGGATGACTTTGGTACCAGGAAGAGAATGGAGTAAAACCCCCGTCCCTCCTGCCCTGGAGGAACCGGCTCTATCGCCCTTATTTCCTCCAGGTGCTTTATGGCCTGATCTAGAAGGCCCGCCTTGGCCTTGTTGCGTGACAACAGGCACCTTATGAAGTGATCCGGAGGAATGGAGTAAAATTCTATCGCTAAGCCCTGGGCCACTGTCTCTCTGACCCAGGCATCCGTCGTGGTCGTCTGCCATGCTTCGCTGAATAGCGCCAGACGGCCCCCGATGGGACTGCCCCAGGCGTCACTTGAAGCGTCTGTAGGGCCGGCCTCCCCCCCCTTTAAAGGGGCGTTTGGAAGGTTGGCCCTGGCAGAGGCTGGACGGTCCTGGCCGCGCTCCTGTCTGTATTGGAAGGTGCGCAGAGTTCTGGGCCCCTCCCAGGACTGTCCCCCTTGAAAGGGCTGTCTCCATTCCCCGCTCCCGTTCTGGCGGGGAGCCTGTCTACGGAAATCCTGGCCTGCCCTATCTGTCTTTTTTGAGGGGTGTGCTAACACCTTTCTCTTGGTCTTGTCCTCAATCACATAAGGATCCAGGATCGCTCCAAATAGCTTTGATCCCAAATACTTAGATGTGGCCAGACGCCATTTTGACTTCAGGTCTGTCTTCCAATTTTTAAGCCATGTGAGTCTCCTCACTGCTACTGTACCTGCGATGGCTCTGGCCGCGTATCATGAAGCAAACATTGTGGCGTCCGCCGTGAACTCCGCTGTCATGCGCAGCTTGGTCAGCGTCTGTTGTATGCGTACCTGTTCTGCCGGAACACTTGCCTGGAGTTTCCGCAGCCACCTAATTGCTGCCCTGGAGAACACAGATGCCGTGGACAAGGCCCTAATGGCCCAGGCCGCTGAGTGGTGTACTCTGCGGAGGGAGAGTTCTACCTTCTTCTCCTCCACCCTCATTGCCTCTGACATGTCCCCTGGAATGGCTGAGGAGGAAAAGAGAGAGATTAGTGGTGCGTCCACCTGTGGCACCTCTATAAGAGAAGCCAGAGGACTGCATACATTAAACATCTTCTTCTCAATGCCATTTGGTGAAGGAATAGCACCCAGGCTTGACCACTGGGACCTTACCGATGACCTAAAGACCTTTGTACAAGGAACCTGTATGACCTCCGACACTGGTGAGGACATCAGGGGGTCCTTAGCATCCTCCTCCTCTGAGGACGGTGGTCTGGTCTCTCTCGTCTTTGCTGGCAGATCGAGTGCGGAGCATATTTTTAGCAAGAGGGAGGTGAAAAGGGTGTGGTCAAATAGACCTGAAACCTGAGTCGTTTGCTGCTCTGTCTCCTCATTCTCTAACAGAGGGAATCCCTCTTCTTCCCATTCCTCCAGCTCCTCGTCTGCCACCTGTGAAGAGGCTTCAGAAACATCAGAGTCATGGAACACTACCTTGTCCCCCCCCCCGGGAAGCATGCCTCCGTGATGAGTGGACCCTCTGAGGAGGCGACTCACTCCTCGAGGGCCGGAGGTGTTCCAGGGCTTCCTGTAAAATGGAATGAAGCTGGGATGACCACTTACCCGACCTCGTTCGTTTCCTACCTCTATATCCAGTCTCCTAACTGGTGGTGGGTTCCGAGTGTGCTGGGGATGACGGCACCGAGATGGGGGACAACTCTCCTTCCGTCTCCCCCCTTGGAAGCCATTCCCTGGGGGTGGATTCCGAGGAGCCAAAGCCGCTTGGAGTCTCCATGAGAGCCAGATCTGTTCTCTCTGTTCCGCTGGCTCTGCTCCTCTGGGCCTTGGCAAACTCCTTCTCCAAGGCCTGGTGCCTCCTCATGGCCTGCCGCTCAGCTGCCTTTGAAGGCTCAGTTAGATGCTTCGTCTTGGCCTTCTTCTTGCCCGCCCCCCGGTTCTTCCGGTCTGCGACGAGGCGATGGGGGAGGCGCTGAGCCTTGGGCCGAGGTGCCATCTGCCATGGCCATGCTGTGACTAGGGCCTTGTCCTGGTAGCTGGCAGGCCCGGCAGGGGTCGGCAGCGCTAGAGGGAGTGTATCCCTACTCTTGTTCGACCGTGGTGTGGACGCGGCCCGTAGGTCCTCCCACGAGTCCGTCTGGCTTGGCCGTCCCTTCTAGAGTTGTTGATAATTTTACAATGCCCACACACACCTTCGGGCACACACTCTCTCCGACCACCGGCTCTCAATTACTCGTTATTTTCTTAGGCAGGTGGATCCTTTCACCTCTGTCGGCCGGTAGCCGCCTGTCTCCCTAGGCCCAGGCCCAACGGGAGGAAACAAAGAGGCTTACCCGCCCTCTTTCTTGCAAGGATTTTTCGCGCCCTAGCGACAAAACCCAATCAGGCGGCGCGGACTGTCCGGCGACGTCCCCTTTGCAAAATGGCGATTCACGCCAGTAGCCGGGACCTCCCCCTTTCCAAAATGGCCGCCGCGCCAATTTTTTGGTCGGAGCTCTGCGCTTCCGACCACGCGGTGGTTGCTTTCTACCGGCCCCGGTCTACCCGCTTGACTACGGACGGCTCCCGCCTCCTTTCACCGACCCGGTGATCCGGCGGCCTCCTCCCCGCCTTCAAAGAAACCCCACTTGCGGTTAGTCGTAGCGGTCCCCCGCTATTCTGCAGCGATCTGGTCGACGACCTCCGGCGACGTCCTCTTCCTCGACGCCTGTGATCCGGTGGGGTTCCTGTCCGCTTCCCAGGCTGTCGGGAGTCCAGGGATGTTCTTCTGCGACTCTCCGTCCCTCTCCCAAGGCCCAGGGCCTTGGGCGGTCGCCCTCGCGCTCCCGACGGGGAGGAGGAAGGATTGGACCGAAAAGGCGTCCAAATCACCAAAAAAGGTAACTTAAAATTCAAAACTTCCCTAAATTTCGTTTGTCCAATTAATATCTAACAAAAACCTGTAGAGAATATACTTTACCAGTCCTATTTAAGCAAAAAAACCTTCTTTCTACGGAGCTACCGAGAAGAGCTGTTTTTGGGCTTCAGACTAGGAAAAAACTGGGGAAGGAAGCCAGGAGGCGGAGCTAAATTTCAGACCTAGTCTGTGATTGGGCGGTAGGCATTGAATACCCAGCAGTGGATTCGGAATCCACCCATGCTGGAGAATTCATATATTTCCACTGAATGCCTTTTATTTTTTTCAAAGTGGTAAAAACCACAGCCAGATAATTCAGATGACTCCTTTTGTAATGACAGTCTTTTAGATATTTGAAAGCTACTATCACATCAACCCTGACCTTTTTTTTCCAGCTTCACTTTAAAATGTAGTGTTCAGAACTATACTACAAAAACAGTCTAACCAACACATAGTACAGTACAATGAAACTATTGCCTTCCATGATACTGTGCTTCTCATAATACAGTCTAATACTGAATTGGCCTTTTTAACTGGGTCATTAGTCCTCAACTTAAGAACACAATTGAGCCCAACATTTCTGATGCTAAGCAAGACAGTTGTTAAGTTAATTTTGCCCCATTTTATGACCTTTCTTGCCACAGTTCTTAAGTGAATCGCCACAGTTGTTAAGTTAGTAACATGGTTGTTAAATGAATCTGGCTTCCCCATTGACTTTGCTTGTCAGAAGATCCCAAAAGGTGATCACATGACCCCCAGGACACTTCAACCGTCATAAATATGAGACAGTTGTCAAGGATCTGATTTTGATCATATGACCATGGGGATGCTGCAATAGTTGTGATAAAGCAGTTTTTCAGTGCCATGGTAACTTTAAACGATCACTAAATGTACTGTTGTAAGTCAAGGACTACCTGTAATCCTAGACACCATGTTTCCCCCAAAATAAGATCCACCCAGAAAATAAGCCCTAGCCTGATTTTTTGGGGTGAGCTTAATATAACCCCTACCCCCAAAATAAGCCTGGGCAGGTGGGTGTGGCCAGCACAAGAGGTGCTGAGTGTGTGGGGGTCAATAGTGTCCATCAGCAGCTACAGCCCATCGGCCCCCTGGCGCACCGCAGGTAAGTCTGAGCGCAGAGGCAGGGGGGAGGCAAGTGAACTGTTGCTGCCGCTGCTACTACTAAGCCACGCCCCACCATTGCCTTCCAAGCTCCACCTTCACCCACTGCCCAGGATTCACACCCATTGGCTGACTTGGGAGGCAGCAGCAGGGTGCAGCTCAGGCCAGGCCAGCAGCAGCAATAGCAGAATCCCCCTGGGACAGCCCTGCCAATGCCAGACTGGAGCCTTGGGCTGGTAAGGAGGCAGAGGCTCCAGGCAACGAGTGGAGCGCTCCGCTGCCACTGCTGCTTCCCCTTCAGAGCTGCAAGAGCGAGACAGTCCAAGGCAGCACCCATTTCCTTTAAGCCTACCGAGGTCTGGGCTCTTAGGGTTAAATAGCATGCAGCTGGCCATCCTGGGGGGATTCTTCTGTTGCTCGTGGTGGTATCACCAGCACGCCTCATGGCCTCCTGCCCCCTTGCGGCTGCAAGCAACTAGATGGTGGAATGGAGTGGGCGGGCGGCCACAAAATAAGACACACCCTGAAAATAAGCCCTAATGGGTCTTTTGGTCCAAAACAAATATAAGACCAGGTCTTATTTTCAAGGAAACACAGTATATATCGGACATGCAGCACCATCATGGTATCCCCAATACTCCATATCTAATCATTTGCTATGCAGATGCAGGACCTGTTACAGTTAAACATAATCCTCTTTGAAGATTAAATTATATGATATTGAACACTGGCTTAATCTTTTATGATGTGAAGATCACAATGATTTCTTTTTGTTATATATTTGTTTCTATATGGTAGTCTTTGACTTACAATTCAAAGTTATGGTAGATGCCAAAAAGTACTTTTGCCCTTTTTTTCCAAATTTCACCAGCACACTCTCTTGTGATTACATGAACACTTGGCAACTATCTCACCTTTACTGCCTTTTGCGGTGTCCGATGGCCACATGCCCATGATTGACAATGTATTTTGTCAGTTTCTGATACTTACTTCCAGTTCTGGCCAAAAAACTGATTCCCTTAACAACTGCAGTGTTTGCTTTACAATTGCTGGAAAAAAATGTCAAAAAATTGGGTCCAGTATCATATGCCTTGACTTATGATTGCAAAAATTTACATACCCAGAATTCTGGGCTAAATTATGATTCTGTTTTGAGGACTACTGCAATGGACTCCATGAAGCAAAGCTCAGGATAACTTTGAGGCAGTTAAAGCATCTGCTCCATGTTGGTCACTTAGAATCCACATAAGTTATTCATATTGTGTCATAATTTAAGAGAATTTGTTAATAAAATGACTTGTTGTATGAGACAATACAAATTATCCAAAATGTATAAGGTACTTTAAACCTATGTCAAAAATGTGAAAAATATGAGGGGACATTTTATCATGCAGGGTGGATTTGTAAAAAAAAATTGGATACAAATTCATATAATAATGCAAAGCATTACAAAGATAAATATTATGAAGAAACCAGATTTTTTTTTACTGGGATTTATTTATTCATCTTGCTGTCTTTTCCCTCTTGACTATTAACATATCTTGAGAATATTGGCAAATCTGTGAAAATGGTAACTGAAATAATGTTTGCATGTTATTCTAAATGATGCTTCTCTTGTACTTTTATCATCTCTGTGGCAGCCTTCTGCCCCATCCCCCAACATATACCAGATGTATTGAGACTGTAATTTCCAAACTTTCATTTGTTACACTGGCCAAAAATGCCAACAGTCCCAACTCATTTGGAGTGCTTGTGGTTGCTGAAGGGTGCTTTATGTACTCTGCTCTGTTGAAATGTAAATGGTTGGTATAAATTTAAATTTCAGACTGAAATATAATCAGAACTACAAAAAAATTAAGTTAAACATCCAGGTTAGCAGTTTTTTCTTCCCATTTATATATTATGTTTCTAATAACAAGTGTTGTTTTCTAGGGAGACCCATTTCACATTGAGATTGAATGACAATTTGACATATGATAGCCATCACAGGTTTCTCTGCTGAAGTAACGGTTCATCGAGCTACAGTAAAAAAGCAAAGAGAATTAGAAATGAAAAGGTACTAATTGAAATAATTTTAGGGTTTTAATACCCTCCCCCCCAGTTTAAAAAGCAAACACTTTTCACTGCCAAAAGTAAAGCATTATATTGGAAATACTATGCTCTGCTATTTAAATTTCACTCACTTAAGACTTTTACAAAATCTATCTATCCACAATGTAGGCATTAATTCAGTTGCTGAAAGGGTGATGCTAAACTAAAAAAGCAGCTAATTTACATTAAAAAATAATACTGTACCAGTAATTCAATTCTCTTAATCTACATTCCATTTCTAAAAAGCACAATAAACCATGATTATGACTAAATGTCACAATTTTCTAAAATTAAAACTTTGCTTATACACATTACATTATACACAAGAGTCTGTTTTTTTTCTCTTTAAAACATTCCTGTTACATGAATAATCTATTTCAGGTGAATGTGTGTGTGTGTGTGTGTGTGTGTGTGTGTGTGTGTGTGTGTATGATCCCTAATTATGCTAAAAATGCGAATCCTGGGTAAATTCATATCATAGAAATAAAATAGTCCGAGCACCAGGATAATATTAAAATAAAAACTGTTTAATATAAAAGCTAAAGTTGAGCTTTCGTCGGCCAGCACTACCGACATCATCCGAGCATAATGCAAAATTGCTAGGAGTCCTTTTTATACTGCCGGGCGGCTCTGCGCCCATCTCTTTGATCTAGTTATCGGTCCGTCCGTTTTCTCTACTTGGTTTGTTCTTAAAGGGCACACGTCTCTTACTATACTGGTGCTTTCCGGGGTTGCTGTTTTCTTTTCCTTGGATCCAATCACTCTCTGTCTACTAGCGTGAGCCGGTTGCTTTCGCTCATTTGCCCTTGTCCCCTTTTTTTCTTCTATTCTGGGGTCCGTCTGGCCTTCCTTGGTGGAATTGTGTGCCTGTGTGCTCGGGGGAGGGGGTATGTTGGGTGGATCCGGGCACCTATCAGGGCAGTCTCCAATGGATATGTTCCTGCGTGTGTTCCTCCACTCAGAAGGGAAATAACGATGGGGTGAACGACACAAAGGGAAATAACAATGGGAGTGAACGACACGGATGGCTGGACAACAACTCATGGGGCACCCGTACCACGATCCCTGTTAACAAGAGGAGAGACAAGTCACTCCACCCACGAGAATAAACAAGAAATCCACGGGTCAATGATGGAAAGTTACGCTATGGGACCTTGCACACGCGCAAGAAGGGCAAACTCAATGCACGATCAAGCAGCAAAGGACCTTAAGATGAGGGGGACAACCAGAAGTGGATCAGTATACTCACAGATATCCATGGAAAAAGGCAGCGTCCTCTGCCAGCCTTCCAGATTGTTGGCCACCTACCTGCTTAATTTGATCAAATAAAGTGCTGTGTTATCAAGAAGTCTCCACTTGGGTTATCTGATTAGATTGATATAGTATCTCAAGTTTAAGTAATGGACTGGGACCTTAGTATCTGATCTGCTTATATGTATGTATGTATGTATGTATGTATGTATGTATGTATGTATGTATGTATGTATGTATGTGTATATGTATGTATGTGTGTGTGTGTGTGTGTGTGTGTGTGTAAAATCTTGTACTATTAAAAATTAAAAGAAAGTAATAGGAAATAATATAAGAAAATAGTAAAGAGAAATTGGTGGGATTCAGATATGTGAACAACTGGTTCTCTGTGTGGATGCTGCTTCCGGAAGTCCATTCTGGGCCTGGGCAACAAAAAATTAGCTACCAGTTCTGCTGAAGTGGTGTGAACCGGCTGAATCCCACCACTGGAAAAATTACATGTATAACTTAAGATAAATGAAGCATTAAATGAGGAAAAGGATAGAAGATAATCAAAATGACTGGTAGAAGGAGACTTGGTAAGGGTTAAGTAGCCTGTAAACAGAAATGAACAAATCTGTAGAATATGATAAATTAATATTGAGAGTCTTAAAGTTCCACAAAGACTGAAGCTTGATACTGCCAACTAAAAGAGCAAGAAGATAATTCTAACTTGGTAAGGAATGTAATAAATTATTAACATCCAAGCAATTAGACATATCAATATCAGTGGTGGGAAAGGAGGGTACAAAATAAAAAGCAACTAGATATCAATCAGTGAAATAATAATACTGTAAACCAAAATAAGAAACCAGGTTGCCAAAAGAAAGCATACTAAAAGGCCAAAGAAATGCATTCTGCCAAACCCCAATTGGAATGGGAATTCATAAGTAAGAACAACTGGCTAAATTAAAAGAACAGTTCATGACACTAAAGTGAAATTGAGAACATCCTATCAAATAATGAGGTACAAAGGGAATGAAGAAACAAAGTAAATAGCTGCATTCAAACAAAAAGTAAGCTAGAAAGCCCTTGAGACTTTGCACATTGTGCAACTCTACTTATTTTATAAATAAAAAGTTGGAATAAAACATAAGACTAAAGGAGGACACCAATATACAAACTATTCATGAAGTTTGTATGTTCAAAAAAACAAAAAGGATAATAATGAGAAAGAAAATGGAGATCTAAATAAGTTTTCTGGAAGAAACAATTCATGGATATAGGCAACACTATGAGATGAGAAGCAATACCAATAGAGAGAAAAAGAATAATGCTAACATACTTTGGCTGGATCATTAGATAGTGGCAAAGAGACATTGAAAATTCTCTGGTCATCCAGATTTTTGCAGTCAAGATATGGCAGATAGAGAATTTAAAGATGTTAGTAGTAGAAATACAAAATAAGCTACCCAGAGTCACCTTGTAGGAAGATGGAAGGCATAGAAATTTAATAGATAGATAGATAGATAGATAGATAGATAGATAGATAGATAGATAGATAGATAGATGGATGGATGGATGGATGGATGGATGGATGGATGGATGGATGTTGATAATAATTTTTAAAAATAAACTGTAGAAGTGAAAAATTAGTGATGTAATAAAAACAAAGAAAAGAAAGTGAGGTAGAGCCTGCCACTAGTGAAAATGAAGAATGATAAAGCAAGAGGATTTTGTATAATAGAAGTAAGAGAAATAATATGTATCTCAAATAATTGGGGAAGTAATGGGATCATCCATTTTTAATGAATAACTTTCAAAACAAAAGTATCAAGAAAAATGATGACATAAATAGAAGATGTCAAAGAAGGGAACTGAAAATAGCAAATACCAATTGTTTAAAAAGTGGAAGGCTAGATATTAGTATGAGAAGCTTACTATCAGTCTGGAAATCTGATCTCCAATTTTATAAAAATAGGCCAAATATTTCCCCTGAGAAACATGACATTCTGGTTAAACAACTCTTCCAAATCTGAGGGTCATTCTGAGACTTCCGTACAACATGTCTTTTTACTGTAAAAGGTGGATTTTGGCATTACATCCTGTATTACATTACATGGATTTTGCATTACATCCTTCTTGTCCCCTCCTGCAAACATGCAAGATATTGTTCATTTCTTAAAGCAAAATGAACAGCATCATGAAGACTTGTGACATCTTAAATATTTGTAATGGTGTGTGGGAATTATCTTGGGACACAAAAGGAAGAGCTACAGCCAGGGCAATGGATGAATAAGCAGCAGCTTAACCCTCAGAAGGAAGGTGGATATGGCAAAGGTCTCACAAGTTTTTCTGGGCTGTAAAGATGATGGGGGGAGACATGTACTTTCAATCTTGCAAGATTCTGTTAACCTGACCTCACAATAAAGTAGAGCCAGTACATCTTGGTGTGTTACTTGTCTGGATTGCCTTGCAAGGCTGTCAAAATTACACAGGGAAATACATTGAATCAGATCATCAGTCCTCTAACCAACACTGACCACACATTTTCAGATTTTAGAGAGGTGCTTTTCCAAATGTATCTGAGTTGTTAGAGATCAAAACTGGCAGACATAACTTTACCTCTCAGTTATATTTTCTTCCTAACAAATTCATGAGGTTTCATAAATGGAAGTATGTCCACTCCAAACATATGGATACATATTTTTTTCTTTCTCCTTCCATTCAATCATGTCTGATTCTCAGAGACTGCCTGGGTAAGTCCCTACAGTTTTTTTGGCAAGTTTTTTTCCGGACATGATTTACTATGGTCTCCTTTCTAGGGCTGAGAGAAAGAGACTGGCTAAGGCAAGACTAGAACTCATGGTTTCCCAGTTTCTAGCCTGATGCATAACCACTACATGAAACTGGCTCTCATATCTACAAATAGTATAATATATTTATTATGCATATCTGACAAATAATTACTACAATACAGAGGTGCACCCATTAGGAGTTCTGTTTCAAGAAGTACAATTTTTCATATATGGAAAGTTATATAGTGAAGTGGCATCTGTTTAAATATTTAAAGCATATTTAAATATTGTTGATTTTGTTATTACAAATAGCAGTTCTCAGTATTGACTCATAATTATTCATATTCTAATAAACATGTTTAAAAGGCTATAAAGTTTCATGTTGTCTTTTATTTTTTTAAGAAATGTTAATACAAAACCTATTTAAAATATTTAAAATATAGTCTAAAGCAGGGGTGCCAAACTGCCAGCCCTTGGGCCGTTTTCATCATACCGAAGCCGCACCCACCCCATTGCCAGCAATGCAAAAAGAGTCGCGATATGTCGCAACACGTCACGTGACATGGCGAGTTTGACACCCATGGTCTAAAGAAAAGAAAAATAGGGGAGACATGATAGCAGTGTTCCAGTATCTGAGGGGCTGCCACAAGGCAGAGGGGGGCAGGTTGTTCACCAAAATACCAGAGGGAAGGACGAGAAACAATGGTTGGAAACTGATCAAAGAGAGAAGCAACCTGGAATTAAGGAGAAACTTCCTGACAGTGAAGACAATCAACCAGTGGAACAGCTTACCCCCCAGAAATCATGGGCTCTCCATCACTGGAGATTTTTAAGAAGAGACTAGACATTCACCTGTCTTGAGATGGTATAGGTTCTCCTGCTTGAGCAGAGGACAGGACTAGAAGACCTCCAATGTCCCTTCCAGCTCTATTCTATTCTATTTATTTGTAGAATTTCAGTTTTCAGTTCATCACTTAATTATTAAATACATTTATATCCAGAAAAAATAATAAAACCTTGATTTTAATTATCCACATTTTAAAGCATCACAAAAATTAACCTGTATATCTGTATGCAGTATCTTTTTTTAAAGACTTTTTTCCCCTACATCTTTAGGAGATGCACATTTCAGAAGATATATAATGCCACCATATCACAATAACAATGCAGAGGAAGTGTCTTTAATCCCCTATTTAAAATAGGCCAGATAAAATCCTCTTTTAATTGAAGCAGGGATATAATTTAAGACTATCTGAAAACAGATTCATTATAATTTTGCAGTTCAATTATATTTAATTCCTAAAGATGTGAAAAAATACAAAATTTAACTAGAAAAAGTCTAGGTATAAATGAAATATACATATATACACGCATGAAAGATACACTTTTAGTAGACTAACTGGAAAAGGTACAACTTATTTGAATCTGCATTTTCAGTCACATAAAAATTGATTTTTTAATGTACAACAAAAATATATGTGGCAATGGATTAATGGGAAAAAGTACAATGTCTGGATTCACTGCTGTGGTTTCAAGGTAATATATTGTAACCTTACTCAGGAATAGAAGGACTAATATAATATACAATCTGACAAAATGAGAGCAAGGCAAATTTATTCTATTTGTGTGACTGCACTACAATACATACATAAATAAAAAGGTTTTGCTTCATTTGGTTACAAAGATCTCATTTGAACTACCTATTTGTGAAATATTTCAATATATTATGTATTTAAGTTAAAAATGCACACTTTACAAAATGAGCTATTCAACACTATTTAAAGGAAATATCCCCATCAAAATATGGATAATCATTAAAATTAAAGTAAGAAAATGTGGGTGTAGAAGGGAGGACAAAGATACAAAGAAAAAGCCAATGTTGGTTTTATTTGTGTAGAATCGTTGCCATGGTGATTTAAACTGATGAGATAATAGTATTCTCACATTATTTTGCCTTGAAGGACATTCTGAACTTCAGTTCAGTCAGCCTCCCAACTTTGGTCTCATTGAGATACATTAGATCAGAGGTCTCCAAACTTGATAGTTTTAAGACTTGTGAATTTCCACAAGTTGAAGTCCACAAATCTTGAAGTTGCCAAGTTTGGAAATAACTTTTCTAGATCTTTCTAACCTCTGTCAGTGTTCAGGTTGGCTGAATAAGAAGGGAACTTCAACAGAATAAATCTGGAAGGTTCTAGCGATGGAAAGATCAGGCATGCTATCTTTTTTCAAATACACAGTTAGATATACTCTATTACACTAGATTCGGATTTATTTTTTAATTTCTTTATCCCTATAGAGACAACATGATACTAAAAGCAGAAGAAGTAAAAAGAATAAATTCTTTTTAGTCAACTCTGAAACCCACAAGACTTGATTCCAAATAAAATATATTTTTGATTTTTTTTTTCTAGATCTGACTGTGCTTCATTGTTCAGGATAGCCAAGATTGGCTGGTATTGTCATTTACTATAAATGGAATAACTCATCCTGAAGTAGTATTTGAACAATATCCTGCTAAACTATCACAGAATTAGTGCTGTGCTTTACAATATTCCATTTTTCTCTTTCATTAAAATATGGGGGGGCCTGCAACCAGCATCAATAATTATAACAGACACATAAACATTTACTATGATTTCTCAAGTTTTTGCATACTTTGTTAAGGTAATTCAAATTTACGGTTTGCGTTCATTCCATTGAGAAGGAGCGTTGTCTTACCTGAACGCCTTTTCTCATTACGGAGATGGAGAATCCACCAATAGGTTTTCTCTCTCTGCCTGCTTTTGAGACCAAGTAGCCAAACCTGACACGCCCCCTCTTGCTAGGAGATCCAGTCTTAACGAGGGTGAAAGTGGCTGAAGGTGGACGCTGTGTTGGCTCTCAAACCCTTAAATTCGGCCTAACTGACCTAAAGAGTGGGTGTGGATTCTCCATCTCCGTACTGAGAAAAGACGTTCAGGTAAGACAACGCCCCTTCTCCATACAGGAGATGGAGAATCCACCAATGGGACATACCAAAGCCTCACTGTCCCGATGGGTGGGAAACAGATAAGGCCGGAATAGTGTCCCCGGAGACCAAAGGAGGAGTCCGCTGAAGCGAAGCGGTCAATCCTGTAATAGCGTACAAATGGGGAGGGCGAGGACCATGTCGCAGCCCTGCAAATCTCCTCGATGGATGCCTGCTGAATGGCTCATGCCGCAGAGGTCACAGCACTGCAAGTGGAATGGGCAGTAAGATGACTTGGAGCCGACAGGGAAGAGACCTGGTATGCCTCCGCGATACAGGCCCTGATCCACCTGTCAATAGTGCCAGCGGAAACCTTCTGTCCCAGAGAAGCTGGATGAAAGGAGATAAATAGGGCCTCAGACCTACGAAACAGCTCCGTGCGCTTTATGTAATACCGCAGTGCCCTGGGGACGTCCAGTGTGTGCCATTGCCACTCCAAGTCATGGGAAGGATTGGGGCAAAAATTTGGCAAGATGACCACCTGTGCTCTATGGAAGAGCAAGTTTACCTTGGGCACAAAGGCGGGGTCCAGACAAAGGACCACCCAATCGCTGTGAAAGATACAAAGGTCATTCCTGACAGAGAGAGCAGCCAGCTCAGAGATATGTCAGGCTGACGTGATGGCAATTAAGAACGCAATCTTAATAGACAGGTTCCGCAACGGAATAGTAGATATGGGCTCAAAGGGTGGTTTTGTTAGGGCGCGAAGGACGCGAGGTAATTCCCAAGAGGGGTACCTGTGTACCATGGGAGGCCTGGTATTGCACGCACCCTTGATAAAGGCGCAAATCCTAGGATGGTGAGCTAAGGGAACTGAATCCGCACAAGTGAGTAATGTTGACAGGGCCACCACCTGTCTGCGAATAGTCGCAGGGGCCAGGCCTCTGTCCAGACCGTCCAGAAGATAATCTATGATCTGAGGGATGGTCAATTTGTAGATATCCAGTTGTTGCCTTCTACACCAATGGCAAAAAATTTTCCTAGTAGAATCATAGATGCGATTGGTCGCTGGGCAACGAGAGGCCTGAATCATGGTAATTGCACGGGGGGAAAATAATTCTTGTGTCATGATGCTGAGCTCAAGCGCCAGACGGTCAACTGTAACCATTGAGGGTCCGGGTGTTGGAGGGTCCCCTGGTGTAAGGACACGCGATGTGGAGGAATCTTCCACGGAGGAGACAGGGAAAGATTCACCAAGTTGGCAAACCACGGCCTCTGTGGCCAGTACGGGGCCACGAGGATCACTTCCGCCTGCTCCTGGAGCAGTTTGCAGATGGTCGCCGGAATGAGCGGGAGGGGAGGGAAGGCATAGAGGAGACCTTGTGGCCACAAGGTCCGCAAGGCATCCGTCCCCTCCGCCCCTGGAAGAAAATAGCGGGAATAGTACCTGGGGAGTTGGGCATTGGTTGACGACGCAAACAGTTCTAGGATTGGATGGCTGAATCTGCAGGAGATCTCGGAAAACAGATCCGGGTGCAATCCCCACTCCGAAGGGTCCACCGTAGAGCGACTCAAAAAGTCTGCCTGCTGGTTCTTAACCCCCAAGATGTGTTCGGCCCTGAGAGAGGCCAGGTTGGACTCCGCCCAGGAACCCAGGAGCTGTGCCTCAGACATAAGGGACGTGGACCTGGTGCCCCCCTGACGATTGACGTGTGCCTTGGATGCCACATTGTCCGTAAGGATCAGAACGTGGCATCCCCTGATCCAGTGCCTGAATTGGCGAAGAGCTAAGTGGATGGCCCTGAGCTCCAGCCAATTGATATTGTGTCTCAAGTCTGTGTGGGACCAACGGCCCTGCGCAAACTGAGACTGTAGATGGGCTCCCCAACCGAATAGACTGGCATCTGTCGTGATGGTGATGCGATCCAGTTCCTTGAATGATGATCCTTTTGTCACCACTTGTGAGTACCACCATCGCAGGGATCTGCGGATGTGAACCGGGACCCTGACCTGACGGTTGGATGCGCTGACATTCACCCGCGGAAATGGTAGGAGGAACCATTGGAGGTCCCGCAAGTGGAGCCTGGCCCAGGGAACTATTGCTATGCAGGAGACCATCTTTCCCAACAGTTGGGAGATAAGACCAGTGGAACGGTATGGTCCCTGTACACCTGGTGAGCCAGGTCCCTGATGCTGACCAATCACTCCTGAGAGAGATAGACCATGCAGTTTGTGGTGTCTATTACGGCTCCCAGGTGCAGAAGCCTGCATGAAGGAACCGTCTGGCTTTTTGGGAAATTGACCAAGAAACCATGTTGTTGGAGTACTTGAATGGTGTGTTTCAGGTCCGCCTGAGCTGCCTGGAAGGAGGATGCTTGAATCAGGATGTCATCCAGATAACACTGGACGCGTCTTGGTACCTTCCTCAAGTGGGCGGCTATTATGGCCAGGATCTTGGTGAACACCCTAGGTGCCGAGGAAAGGCCGAAAGGAAGGGCCTTGTACTGGAAATGCCTGCCCCTGTAACAGAACCTGAGGAACCGCCGGTGAGTTGGGTGGAGGTACACTTCCATGAGGTCTATTGATGCCAGGAAGTCTCCCTGTCTGATGCCCCCCAGAATGGACTGGAGTGATTGCATCTTGAACTTTTTGTAAGTGATGTAATAGTTTAGGTCTTTGAGGTCCAGAATCACTCTCCACCCCCGAGGCCTTGGGAACCACAAAGAGGATGGAGTCGAATCCCCCTCTCCTGTGGTCCAGCGGTACCGGTTCTATGGCCTGAATCTCTAGAAGATGTTGAATGGCCTCCTGCATGAGTTCCTGTTTTAGTGGATCCCTTGAAATGGAACAGGCAATGAATCAGTCCGGGGGCTTGGCTAGAAACTCCAGGGACAGACCAAACTGGATGGTTTGTAGGACCCAGTTGTCCATGGAAGTGAGTTCCCACTGATGGAAGAAGTGGGCCAGCCTTCCCCCGATGGGAAGAGCAGTGTAAGAGTCACTTGGACCTCCTGTAGGGGCATCCTGCCCCCTGAAATGGCTGCTTAGACTGGCTCTGCTGCCTGGACTGAAAACTTGATCTGTCATAAGGACGGTCACATGGTCTGTCCTGTCTGGGAGTATATGAGCGGGAGGGCTGAGTAACAGTTGGACCTGCTGCTGGCCGAAAGGACTGCCTACAAAAATATGGAGCGGGACGTTTGTCGGACTGTTTGTTCAAGTGAGCTTGTCCTTGTTTTCCACAAGATACGGAGCCAGGGCCTCCCCAAATAAATTATTGCCCAGATATGGAGCAGTTGCTAGACGCCATTTGGCCTTGGCATCAGCCTGCCAGTGTTTCAGCCATAGCGTCCTTCTGGCTGTAATGTTGGATGCTAGAGACCTAGAGGCAAAGTTGGCCAACTGAAGTGTTGCATCTGCAGTGTACTCAGTGGCCGCTACCATTTTGCTTAGGTCCTGGTGGGTCTGAATGTCCTCAGCAGGGACTCTGACCTGAAGCTGACGAAGCCATAAAAGGGTAGTCTGGACAAAAAAAGGAAGCACAAGTGGCTGTTCTAATCGCCCATGCTGCTGATTGATGGGTCTTCCGGAAAGTTTGGTCCCATTTTTTGTTGTCCGCTTTGAGCCCCTCCAACATGTCCCCAGCGACCGCAGTCTGGGATACCAGAGGGGTCCAGGCTTTGTCTACCTTGGGAACCTCCAGTGCATCAGTGAGGTCTGTGGAGGTGCTAAATATCTTTTTGTCAGTCCTGCTTACGGAAGGGAAGGAGGAAGGGGAGGCCCATTGTTTCTTAATCCCTTTAAGAAAAATAGAGGGGCATGGAACGTGATGTTGGGTTGCCACTGTTTTAAAAAATATCGGATTTGGGCTGGAATCCGATGTTGCCTGCGGCTGAGGGAACTAATCAGACCCTATGTTTGCCATTGATGTGGCCTTGCAAAGCAATGTAAGAAACAGGGCTGGATTGAACAGTCCTCCCAAAGGGGAGGGCTCAGGGGGAAGTTCCTCCTCCTCTGACAGATTAAAGTCCGGCTGTTCCTCACCTTGCGGGGAAGAGTAGCCGCTCATGGAGGACTGTGCGGGAGATGTGGGCTCCTGAAGTATAGGGAGCCCCGTAGGAGGAACATAAGGTGGTATGGCTGATGTAGAAGCCCCCTGACCAGGTGGATAGAAGGACCATTCTGCTAGAGCTCAGTCCACAACCTTGGATAGCAAGGCCTCAAGGCAGCCATCGGAGAAAATGTCTCCGATGTCCGGTCCCCTGAGTCTTGCAGCCGTAGGAGTGAAGGTGGCCTCTGGGGCTGAACCTGGAGCTGTTGTTGTGTGTTGAACCAACGCGGAAGGAGAGCTGAGTGTGACAGGCATCCCTGTGGGGGACCACACGCCTTGAGCCGAAGTTGAAGGTCCTAAGGGAAGGTCAAATTCAGGGACCGCCATTTGATCTGCCTCTAATCCGGTCTGCCTCTGCACTCTGGAGAGCTCCTTCTCCAGAGCCTGGTGCCTATGGCTGGCTTGCTTTTCTGCCAACTTGGAAGACTTCCTGAGCATGGTCTTGGCCTTAGATTTGGACTTGCCTGCCACCTCCTGTTCAGAGGATTTGTTGCAGGCGTAACCGGAGGATGGAGAGGCAGTGCTCACGGGTTGAGGCATCGTGGAGCCTTCCATCCCGGTTGAGCAGCCTCAGGGAAACTGAGACGAAGCTCTGGCAGGCAAACTGTTGGCAAAAGCAAAATTGGAACAAGTAACTAGACTGCTCCCCTGACCAGAAAAAAAATTCTCTCTGGGCTTTGGTCATGGCAATTGAGTCAGATGCCGAACGCACAGTTGGGGACCCGCTCTGGGCTCTGCCCAGAGGCCTTAGGTGGCCAGTCAAGGTGCACCAGAAAAAGGCAAGAACTCCCAATGAAGGGCGCAGAAGGCCTGAGACAATGCCTGGCACGAAGGGATAAGTTTCAAATGGCGGCTGATTAATGTGGTCAAATTGTGATAAATGATTTGGATTGAAAATTTGTCCAATCTGCCAATGAAAATTTCACTATGTTAATGTGATGAGGCCTGCCGACAGTAATGAGTCAGGGCTCCAATGTGGCCTAGATGAGTGACCGCGTGGCTTTTTTTTTTTCAAAATGACGGCCGCGATGGATCTGCGAAAATGCTGTTAACTACACGGGGCTGTAGTGGTACCTGAGGACCTTAACCCCCAGAACACCAAAGTCTTTCCTAAGAACTCAGGAAAGGCCCCAAACAAGTGAAATTTTAAGTGTTACTTTACTTCGTTCGCTGGACAGCGGCCCCAAAATGGCGGCCGCAACTTGCTCCCCATTGGGAAAAGCACCAGAGGCTTAAAAATTAAATATTCAGGTACTGGGGGCAGCTGCGATGGCTGCGCTAAGCTCTGCTCCGAAATTGAGCTCAGAAAGGAAGCCTCCAAACTGCAGTCAAATTCAGTTAATTTGGTTTCGTTGCCTTCGACAGCAACCAAAATGGTGCCCGCGCATGTTCCCGGCTGTCAGGGATGATCTGAAGGGCCCGAATAGTGCTAAAAAACAATTTTTAGCTTGCAACGAGATCCTGCATTTTTTTGCAGAAACGGGGGGAGAACGAGGAATCTTCCAGGCGAACCTGCCTGAAGTATTTCCCCAGAGCCCTGGGGAAAATAGGAAAAGGCAAACTGCAGCAGCCTCCTCCCACCTCCCACTCCTCAATTCTGTTAATAAAAGTAGCACTGATCCCAGTGTTATTTAAAAAAAATTTAAGGGAGGATTTCAAATTAGAATTTAGAATAAAAGAGGGGAGGGTTCCCAATAATAATTTGTCAATTTAGAGGAAAAGGAAAATTCAACAATGTATTTCTAACCTGCTATCTGTTGAGAGCCAAACCTGATACGTCTTCAAGAGCTGAGACCAAGTTAAGACTGGGTCTCCTAGCAAGAGGGGGCGTGTCAAGTTTGGCTACTTGGTCTCAAGAGCAGGCAGACAGAGAAAACCCATTGGTGGATTCTCCATCTCCTGTACTGGAGAATTATCCATGCAAAACACATTGAGAATTCCTTGAGGAATAAACTTTAAACAGGATTGCATTGCTAATTCACCTCACCTAATATAATGTTCTTAATTAAAAGAACACCAAATATGGAGTTCTAAATGAAAATATGATCTTACTAATCAAACACATTTCCTCAGTTGAATACTACCACATCAATATTATACAGTAGCGTTTTATTAAATAGAAAATGCATCAGCAATACTTTGTAACCAATAGCAACTAGACTGTAGGAAGTAACAGGCTATAACTAGATTTTTTCTGAATCTGGAATATAGCCAGAAACCCTTCCCTGTGTCTTTATTCAAATAAAGGATTCCTACAAACATCGACCAGTCCAAATAAATTATTCATTTAGTTGTTTATGGCAACTGGGAAAAGGAGAAAATGTGTTTTGAACTTGTACAAAGCTGCAAAAATATAAACATATATTAGGAGTTTTCTGTTAAGATCAGTTTTCCTTTACCTAGTTTATGTATGTACAGAGTACCTAGTAATTCTAGAACACATTCCCAATTTATCTAGAGCAGCAAGGTTTTGTTATGTAAATATGTATGGATTGCCCAAATTCTATCAGACTTCATATCACCCCATAATGAACAAATTCCAATTGGTAAAAACAAGCACACAAAGCAGAATGAAATTAATTGAATCAGAGAAAAGATGATCTCGCCCAGAACACCCATCCGTGGATTCTCCATCTCCAAGTGCTGGAGAATATATGTAGTTCAGGATTGAACTGTGGAACTCTTGGTGCTCTCTGAGCTTGGTTGGTTACAGACATTTTATTATCCAACTAGGTAATATGCTCCTCCACATTAATTGAACAAAATAACTAAATTTTAGTGTAAAATCACTGCATATAGGTCAGTGAAAATGATAATAAGTGAAAATATGCAGATTAATCTCATAATACCTGACTAAAAAGATGCCATGTTTTGGAAAGGGTTTCAAAACTATTGGGATGGCTATGATCCAAAAGTCCCATAGATTTCCTGGATCCATTCTTCAATCTTCTACTTGAGGCTGATTTGCAATGGAGAAACCTATCTGCTTAGCTTTCTGTTCGTGTCTTTCCCTACTTCTACAGCAGTGTTTGCGGAGATTGCATCAAGATCTACAGGTCAAGTCACCTTTGCTTCAGAACTGCTGCAAGCAAATTAGCGTTCTAGAAACCTCTCTCAGGGCCTTCATGTAGATGTTAAATAGGAATAAGGACAGATTGGACCCCTACAGCACTTTATACTGCAGTAACCATGGGCTGACTGTTTATACCTTCACCATTAAGAGAAACTGCCTGCTAAAATAGCAGTGAAATCAACGTAAAACATGACAATAACTCCCAAACATCCCAAACAGGCTACAGATACAGTAGTAACAACCATTATCACAGACAATGAACCATCTTTTGATCAGCATTTTTTCCTCAGCTCTTGCTTAGACTTCCCTTCCCTTATATTTTCTCCATGGTCCTTAACAAATATACGGTACAACTTCACTTGAATGCCATATAAGTAGTCCTCAACTTACTACCACGACTGAGCCCAAAATTTCTGTTGCCAAGTGAGACATAAGTGAATTTTACAACCTTTCTTGCCACAGTTGTTATCACTGTGTCATGGTTCTGATAGATGAGACCAGTAAAAGCAGAACTCCAAGGCAAGAGGTTTCCTTAAAGAACATGTTTATTGGCTACAAAGTATCAGCACAGTCAAAAGTGAAACTAAGTCTGGAGTTCCCTCCAAAGTGTTGCAATGTTACAAAGTCGACGATGTAATCAATTACCGTACATTCCCCAATAGAATACTTTGTCGGGCTTTCTAACAAAGGCTCAGCTTGCCAAAAGTCTGACAGCAATGACCTTGGTTCCCACGGGACAAATTATTGTTTAGTCTATTTATTGTTTAGTCTAACATTAAAACCACCCCTCCCCCCTCCCAGTACTGTGGCAACCGAAAACGAAGCTAAAATGGCTTCAGCCAAGATCGTTGCAGAGTTGATGGTTGGGTCTCCTAGAGCAGTGGTTCTCAACCTATGGATCGCGACCCCATTTGGGGTCGAACGACCGTTTCGCGGGGGTCGCCGGACACCGCGGTCCGCCATTTTGTTGGGGTTTTTTTGAAATGTTTTTTTATTTTTTGAAATTTTTTTTAAAAAAATTTATTTTTTTTTGGTGTGCGCACGCCGCGCATGCGCGGATCGGCCCATCGTGTGCACGCGCCACCCATGCGCGGATCTGCCCATCGCGGTCCGCCATTTTGTTTTTGTTTTTGAATTTTTTAAAATATTTTTTTGGCATGCGCGCGCCGCATATGCGTGGAATGGCCCATCGTGTGCACGCACTGTGCATGCGCGGATCCGCCCGTCACGGTCCGCCATTTTGTTTTGTTTTTTTTTAATTTTTTTAATTTTTTTTCGGCGTGCGGATTGGCCCGTCACGTGCGCGCTGCGCATGCATGGATCCGCTCATCGCGGTCCGCCATTTTGGTAGGGTTTTTTTGGTTTTTTTTTTAATTATTTTTTTTTATTATTTTTTTCGGCGTGTGCGCCCTGCGCACGCACAGATCGGTCCGGCACGCCCGCGCGCCTGCGCACCCGGGTCGGGGTCATGGCATGCATGAGCGGGGCAAATGGGGTCTCAACCTGAAAAAGGTTGAGAACCACTGTCCTAGAGAGAGAACAAATCCTGCAGACAAAGAAAAGTTAGAGTTAGGAATCTCCCCGAGGTTTATGAGGATGCTTATCAAAAAATCTCTGACTGCAGTTGTTAAGTTAGTGACATGGTTGTTAAGTGAATCTGGCTTCCCTAATGACTTTGTTTATCACAAGGTTGCAAAAGGTGATCACATGACCCCAGGACAATGTGGCCATCATAAATACAGTGACCATAGATGTGTGAGACAATTGTAACTTCAAGGACAGGTTGTAAATCACTTTTTCCAAGGCTGTCATAATTTCAAACCATTGTTAAACGTGTAAGTCAAGGACTATCTGCATGCATTTTACATTGAAAAAATTGAGGATGTTGCAATTATATTCCACTTAAAATTATATCAGTCTTTTTCATCTTTCCTATATTTTCCATCCATTTTTGTTCCAACAAAAAGTGACTCTTGAGAAGTCCTGTTTTTTTAACCTTGCAAAATCATTAAGTATGGCAGCAAACAAAACATTGCTAAACTCAGTGTTCTTAAGAGGTAAATAAAAAGAGAGTTTTACTATTACTCTTCAGAGCAAGTGCTAATACCGGTAAAAGAGAGTTCATTTTATAAGCAGGCTTTTCAAAGTTGAACCAAGACTCAAATATGTCAAGATGGTTGTTGTTGTTTTTCAGACAACTTCAGCACCTGGACAAACATTAGTCATTCTTAAACCTAGCCCCCCAAATTATATTTATGTCTGGTAGAACTTGTCATATATATCTGGATACAGGAAGGGTTTTTTTTTTTTTTTTAGGAAAGGACATACAACAGCCTCTCTTTAAGACTGCTGACAATACTTCATCACTCAAATAAGGATTCACTATCCTGTGGATACATCCAGCTGAAATAACTGAAGACAGACAAAAGAGGACAAGTTATAAATCAAAAAGATAAAAGCATAATGTTTCATCAACAAGCCGCTAAAGCTGAAAGCAACCTCTCATAACTGGATAATGCATTGCACAAAAAGCAGTGTTCAAGTTTGTATGAAGAGGTTATTTTGAAAGTACAATAGTTACAGATAAATTTTAATTATGAAAATTATTAGAAGTTACATTTAGCGACCTTAAAGAAGGCCATTTGATTTTGCACATTTTCTAACTGCCAATTTGAATGGAAAGAAATACTTCAACTACGGTAAGTAGCTTTTTATACTTCAGAGCACACAGAGAGAACAGTTGATCACACAGACCCATGATTGTTGGCTGGTAAGATTTTTTCTGGTTCCTTCTATCTTGTTCTTATAATGCTACTCAAGTAATGCTGAAAGAAACTTTGAAGCATCGTTTAAAGTATCTTCTAAAAAGATCTCAAACTTGCTCAGGGAAAAGAACAAAACAGGAAAGTTTTCTAGTAAAGTTTCTCCTCAAGTCCTGGAAAACCAAACAGAATCTAGGGCAGGTTTCTCATGCTGAGCACTTGATACTCCAATGATTCACTTTTGAACAAATTAATGTTGAGCAACTTAACTGAAGAAATATGAACATTCTTGGATGTAGCTCAGTAGTTCAAATGAAAATTACATAAATTGTGACCAAATTTCCAATTTTAAAAAATATTTTGAAACTACACTGAGAAGGGTGTAATGGTTAAAGAGTTGGACTAGGAGTGGGAAAACCAGCTTCTAATCCTCCTTTGGGTGCCAAACCCAACTGGATCACCTTGGGCAACCAATCCCTCTCAGCCCTGATCAACATTAATCTGTGCAACAAACTGGGTGAAAAACAACTTTCTGTTGCATCACCTATTGATAGCTTTGCTAGGTGAACTGCAGCCACTGCAGGATGTGACAGTCAGATCCTGCAACTCAATGGAACAAATTTTAAGAGCAACAATATTTAGCAGTCAAACTCAGGGACCATGATTCTTTTAAAAATCAGCACATATGTATAGTTTTAGTTTTGAAGAAAACGGAACTAAAACCTACCAAAAGCTGAATTCAGAGCTGAATTACTTTATAAATTTATATTAACAGAGTTACTTCAATAAAAATAACAATTCCATTGGCATAATAGGCAAAGGACTGTACTTTCAAGAAATTGATTCTCACCATCTCTCATGGTATTAAAAATCTGAGGATCTTTTGTAATTATTCTTCATACAGAAATATTTCATGGTATCCTAGAGCAATTTATTTAAAAACCCGCTAAAATTCCTCTGCATTACAGAGTTGCATCTATCATTAGAGATGAAACATCTCTCTGATGCAAAGATACAGAATAGAAGCAGCAACTCAAGCTCCCACAGTTTCAAATCCTCGTATGTCTATTGTCCTAAGTGACAAAATGGAATTGCTACTGATCCTGAATTGGTGTCAAAGGTAAGTACATCTGGAGCAAAACCTGTGCTACAGGAGAGGAATTTCCTAAAGCAGTGATTCTTAACCTTTTTGAATGAATCGCCCCCTTGAGCCAATGAGGAAGTTGTCATCGCCCCCCCTCCCCCAGCATAACCTCTCAATCACAACATAGGAAATAATTCTTCAATTTATGCAAACACTTTTTTTGTTTTCCTTAAAATTGTCATCAGGACATATCGATGCAAATAATTTATTTCCAGTCTTTTCCCCATATCTCCCATATTCTGGCCAATGGCGTGCCACTATATGGGTAGAGGCTGCTGCGCAACGCGCATGAAGATAAGCGATGCATATTCATTTCACAATACACAATTGTGAAAACACAATTCAATCCACTAATAGCAAGCGATCTGATGTTTTTGTACGACAGATATAAAGCGATTCATTGTACGAAAAAGTCTCAAAAGTGTCCCCCAAACTTCTCACTCCATCACCCCATATCGCCCCTTTTCATTCCTTTGCCCCTGTGTCGCCCCTTTTCGTTCTATTGCCCCCCTGAAAAATGAAATCGCCCCTGGGGGGCAATATCGCCCAGGTTAAGAACCACTGTCCTAAAGCACAGAAATTGGCAATGCTGACTCTTTGCTCAGCCAACCCATTTCCTTCCTGAGGGTGATAGTTTGAAAAGGAGAAGTCAAATTCCTGAATGTGGGTGCCTATCTGGTGATGGTCATTACTCAAGGAAATAGCAGATCTCACAACACTAACCATTCCAAAGCAAAGGCTGGAACAAAACATCTTTCAATGTCAAGGAAGCTCAAACACCTACTAATTTAAATAAAAATGAGACTGGCAATCCTGCAGATTAAATCTAAATACTGTATGAAAATGTGCAATGCATTCAATTTATTCATTTACATAAATTTATATGCCACTTATCAGATCCTAACATTCATTCATTCATTCATTCATATATTGAGCTATACTTATATCGATATAATAGTTTGAAAAACTAAAGCTTTGTAACTCTTATCTCCCATCACTTGTAGAATTCTTCTGTGCCAATGAAAGACTTTATCAGAATAGAAATAATAAATAGTAAATGTTCTCATCTCCACAGCTTTGCTTAGATGTCTGCCAAAAGCATTAGATTTGGCATGACTAAAGGTCCCCTTTAGGCTCAACCTGTTCTTTGCAGTAACTCTTTCAGCAGAAAGTTCTACAAATCCATCTTCTGCCTTTGTTACTTTCCTTAAAACAATTCATGGATTAACTTTAGGGAAAGACGGACACCAGTGAGACAGTCTTAGCAGCATAGATTCTCATAGGGTTCGTGTGCAGGTTAAAGCTCTTGGGTGATGAACAAACATTTGTATTTTTCAGTCTATGTGATTCAAGAGTGAATAAAAGCATTACCAGTAATGTAAATCTCCCCAGCGAAGAGAGCTCCTGATACTCCAGGAGGAGAAGGAGTTTGATCTCCAGGAGACCCAATGGTAGTATAAGCAGGGATCTCATGCTAGCACAGTTTTCATTGAAGGATCCATGTATCCTAGCTTTCTCTTAGAGCAGCATTTTTATGTACTAATTGCAGGTAGAAAATTAATGCAGAGCAGGTTGTGTCCATGTGCATGCGCACAACTCTGCTTCACACACAAAATACTGATAATACTGTAGTTTTTAATCTAAAAAGTAATAAATACAATTATTGGATTGGTTTTTGAGTTGGGGAAGGGATAGATTCAGACTCTTTGTGCTCATGTTCTGCATTTATGCTGAGATTTCAAAATACATTTTAAAAAAATCCAAAGTCTATGTTGAACTCGATATGTATGTTGAGTTTTGGTAGGAGCCAAGGGGATTCCCACAGTGCTCTGTTTTCTGCCCTGTTGAGTTTCCAGGATGCATTTCAAAGTACCCAAGCTGAAGACTCCATTCTCCATTGTTTACTGAGCTTTCTCCCACTCTTGTTCTGTACTACTCTTCTGCATATTTTTTCCTCACTTGGCTCCATCCATGGGCATGTGCATACAAGCACAACTGATTCTTGTTCCAATCAGAACTTTTCAGAATGCATTAGTGGGGTTTTATTCTACTGGAGCAGCATTGTATTGTTACAATCACTGTGTTCTTCTATTTATTCATATAAAGCAGCAGTGCTTAAACATTACAGTATTTTAAAGTTTTTTTAAAAAAGAAAACAAACCCAGTGATAATGGAACATCGTAAATTAGTGTCTGTGTCTGCTGGTGGCTGGCTGCTGCAGACTGTATCATCTGACTTCTAAGTGCTAGCAGCTATTAAAGAATGTTGATGAGGGATTAGTGCTTTCTCTGCCCTGTAAGGTGTTGGCTAAGTGTCCCCAGGAGTTTAATTAAAAGCATCTGGAAAGACCTCTGTTTTTTGTTGTTACTGTTGAGGACCCAGAGAATTTTCCTGATAACATATTAAATATTGTTCCCGTGCTAATGTTTTCATAGAAGTTTTAAAAAAAAAGTTGAAATCCTTCACCATTTTTTCTGCAGGTAGTTGGCCAGTCAGATTTGACCTCTGTGCCACCTACACTTGTGACTATGCAAAATGCAAAGCAAGGCTGATCCCAAGTTCTCTTGGTTTCCCTTTGTATTGTCTGCCGGTAGCACTCACAAAATTTTAAAGTTCTGTTCTGACAGAGTATGAACTTTGACTGATTATGTCTCACCAAGTCATTGTTACTCTTAATTTGGTTTGGGAGAAGAAGGGGATACCAAAAGGTGTAGAGATTATCATCATTTTATTCACTGACATCTTTTTTCCCCCTAAACCAGTCCATAGACCAATATTAGTAATTTATCCCTTAGCCTTTCTTGAAGTTCATTCTTATTGCTTCCAGAACAATTACACCATAGTAATTCTATTAAGATTGAAGATAATTAAATAATGAAAATATTTTATTTTTATAAATAGAGTAGCCTTTTCCTACTGCAGACTCACTAACTTTCCCTGCACTGTTGCTCCCATTTCCTTTATTCTATATGAGTGGAGTTGATTTTTTTTCAATCCAACTGCAATCAATAAAAAGAAAACAGTGAATCTCTAGTTTTAAAAAGCCATTCAATATTTTAGTATACGTATTTCCCCAAAAATAAGTCCGGGTCTTTTTTTTTCCTCCAAAAGAGGTACCAGGTCTTATTTTCGGGTGTGTCTTTTCCACTCACCTCTGGGACCAACAGCCCCACCTAGCTGGCCCACTTCTGCGGATGAAGAAGAAGCTTTATTCTGCAGCTCAGAATGGAGCTCAGGCCTGTATTTTGCAGTCAGGCCTTCCCAGAAGGCCTCTGCAGCCGAGAACCGAGCAATGGGTTGAATCCATAGCTCGGTTCTTAGCTGCAGTGGCCTTCCAGAAAGGGCTGACTGTGAAATGCAGGCCTGTGGATGCTGGAGAAGAAGTGGGCCAGCAAGGAGAGCCCTGACTACAAGGTAAGTGGTTGCGGGGCACATGGGGCAGCTCCACCCTCTCACCCCTGCCCTAGCTTGATTTTTAGGTGTGTGCCTCACCCTAAAACTAGGGCTTATTTTTGGGGTAGGGCTTATATTAGACCCAACCCCAAAAATCAAGCTAGGGCTTATTTTGGGGTAGGTCTTACTTTTGGGGAAACACAGTATTTAAAGGTGCATTATACTACTAACAACTTTCCTTGAAACTCTTGCCACACCATCCATCCAATACTCCTTGATGGACATTAGGATTCCTATTCACCCGTAACATCTCATTTCATTTTAACCACAACAAACTCCAACTATTTGCATCTATATTTACTTTATTAGTTGGGAATATATATTATTTATTCCTTGCAGGAAGGAAAGAAACCTGTTTTGTTTGTTTGTTCTTTAAGGCACACCTATACAAGTTAATAACCACAAATTTACAGACTGTGTAATCCCAGTTTAATCTATAGGCTGGGCACAGATTATATATAGAAAATTACATAGTCTACAATTTCCAAAGGTAAACTAACTGGCAACATTCTGCTTCTTTGAATCTAGAAAATATTTGAAGCATTTGACCTTGCATTTCTGGTTTATTCCAATGCAAAAAACTGGAACTAGCACATGAAAATACAGACTAATTTAAATGAATGATATCCCGCTAAGTAGAATTTTCAAACTAATGTATAAGACCCCTTCCCTCTACACAAAACAAAATAGAATATGAAAAATGGACTATTAAGATTTTATTACCCTTAATGCATTTGGAATATGCAAAGACTTGATTTTCAACCTGAGGGCTAAAGCTGCTGCATTTAAAGGTTTAGATTAGATTTTTAAATTCCTCATTTGCTTTTCATATTAGGTTTTATTTTTCATAAAATTGTGGAGGAATTGAATTAGAAAGGGCATTCTGCGGATGCTCAGATTTGTCTATTTGATTTTTCCCCCTGGAAACAAATCAAGTTTTGCTTTCAAGCAATCGATAAGCATATGTACATCAAGATAAATTTCTTAATTCTTGTTTAGATGTTGCAACTGAATACTGGCAAAAGATTCAGTAATAAAGTCAGCACTGTTTGTGAACTTTCAGTAAATAATAATCCTTCATGCAGCGCTTATAAGAAAAATATGGAATTAATCAAGAAAAACATAGTTTGCTAATATTAATCACGGAAAACATAGTTGCTTATTTAGGAAGAATTGAGTTTTACTTCTTATACATCTTCCCAGAGGCCTCCAAAGAGATACAATTGGCCTCATATCTGATACATATTATTCTATCTTTCTGCACTAACCTGGGTCACATCGTGCTATGTGCCTCAAGGCTTTCATTGGTTCAGTTCAACATAAAATCAGCAGTTATTAGCCTTGCCAAAGACTTTCTCTCTGTAAAGTCCAAATCTGTTTATGGGGCAATCTCTTTCCTCTACTTGCTCCTCAGACAACAGAGGCGTAATTATTTTCTCTTCCACCAGCTATACATCTTACATTTTGGCTTTTTAATTTCCAGAAGATTCCTGATAAAGTAAAAGTTCCATTTAAGTAACTTCCAAGTAAGTAAATTTTCCACAATAAAATTTTATTTCTCATATGTATTATTTTACTATAGATGCCTTACCAGGGTTCCCAATACAATGGCTGGGAACCAATGTATCCTAACCACCTCTATATTTACCTCCCCCATCGACTTCTTACAACAGGGGTGTCAAACTCGCAATGTCACATCGTGTGTCGCAACGTATTGTGACTTTTTTTCCATTGACAGCAATGGGGTGGGCGCAGTTTCGGCCTGACGCATCTGGCCTGCGGGCTGGCAGTTTGCCACCCCGTCTTACCCATGAAAAAAAAAAGTTCGTAAAAAAATTGGAAATGTAAAACAAATTACCCAAATATTACTTTGTTTCCAAAAGTAGCTATGATATAAATTTGATGTATAAGTTTCCTCAGAACATAAACGGTTATGGTTGTAAGCAAGTACCTTGTTAAAGGTACCTTTAACCTTTAGCTCAGAAAAAAAAGGAAAAAAAATAACTAGCAGTAATATGAAGTGCTTGGGGAGGAGATAGCATTTTAGAACATTGGTGCTTTCTAGCTTCAAATTGCTGACCAAAATATGTTAAGCCGCATTGTTGCTAAAGATGAAAGATCTAGTGATATGTTTGAAAATATGCATTGTACAAAACCTCATACAGAAATGCATAAAGGACTTATCAATGTGACTCGGTCCAAGATGTGTATTATTTCTGCACAATTACTTTTATTTTGCATATTTCATACTATTTCCATTTTTATGTATGAAATACTTTCTTAGATCCATTCAGTTATTAGATAAAATTGTACTTGTTATTTAATCCATTTTGATAGAGCTCATTTGATCTTCATGAGGATTTTTTAAAAAAGTTATCTTGGTAGATTACCAACACCAAAACTTTTCAGGGGAAAAACAGCCCTGGTCCTTGTCCCAGATAACACTGATCATGATTTTCCTACATGATTTACAATATTCCATAATATTATATCTTATCTTCTACTATATATGCATGAAGATACTGAGAGGTGTCATCTAGAATTTTTGTATGCAGTATCATGTGCTGGCTCAGGAATTCTGGGAGTTGAAGTCCACGAATCATAAAAGAGCCAAGGTTGCCTTCCCCTGGTCTAAGTGATTCTACATTAAAGCAGAGAACATTATAACACATCATGTCAATTTGAAGTTTAGCTGATGTCATCGAGCTGCAATATTCATGGAGCTGCAATATTTAAAGACTACCTATAGTTTATATCAAAGCTTGTCCTGTGATATAGAGGATGCACAGCTCTCTGTTCTCTTGTTTAACTTGGTTTTATTTATTTATTTACCAAATTTATATGGCTGCCAATCTCATGAAACAGAAGCCAGGCACAAAGTTTCCATATGGTGTAAAGATTTTTGTGCCTCATAATTTCTGACTAATTCCATGACTAGTAGTACTGAAATAATCCGAACAAATGACACCTGAAATTTGATGCAAAATTTGTCATTCTTTTTTTTTCATTTTCTGCACAAAACACAGCCAGCTAACATTTTTTTTAAATTTATTTTACACACAGAACACTCACAGCTAGCTAACATTTCAAGGAAAAATCAATATTTATGCTAAACAAAATGTGATTCATTACCCTTTGCTTAGATTTATTTTATTACTATTGCTCAGCATCAGTAATGAAACATACTAAAGCAATTAAGCACTACTCTTTTACATGAAGTTTTTATTTTTGAGATAACAAAGTGCAGATTATATCAGAATGATCAAGAAACCCCAGACAAACTAGCAATGGCTACCTGCTAGGGACAATCATGTAGAACATGCCTCAAGGCTATTTCTTATGATCTCAGTTGCAAATCATGAGATGAATTATCAGACTCATGACTGATCAGGGACTAGAAAGCTTCAGAAAGGAGAGCTTGTAATAATATTTAAACCAGGCCTGCAGAGATTTTACATGCTAAAAAAGCCTCATAAAATGTAATGTCAATTTGTTTACAGTGATTTTTTTTCCCCCTAAATTTATACCATGTCGGGGAAACTGTGTTTCTTTCATAGGTCAAGAACCCTGAACAAATTCGGAATGGAGTACAAATTGGTTTTCCAATTTTGGTGCATGTGTTATTGGTGTTCAATCTTGCCAATATGTTCCTCACGAAACAGGCTTCCTCTTCCTATTGAAATGTACAGTATTTAATTGTAACCAACTTCCATTCCATTCTAAATGGAGATGGGGAGAAATGAGCTCCAGTAAAGTCAATTGGGACATGCTTCTATACAACACACTTAGAATTAATATGATGGTTTAATTAAAATATAGTCTTTAATGCAATCTGTTGCTAATCCTCAACAATTGATGAAAGTTTTTTTAAAGAAGAAAAATGTTGAAAAAAAGTGCTGGGGGAAAAAGTCCTGTTGATTAATTTTAATAATTACTACTGCATAAATTTCTTCAGGCTGAAATTACAGGGCGCAAATTATATGTTGAAATGAAATCTTCATAATAAAAGCATGCAGTGCCAGGATGTTAATAATGGGAGAATGAAAAGCAAATGAAAAAGTTGGAATGAAAGAGAAATAATAATTCTTGGAGAAGCAATCTACTTGAAGTCCACGAGTCATAAAAGAGCCATGGTCGCCTACCCCTGGTCTTGGCAATAAGTACCCTGGATCTAATGAATTTGTTTCCAAACAAATAAATGCTGCACAACTATGATCTGAATGCTGAGGCAAAATCAACCACAGAAATCTCACTGAAGCACCCCCCATTAATACTTCCAACTAAATACGATAAAGATGAGGACTGAGCTTGAACCATTCTATTCATTCATCTGCATGTCAACTGTATTCAGGAGCAACCTCCAAGAACGGGAAAAATAAGCAGGGCACCTAAGGATCCATATTTGCAGCCTCAAAACTTGTAATCCTCCCTCTTTCGTCTGTCACGAATACAGAAAGCGGGGGCGGGGAGCCTTATCTCCCATCCCCGGATCAACATTTCACAAACAGAGAAGGGCCGGCTTTGCTCAGCTCCTTCGGGATCTGAAGCCACCACAATTCCCTGGAAAGAAGAAAAGCCCCGAAAAGCCGGTTCCAGCCCGTCACGTAAAGGGGCAGCTGCCGACCAACATGTGGCGGATGGAAAGCGGGGGGGGAGGGGGAGAGGCTTCTACGTTAAACGAGGCAGCTTGCAGGTCGGTGTCGGGGTTCGCCGAAGCGTCCTGGAAAAGTCGAGACGGCGAACAAGGCAGCGGGGCCCCGCGTACTTACGTATCTATTAATAAGAGTCCTGAGGCGGCTGCAATCCATGGCGAAGCGACTGGCAGCTGCTCCGGCGGCGCCCTCCCTTTGCTGCTCTCGCCCAGGGAGGGATTCTTTCTGGCTCGGTTCACGCTTCTGCTTCCCGCACCCACGCTGGGATTTCTACCTCACAGCAGCCCCGATCACAGCCCTGCCCTGCCATGACCTGTCGGGTATTCTTGGCGGGAGCTTCTCGTCTCTCGCTCCCGCTCTGTCACGCGTGCACCAGGCTAGCTCGCCTTCCCATGTGCGCTCCAGTCCGCGCTGCCTGAATCGTAGCAGTGCCGGCAGCAGCTGGCTTCGAAGAAGGCGGAGATGGAGGAAAAGAAAAGGCAACTTTGTTCAGAGAGCCGGGCAGATCGTAGGAGGCCGGGCGAGGTTGTTTCGCTCTTTCCTTTTCCCAGAAACTTCCCGCCGCGCTGGGCCGATTCCAGCGCAACCTCGCGAGCCCCGCGAGCCCCGCTCGCTTCTCCGTCAGGTTTTTCTCCCTCTTCTTTGATCTTTCCTTGCTAAGCTCACGTCATACGGCGCGGGCGAGCATGCGCGGTCCAATCTCTTCGCCAGGAGCAACACACTCTTCCATCCCCGCCCCGTTGTTTCCCACAAGTGCTCTCCTCGCCGATTGCCAGGAGTTCCTGGAACAAAATCTGAAAAGAGGTTACCTTGCACACGCCATTGGCCGGTTTAGAGCCCTAAAGAACAGGGGGTGACCGAGCGTGTGGTATTGGCAGTACTGGATGGGAAGACGCGGAGAGCTCACCAAGCCTCTGGGCTCATCGACGCCCACCAGAGCAAACTTCAGAAGTGCTCAACACCACCACCACCACCACCACCACACACACACCCCCAGACGGTATTGTCTGACAGCTTCCGACGCGCTCTTTTGCCGGCGGGGCTATTGAAATCTTCGCCGGTCTGAAATAATCGGGATGGGGAAATGGAGGGGGAGCCGAAGGCGGAAGAAGCCGGGAAACAACGCGCCTTTATTCAGCCAGGCGCGCAACTGCAGTTGTCTTCAGATTCTACACAGAGTGTTGTTTATTTCCTCCCCGTTTCCCTCCCGGACACCTGGTGAAAGAGCGATTAATTTCGCGTTCCCGGCCGGCCTGATCCTCTCCCCAAACACTTAAAGCATCAGGCTGGAAAAAGTTGGAGTGAAAACAACGGCGAGCGTCGAGATGCTGAAATCCCAGCGCGAGGCTAACAAAACGCGAATTCCCATCTGTCAAAAGCGCGTGAAAGTGATTGAGGGTTAAGGAGAGGAGCGGACTTCCTAGAGCCCCTGACTTTCCCGCTTATGTCTCCGGAGAGGGCCGCACCCTGGGCTGGAGCGGCAAGGAGCATCCTGGATACGCTGAGTTATTGCCAGAAATATCCATGAAAACAACGAAGAGTTGTTGTTTTTTTTCAGTTTCAAGTTTTTATTAGTTTTACAATATTACATTTACATATTTGAAAAGTAGCGTGGCGACTGAGCACAGTAATTCCGTTACATTTGAATATCATCAGTACAAATCTCAGATTATTACAACAAACTAATTCCCTCTTTCCCCCAAGATATCTACTGTCATGTTCAAACCAATACAGTTCTTATTCTATTAATCAAACAAAAAATACCTTTCTAATATTCATCAATAATCTTCAGTCTATACATATCTTAATTAATTTGACATTCCATCTTTTAGACAATAACCTGGTAAGTTTATTTTAACTTTAATTTGCCATTGATATTTAAGTTTAACGTTTAATCTTTATCATTTCCAGGTTTTAAATGATCCCAATTTCTAAGTCTCCTATCTCACATTTGGAGCTAATAATTTTCTTTTTTTTCTTCCTTCTACTTCCTCCTTTCTTCCTTTCCAGAAAGAGAAAAAAAATTAAAAATAAACCACCAACATTTATACCACAAACCCATATACAAATATAATTATTAGTACTTATACTTTTAAATTTTACTTAACCTTTGTCTCAACTCATAACAATATCTTAAATTCAATTCTTAATTATTTGTAGACATTTAGATTACATTTAATATTTAATTTTTTCCAAATTTTTAAACACAATTCCTTTATCCTGATTGCTCATACATTCTAATATTTAAAATACACACCTTATATATAAATTCTACCATCTATCTTATCCATCTAATGACAATATAATATTCTTATTTCAACATATTTCTAGATTTTATATGACCAAAATTTTCTTTATCTCAAATCATTACAATGTCTTGTGTTCAGAATACATATTCTATCTATTTAGATGTATTCTATTTTAGATCTCATATATAGATCAGAACCCCAATCTTTTTCAATCTTATTCTAGCTTTTTTCCTCTGCCAGGTCATTTTTCGTATTTTTGCCTTTAAATCATCAAAAAAAAATCTCCTTGTATTGTTGTGGCTATTGTTTGATGTGGATAAGAACTTCCAGTTGATGTTTTCTTAAGAGGACTAGTTGATTTAGCTGGTAGTCTCTTTATTTTTCCAGTTTGATGCAGTTGTCCCGAAGTATTTATCTTCTCTTTCATCTGTTTTTCTTGTTTATCTTCAAATTCCTTCTGGTTTATAAAAAATATCCTTTCCTTGTTCTCTATTATCAATTTCTTTTTTGTGTTTTCTATTGTCTGTATTTGTTGAGTATCTAAGTCTACTGTCATGACATTTGGTTGATTCACTTTCTCTATAGAATTCTGTATGGATAATTCTTTGATTGAAGTCATAGTTTGAGTTTGTATACCCAGAGCTTGCATACATAGAGTTTGGATCATCGCTTTTAACATACAAAGAATTTGTTCCTGTACTTCCTCTGTAGAAGAAATCCATTCCTCTTCACCTTCCATTGTAAAATATTAAACTCAAAAAAAAAGAAACTGACAGTCAAAAAGTCCACCAAATAGGGAGCTGAGCTGAATTTTGCAGATGATGTTTCAAGGTTATTTTATATCTTATCTATTTTCAAAGCTGTCAACAAGTCTCTTAGAGAATAGCAGGTTACGTCTTAGAGTTAGCTGGATCTTTTTAGGGTTTTTTCCCCACTCTATTTTAAGGGGGGAACCCCAAATCTTCAATAGTAATTAGAATAAAAATCAAGGAAGAAATATATATAGAGAGAGCAGAAAGTTGCAAATCTTATAATCCACCAATTTTAGGAAATAGGATTCCAATTAAGATCTCACTATTTTTCCAATGTTTTAAACTCCCAAGTAGTTGATAGCTGCTGTTTCTGGAGGGAGGGCTAGAATCCTCCTTCCCTCACCAAAAGGGGGAAAGTACTTTAGCAGCTTATGCAGGTAATTAAGTAGTTAGGATGTAAGAGAGGGAAACCTCACCCAGTCCTGTCCACACTGCTTTGAAGTTGCCAGATGGTAGTGTGACTTCGGCTGTTTGCAGCCTAGGGACAAGCCATATTTCTATGGCCGGTCCTTTCATCTGCCGGTTTGGAGGAATCAACTGATCTGATGGAAGAGTTGCTGCTCTCCCGGGATCCAGCGAAAGCCT